>OZ007582.1:36541796-36991796 GCA_963931925.1 Onchidella celtica | reverse complement strand
ATATTAGTTTCAGTTCTGGGTGGTTATTATGGACCTGCTTCATCTTGCCTGTTTCTATTTGTTTATTTTATTTTAGTTCGTTTGTTTTTAATTAAGTCTTACTGCTCTGCCTTTGTGAGTTGACACCCTGCGCGTCCCGTACAATAGCATGATTTGCGCACGGGTTAATGTGTTTGATAGTGAACCAAAGATCTTAAGATCTTTGTAGTGAACACACCGCAGGAAGTGATAACGAACCCTTAAAATGGCGAACCATGACTCGAAATAGATCTAAATGATGCCGAAACAATGAAAAATGAAACGTAGAAGCCAGAACTTTTCATAATTTCTAATATAGCCCAGTTTAATTTCGCATTGATAATATGCTGTTGTGCAAAGTTTGAAGCCTGAGTGTGATGCGGTTCCTGAGCCCTAGGTGACCAGTTTCGAGTTACCAAAATATCTTACTACACTCGGCCCTGTCTGAGCTGTAAAAATGACGAATCGGAAAACCTCGAACGGGCCATTTTGGTAGGTTTGTTGCATCATTAAAATGAATTGATACAAACCTTGCTCGGTCTTTGAATTACTTTCAGTAATTTTTTCATGGCTCTACGTTCATTAGTTTTTTCAGCTATAGAGTACAACCGTCCAATTTTACCCAATTATATATATAGATGAAATTAGGAGTGAGAGAACCACTTTCATGACAAGACCTCTAAATCAGCAAAATGTCGCATACCACAATATTTGGCAAATACCCTGCGATACCTAAACTAATTTTTTGTGTACCCGGGAGATAAATTTGCTGAAGCACATATTTTTTGAAATTATAATCTAAAACACACACACCTAGATCCGGCGCAGAGAAAACAAATTTAAGGTAGCCTATCTATATATATATTTGGACAACTTGGAGCGGTCCTTCCCTATACATAGAAAAACGGCTAAACGTAGAAAGTTCAAACTTTCTGTGCTCATTAGTTAAAAAATCTACTAGGTTTTTATACATTCATTTTGAAGATATAATGTGTGGAAATGTACAAATTGAATTTATGAAGTCATTTGTTTTGTTACCAGTTCCAATCATCTTTTTAAAACACCATTTTCAACATTTCCAAATAGGTTTTCCCCTGAGGCCGTGTTTTGGTTTAACAGTTTGGTCACCTAAGGCTCAGGAACCGCATCACACTCAGGCTTCAAACTTTGCACAACAGCATATTATCAATGAGAAATTAACATGGGCTATATTAGAAATTATGAAATGTTCAGGCTTCTACGTTTCGTTTTTCATTGTTTCGGCATCATTTAGATCTATTTCGAGTCATGGTTCGCCATTTTAAGGTTTCGTTATCACTTCCTGCGATGTGTTCACTATCAAACACACCAACCCGTGCGCAAATCATGCTATTGTACGGGATGCGCAGGGTGTCAACTCACAAAGGCAGAGCAGTAAGACTTGTTTAAAAACAAACAAACAAAAATAAAATAAATAAATAGGAACAGGCAAGATGAAGCAGATCCAAAATAATCACCCAGAACTGAAACTAATATTCAAACCGATTTATCCCGGGCAGGGCCGGGGACCTCAGCTAGTTTCAAATATAAACTAATTATTTATTTGCTCATATTTAGTTATTCTTAAATAAGTCAAATAACACTGTTAGGTGCTATATAATTGTTACTGTTATTTGAATTTGAAATAATTAAGTTAACCCTGTAGGTCCCATGCATTACCAGTGATACACAGAAATGTATTACTCGGCTGTAGTTCCCACAAAAACTCAGGGAGAGCTGAGTTATTTTTTTAGTAATTTCTACTATATTACATTAAATCAACCGAAATTAATGATAACATAAGCCCTTTACTTATGCCCATAGGAACACTTTCTCAAAAAATCAGAATATTCCTACGTACGTACTCGGCAAAAACGGGGCCGAGGCCGTGAGGGTTAAAAACAGAACTTTTCCTTTGCCGAATGCTATGTGATAGTAGATATAATGTATATTATATGTAAACTCAAAGTACTGAACAAGACCGGGTCGGGGTAAATTTAATCTCGAAAAGTTGTCAGGGATTAAAAAAAAAAAAGAAATAAAAGGTTGGGACCCCCTGGTTCATTAGAAACATGATATCGATAGGCTGTTTATCCGACCGCTTGCTCTAATTAATTCTGTGTTGTACACCGTATACGCGTGGCTATCGGAATGAATAATTCACACTATGACAAACAAGGTGAACCGTTGCCAGGAGCACATTCGGCTATATTGCACGGGTTTTGAAGCAATCGCAATAATCATGTTTTGAGAGTAAAATACTCCCAATGGCATGGATGGATTTTGCGTGCCGAAACCGAACTATGTCGAGGGCTGTTTGCCATATTTGCCATAATTATGCGACATTTTGTAAATTTTGAGGTTTTGTCATGAAAGTGATTCTCTCACGCCTAGCTTCATTTTGGATAAGTGTTATTCCAATCTGTTGAGAACTTTTCGAGATATCTGTTTGTGATATAATGTTTAACCCATTAATGCCCAGACATTTATTCACTTAGTCAACACAACAGAGAGAGAGAGAGAGAGAGAGAGAGAGAGAGAGAGAGAGAGAGAGAGAGAGAGAGAGAGAGAGAGAGAGAGAGAGAGAGAGAGAGAAGAGAGAGAGAGTGAGAGAGAGAGGGGGGGGGGGAGAGAATTCTGAAACTAAGGAAACTAATTTAAAATGGTCAAATGAATTCAGAAATATGAACATTCATCACAGAAAATCATTTATTTCGTTCATAAATTCTGAAATGTTCCAATTACAGAACATTTGGTTCTGGTGTAGTTTTTCAGATATGAAATGCTATGCCCTGGAGGGTTAATGCATTTTTTGTCTCTGATATTCAACAACTTTCAATCCTCATTTTCTCGAAAAAGGCAACAATGCACATACAACAATATGGAAAATACCCCGCGATTTCGTCAGCGTTGCGTAACCCCACTGTACATTCGGTCGGACATGTTATGATGAAAAGAGTGAGACTGTGGGGTCTGCCAGCTTCGAATGTAAGATATTGAGACTATCGTAACTCAAACATTAGAAGAAAAAAAACTCTATTTTCATACAACATTCAAAGCCACATCGAATGATCTACATTTTGGACTCCTAAGCAAAAATAAAAAAACGAATAGCAAACTTTCCGAAACTCATCGTAACACGACCTGCTGTGCTACAATAAAGCAGTTTATTGCTTCTTCCCGAAAAGTAGGCCAAAACCGATTACTACAATTTCAGGGAACACTGACAAATCGTAGCAGTGTGTCTTTTTTGGCTCGAAAGGGATCAGCATTGATTTTCTCCAAAATCGTCTGTTGGGTTTATTTCGATGAATGCATAAGTTGTTATTTCACAATAAATTTGATGAATATTGTATTTCTTAGGCTGCATCTCGATTTTGAGCTAGCTTCCATGCCCATAAAAACAACAACAACAAAACAAAAAAACCAAATACATGATCAATCTCAACTTGAACAAAAAAAAAATTGTGGCGGCAGTAATCTAGTCTATATTTCAGTAACTTGCAACCTTTGGCATGAGTCACTGACCAAACTATACACTCTTCAGGCCTTAAATTTGGCAGGAAGGTGGCAATTGAGATAAGGAAGATGACGGCTATAATTAAAAGTTGTTTACTTCAAGCATATATTTAAAAAAAAAAAAAAACAATGTTTATTGCTATGTAACATCTGTATATTTGCATGTTTGTTTTCGTAGAATTCGTCATGCTATACAAAAGCGGCAATGTCAAAGACTGTGGAAATTATAGAACCATCGCCCTCATCAGTCACACCAGCAAAATCTTGCTCATCATCATACTCAACAGAATGAAATCTAAGGTAGAAGAGGAACTATCAGAATGTCAAGCTGGTTACAGGACCAACAGAGGAACCGCTGACATGCTTTCCATACTACAAATAATGATTGAACAGATAAGAAGCAATGGAAACGAAGCCTTCATCACGTTCATAGACTACAGCAAAGCGTTCGACAGCGTTAGGCACCATCACCTGTTCGATATAATGATTAAGATGGGATTCCCGAAACACCTTGTGACACTCATCGCTGCACTATACCACGAACAAAAGGCAACGATTAGATGGAACAATGAGAACTGTCCATATTTCAACATCGAGAAAGGAGTCAGACAGGGTTGCATACTTTCACCTCATCTTTTCAATATTTATACTGAGCAGATCATGAGAAACGCAGACATAGAAGATATGGGAATAAAGATCGGAGGCCGAAACATCACAAACCTTCGCTACGCTGATGACACAGCTCTTATGTCAGATAACATCACCAGCATGAAAAGAGTGTTGCACAGAGTGGATGAAGCGGGCAAGACAGCAGGCCTACACCTAAATGCTAAGAAAACCAAAGTCATGCATACTGGAACAGGGCACCATGAACACCAGGAGATACTAGTAAACAAAACAGCACTAGAAAAAGTGACTGATTTCAAATACCTAGGATCACATAAATCGCAAGATGGAAGCTGCTCAAAGGACATAAAAACAAGGATAGGAATGGCAAAACACAAAATGGTTCAACTAAACAACATTTGGAAGGATAGAGGCACACCAACGGACCTCAAAGTGAACATACTTAAGTGCTTGATCTGGCCAGTCCTACTATATGGTTGTGAAGCCTGGACACTCAAAAAGGCAGACATAACAAGATTGGAGGCAGCTGAAATGTGGCTTTACAGAAGGCTACTCAGAATAAGTTGGACAGAAAGGAGAACAAATACAAGCATCTTAGAACAGCTTGGCACCACCAGAAGAATAACACCTGAAATAAATAAAAGAAGACTTGCATACATCGGCCACGCGGCCCGAAACAAAAGCACGGCCCTTATGATATCAATCCTTCAAGGAAAGACAGAAACAAAGAGAAAACAAGGAAGACCACCCATTACATATCACGATAACATCAAGAAAGTCAGCCAGCTGGAAATAAGTGAACTAACTAGGAAAGCTAAGGACAGGATTGGGTGGAGGAGATTTTGTCGTGACATCCACTGTAGCAGCTAACATCGATGACGATGAAGCCGACAGGTGACAGGTGAGGTGTTTCGTAATATATAGTACCGTGCATGTCATAAAAAGTAACCGTATCAAGCGTTCAGTTTGGTGCGTAATGTTGTGGTGCGCATGATTTCTGAAGCAAGACTGTAGTTTATTACTTATCATTATATTAGAGAGGGGGGGATCTGCACCTGTAGATTCAATGAAGGACAATGGACAAAGCCGAAAGGACGCCACTGGCCCGACTGCTCCTTCATCAAGCAAGTCACTCCGGATTGCGTCGTGGAATGTCCGCTCCATGTATGAAGCAGGAAAGAGTGCCCAGGTTACAATGGAGATGAGGCGATACAGACTGCACATACTTGGAGTTAGCGAGACCCGCTGGATACAGTCCGGACTGAAACAACTTAATACTGGGGAAAAGATTTTGTATTCTGGAAGGGAGGACAAAAAGCATACAGAAGGAGTAGCGATCATCTTGAGCAAGCACGCCCAGAGGTCACTGAGGGGATGGGAACCCTATGGAAGGAGAATTATATTGGCATCATTTACTACTAAGAACAAGAACATCAACATGAACATTGTGCAGATATACGCCCCAACAAATGAAGCAACCGATGAGGACAAGGACGACTTCTACAACCAGCTTCAGGAAATAGTTGACACATTGCCAAGAAAAGATGTGAACATTATAATGGGAGACGCCAATGCCAAGATAGGACAGGACAATACAGGGTATGAGGACATTATGGGGTGCAATGGTTTAGGACAAATGAATGAGAATGGAGAGCGGTTTGCAAGTTTCTGCGCATTTAACAGCTATGTGATTGGAGGTTCAGTATTCCCACACAAGAGGATCCATAAGGCCACTTGGATTTCACCGGATGGAGTAACTGAAAATCAGATTGACCACTTTTGCATCACCCGACGATTCAGACGCTCACTAGAGGATGTCATAGTACAGAGAGGAGCAGATGTTGGATCTGACCATCACATGCTGCTGGCAAGACTCAAACTCCGCCTCAAGAAACAAGGTACCAGAGCAGGAACAAAGAGGAGAAAGTTTCAAGTGAGCCTTCTGGATGGAGACAAGAAGGAAGAGTTCCAGCTGACACTGAGGAATAGATTCAAACCCCTTGTTGACCTCGAAGAGACAGTAGATTTGGAGACTCACTGGGCTAAGGTAAAAGGAGTATTTACATCGACATGTCAGGATGTTATTGGGGAAAAGAAAGTGGAACACAAGGAATGGATCAGTCAAAAATCACTGGACTTGATAAGGATAAGAAGAGACCTAAAAGAACGGGTAAATGCAAGTCGTACAAGAAGCTCAAGAGTTGGTAACCAGGAAGAGTACCGAGCATCAGCTAAAGAGGTCAAAAAATCAATTAAAAAAGACAAAGAGGAGTTCATAGGAATGTTAGCAGAGAAAGCAGAGAAGGCAGCAACAGGAGGACACATGAGGATCCTCTACCAGACTACAAAGACTCTTGCTGGAAAATATGGAAAACCTGAAGTTCCTGTCAAGGATTACAACAGGAAGGCTATTTTTGGAAAGGAAGCTCAGGCAAAAAGATGGATAGAACATTTTAACAGCCTCTTGAACAGACCTCCACCAAGCAACCCACCCGACATTCTACCCGCAAGAAATGATTTACCGATCAGTTGCGACCCTCCGACTAAAGCAGAGATTAATGATGCCATAAAGCAGTTAAATCGAGGCAAGGCAGCTGGACCAGACCAGATCCCACCAGAGGCGCTGAAGGCAGATGCTGCTGGGGCTGCAGAGGGTCTGCACTCACTATTCTCGAGGATTTGGATCGGAGGCAAGTTTCCAAAGGACTGGAAGGAAGGACACCTCGTGAAGCTCCCAAAAAAAGGGGACCTCAGCAATTGTAGTAACTACAGAGGAATCACACTTCTCTCCATCCCAGGAAAGGTTTTCAATCGGATTATTCTCAAGCGAATACAGAATGCAACAGACCAAAAACTTCGCGAGGAGCAAGCTGGTTTCAGGAGTAATCGATCAACCACCGACCAGATCGCCACGCTGAGAATCATAGTAGAGCAGTCGCTAGAGTGGAACTCCCAACTGATAGTGAACTTCCTTGACTACGAGAAGGCCTTTGATAGCATCGATAGAGAAACACTGTGGAGAATATTGAGACATTATGGAATCCCAGAGAAGATGGTGAATCTTATCAAGAGCATGTACGAGGGGACAAGTTGCAGAGTCGTACATGATGGTGAGCTTACTGACAGCTTTGATATCAAGACTGGTGTTAGGCAGGGTTGTTTGCTGTCCCCATTTCTGTTTATCCTGGTGATTGATTGGCTTATGAAAGAAACCACCAGTGGAGGAAGAAATGGCATACAATGGACCCCATGGACACAGCTGGACGATCTAGATTTTGCAGATGACTTGGCACTATTGTCGCACACACACGACCAGATGCAAGCAAAGACTACAGCTCTAAACAAAATTTCAGAATCTATTGGATTGAGGATACATCCCGCGAAGTCGAAGGTCCTAAAAATTGTTGCACCCCTAAGCGAACAAGTCACAGTAGGAGATCAACCACTGGAAGATGTAGAGTCCTTCTGCTATCTTGGTGGTATCATTGACAATAAGGGAGGAACAGAGGCAGAAGTCAAAGCACGAATTGGAAAGGCACAGGCAGCTTTCACATCCTTAAGCAAGATTTGGAGAACCAAGGATATATCTCTAAAAACAAAGCTGAGGATATTCAACTCGAACGTGAAGTCAGTCCTGTTGTATGGATGTGAGACTTGGAATGCGTCCCAGGCCTGCATAAAGAGAATCCAAGTTTTCATCAACAGATGTTTGAGGAAGCTACTTAAGATCAGATGGACAGACAAGGTCAGCAATGAAATTGTATGGAAAAGAACAAGACAGAACCCAGTCAGAGAGGAAATTGGTAGGAGGCGATGGAGATGGATCGGCCACACTCTCAGGAGGCCAGGAAACAGCATCACGAAGAAGGTATTGGACTGGAATCCCCAGGGCAAGAGATCAAGAGGAAGGCCGCGCGGAACGTGGAGAAGAGCCAGAGAAAATGATGTGCAACGAAGCGGAAAGACTTGGAATAATGTAAAGAGGCTGGCCCATGATAGAGAGGGATGGAAGGTGTTTGTTGGTGGCCTATACCCTGATCCAGGGTGAGAAAGGCAATGATGATGAGAGAGGGGGGGGGGCGGGGAATCACAGGATTATTTATTCTGGGCAATGCCCGGTAGCTCATCTAGTTCGTTATGGTGCAGTTTTGACTCTGCTCCAAACTGCAACCTAAATGACAGTTTCAAAAACAATCTTACTGTAATTGAGCTAGAGAGTGAACCTGTAAGCAGCTAAAACTTCAGGACTACGCCATCAAACATTATGAAACTTGGTGTACTGCATCAATTTTTGTCGAAGAGTCACTTGGACACATTCATTTTGAACAAAAATTAGTCTTTACTCTTATTTACATTAAAAATTTTTGAGCCGCAAAACAGAGTCACATTTTCATGGAGGAGAATCAAAAGCATGATTGGAAATTTCGTCCTTGACCTCTCTTTAAGCGTTGGTGATCGAAAATCAGCGTTATCACATTATTATGTGTATTTCTACGTGAAATTGTGGTGTAACCGTAAGTTCTGTTGGTCATTGCATCCAATCCAAATGACTTTTTAATATAGCCTAGGCCTGTCTATGTCTGTCTGTCCTCTCTGTCTCTGTCTGTCTGTCCTCTCTGTCTCTGTCTGTCTGCCCTCTCTGTCTCTGTCTGTCTGTCCTCTCTGTCTCTGTCTGTCTGTCCTCTCTGTCTCTGTCTGTCTGTCCTCTCTGTCTCTGTCTGACTGTTCTCTCTGTCTCTGTCTGTGTCTGTCCTCTCTGTCTCTGTCTGTCTGTCTGTCCTCTCTGTCTCTGTCTGTCTGTCCTCTCTGTCTCTGTCTGACTGCCCTCTCTGTCTCTGTCTGTCTGTCCTCTCTGTCTCTGTCTGTCTGTCCTCCCTGTCTCTGTCTGTCTGTCCTCTCTGTCTCTGTCTGACTGCCCTCTCTGTCTCTGTCTGTCTGTCCTCTCTGTCTCTGTCTGTCTGTCTGTCCTCTCTGTCTCTCTCTGTCTGTCCTCTCTGTCTCTGTCTGCCTGTCCTCTCTGCCTCTGTCTGTCTGCCATCTCTGTCTCTGTCTATTTGTCTGTCCTCTCTGTCTTTGTCTGTCTGTCCTCTCTGTCTCTGTTTGTCTGTCCTCTCTGTCTCTGTCTGACTGCCCTCTCTGTCTCTGTCTGTCTGTCCTCTCTGTCTCTGTCTGTCTGTCTGTCCCCTCTGTCTCTGTCTGTCTGTCCTCTCTGTCTCTGTCTGTCTGTCCTCTCTGCCTCTGTCTGTCTGTGTCCTCTCTGCCTCAGTCTGTCTGCACTCTCTGTCTCTGTCTGTTTGTCTGTCCTCTCTGTCTCTGTCTGTCTGTCCTCTCTGTCTCTGTTTGTCTGTCCTCTCTGCCTCTGTCTGTCTGCCCTCTCTGTCTCTCTCTGTCTGTCCTCTATGTCTCTGTCTGTCTGTCTGTCCTCTCTGTCTCTGTCTGTTTGTCTGTCCTCTCTGTCTCTGTCTGTCTGTCCTCTCTGCCTCAGTCTGTCTGCACTCTCTGTCTCTGTCTGTTTGTCTGTCCTCTCTGTCTCTGTCTGTCTGCCCTCTCTGTCTCTCTCTGTCTGTCTGTCCTCTCTGTCTCTGTCTGTCTGTCTGCCCTCTCTGTCTCTGTCTGTCTGCCCTCTCTGTCTCTGTCTGTCTGTCTGTCCTCTCTGTCTCTGTCTGTCTGTCCTCTCTGTCTCTGTCTGTCTGTCCTCTCTGCCTCTGTCTGTCTGTCCTCTCTGTCTCTGTCTGTTTGTCTGTCCTCTCTGTCTCTGTCTGTCTGTCCTCTCTGTCTCTGTCTGTCTGTCCTCTCTGTCTCTGTCTGTCTGCACTCTCTGTCTCTGTCTGTTTGTCTGTCCTCTCTGTCTCTGTCTGTCTGTCCTCTCTGCCTCTGTCTGTCTGCATTCTCTGTCTCTGTCTGTTTGTCTGTCCTCTCTGTCTCTGTCTGTCTGCCCTCTCTGTCTCTGTCTGTCTGTCCTCTCTGTCTCTGTCTGTCTGTCCTCTCTGTCTGTCTGTCCTCTCTGCCTCTGTCTCTCTCTCTGTCTCTCTCTGTCTCTCTCTCTCTCTCTCTCTCTCTCTCTCTCTCTCTCTCTCTCTCTCTCTCTCTCTCTCTCTCTCTCTCTCCATCACCATCACCTAAATGACAATAAATCCGCTATTGCGACAGGAAATCAAGGGGAATAATATTCCAAAAAAAATTATACCAGATTTTAAAATGCCAGTTATTTCCCTTGCAAGATGTACGCCCTAAACTTGTGTTTCCATGATGACAGTCCAGTTTTACAAATTTTAATTAATTCACTGGCTACATATACTTCAAAACAAAAGCCAGCAAAGCAGAATGTAACTTCCATCCAGAGGCGCCCTCAAAACAAATAAAAAAAACAAAAAAGAATAAATAACTTTTTTTTTTAATAAAAAAAATTAAAGAATATATAAATAAATAATTGAATGAATGACTGAGTGTATGAAGGAATAAATAGATAAATAAATAAATGAATAAACAAAAATTAATAGAATAAATGAAGGAATGAATAAATAAATAAATAAATAAATAAATGGATGCCCACAATCACATATCTAATCCAAACCAATTTGAGGACTTTGTCAATGCTTTTCAGTGCATCCGTGAAAATTTCAAATCCCACACAAGAAACCGAGCGGCTAGCCATGCCCTCACAGGTTTGGTTGTTGCTGTCTGTTAATATTGGAATCTGAGACCAGGTCCTAATACTTGTATAAAAGGTTCAAAGTAGGAAAGGCAGTGGAAAAAATATGTAGATTTCAAGCATAATTATCCGAAGTAGGCATTATGCCTGGCGATCTGTGAAAGAATTATTTTCTGTCGTGGACCGGCAGCTAGCCATGTTCTTTTGATAAAGGCTAAGGGAGGCATCATACCAAGCCTGGTCAGACACACTTAGATGCTGCCAGTAATACTTACACCAACGAAATAGTGGCAGAAACTGACTGTGTCTGACCGGGCTCAGGCCCGGCGCGCACTATGTTAAAATTAACTATCCGTTCAATGCAAGCAATCTTTCGCGTGGTGTGCAGCACTGTAAACTTTTTGCCACGCAAGCAAAAATCTGCGTTTGCACGCCGTGCAGCAGACAAAACAGAATAGTGCTCGCCGGGCCTTAGTATGATAGGGTCTTCCCGGGTTTACTAAGAAAATAACATAGGAAATTATGGTGCGCACTTCTTGTCTGTTAGCATCTGACTGTGTCTGACCGGGCTTAGTATGATACCTTCCTTAGATCTACAAATAATGCTAGCATTTTTATACAAATTTACAGAAGTGGTGTTCAGATTATACAAAACACTCACAATTTCTGAGAATTTTACCAATGTAATCAAATTCATACGAAACTTTAAACTTTGATTTGTTAAATTTGAATTGATGCAATATCGATTGAGCACCCCCCACACACACACACACCCACCCCAAAAAAACGTGAAAGGTGTAAATATCGATAGGCCACTTTGTGAGAGGAAGAGAGAGAGAAAGAGAGAGAAAGAGGAAGAGAGCGATAGAAAGAAATAGAAAGAGAGAAAGAGAGAATAAGGGGTTAAAATTGGAGACGGGGGAAATAATAATAATTTTGAGGGAGGTGGGAGGGAAGCGATCTCGTGTTGTGATCAAGATCTGGAAAAGCGGACAGGAATAAAAAATCTGGAAAAACAAACAAACAAACAAACAAACAACAGAACAAGGAAACGAAACTTTGTTTTAAGGTAAACATTTTGATCTTGATCAATAGCTTTTTTTCTTACAGTTAGAAGTCAGGAATGATATTATGCTCCGAGCAAGTATGGCGAGTGTTGTTTGCAAAAGGGAAGGGGGAGGGTGGGGCTTTGTCAATCTCCCACGAAATTGATCCGGTTTTGGGGGGGGGCAGGAAAACCGAAGGATCATGAACAAATCGCTCGTTGATGGGCCGCGAACCGCCAGGACCGGCCCAATATTTGACCAGAGCTCGAGCTGGAATTGAGAAGTTGATGGAGATGATGTCTTCTCCAAATGAGGCCATTTTTTTTCTTTTTCATGTTGGTAGTTTTGTGCCTTGGTCGGTATCGATAGTGGCTTTTCTCGATACTCAGCCCTCAGAACGAGTACTCACTTCCAAAAGCTGAGTAAATTAGTCGATACTGCAATTTTGTCTCATATTACTTTTGCTATATTTTTTATTAATTTCTCTCATTTTTTATTTTTTTTTACTCAAAATTTGTTCGAAAACTTGATTCCTAAACGGCGCTCTACTGTAATAAAATTTGTCTCCTTTCATTTTTGTTTAATTTTTATTCGTTTCTTTTATTTTTTACTTAAAATTTAGCTAAAATCTTGATTCCGAAACGACGTTCTACGGGACTAAAAATGGTTAATGTCAACTTGAAGTCTGACAACATGAAGCTGAGTGGACAAGCATTTTCAAACAGCCAAGTGAAAAATCTTTGTTCGATCAAATTCTCTCTCTCTCTCTCTCTCTCTCTCTCTCTCTCTCTCTCTCTCTCTCTCTCTCTCTCTCTCTCTCTCTCTCTCTCTCTCTCTCTCTCTCTCCCTTTCTGTATCTCTCTTGCTCTCTCATATTTGTCTGTCTCTCTCCTCTCTTTCTGTTTCTCCTGCTCTCCGTTTTTCTCTCTCTCTCTCTTGCTCCATTTCTTTCTCTCGTTCTCTCTCTCTCTCTCTCCTTCTTTCTCCAGTACAGCTAGATCTATTGGGAACCAAATGGCCTTTGACCTCGGGGTTGAGTTTCAGTTTGAGTTGAATGGCCAGTCGACATGATAACGTTCACTTTGCAACTTTCATTTTTTCTTTGTTATTTTAACTTGGGTCCATTTTTAATCGCTCGAGATTTTTTTTACAAATAAAATAAAAGTGAAATAAAACATCTAACGGGGAGAGACCCGTACTGTGAAGTATGTCTGTTTGTATAATTATGCATCTTTCATAAATATGGTAAAAATCTGTTAAATCATCGATTTCGGCCTATTTCAGAAACGACAAGATGCGCCGTGGGTATATAATAATTCGTTCATGGATCAGCAGGCATATAATTATAAGTGCCTTCTTCAGACGTCACAGTATCAATATCTAGTATCGACGATACCGAAGTCGCGAGTACTCAAGATAGTCTTGAAAATATCGTCTAAGGCATAATAGCCCTAACTGTTGGAGGGGGAGAGGGAGCTGGAAATAAACATGCGTGGAAGCTATGAAAACAGGCTATCATGTTCCCCTGCTCTCTCACTCCCTTCCCCCCAAAATCATTAACTTTGGGACTATCCATAAAATACGCATGTTTTGAGGCGGGGGGAGGGGAGGGGGCATGAACCCCAGTGTATGGAAAGCATGGGCCTACACGGGGGGAAAGAGACGTGTGAGGGGGGGGGGGGAGCGTATATATACACCTTTCAGTTACGAAAAACGATTAAAAAGTTTAATTCTGTTTTTTTTCGCCCAACAACAACGAAAAAAGAAAAAAAGGTATAGGATTACATAAAAATCAAATAAAGGTTTAAATGTTTCGTTTCCCATGAAAAGGGCAAGTGATCCGTGCAAAATAGCATTTGAAGTTTTCAGAATGTCAAGGCCTTCAATATTTCATTCAACATTTTTGGGGACACGTTGGTCTAAATGACGAAATATTTAAAAAAAACAAAAAAACAGAAAAACTGTGGGGCCATCCTTTGATGGCGCCATGATGATGTAACAAGTAGATCTTTTCTATCCGGCAGCAACTGAAAAAATAATGTTTGCACAAATAAATTTGATGAAGCCCACACACGATCAAATAGTTTGACGGTTTGACAAAAAATATCAACAGAAAACAGATCCGTCAAATATTTGACATCAAATTTTTTTGACCATCAAACACGCCCATACACGATCAAAAACCTATCAAAAAAGTTTGTGTCCAACATATTTGATCAAACCATCAAACAAATTTGATCGTGTATGGGGCACTTAATGGTGAAAACACAGACTTGCATCACTAGTGTCAGAAATAGACGCGATGAGTGTTGAGGTAAATGTCTGGGTCAAAATGGGGAGATTCGGGAGGGGCTGGGGGAGAGAAAAAAACAACAACAGCTCAACACACTTTTACATTCACATGCCAAGCAATTCTGATTGCAGATTATGTTTGGCACAGCTAAATTGCAAGATCTGATAAGCACACAGACTGATTTTTCTTGAAAACCGTAATTAATCTTAAAAAGTGAGGAAGACAATGAAATCCTTTAAGTACTAGACATAACACCTATTATATAAATAAATAAAAATCAAATATTTTTATTTTGGTGGAACTTTTCGAGGGGCGTTTGGGAAAAAGTGAGGTTAGTAGGAAATTTCTTTCTTACTGGGGACTGGGAGTTGGAGAGGGAATGGGGGGGGGGGGGGGGCTTCCAACATCTCATCCCCAATATTTGCCATCAGATCTCAATCACTCATTACATATTAATGTAAGATGTACTGATTAAACGTCAAGTAGTCATAGTAAAGTAAGTAGACCCTCGATTAAAAAAACAACATTTAAACCATCCCCGTTCATTCTTCGTACCTCTCATACTCTGGCAATTTGGCATCGACCAATCAATAGCCAGCATTTGGTATGAGGGCGTCGCGCCGCGAGACAAGACGTCACTTGGCAGAGACTCGCAGACTTCCGAACGTCTGCTAAGCGCCACCATCACACATCGGCTTGCAGCAGACACTGGACAGTAAACTCACAGCTCTCACTAGACCTATCGAGACCTGTTGGCACTTGAGAAGTCTTCAGAAAAACTTCTGTAAACACCTGAGTTTAACGACATTTGCAGTTTGCTGTGGCGGAACATTTTTAAGGTAGGTATGACACATTGTGTGTCTGGTCCGCATGGGAATCTTTGCCGGCTTATTATTTTGCCAGCAATATGTTCTTGATACGTGGAATAACAATAATGAATGATTAAATTATCAGTGTGATCTTATACATATATGTCAGGGGTGGCCAAACTGCGGCCCGCGAGCCACACGGGGCTCTTTCACTTTCAAAATGCGGCTCGTGGAAATATGTTGGTTGGGCTCTTGTTTTCATCACAGTTAGCCTACTGTAAAAAGGTAAATGTGAGTGTGCATGAGAAAACCCACAATAATTATGTCGACAAAGCTGATTTTGAGAAAAACTGCTTTGAAGTGAAAATATGGGTCCGACACAAACATCCAACTTGGCTGTTGTTTAGGGGACCGTGGCATGTTACAGGGTAAACTGTAGACGAGCAGTGAACACTACTCACTATGATCTCTATAAAAGCTTTGTAATTAGACTACGGTCTCCTAACAAGATCCAAAAACTTCCGACTTGGCTGTTGTTTAGGGGACCGTGCCACCTTACAGTGTAAACTGTAGATGAGCAGTGAACACTACTCACTATGATCTCTATAACGGCTTAGTTATCAGACTACGGTCTCCTAACAGCAATCACTTCAATATTAATGGGTCAATTAGCTATTGCCACTTTTAGGATTAAATGCCGTTTTCTCAAAATCTTGTTTCAGGTGGGTCACTGACTTCAATTTATCAGAAATGTCTTGTCTTTTATTATGTGTACAGAACTCAAAATGTTCTGTTTGCGACTTATTGTGGGTTTTCTCATGCATACTCACAAATAGGAAAATGTTCAGGTTTTATAATTAGCCCATTTACTGGGCATGAACCGAGACCCGACTGATTTCAAACGTAAGTTGAATGTTAATGGTTCTAGTAAAAAGAATTTAAATCCTAATTCTAATGCTAGATCTGAATGGTCGATTTTTATCATTGGGTCAAGTGGTTTAGCTAGATCTACCTCATTTCATGTATGCGATAAAACTTGTGTAACAAAATGTGTATGTAACAATAAAAACATGCGCAAATTTTGTTCATATCTAGTGGCTCTCGCACTTCCTAAGTTTATTGTATGTGGCTTTTACATTTTAACTCTTTTAGGACGTCAGTGTTTGGGGCTTCGGTCAAGTATGGACGTAATTAATTTTTTCCCACTTTGGGAAAAAAACAGCATGGTTCAGAAAAACGCTTACAGAAACAAAAAAAAAGTACTGATAGTAAAGGCAAATGTAATATATCAAATAAAAGAGAATTGAATGTAGAATACAATAACCAAGGTTTCAACGATAAATGCATGCTCTTAGTAGGCAAAAATTGTAAATAAGCGCGGAGTGATTAGAATAATAAAAAAAAAAGGTGACCCTGTCCTAACGCCGATCAATCGGCGAAACGTACAAATGCGTTTTTGACTGGGGCCGCGTCCCGAAAGAGTTAAGCAAGTTTGGCCATCCCTGGGTATATGCAGTCACAGTTCAGGTAAATCAGAGCTCCCTAAATAAACCATCTACAAAGTAGGGGTACTCGATTTTTTTTTGGGGGGGGGGGGGGAGTTCTACTTGAGTCACACAAGACAACCTGTTTTGACGCACCCGAACTAGTCGGACACAATTTTGTTTCAATCTGGCCAGTGCGCGAAATCCAGTTTAACCTTATAGGTTACATATCACACTAAATTCGAGGCAAAACTGTCTTGAGCCAATGCGGCATCAGGTCCATTACACTTGTCAGGTTTTGTGATGAGACCCGTGAAATGTCGGAAACAAAAGTCTCTTACAAGACTAGCAACTGTCAAAATAAATCAAAGGAAAAAAGTCAAAGAGAAGCATTTATATTGTCACTTCAACTCCACCCTAAGTTGTCACACCGTTATATCCTTAACGAAACCACGTCCAAGTGCGTCCAGTTTTTTATTTTGGAACATTCATTTTGACAGTCGCAGAAACGACCAAAAACATCAAAGAGAAAGGACGTACATTTTTAATTCAGGCAGTTCTTTCAATTAGGCGCCTTTTCACCACAAAAAAAGGGGGGGGGGGGTGGGGGTATTTGGTTAGCCACATTTTAAAAAGGAAAAGTCAGAACTGTCAATTTAGTTCAATGGCGAAGTAATCAAGACCGGAAGAAGTCTATCTGTGGTGGAGAATCTTTTATGTTAAAAAAACAAAAAACAACCATTAACTCACTTTATTATGCGTTTCTTAATCTGACTGACGTCTTGTGGCTTGATTTGTCAGGATTTATTTTTTACTGGGGGGGGGGGGGGGGGGGGGGGGGATCCACAGAAATAAAATTAATTTTGTCTAACTAAAAGCATTTGCACGCACTGACAGATCTTCCCACATGTTTCTCGGCTCGTTTTCAAGGACACTGAAAGTTGTGATTCGGTTGTTTTTTTTTCGTTGTAAAGAAATGTGTAACGAATTCAATGAGTTATTATACACCCGATATAATCATATTCAAGATTTGTCACATTAAAAAAAAAATTTTTTTAAAAGGGCTGTTCTTTAGGGAATAAAAAAAATTCAGAGTCAAATGTAAACACATTTTCCTTTCGAGTTTTCTGTTAAATATGACACATTCTGTATTCACGGTTAATGTGAGGCGTCAGTGAATAAATAAGATTGTACTCCGTTTCTTAGAATTCCTTTCATCGCAGTGTCGTGCTTTTATTCTGGGAACCTATCGACTCCCCGTTGTTACTTTTTGAATCTCCACTTGTTTTGTTTTGGGTCTTTTTTTTTTAAACAAAAAATTGAAGTAAGATGATAATAAAATCATAAAGGGGGAGGGGGGGGAGGGGTGTTATCGTACTAAGCCCGGTCAGACACAGTCAGGTGATGGCCGACAAGAAGTGAGCACCACAGTATTCTATATTATTATTTTCTTAGTAATTCTGGGAAGACCCTATCATACTAAGCTCAGTCAGACACAGTTAGCTTCTGCCATTATTTCTTGGGTGTACATTTTGCTGGCAGCAACTAGCAGTGACGTTCCGGGCTTACTATGAATCATTCTGAGGCCATAAAAATCAAATAACAAAGTATATAAATAATGTGTTATACCTATCATTCCTGTGAACTTCGTGAGGGAATCTCACCTTTGCGAGTAGATTTTAGGTGTTGAAAGGTTGTTTTAACAAAGTTTAATACAAAATGTCTTATAAGGAATTTTCTCAAAACGCGCCGATGTGCAGACAGTATAAGGCGTGAAACAGACCAAGTCTGGTGTAGGTGCCAGACCTGTGGCTCGCCGACCGTAAATTTTGATTCACACGAGCACAATAGGCACTGCCCGCTGAATCCGACAGAAGCAGTTTCAAATGAAATCCATAATTTATAGCAGGTTCAGTGCACTGTTATTTCTTGTCTTGATCATGAAACTCTTCTATGTTTGTGAAACATCTTCATGGTGTGAAAACGTGACTCGATTGTCGAACGTTTGAGACCGGCGGCGAGTGACACGTTGTTGAGAATTATTTTCAGTTCTGAGACCTCCAAAGTTGGTCATGCTCTTCCTTCAAAGATAGCACAGTCCATTCTATTCCTCCAAACTGGGGATGTATTTAAAATTATGAACGAACGAAATAATGCAAAACACAGGCATTTTGATGGAACTAAAACTTTTCCCGAGACAGACTGTTTCTGTAAATGTGATGTTACTGGCTTCAGCTTCACGTTTTTGCTATAGGTTTACATAGATTTTTCGCACAGCTACACACAAACATTGGCCGTCCAGCAGGGTCCAACAGTCCAAGGAAAGGTCTTTGCGCAGTTTATGAACTTTTTCTCGGTGTTCAAATTTGCATAAAATCCTACACAAACCTCGACTATCGAGCACAGTCCAGCAATACAAGCAAATGTCTTTGTGCATTTTATGAAATTTTTGCAGGTGTTCAGATTTGCACATACTACTACACAAACCTCAAGGATCGAGCACAGCCCAATAATACAAGGAACGGTCTTTGTGCAGTTTTTCAACATAGTCTTCACCTTCCTGTCTGAATTTTTCTGGAACCACTTATCACAAGCCCTCTGTCCTTTTGTTCCCCCACCAAGAGGTCTATGAAAGACATGTCCATGCCTTTGAAGTGTCGCGAGAATACTCTCAATTCAGATTTTGGTATTATTCCATACCCGAGGCTTTGCTACCTACAACTTTTTCTTTTTGGCATATTTTGACTTTGCTTGAAGCCTTGCTGTGACCCCACAGATTTTCTGTGGTTTTCATAGTTTATCAATTTACAAAGAGATAACAAACAAATATTCTATATCTCACAATTTGCCTCAGACTTTGACCTCAAGGAAAGATTTTTCTGCATCCCAGGGTAGAGACAGTGGTGTCTCCGTAAACCCCAGCCCTTTTCTGTACATTTTTACAAGGAGACACAAAGGTGCTCGCCTCTCATGCTGAAGGTGCCGAGTTTGATTCCCGGTCCATGCAGGCATGTTGGAATTTTTGGGGAAAATTCCTGTCCCTGATTTTATGGTAGGTGGGATCGACACCTAGGCTTCTTGGTTAAGGACGAAAAACTCGGATGGCCCATTTGCACGTTGCTCACATTAAAGGTACCTGGGCAGCTGAACGCCGAGAAGAGCAGGCCGAACAAGGCCGGCTGCCAGGGTAAAATTTAAAAAAAAAAAAATCCCTACCACAAATTCACACACAAAACAAAAACAAGAACCAAAAAAAAATGAAAAGAAGAAAAAGAGAAGTGGAAGTAGCAGAGGCCGAGATCATCCCAAAACAAAGGCCACAACACAGTACATTTTTACAGTTCTCAAAACAGTCCAAACTATCTCTCGGCTTTTTGTTTTATGACGAAAAGGACACTGATGGCCCTGCTCCTTTTTTTTTATTGGTTTGTTGCACTTGATGTCACAGAAATTGTGCTCCAAAGAAATTTTGAATTTCATTTCGACTTTCGTCGGAAGTTTCAAGGCCATGCGTTTCGTTCTGCCATGAGTTTTAAGTCTTATTTTTAGATTACAAACAGTTTTTGGCGAGGAGCATGCTCGGCCGACGTGCCAAAATAAAAAAAAACAAAAAAAACTTTGCAAGTGCGCATGCTCTGCGGCCGTGCACTAAAGGGCGGAGATACATAATTTTTGGTGACGTAAATGGTACACACCAATGCCTGGCGACTGCTCGATGCGACTGATAGCCCAAAATTATCGTGTTTTTGAAGAGTTATGAACCAAGACGAACAAGTATAAAATTCATACTTTTGGGGGGGAAATGAAGTAAAGCTTTACCTGTGGCCACTACATGTAACCTTACGTTTGGATAATTTAATTTTCATTCATATTTTTTCTTAAATACTTAGGCCTACAAACCCACGATTTCAGCATTATGAAGCGAGAGGCAGTAATTCTGTACCAATTACTCATTTCTATACCAATCTGCATCCATTTGTGTCTGTCATATTCGCTGGTCTTTCCATATGTCATAATGGTAATGAACAAGGACGTAGAAAAGAAAAGTTTGTGCAGCTATTCTTCTTTTTTTTTTTTCTTATTACATGAAAAAAAAATAAATGGCGGGAGTTATTATTATTTCATTGTAGCCCCCCCCCCCCCCCCCACTTTCTTATTACATGAAAAAAAAATAAATGGCGGGAGTTATTATTATTTCATTGTAGCCCCCCCCCCCCCCACTTTCTTATTACATGAAAAAAAAATAAATGGCGGGAGTTATTATTATTTCATTGTAGCCCCCCCCCCCCACTTTCTTATTACATGAAAAAAAAATAAATGGCGGGAGTTATTATTATTTCATTGTAGCCCCCCCCCCCTTTCTTATTACATGAAAAAAAAATAAATGGCGGGAGTTATTATTATTTCATTGTAGCCCCCCCCCCCCCCACTTTCTTATTACATGAAAAAAAAATAAATGGCGGGAGTTATTATTATTTCATTGTAGCCCCCCCCCCCCTTTCTTATTACATGAAAAAAAAATAAATGGCGGGAGTTATTATTATTTCATTGTAGCCCCCCCCCCCCTTTCTTATTGCATGAAAAAAAAATAAATGGCGGGAGTTATTATTATTTCATTGTAGCCCCCCCCCCCCCTTTCTTATTGCATGAAAAAAAAATAAATGGCGGGAGTTATTATTATTTCATTGTAGCCCCCCCCCCTTTCTTATTACATGAAAAAAAAAAAAATGGCGGGAGTTATTATTATTTCATTGTACCCCCCCCCCCCCTTTCTTATTACATGAAAAAAAAATAAATGGCGGGAGTTATTATTATTTCATTGTACCCCCCCCCCCCTTTCTTATTACATGAAAAAAAAATAAATGGCGGGAGTTATTATTATTTCATTGTAGCCCCCCCCCCCCTTTCTTATTACATGAAAAAAAAATAAATGGCGGGAGTTATTATTATTTCATTGTAGCCCCCCCCCCCCTTTCTTATTACATGAAAAAAAAAAAAATGGCGGGAGTTATTATTATTTCATTGTAGCCCCCCCCCCCCCCACTTTCTTATTACATGAAAAAAAAAAAAATGGCGGGAGTTATTATTATTTCATTGTAGCCCCCCCCCCCCCACTTTCTTATTACATGAAAAAAAAATAAATGGCGGGAGTTATTATTATTTCATTGTAGCCCCCCCCCCCCCCCACTTTCTTATTACATGAAAAAAAAATAAATGGCGGGAGTTATTATTATTTCATTGTAGCCCCCCCCCCCCCCACTTTCTTATTACATGAAAAAAAAATAAATGGCGGGAGTTATTATTATTTCATTGTAGCCCCCCCCCCCCCTTTCTTATTACATGAAAAAAAAATAAATGGCGGGAGTTATTATTATTTCATTGTACCCCCCCCCCTTTCTTATTACATGAAAAAAAAATAAATGGCGGGAGTTATTATTATTTCATTGTAGCCCCCCCCCCCTTTCTTATTGCATGAAAAAAAAAAATGGCGGGAGCTATTATTATTTCATTGTACCCCCCCCCCCCTTCTTATTACATGAAAAAAAAATAAATGGCGGGAGTTATTATTATTTCATTGTAGCCCCCCCCCCCTTTCTTATTGCATGAAAAAAAAAAATGGCGGGAGCTATTATTATTTCATTGTACCCCCCCCCCCTTCTTATTACGTGAAAAAAATAATAAATGGCGGGAGTTATTACTATTTCATAGTACCCCCCCCCCTTCTTATTACGTGAAAAAAAATGGCGGGAGTTATCATTATTTCATTGTACCCCCCCCCCCCTTTCTTATTACGTGAAAAAAAAATGGCGGGAGTTACCATTATTTCATTGTAGCCCCCCCCCCCCTTTCTTATTACGTGGAAAAAAAAATGGCGGGATTTATCATTATTTCATTGTACCCCCCCCCCCTTTCTTATTACGTGAAAAAAAAATGGCGGGATTTATCATTATTTCATTGTACCCCCCGCCCCCCTTTCTTATTACGTGAAAAAAAAAATGGCGGGAGTTCTTTATTATTTGGTTGTGGTCTCTCCCCTTCCACCCCCCCCCCCGCCTTACCCCCGCTCCCGCCAGGGTGATTTTTTTCCGTACGAGCTTTAGCAAATTTAGGAGCGGGGCAGCAACACACCCCAAACTCAGGACAGCTCCAACACATCCCAGAGATTTTCGTTGACGTTCAGAGTCATATCAGGCACAGTCCACAGATTGCAGCACCCATGGCAATGTTCCATAGTACGAGAATTCCCTTAGCCGATGATCTCTGTTTGGGGGTCTGTTGCTGCTACGCTCCTGAATTTGCTACAGCTCGTACGGGAAAAAATCATGCCCCCCCCCCCTCGTCACTCTACTCCCCACGAGCTATAGCCTGAATGACAGTTTCAAAAATCATGAAATCCATTTTCCTAAGTGACAACTAATCCAGCCCAATCTTCTTTGTATCGATCTATTGTGTTTATGCAAGTTTTATGCAACACTTTTGTGAAAAAAAATATGTTATGACAGTAAAAATACAATGATTGCTCCCTTTGATTTATAAGCCAAGCGTAAGGGATGTTGTATTTGACATGCGTTCAATTTGGTGCGATTTCCCAGCCTTAAAAAAAGTGCGCAGTGCTCTAGTGCACATGATAAATGCATATAAAAGATTGTAGGTTATTATGGGGGAACTTTTTAACTTCTAGATCAGAGAGTTTCAACTTATATCGCGCTTTTTTTTTTTTTTTTGAGTATAAGCGAGATCAACATCGATTTTCTCGAAACTGTTCGTTGGATTTATTTGAAATTTTGCATGAGCTCATATTTCATACTAGCCTGATTGTGAATGTGCTTTGTACCAAAATTGTAAATAGACCGAGTTATTAAACAGCCATTTCTACTGTACAAAATAAAAACCTAGACTTCCCTGACTATACGATTCAAAAAGTATGAAACTTGGTGTCTTTGCTTCAATTTTTGATGATACGTTATGTGGACACCCCAGTTTTGGACAAATTCTATATCTAATATTATGGCCACATTTTGGACAGAGTTCCTTACGTACCCACTAGTTCGAAATTTGACAGTTCTGTGTAGATTTCCCTTTTGTTTTCTAATTGAATAGGTAAGGGGTAGGATTAGGGATAAGGTCACCTCAAAACTTTCAGGAGATTTTGATATTTACAAACTGGCGCTATTATTTCCTCGGACTAACTTTAAAATCCATATCATATGTTTTCTTAATAGTTTATTTGCACGATTTCGACATTAGCAAGAGCAAGGTATCTAATTACGTCGTATCGACTACTGTACCATTTGGACTGTGTCACCTGATAACATCGTGCGGGGGAAACCATTGCTTTTGGGAGTAATTCCTGCGTTGCACAAGTTGGGGTCACGCCGTTTTCACGAGGAAATCTAAAAATGTAATAGGTCTAATTAAAGGAATGCTCTTACAAATACGTATGTCCAACAAGTTTTATTGTTGTTGTTGTTGTTGTTGTTGTTTTTGCGCTAAGGATACGTATTTTAAAGCCTTTGATGTCAAAGAGCTCCTTCCGAAATACTCCTAACAACAACCATAATTAATTATTGTTTCACATTTTCTGTTTGTTTTCCTCCCATTTATTGGATTGGTTGAAAGGGTAGGGGGCAGGGTTAAGGATTCGATAAGATTTAGGATTGAGGACAAGGCCTGGGGTAGGGATAGGTACGTATACGTACGCGCCCTTAGCGAAAAAAACGCTTGGGGTGCGCACGTACTTATAACAACAGCCAAATGCAATAGGTCTCATTAAAGAGTCAAATTCCAGTCATTGTGCTGTGATGGCATTGTACCTTCTGTCTCTTGCTCAAAATACAGTATGTGTAATTTTCTGTTTTTGGCGAAAATTTGATATGGATATTTTTATGATCTGTGATTAGGTCTTTATTTTAGGAGGTTGGCATTTTTAGCCCTCACTTTTTGTTTTTCATGTTGTTGTTTCTGTGTGTTTTTGTGGTAGAGATTAGTTGTTGTTGTTGTTGTTGTTGTTAGAATTTTTGCCCAGGCAGCAGCTTTGTTTGGTTTTGCTCTTCTCGATTTCCAACTGGCCAGGCTATCTTTAACGTGCGCAACCTGCAAATGGGTCATCGGAGTTTTTTGGTCCTTATCCGAGAAGACTAAATGCTTGATGGGACAGGAATTTTTTCCCCCGAAAAAAAATATTCCAACATGCCTGCACCGACCGGGGATTGGACCCGATACCTTATGCATGAGAGACGAGCACATTGCCTCTGGACCAGTGTGTACCCCCTGAATATTATCAGTAAGCACGGCTGTTTCGCGCAGATTATCAAGGTTCCGAACCTTTTTTCGTCCCGTTTGCCCTTGGCATTTCTCTAAGTTAATTTTATTTTTATTTACCCCCACCCAGTTTTGTTCAGTAATTATTATGGCAGCAATCGACAAATGTAAAAATGCTTAAAAACTCTTTTTAATATCATTTCAGGAGGTCATGGTAACTTTCCAAACCTGCTATGTCACTTAATATTGATGCCGATTATGTTGATGTCTTTGTTTTCGCATCGTGATCTGATCCAAAGTTTATGTTTAGCGGCAGCCTCGTTGAGGAAAATGTCGGACCGCCTTCTTCTGTTCCAACTTTGTTGTGGCTCAATATCAACGAAAGTATTAAATATAAAATAAACATCGAGACCTTTTGAAATATTTGCACTCACACCTTTACCTCTTTCTATGCGTAATCTGATATTTTGTAGAATTTAGGGATCAGCGGTTAAAAAGCCTTTCATGATGACATGGAGGGCCTTACTTCCTTTATAGTATGATTTTGAGAAAACGCGCTACGTTTGACAGAGCGTTAATACTGAATCTGAGAGGGTACTTACATTTTGAATGGAAAACACATTGACTTTGCACGTTTTGATTGCCATAAAGTTTTAGCTGTCGACAGGTTTTACGGCTGATTTGATGTTAAGGACCGGAACTCATTTTTTTAAAATGTGACTTAGCAGGTTTTGAAAGTCACCACTTCATTTTAAGCTCAAATAATAATTTTCTCCTCAATTTCAGATTTTTTAAAAGAAAAATATAGACAGTTTAAAATATGTATAAACATAATATGGCGGCCTTAGTTCTTGTCTGTTGTGCCTCCATTTTCTGAAAAAAAAACTACAGATTTTCTAGTATGTGGAAGAGGTACAGTGTAACAAATGCATACTTTGACACCACCTAGCTGTTCCAGGATTTAATCTAACTTCTTATCCTAATACTAACATCGAATTGCTCAGACCTGTCATTCAAACTCCCTTGTATGTCGAGTATGAGTAAATTGTATATTTATAATTATCCCTTTAAAAAGTATTATCATTCAGCAATGAAACAAAGTTTGCGGCAAATTGGCGGGATAATCAATACATTGTATAACATGCCAAAGTTCTCTCCCATTTAGTTGGACCAGTGTAAAGAAAATATTCTTTCTGAAGAGAAATGTATGAGTCAAAATATGAATTATGATTGCCAAACCCATTCTTCCTCTTCTACTACTTCTGCGTCTTCTGCTTCTTTCTCTTCTTTTCCTCCTTCCTTTCCGTCTTTGTTCTTTGTTCTTATTCTCTGCTTTTTCCGTCTTCCTTTTCTTCTTCTTCTGTCTCTTCTTTTCCTCATTCTTTATATTCATCTATATTTTCCCTCTGTCTTTTCTTCTCCTTTTTCCTCCTCCACTTCTCTTTCTTCTTGTTCATCTCTCTCTACATTCTCTCCTTCTCTCTCTCTCTGTCTGCCCGCCCCCTGTTCTCCCTTCCCCTTCCTCTTTCTCTATTCTCTCCTCTCTGTTCCCCCTCTCTCTCTCCATTTCTTGTTCCCACCTCTAATTACAGTCTAAATTGACTTGTCTGCTTTGACTGTGGGATTGGATTTCAGTTTTATCTTCGAGGATGAAAATTTACGCTTTGTGCTTCGGATGTTGAGGAATTTTTTATAGATGGCAGGAAAGGAAAATGGCTACGCCCTGGAGGAAAGAGGGAGAGAGACACAGACAGACAGAGAGAGAGAGAGAGAGAGAGACAAAGAAAGGGAGAGAAATAGAGAGAGAGAGACAGGGAGAGATAAAGGGAGGGACAGGGGGGTGAGGGGGTGAGAATGTAAGAGAGAGAGAGAGACAGTAGGAGCGAGCGAGAGAGAGAGAATGAGAGCAAGAGGACAAAGATACACACACACACACACACACACTTGACACTATATAAATGTCCTTAAATATCCTGTGGATACCTGCGTGTCGTAGCGATGTGAACAACTCAAATTCTGTTTCACTGTTAATGGCATCCGAGAGCACGATCACTTCTTTGGTCTCTCTTGACCTTATTTATACCTCATAGTCCCAGTTGTATCATTTGCTGGCATGGTGATCCATTGGATTGAGGACGGACACGTTGGAGTAGAGGCAAGGTGCTCGCCTCTCATGCCGAAGGTATCGGGTTCCACTCCCGGTCGGGGCAGACATGTTGGATTTGAGGGGGGGGGGGCGAATCCTGTCCCTGATCCTATGGTAGGTAGGATCGAGCACCTAGTTTCTCGGATAAAAACGAAAAACCCGGAGGGCCCGTGTGCACGTTACTCACGTTAAAGATACCGTGGCAATTGGAAATCGAGAAGAGCAGGTCTAACAAGGCCGCTGCCCGGGCAAAATTTAAAAAAAAAGAATTGAATAAATAACCCCCTACCACAAAAAAAAAACAAAAAAACATGAACATGAAAAATAAAAACAAGAAAAGTGGGGTGTTAATGCCAAGAGCGAGGAACCTCCTAAAAAAGGCCTAAAAACCAGTGGATAGAGCACTTGCCCTGTGAATGAGGAGCCCCGGGCTTGAAATTCCTGTCGGGACAGGGTCGAACCTACTGGAATTCTTTGGAGGTGGG
This sequence comes from Onchidella celtica, assembly GCA_963931925.1. Taxonomy (NCBI): domain Eukaryota; kingdom Metazoa; phylum Mollusca; class Gastropoda; order Systellommatophora; family Onchidiidae; genus Onchidella; species Onchidella celtica. Next base: position 36,964,437 of record OZ007582.1, on the reverse strand, counting down.
GGAGGGAGTCAAAATACTCACTGGGCAACAGTCTCCGTCTCTGATATATCCCCTGAATGTGAATGACAAGGAGCGGATGGTTGGTTGCCGCCTCTGTACTCGCACACTATTCTGTGTATTCATTTTGCCTCTCGCTGGCACAATAATGGCAGTTGTGGTCTGGACGTGGGTCCTCCAAACTCAAAAACATGAAAGGCAGTGGCGGACCCACATTTCTGGGACCCTGGAGCTTCGTTAGCAACGATAGGGCAACATCCAAAATTTACTCTTCAGAAAGTATCTTCAGCCCAACTCCGGGATTAAGGACCCTGATGGTGAAGCTGTAATGATTTTATAGTAGATCCTCTCTCTCTCTCTCTCTCTCCCTCTCTCTCTCTCTCTCTCTCTCTCTCTCTCTCTCTCTCTCTCTCACCCTTTCTCCCTTCTCTATGCCTTTCTCCCTCTATGCTTTTCTCTCCCTTTCTCTATGCCTTTCTCTCCTCTCTCTCTCTCCCATTCTCCCTCTCTCGGTCTCCTTTCTCCCACTCTCTCTCCCTTTCTCCCTCTCTCTCTCCCTTTCTCCCTCTCTCTCTCCCTTTCTCTACCTCTCTCTCCCTTTCTCCCTCTCTCTTTCTCCCTCTCTCTCTCCCTTTCTCCCTCTCTCTCTCTCCCTTTCTCTACCTCTCTCTCCCTTTCTCCCTCTCTCTTTCTCCCTCTCTCTTTCTCCCTCTCTCTCTCCCTTTCTCTACCTCTCTCTCCCTTTCTCCCTCTCTCTTTCTCCCTCTCTCTCTCCCTTTCTCCCTCTCTCTCTCCCTTCTCTACCTCTCTCTCCTTTTCTCCCTCTCTCTCTCCCTTTCTCTACCTCTCTCTCCATTTCTCCCCATCTCTCACCCTTTCTTCCTCCCTCTTCCCCCCCCCCTCTCTGATGACAGGGGAAAAAACACTGTTTTATTCATCTCTGCATGCGTTTTACTTTCTGTCTATCCAATCTTAATCAGGTCAGATGTGTAGGACTTAGCAAGGACCAAAAGCTGAAGTTGCTGTAGTGAGGCTTTCACGTGCACAAGATTCACTGCTCACGATATTTATAATACACACACATTACTGGAGGTGAGTACATGATTGTCTTCTCTGAGAGGGAGAGAGAGAGAGAGAGAGAGAGGTCATAATACACACGCACACTCACACATACACACACACACACAAAATGAGAGAGGCATAGGGGTTGGACCAACACGTTTGCTCCGGACACCCCCGGGTACCTTATCTGGTTTAGCAGAACGAATTCAATTCAACGAACATTAAAAAAATGAAACAAACTTTTTTTTCACTACTTGATTTCGATTAATGCTTTTTACCATTATTAATTATCCTGGTTTTAGTAATGAACTATGAGATGAATCCGTGCAGGCAAAATGTTTAAAAAATGAAAATTCAAAAGCTCAGTGATTTCTCAGACCAACTGGATGCAGCTCAATAGATCAGTGCGCCTGTACCAACCGGGCCTTTTGCGCAGATTTGTTTCAGTCTGAAGTGTCGCCATGTCAGCTTTCCATCGATTTGATTGGTCGAGAAGTATTGGGGGGGGGGGGTGAGGGAGGGAGAGAGACTTTGTTTGATTCACAGTTTTCAAGACGACCGGTCACTTTTGCATCCGCCACTGACCTTTGACCTAGATTCTGTGCATTTCTTTACCACATTGCAGGTGTGGTATCTGATGTCAGTAAAACTTTAGAACAGTGGTTCTCAATGTGGGCAATATCGGCCACCTGGAGAGGCGATCCTGATTTCCTAGAGGAAGGGTCGGGGGGAGATGGAGAAAACGAAGAAAAAGGCGACAAGGGGGCGAAACCTCGGAATGGGGGCGATATGAGGGGTGGAGTAACTTGTATGGGGAGCGACGGGGGGGGGGGGGTGCAAATACATGACAGTTTTTGACTTCACCAACAGCATGCTTAGATGGGTTTCATGAACAGAAATGGTTTTTTTTTTTTTTAGTGCTCTGATAAAGAATGGTTTCTGCTTTATAATGAACCATCAACTTGCTTATTGTCATTAATAAGACATTGAAAAACTTGACATCATATCTTGTGAGTAGTCCATTGTCTTTTGAAATGTTTCCATTGGAATTGAGTAAGGATTTTTTTTTTTAATTATTACTATTTTTACAGGAAACATGGGAAAGAAGTGGGCGATGAAAGAAAATTTGGAATTTAAGGGGGCGATTGCCTGAAAAAGGTTCAGAACCACTGCTAAAGAAAGTGAAATTGAGCAGGGGGATACTTTAGAACAGAGGGGGGTGTTCTAGGATATCTTACATTATCCGGGGGGTTAAAATAGGTTGTGGGATTTTCCAGGATGTCACACCGGCCGAAAGTCAGCTTTGTCATATCTGTGTATTGGGCAATGAATTGTGGTATAACAAAACGATCTATTAGTCTTTCAATCGAATCAGTCGTTATTAATGCCATCTACATCTAATTATACAATCTGGTATTAGCACAATGAAAATTCACAATATTTAACTGGCTGGAGTGGACTGGGAAATTAAAAAAAACAACAATACAATTCCCGGGAAAGCCAGACCACGTGAGAACTTCAGATGAACAACAGTCCTGTCAAACAAGTGTTTGACTTCAAAATCCTAACACTATTTCGATAAATGAACATATTATATATAATATCTTCTGGCATCACCTTTCCCCATCTACTCCGTCACCTTCTCTCGCTGTTCCCTCGGGCAATTCCATTAATGGGACAGCTCTAGCGCAAGTTTATTTATGAAAACATCACTCCCCGTGTTATTTACTCATAGCTCTGACGTGCTGTGTAGTTTGGCGTAGGTCCAAAAGTATGGCAGGCCATCAGATCTTAACTTGTATACTGAACGGGCATATCTGGATCTGCAGACTGAAATCTGCAATCTCCACGCAATTAATTTTCATGTCTTTATTATAATTATTTGAACAGGAAATAGATCAGACGCAAAGACAAAATATCATTATTTGAAAAAGGTAAAAAAAAAATTAAAAAATTCCCCGCTTGTCAACCGTAATGACAGACTAGTTTATCTGCTACATCGAGCGAGTGTTAACAGTTAAAACCAGATCCAGATGGAATGATGTTTTATGTTCTAAAGCTGGGTTTCCACGGGTACGGAAACGGAAACGGCAATGGAACTTCAAAAACCCTAGTAGTAATGAAATAGAAAGAATGTTGTCATGTGTGCGCTAACGTCTTTTCCGTACCCATGGAAACACTCCTTTTCACCACTTGGTGGATTTTTGACGTCTCCGTTTGCTGTTTCCGTTTCAGTACGCATGAAAAGGCGGCTTTAGTCACTTCATTGTGAGTAGTTCCCGAGGGATCCATTTGTTTTGACTGGATGGTCTTCTGTCTGCTTGGTTATAAGATGGATTCGTTGTTTTGTTCAAATGATTTATAGATGGCATTGGCAACGTATGAAGCCAGAAAGATGCCAGTAGATGTACTGTTACATATTGGTCAGATACACCTCTACATTATGGTCATATAGACCTGTACATGATGGTCAGATAGACCTCGGTATAATGGTCAGATAGACCCCTACATAATGGTCCGATAGACCTTTATATACTGATCAGATAGACCTCTACATAATGATCAGATAGACCTCTACATAATGGTCAGATAGACCCCTACATAATGGTCCGATAGACCTTAATATATTGATCAGATAGACCTCTACATAATGATCAGATAGACCTCTACATGATGGTCAGATAGACCCCTACAAAATGATCAGGCGGACCTCAACATAATGGTAATGAATCATTTAAATTACTATTCAGTTGATTCAATTACTTACAGGATTGATTTTGTGGTAGACTTACAATTGATTAATTGACTGATTGATGGAAACAATGATGATTGATTTACGGACATTGATTGAGTGATTGACGGGCTGTTTGATCGATTGATTAATTGATTGATTGGTTAATGACTGATTGTCCAATTAATTGACTGACTGACTGATTGAGCTGCACCGCCATGGATTTGTTTTCCTCTTTGTTCACTAAATGCAATTTCAGTCCGGCGTTGAAGATAAAGCCTTCCATATATCCTGAGTGATTCGAGTTTGGAATGTTCTGCTTTTTGCAGTTTGATAGGGACTTCTCCACATGATAGACGCCATCTAGATAGCCGACGGTTGTTCACCTGAGTTTTTATTATTATTGTGTCAGTCAAAAAGGTACACCATTGTTACATTAGCCAGCAGACTACGCACTGAAGGAGCTGTCAGCCTGCAGTTCAGAAATGCATTTAACAGGTCCTCAGCCGCCACCCCCACCCCCCCCCCACACTTTCCAACCCCCTCCCTTTCACCGGTACTCATTGTAGTCGATTCGTCTAGACCAGTGGTTTGCAAATGGGAGACACATTGGCTCTCAGGAGAGGGATTTCAAATCTGAGAGGGGGGGGGGGGGGGAGTTTAGCCACGCTAGGAATTTCAGCTCGGTCTCAATCAAATTGAGCACCCAATTGCCTTATCACCCGAGAGACAGGATACCGAGACGTGTCACCTCGCTATATTCCGTCCGTCCATTTGAGCGCGTATCATCAGTGTTAAACAGCGCAACAGTGCGCACCACAGCCCTTCATAATTGATCGCAAAACACTAGTACGGTACCCACCTTATTTATGCCCGGGCAATTTTTAGGCATAATATTGTGGGAGAGGGACGGGTTCGTCATGGTATTCTGTGTCATGTTATTTCAGGGTACATTTGGACCATCGATAAATGAAAAGTCGATGTATTGTACTTCTCCTAGTTTCAGTTCCATGTACACTTTCTAGATCTTACATGCAGTTTGATTTATGTTCTGTCAGCTGCTACACAGTTCATTCTCACGTCCAAATGTTAATACCGTTTTCTCATTAGAATATGATGTCTTTTGGTGTTTTTTTGCAAGCATTTCCATTTCAAAATTTTAAGACCTCAAATATGTTTTACATTTGACTGTAATTTCTTAAGTTGTCAGCACGTAAAGGGAGATATCATATTAAGCCCAGTCCGACGCAGTCAGATGCTGGCAGACAAGAAGTGCGCACCATAATTTCCTATATTTCTTAGTAAATCCGGAGAGACCCCATCATACTAAGCCCGCTTAGAAACAGTCAGATTCTGCCATTATTTCTTTGGTGAACCTTTAGCTGGCAGCATCTGACCGTGTCTGAGCGGGCTTGGCACGATGCCTCCCAAACACGTAATTTACCATCTACTTGAGAACTGGGTCGAAAGTAAGCTCCTATTTACGCGCCTGATTGGTCTACAAATATTGTCACATTGTGAAGTTTTTTTATAACTTGAGAAACAGAAATTGACGACATTTAAAAAAAAAATAGCATTCATGTTGCTGGGAAAAGAAACACAAATGTGAAAATGAAAAGTATGTCTTTATTTCAATAGATGGTTATTTGTTGGCAATTTAGTCCTGCCAAAACTGAGTAAAAGATAGTAAAATCAGTCTGCGTTGACATTAGCTAAGTTCTGGTTGTTTGTCGAAACCAATGGTATCAAAGATACTAGTTACAATAGGGAACAGGATTTAGATTTACGTCATGGAACATTCGAACGCGGCGGTTAAGCACAGTTATGGACTCTGTACACACTTTTCATGTGCAGTTGATCTTTGTGCCTCGAATCGCCCTTACAAAGTCCATAACAACTGTGCTTAACCACCGGGTTGAACAGTTCGAATGTCCCATTACATCGTCGGTAAATTTAAATATAGTAATTGGCTCATTAAATCCCGTCCCCTATAAGATGAGACGCTCCTTTCATCGCGCCTCTATAAACAAAATGGTGCACACAATTTGCGCTGACGGGGGGCGGAGACCGATGGGCGCATAGCATGAAAAGAACGCTTGATATAATGATAAATGAATGGTGGAAAGTCGATGTATTCATCTTTTAGCTGTACGATACCGAAAACAAGGCTGGGTAGTCTCTTAGCGATAACCCCGAGCTTTACCCGCTGCAGAGGACTACTGCGACAGATTCCCGTGAAGCAAAATGGACTTTATGTAAAGTAAAACACAAGAAGCCGTAGATGGACAGTGAAAACAACTCAGTATTTTCTAGATTCGTCTTTGTAATTAGTCTACACTTCCCTAACCACAGTCAAAACGCAATGCGCCAGATCACGGGCGAATCAGAGTCGAGCAAAGCTCCGATGTCCAGTACAGAGGATTGATCAGCCGGACAGGTAAATCGGGTCTTCAGAGGTTTGATGGGCCGGTCGACGAATATTGTCATCGTATTATAAAGGAAGTAAGGTGTCCATTGTAATCATGAACGGCTTTTTAACCGCTAAGTCTTAAATTCTACAAAATACCATATCATGCAATGATGGAAGTATAAGGTAAACATGAGCATTATTTTAAAAGATCTTGAAGGTCGCTATATTCTTGATACGTTGGTTGATTTTGAGTCACAACTGAGTTGAACAGAAGAAAATGCTCCGGCATTTTGATCCGGACAAAAATAAAAGTTTTTCTTCGAGTAGAATTAAAAAGTGTGACAGGAAATTCCATTTTGCGCCTCAATTTACACATTGGTGATCGAAACTGAACTTTAAAAATCACATCTGTGTATTCCCCGAGTCAGCGGGCCAGCTAGTTAAGTTAATAGGAGCTCTTCTGGGACTGCGTAATTGAAAATTATACGGGGGATGAACTGGCAAGTCGAGGACTTGAGATCGCAGAGAGCGTAACAAGTTAATGGATGAAGATGTCAAGGGTTCATTTTTCACGGCGCGTCAGCTCGATAATGGCAATATTGGTTCGTTTCACATGTCGTCACAGAAACTGTGCTTACTACGAAATTTTATTTCGTTTTTCGTCTGAAGTTCTGGGGCTATATTCGTTGCCTATTGAATTACATTTAACCAGTGCGAGTGGGCATGCTCACCAGCCGTGCCTAAAAACAAATCTTTGCAAGTGGGCATGCTCAGCTGCCGTACCCAAAAACAATCTTTGCAAGTGCGCATGCTCAGCTGCCGTGCCCAAAAACAATCTTTGCAAGTGCGCATGCTCAGTTGCCGTGAATAAAAATAATCATGGCAAGTGTGCATGCTCAGCTGCCGTGCGTGCGGGTGAAGGAAGAGGGCATGGGGATACATCACAATTTTTGATGGCGCAAGTGAAATTAACCAGTTGCATCTGTGAGTTTACCGATGATAATAATAAAATAAATGAGGTCACCAGAATGTGAAATTACATTATTTGACAAGTTAGATGGATCCTTATATATGACAAATGCATGAATTGTCGATCCAACAGTGATACCTAATCAATTGGTTCATAAGGTACATCGACAATCAAGAACGTCGGGAGAAGGGGGGTACTTGAAATCAAACTCCAAATTTCGCAGGAACTATGAGTTCTGTGATGTCACATTAAACACACCAATAGTCAGGCTTTAGAGAGCTGTGAAAAGTGGACGTTTTGTATTGCGGATAAATCAGTTTTTAATCGTAGTGAGTCTTTATTTAATATGCCTCAGAGAGAGAGAGAGAGAGAGAGAGAGAGAGAGAGAGAGAGAGAGAGAGAGAGAGAGAGAGAGAGAAGGTTGATGTAGTAAGTGAAGAAGGGGGTGAAGGGGAGAAGGAAATAAGAAATAAATGAAAGGGGTGAACAAAATAATGAACGAACAAAGTAAAACTGTTGATGAACGAAGTGAGAAGAAATAAAGAGAAGTAGAGACTATTGGAATTTGACGCTAGACTTCCCCTGCACAAACTTTGCCCATTGTTGACGCACAACTTCTTATAGATCAATTAATCAACTGGGGCTCGCCTCGATAAACACCAATACGGTGGGAATCCCGACTCCCAAACCAGCCATCAAATGTAACATTCATGCAAATCAATCAGTCAATCAACAGATCGATTCATCGATAGATCAATCAAAGCGGCTCCTTAGTGGAAGATCAATGGCTGTGACCATTTTTTGCCATTTGCTAAGTCTCATTGCCAGCCTACAAATCGTTCTATTCATACAAACAGTAAAGGCATTCATATTGATATGCAAATATAGCAGGAGCGTATCGTGCCAGCCCCCTCGGGAGGAAAGGCAACCTGAGGACGGTTGTAGATTTAGATTAACTCAAGTTTAATTTGGACATGTATAAGTGCTCAAAATCGCGTCCTTAGTTCTTGTTTGTTCCAACTCCTCTTTTTGCACAACTGAGAAATTCGGCGTTAAACGTTTTCGGCTTTAGTATTATGATATAGAGTTAAAATAAATCGGAACACTGAAAGAGCTTGATAAGTGCCACAACGCATTTGTCAAAGTATGCATCAGTTATATCTCTTCTACATACTAAAAAATCTCCAGTTTTTCAGAAAATGGAGACAGAACAAACAAGAACTAAAGTCGCGAAATATCGGAACCTTTCGGGAATCGATGGAAAAACCAAAATGTTTAAAAAATAGTTTGGGTAATACACAATAGGCGTTGCGATGTCGAACGTGGTGCTGATCCCGGTATTAGGGTGGCAGGGAAAGCAGTTTGTTAGGCTTGGCCAGGCATAATTATACTACAAGAGTAGATTAAATGTTCGATTTAAAACAGAATGCCATACGTTTAGATAGATAGATAGATAGATAGATAGATAGATAGATAGATAGATAGATAGATAGATAGATAGATAGATAGATAGATAGATAGATAGATAGATAGATAGATAGATAGATAGATAGATAGATAGATAGATAGATAGATAGATAGATAGATAGATAGATAGATAGATTAGATAGATAGATAGATAGATAGGTAGGTAGGTAGGTAGGTAGGTAGGTAGGTAGGTAGGTAGGTAGGTAGGTAGGTAGGTAGATAGATAGATAGATAAATAGATTGATAGATAGATAGGAAGACGGGTGGACTGTTAGATAGATAGATAGATAGACAGACAGACAGACAAACAGATAGATAGATAGATAGATAGATAGATAGATAGATAGATAGATAGATAGATAGATAGATAGATAGATAGATAGATAGATAGATAGATAGATAGATAGATAGATAGATAGATAGATAGATAGATCGATAGATAGACGGGCAGGTAGGTAGGTAGGTAGGTAGATGGACAGATAGATAGATAGATAGATAGATAGATAGATAGATAGATAGATAGATAGATAGATAGATAGATAGATAGATAGATAGATAGATAGATAGATAGATAGGCAGACGGGTGGACTGATAGATAGATAGACAGACAGACAGACAGACACACAGATAGATAGATAGGTAGATAGGTAGATAGGTAGATAGATAGATAGATATAGATAGATAAATAGATAGATAGATAGATAGATAGATAGATAGATAGATAGATAGATAGATAGATAGATAGATAGATAGATAGATAGATAGATAGATAGATGGGTAGGTTAGGTAGGTAGGTAGGTAGGGAGATGGACAGATAGATAGATAGATAGGCAGACGGGTGGACTGATAGATAGATAGATAGACAGACAGATAGATAGATAAATAGATAGATAGATAGACGGACGGACGGACGGACAGACAGACACAGACAGACAGACAGATAGACAGATAGCATTGCAAGTACGCATAAAAGCCTTCTACCTGCATAAAAAAATTTGATGGCTCAGCAGGAGAATTTTGCTTGACGACTTGTTTTTTTAGTGTGAGATTCTCTGTCTGTGAGACACCTTTATTTGTGTGTCTGTATGTGTGTGTTTTATAATAACGATCAAAATAAACATTGTTGATTTGATGCAAATTGCAAGATCGACCAATTCAAAAGCTTTTTATCCAGTTTTAAAGGATATTTTCTTTCGGTATGTATAGTATGGACTATTTTGTATGCCAACGTGTCCAAATTTTCACTATTTATCAATGACTTCTATACTGCGTTAAATATACTAGTTGGTCTGCTGACTCGGGGAATACACAGATAATAATAATGGAAGTGTATATCCGTACAACATGTTGTATGGATATGGACAGTGCATATCCGTACAACATGTTTACCAAAAGCGCGTCTGGTGAAGGTTTGCTGAAACAAAACTTGGTATGGTGTTCACGAATTTAAATTGACAACACATGGAATAGTCAGATGGACCTGGGGGCGTGAGGGTCTAGTCAGTTTGTATCAATGGGCGGTAGTCAGATTGACTAATCAGGCGAAAAGGGGTTGGGGTAGCCATTGGTGATCGACGTACACTCAAGTATTATTATTAGCGCAGATCACGCAATCTCCGAGCAGAAGTCGGATTGTTTTGCTACTAAGGCGATTCATATTTTTAAAAACTAGGCAAATTAACAAGGTCAGTAATATAGTATTCTGGTGTGTGTTTACGTCATCGAATTGTGTGCGTTGTACGGATATGCGCTTCCGTTTAAAATACAGCGGAATTCAAGATCCTTTCGAATATGCCCACGTACAGCTTTACTTCTCTCTATGCGTAATATGATATTTTGTTGAATTTAAGGCTCAGCGGTTAGAAAGCCTTTCATGATCACACCGGAGGTCTTACTTGCTATGTAATATGATAATTTTGTTTGAAACTATTTGACCGTAAACAAATCAATTTTGGATAATACACCTGGACAGTGAAGGGCTAAACATGAACTGCAGTCAGGGACGGATTTAGATGACGAGAGGCCCTAGACTATTCTAGCCGTGAGGCCCCTCCAAATTCATCACGCTTAGAGGATGATGGACGTGTTTTAAATAATTCGACTAACACCAATGATGGCGATAGGTGTTTAAAATTACACACTTCGCAATTGCTCCTCAAAGGACGTAAGCTAGGAAACGTTGAAAAGATTTGTTCAGAAACTAGAGTGTTTAGGTGTTTATTTTAGGAAATTCCCTGCCCTGGGCATTTACAGCTCACTCTTTCTTGTTTTATTTTTCTTGGTGTGGTAGGGATTATTATTTTTTTTTTTAGAATTTGGGGCGGGCTCTTCACAATTTCCAACTGTCAAGGTATCTTTAACTTGCGCAACGTCCACACGGGGCCTCCGAATTTTTCCTCCTTATCCGAGACGACTAAGTGCTCGAACCTACCTACCATAGGATCGGGGACAGGAAAATATGCGAAAAATTCAGAAACTACAGTGCATTGCAACATCATTGTTATGCAAGGTTTCGCGTGTCATAAAATATTATGCACATTGACCTGGGGCGGTGAGGCCTACCTAGATTTTGAGGCCCTAGGCTTGAAGCCTACCTAGTCTAATGGTAAATCCGGCACTGACTGCAGTTACTGGTTACCACGTCTGAGTGAAGTTAGATGTTCGTCTTGTTGTTCTGGTTGTTGGAACAGTTGCTCAGTTTTTTGTTTTCTTCGCTCTTTTATCCTTCAGCAATTATCATTGTTTACTCTGGAATGTATGTTGGAGAAGAATGTTATTACAAGTACGTACGTCCTCCGAGTGTTTTGCGTTAGGGGTACGTATTTTAAAGCCTTTTGTGTCTTCAGAGCTAGAGAGTTCCTTCCGACATTCCCCCGAAATACTGCCAACAACAGCCTTAATTAACTATTCTTTCAGATTTTTTTTTCTCCTGTTTTTTTTGGTTGAAAGTTTAGGGATTCCATAAGATTTAGGGTTGATGATAAGGACGGGGTCAGGGATATGTGTGAATACGTACGCACCCCTAGCACAAAATGGGGAAAAGGTGGTCTGGAGGCAAGGTGCTCGCCTCTCGTGCCAAGGGTCCCGGGTTCGAAACCCGGGCTGTGCAGGCATGTTGGAATATTTTCGTGTCCCTGATCCTATTGGGGGGTAGGATCGAGCACCTAGTCTTCTCGGATAAGGACGAAAAAATTCGGAGGGCACGTGTGCACGTTGTGCACGTTAAAGATACCTTGGCAGTTGGAAATCGTAAAGAGCAGGCCGAACAGGCCGCTGCCCGGGCAAAATTAAATTAAAATTCATCCCTACCATTCCCTCCCCCTCCCCCCTCATATCCCCCACACCCCCCCCCCAAAAAAACGCCGGCCGGCGCTGCACTGTGGCGACGACGTGCCTGCTCCAGTTATAACTGGGCTGCAATGGCACAAAGGCAAATTTCCCAAATGGGATTAAAGAGTTACACAAATACAAAAAAAAACGCTTGGGGTGCGTACGTACTTATAACAACAGCCCCCCCCCCCCCGAACCCCCTCTCCTTTTTTTTCCCTTTAGCAATTATCCTTGTTTATTCTGGAATGTATTTTGTAGAATTAGCGAACGTCTATGCGAAGCCTTTAATGAACTGCTCGACAGGTTAATTTGCGCAACTGATTCGTACGGTACGTGCGTATTCTTTCCAGTGCTACCTGTTGCCGTGAGCAAGATTTGTTGTAAGTGCAAAGCTCTGTAAGCCTGGGCTCGCATTAGCCGATACTTTGATCGGTCCACGGATTCGATCAGGGGCTGTAGTCTGACAAATTCAAAACCAGTACCGTAACGTTTAATATGAAATAATTATGAGGCTATGCAAAATTTCAAGTATACCCAACACATAGTTTTCGAGAAATTAATGTTGATCTCGCTCATCTATAGAAATAAAAGCGAGTGTGTGTATGTGAGTGTGTATGTTTGTGTGTTCGCAAAAAATACTGGCTCGTGCAGCCCGGATTTATATTTTGTCTTGCAGGAACTTTTTTCCGTTTTTGTTTCTTTTTTACATTTGGAAGCTACAAATTGTGTTAGATTTGTTGTCTTTTTAGTTGGCTTTGTGTCGCTGACCGCTCCCCTCCAGTTCCCCTTTTTTACAAGGAAGTATATATCCGCACAACATGTTGTATAAATATGGACAGTGCATATCCCTACAAAGCACACAATTTGATGACGTAGAACACACACCGGAATACTATATTACTGACCTTGTTAATTTGCATAGTTTTTAAAAATATGAATCGGCTTAGTAGCAAAACAATCCGACTTCTGCTCGGAGATTGCGTGATCTGCGTTAATAATATACTTGAGTGTACGTCGATCACCAATGGCTACCCCAACCCCTTTTCGCCTGATTAGTCAATCTGACTACCGCCCATCGATACAAACTGACTAGACCCTCACGCCCGCAGATCCATCTGACCATTCCATGTGTTGTCACTTTAAATTCGTGAACACCATACCAAGTTTTGTTTCAGCAAACCTTCACCAGTCGCGCTTTTTGGTAAACATGTTGTACGGATATGCACTGTCAATATCCATACAACATGTTGTACGGATATACACTTCCTTTTCACAAACACAGGAGCCCGTGATGTTATCACTGCCTTCCGATGTGTTCACGATTACACAAACTACCTAGTGCGCAGTTCACTGTCATTTCGTGACTGCTGACTGGGTACGTAGGGCGATAACGTGTAAAGAGGGTGCGGTAAGACTAAAAATGCTAGATACAATAAGATGAGACAATCTAAGAATAAACAAACGACTGCAAAAAGGAAATAAATTTAAAGGATCGAACAAGGTAGAGCAGATCCATTATAATCACCCAGAACTCAATCTGAAAAAAAACAGATTTGGACAGCGCCGGGTACCTCAGCTAACTCTATAAAAGAAAAACCGCACGTTAACATGTCTATAAAGTGAGATGCACTCTAAAGTAAATGAACGGTGAACGACAGTGCCGACGTACGGGTTATCTGTCTTGACGCAATGAAAATTCAGTGCAATCTTGTATACGTCCTTGCTTGTATCTTTCCTATCGCACCAACAACTATTAGCCCAGTACCTGCCGTCAGTGGCGTAACGTGGAGTGCCAGCGCCCGCGAGGGGGCAAGGCAAATATTGCGCCCCTTGACTTAAGTCGCTTCCACAAGTCCAGTATTGAACCCTTTACCTACTGAGGACATGTATTGTATAGGAAGAAAATTAAAGTAAAATACATTTAATGCTAGTATAGTCAAATCTAAAATGGCCTGGTTTTAATTTGAGCAAAATTTCAATAGCAATATTGAAACTTCTCTCAGTTGACAGTGTTGCTAGGTTACTCAGCCTTTTTTTTTTTTTTCCTCATTGTAGATATCTTATACTTTTGATTAATTTAAGTTTTGAGAAATTTCTTTCACAACTGGCAGTTGAAACAGTGATGGTTTTGAAATTTTGCGCCCCTAAGAATTTTGCTTCAAGGACAACCGCTCCATGTGGCCCTGCCAGGGGTACGCCACTGCCTGCCGTATGGTTTATATCAACCAGAAAACATCTTCACCCCCATAACTTAACACGTAACAGATCAAGTCTGCGCGTTTACAAATAACTTTCTCTCAAGAGACATAAAAATATATGAAAAAAACATGTTTAGATATGAACCGTAAACATGGTGGATGAAAATGTTCAGCACGCACTAGTTATCAAGTTATTTATATGACAAAATCTTGGCATTCTCTTTTTTCTGTCTGTCTGTCTGTCTGTCTGTCTTCCTATCTTTCTTTCGTTCTTCCTTCCTTCTTTCTTCCGTTTTTACTTTCTTTTTTCTTCCTTCCGTTCTTCGTTCCTTCCTTCTTTCTTTCGTTCTTACTTCCTTCTTTCTTTCTTTCGTTCTTACTTCCTTCTTTCTTTCGTTCTTACTTCCTTCTTTCTTTCTTTCGTTCTTACTTCCTTCTTTCTTTCGTTCTTACTTCCCTTTTTCTTTCTTTCGTTCTTACTTCCTTCTTTCTTTCGTCCTTACTTTCTTCCTTCCTTTCTTACTTTTCTGACTTCCTTCCTCTCTTTCTTTCTTTCATTTTGTGTGCTTTTGATGTAACTCATTTCATAGTTCATTAACAGTTTTGCTGTCCTTGGCCAACGTTTTTATTTACAGAAGTCTGCTCTCCAACATCCACAAGCACATATTTCATAATGCAGCCAAGACTTTGCCACTGAAGTTCTTAACTTTGTAAAACAGATGTTCTCAACTTGGGGCTTTTGAGTCTGAGTTTTGCGTTTAAGGCCCGTCGGCACCATAGCAGCCATCTTGCCTCTTTCACTGTTTCCTCGTTATCTGACTTGGGATCAGTTTTCAGCTTTCAGATTCTTATAAATAAGATCAGATAAAAGTGAAACCAAAAAGCTAACTGGAAAAGGCATGTGCTATTAGTATGTCTAGCTGTAATATGAATTTGTAAGTACATGTATAATAAATATGACTGTACCTTCCGGAAGCTTAGGAAGGTTGAAATCTGTAAGTTAATAATAAAGATTTCTAATGTATTTGCAACTCTATTTCACACGTGCCTTTTCCTCTCACATTCTTATTGGTGAAAGCTCTGACGTGCAAGCAATAATGAAGTAATGACCCCCAAACGAACTGAGAAGGCCGTTCTTGTGCTCAGATCCTGCTAAACCCAAACATACCGGTATTTTTATTGTCGTCCTCAACCAAAATGACTTCGAGCTGATGATGGGCAGTGGCGGACCCACATTTTTGGGACCCCGAAATTTTAACTGTTATGGGGGCCCTTCGCAACCAGCAACAGTAGAAAAATATCCAAAATTCACTCTTTAAGAAAAGTTTCCTGAGGGCCCCTCCTTGATTGGGCACCCTGAAGCTCCTAAGCTTCATTAGTTTCACAGTAGATCCGCCACTGCAGATGGGCAATGTAGGCCCCCGTTTCAAACTGCTCATCATGTATTTTTATAAGCCGTGCAAAATACTCGTTTATTTATCTATATTCTATATCTAGTGGTTCTTCTGCGAATCTTCTTCAGAATGATATTTAAGAATGTTACCAATATAATTAACGCGACGTTAGTTTTTGTTTAATCTATCTCCATTTGTGAAAAACTAGAAATCTTTTAGAATGTAGAAGAGATGACAAATGTACACTTCGACATTTGTTTAAAATGCCTTGTGGCACTTATCAGGCTCTTTCACAGTTCCGATTTATTCTTACTCCTTATACTAGAGCCGCAAACGTTTAATTAACTTCGAATTTCTCAGTTGTGCAAAAATTGGAGTTGAAGCAAAACAGAACTGAGGTCGTGTAATGTGGTAACGGAACTATTTAACTTCTCCGCGTGAAATCTAAAATTGATGAAGTTCTGAATGTCAAACAAACATTGGGTACCCTAGAAAGGCGGTAAGCACAGAGTGGTAGGTCTCGTGCCGACGCCTTGTAAAACCCATAACTCTAATCTCTCTACAAAGTATGAATAGTGAATATTATTTTGTTTCAAAGGAACCGGCTTCATTTTTTTACCGAGCTCCCCTCCCCCATTTTTTTTTTTGCATCTAGCAAGTGCAGTAGGTCCCCGCCCTCAGAATCGTACACCGATCTGCCTCCCCCCCCCCCCTTATGTTCTGGCATGCGAGCCATATTAAAGACTTAAGGTTTAAACCTACGTCAACAAGCCTAGCCGAAGACGGTCCTGCGTGAAAGTTAGCGGTAAAATCAATGACCCGCCATTTATGTGGGCATCAATACAGTTACTTTCAAGCTCTAATGGGTTAATGTCGAAAAGCTAATGAAATATACCAATAAATTAACCCACGGTTCAGACGGAATTGGCAAGACGCAGATCGGCTCGGGCCATTTTTCGCACCTGAGTTGTGATCTCATTAGCATTTTCCATCTTCATAAAGGTGTGTTTGTGAGGCACTTTTGGCTGGATTGCTTGGGCTGGACAGGGTTAATGCGTTTGTTTAGTGCGCTGCCAGAGTTAATACTACAGTCATACATCTTGAGAAGTGTGGTAACAAAGTGGCAGCAACGATTTGCCGCCAGGAATTTGATGAGATTTGAGGGTAGAAACGAAATAAAATGTTACCTCGGGCTTTGTTGAAGAACGTCAAGCAGGCAGATGAAAGAGTAGTCAGATTTCTGGCAGCTTGACAGTTGTTTTTATTCGCTTGATTTATTTGTTATTTCATGAAGAAATAAGTTTTGTCTCCTCTGTTGATTGGTTCGTACGCGTAGGTTGGGTGGGCGGACAGACAGCCAGACAGATATATAGATAGATAGATAGATAGATAGATAGATAGATAGATAGATAGATAGATAGATAGATAGATAGATAGATAGATAGATAGACAGACAGACAGACAGACAGACAGACAGATAGATAGATAGATAGATAGATAAGAAAAGTATAAATAATAACATTTGATAACAACCACCTCGAAACATTCTCAGTGTACATTTTTTTTTTACTCAGTGCAAACACGAACTTCCATCATAAATCCATTGATATTAATTGATTCTGCCCTTGGCTTGTGTTCCACACATCATTTTTAAAATTTCGTTTCCGATTCCAGGCGGCTGTTTCTCCATGTTTTTCATTTCCCAATCCGGACACACGTTTGCCGTTACCCTTATGCCGGATTGGTGACCTTGATGGAGATGTGGGTCAATAATTGACACCCCCCGTAACCTGTCATCAGCCAATCAGGCAAGAGATAACAAGAGTCCTGGCCACTCGAGCGATTGGACATAGTTGCAATTTCGTACATGTGTCGCCCGTCAGTCTCTCCAACCCGTTTTTTTTATACATCTGTTATCACCTTATGTCTGTCTGTCTGTCTCTCCCTCCGCGGGTGATTGGTCAACGCATCTGATAGGGTTTCCTTCTGTCCTATCGTACTGCTACATTCTGTCTATCATCTTGCTTTTCCTAGCACAATGTGACCGTTAGCGTGTCGACTGACTTTCTCCAAACGCAAACTGGAATTGTCTCCCTCCAAATATCGAATTTGCATGAAAGCACACAAGTTTGTATGTGTACTCTCTCTCTCTCTCTCTCTGTCTGTCTGTGTGTGTGTGTGTATGTGTGTGTTTGGTATGTTTTTACTACAAAAGGTCATCGTTTCTTTGAACTTTTCTTTGTACTATTTTTACATATTTCTATTCTTGTCATACACTTTTATGTGTTCCTTTTACTCACTGTCTCTCTCTTTCTTTCTTTCTGTTACTCTCTCTGTCTCTGTCTCTCTCTTCCTGTGTCTCTTTCTCTCTCTCTCTGCCTCTTTTTCCATCTCTCCTTTCCTCCCTCTCTCTCTGTCTCTCACATTCTTTCTCTCTCTGTTTCTCTCTCTCTCTGTCTCTCCCATTCTTTCTCTTTCTAACTCATTTGGTTTCGTGTTTAAACATTCTTGATCTATCTGCTGCCTTCGACACTATAGATCATGAAATTATTCTTTGCAGATTAGAAGCAACCTATGGGATCTCTGGTATAGCTCTGAAATGGTTCAGGTCCTATCTATGTGACCGAAAACAAATTGTTGTAACAGATAACATAAAATCAAAAGAATTCATACTGCCATATGGTGTTCCACAAGGCTCAGTTTTAGGTCCCACTCTCTTTATTATGTACATTGGGCCCCTGACTAATATTTTTAAAGATCATGGTTTTTATTACCATCAGTATGCTGACGATGTCCAACTATATCACCCTGGTACGACTTTAGGTCATGTTGTCAATGTTATAAAAGACAGTGAAAAGTGTATTATGGACACAAAAGAATGGATGAACCAAAACAAACTAAAGCTAAATGAAGACAAAACAGAAGTTATGATTATTGGAAAGAAAAGACAAATAACTGCAATTAAAAATGTAAAATTAAATCTTGGTGAAAGCACTGTAGCAAACGTGAATAAAGTTAAAAACTTAGGCACGATTTTAGAATCAGATCTGAGCATGGAAAATCAAATAAGTTCATTATGTCGATCATTAATGTTTCAATTAAAAAACATCAGCTCTATTCGTCCATTCATATCCCAAGAGGCAACTCGAATACTTATCACTTCACTTAATATGTTTTCAAAGCTTGATTATTGTAACTCTCTGCTCTTTGGAATTCCGAGCAACAAAATAAAACGCCTCCAGATAATTCAGAATAATGCAGCTAGACTGATTTTTAGAAAATCAAAAAGAGAATCTGCCTCAAGCCTTATTGACCAACTTCACTGGCTTACTGTTGAAAACAGAATAAAATTTAAAGCTGCAGTTTTGGTTTACAAATGTCTTGAAGGCTCAGCTCCCTCCTATCTTTCGGAACTTTTGAAAAAACGTGAGTCTGATAGATTTTTAAGATCTACTACAGAAAACAAACTGGTTGTTCCCAGGTGTAAAACATCAAATTATGGAGATAGAGCTTTTAGTTGTTTTGGTCCCTGTGTGTGGAATTCTTTACAACAAGAGGTTCGAAATTCTGCCTCTCTAAACATATTTAAAAAACAGGTTAAAAACATTTCTTTTTAAAAACTGAATTTTATAGCTTGCTATGGATGTATAAAACTAGTTTGTCTGTGTGTGTGTAAGTTTATTTGAATGTGCTTTTATGATTTTTTACTGTGTACAGCGCCTAGAGCTTTTAATGTTTTAGTCCTGGCGCTATATAAATGTATATATTATTATTATTATTATTACCTTACCTTACCTTACCTTACCTTACCTTACCTTACCTTACCTTACCTTACCTTATCTTGTCTTATCGTATCCTGTCTTATCGTATCTTATCTTATCATATCTTGTCTTATCTTATCTTATCTTACCTTACCTTACCTTATCTTATCTTATCTTGTCTTATCGTATCCTGTCTTATCGTATCTTATCTTATCATATCTTATCTTATCTTATCTTACCTTACCTTATCTTGTCTTATCTTATCTTATCTTATCTTATCTGTTAAGTCTTTATTTTCGGAGTATCTTTGACCTTAGCATTTGCACCTCTCTCTTTTTCTGTTTTTTATTTTTATTTTTATCTTTATTTCTTTTTTCTTGTTTTTGTATTTGTGTTAAAATTTGTATTTTGTATACTTGTTTGATCCTTTTTTGGGGGTTGGGGGAGGGGGGGAGGGGAGGTAGGGATTAGTTTCTTCAATTTTGCCCGGGCAGCCGGCCCTAGTAGGCCAGCTCTTCTCGTCTTCCAACTGCCAAGTTATCTTTAACGTGCGCAACGTGCACGAGGGCCATCAGAGTTTTCCGCCCTTATCTGAGAAGACTAGGTGCTCGATCCTACCTACCACAAGATCAGGGACAGGAATTTCACCACCCCCCCCCCCCAAATGTCCAACATGCCCGCACCGACTGGAGATCGAACACGGTACCTTCGGCATGAGGGGCGAGCCCCTTGCCTCTAAAACACACGATGGCAGTTTATTGGCTTTGAATGAGTGTTTGACAAATCAACACTGACGCCTTAGTGAGAATACATCATTGTGTACATCACTCAGTTCTGTCACTCTTGCTGATCGTTTCCGCGTAATCATCTCTCATTCATATTCTCTCCATTGCATACCCAACCCCCCCCCCCCCCGGTATTTGTTAAAAACATCAAAACGTTATTTTTTTCAGTATAATATTCCCTTCTCTCTGTCTGTCTGTCTGTCTCTCTCTGTCTCTGTGTTTCTCGATCTCGCTCTGTCTCTCTTTCCCTTTCTTTCTGTCTCCCTCTCCATCTGTCTGTTTTCTCTCTCTCTCTCTCTCCTTGTCTCTCTCTGTCTGACTGTCTCTCTTTCTTTCTCTCTCTCTCTCTCCCTCTCTTTCTTTATGTGGTCTGTTTGTGTCTCTCTGTATCTCTCCATCTCTCCCCCCTTTTCCCTCTCTCTCACTGTCTCTCTCACACACACACACACACACACTCCTCCACCAATACCAACCCCACAAACACACACACCGACCCATATCAAACGCTACTGCACTGAACTGATGCAGCAAAGAAAAGATTAAAAAAAAAAAAAAGAGAAGGAAAAAACAACACCAACAACAAACAAAGGTTATATTGCATGTAACCACATCAGCCGTGTGATTGCAGTTTTATCTCCAGCAACACTAACCCAGTTAATGCCATTGGCATCCGTCCCGAGGCTACGACGCGTTGTTTTGATCTCGAGACGGCAGCTGATTGGTGGAACTTTCACTCTCATACTTGATTGTGTTTCCGTTTTAGCTTTTACATTCCTGGTATAGGTATCAAGTTGGTTTTTGTATTGTTTTTGTGGTTGACTTTTTTTTTTTTTTTTTAAATCTGGGTTTGGGAGGGGTGTAGCCTAGTTTTTGTTTATTTTCTTGCCGTTGCACTTAGCTGTAAAGCTGCCCGGCGCTGGATTTGAACCTTGGGGGTGGGGGGGGGGGGGTGGGCGGGGCACTTCAAGTTAGATTTGCTATTCATATGCAGACTCTGAAATTACATGGCAGATTACCATCCTAATCAACACAGACAGATAGAGAATGAGCGAGACAGAGAGAGAGAGAGAGCTACACACACACACACAGGGTCAGATAGACAGACAGATTGAGAATGAGAGAGAGAAAGACACACACCCAGAGTCAGAGAGAGACAGACACACACACAAATATACACACAGAATCAGAGGGAGACAGAAAGACAGACAGACAGGTAGAGAATGAGAGAGACAGAGAGAGAGAGAGAAACCCAGAGTAAGAGAGAGACACACAGACAGACAAACCCAGAGAGAGAGAGGGGGGGAGAAGGGAGAGAGGCAAAGACACAGACCCAGAGTCAGATACAGGGAGACACACAGCCACACCCAGAGAAAGCGAGAAAAAGAGAGAGAGAGAGAGAGAGAGAGATTTACTTGGCCTCTCTACCACGTCTCCGTTTTGCCATTCCCAACACCCTAGGCAGTTAATGAGGGATGGTAACTAGTCCCATACTGTAAGCCAATTACCTTCCATGGGGCGTTCACGAGACAATACAAGTTCCATATGTGTCACATAATCACTTAAAATGTATTTTTGTATTGGATTCTGTTGTAACAGTCTTAAAACAGTGATTCTTAAACAGCAGCAAATTCCAGGAAAGAATGACATGAACATACATTGTGTTTTTGTTATGTTTTTTTTTCCATTGTTTTTTTTTTCTTAGCATCAGCAGTGTGAGCGTGATTGTCAAGAATTGATTAAACATTTTTCATGGGCCCATATTTTTGTACTAAAAATTATGGAACTCGTTTTTTATTTGATATCGTACAGTGTAGCCTGATTTTATATTTTGTAGAAATTAATTTGACCAGAACTACTAAAATAATATTTCTGTAGTAAAGACAGAAGAGAGAGAGAGAGGAGGGGGGGGGTGGGGAAATGGGGAAACAGGAAGAGAGGGAGAAAAGGAAGAGATAGAGAAAAGGGTGAGAGAGAGGAATGGAAGAGAGAGAGAACGAAAGAGAGAGAGAGAGAAATAGAGAGGGAGAAACAAGGAAGAGAGAGAGAAAAGGGTGAGAGAGAGGAAAGGAAGAGAGAGAGAAATAGAGAGGGAGAAAAGGAAGAGATAGAGAAAGGGGTGAGAGAGAGGAAAGGAAGAGAGAGAGAACGAAGAGAGAGAGAGAGAGAAATAGAGAGGGAGAAACAAGGAAGAGAGAGAGAAAAGGGTGAGAGAGAGGAAAGGAAGAGAGAGAGAGAGAAATAGAGAGGGAGAAACAAGGAAGAGAGAGAGAAAAGGAAGGGAAAGAGAGAAGGGGAGAGAGAGAAAAGGAAGAGAGAGAGAACGAAAAGAGAGAGAGAGAGAGAGTGGTGAGAAAGAGAGAGAAATAGAGCGGGAGAAACAAGGAAGAGAGAGAGAAGGGCGAGAGAGAGAAAGGGAAGAGAGACAAAACAAAGAGGGAGAGAGAGAAGGGTGAGAGAGAGAGAGAGAGCGGAGAGAGAAACAGAGAGAGAGAGAGAGAGAGAGAGAGGCGAAGGAGAACTATAAACAATGTCTATGTAATAAGCTTACTTGGAAAATTCCACGGATGCCATAATTAGTTTAAAAAAACAAAAAAAGATAATTGGAACTGTTGTGTTTTAACTAAGTTAAGATGCCTTACAACGACTTGATCGAATTCATTGTGTCTTTCATCTACTAGAGTCTCATCAACACGCCTGATTCCGAAACCTCTGGCTTTATTTTTTCTTATACCTGTAATATTTTACCTGGGTATGTTTTGAATCTGAAGTGTGTTTATTTATGGTACAACAATAACAGCAGAAGAAAAAATAATCGCGATAAGAAAATTGCACGACGCGTCACATGTTTATCTTTATCAGAGGAAAAAAACAACCCTGCTCTTTCCTGTTTCTTTCGTTGTCGGATTTAGAAATATTATTTGTGTCGTTTTCTACGGCCGGACAGTTTTTTAATACACCAGTTTTAATAATAATAATAATAAAGTTCATTTATATAGCGCATATTCAGAGATGCTCTATGCGCTTTACAAAACATGCAGAAACAGAACAAATCTCATTCATAACAACTGACCACACACACAAAGGCGCACACACACACACACAAACACTATCTCTCCCTTCTCTCTCTCTCTCTCTCTCTCTCTCTTTCGTCCCATTCCTGAACTCGGGCAAAGTTGGGCATGGTTAGTGCGTAACTGGTCCTGTCCACGAGCAGCTGCTACGCTATTTTTTGCGGAAAATGACGTATGAAAAAGTAAAGCACCTTTTGCCCCGGCGTTCTTGTCCACAGCATCAGTTCCGCTCCGCTATACCTCTTCTATACCTCTTCTACATACTAAAAGATCTCCAGTTTTTCATAAAATGGACGAAGACCGAACGAGAACTACGGTCATGACTTATACAGTATTGATTGATTGATGAATAATTATATTCCTAGTCAATACTATCCCACTGAAGAAAATGTGTCATTTGTTTTTCGTGAACACAAAAAAAAATCACCAGCTCAAACGTAGCAAATCTTATCGAACGTGCAAAACGAGGATCATTTCAAAAGTCTCTTCACCAACACTGCCTCGCTGTCTGACTTCTGTGTGTGTGTGGGGGGGGGGGGGGGGGGGGAAGGGGGGGACAGTGGTTGGTGAGTGCTTCTGGTGGCGTATTCTTCTGTCCTACCATTCTGTTATATTCTGTCTACCGTCCTGATTTTTCCTGGCATAATATGGCTGTTTAGCGTGTCGGCGTGCATTCTCCATACTCAACACTCAAACTGTCTGTCTGTATGTCTTTCATCTCATTTGGGAAATTTGCCCTAGGGTCATTGCAGCCCAGTTGCAACTGGAGCAGACGCACACTGGAGCAGACACGTCGTCGCCACAGTGCAGCGCCGGTCGGTGGTTTGTGTGTGTGTGAGGGGGTGGGGGTGGTGGTAGGGATTATTTTTGTTTCTTTTAATTTTGCCCAGGCAGCCGGCCTTGGTAGACCTGCTCTTCTTCGACTTCCAGCTGCCAAAGTATCTCTGACGTGCACATGGGTCATCCGAGATTTTCGTCCTTACCCGAGAGTTCGATCCTACCTACCATCAGATCCGGGACAGGAAAATGTGGGGAAAATCCCAAAGTTCCAACATGCCTGCACCGACCAGGAATCGAACCCAAACCCAGTACCTTCAGCATGATAGGCTAACACATTACCTCTAGACCGTGTCCCCACCCCACCCCCCCCTCCCCGGCCGTTACCGTGTCTGCGTGCTTGCTCCAAAGACAAAACCCAAAATTATACCAGACAAGACGAGACAGGGCGGCCGTGCACGTTCGGAATAAACCCATCTGTCATCCAGTTTTGTATGTGGCGCACACAAGAATGTGAATAGTGCGATAGTACAGAGCAGTCGAAAACAAAACAAAAAAAAAAGCTATTGGAAGAAGCGAGGAGGCTGTAAACGGCCAATTTCTGTGTGTGTGTGTGTGTGTGTGTGTGTATGAGGATGGGGGGGGGGGCAGACAGTCATACAGACAGACTAGTTAACTTAATGACACTGTTGGAGAAATCGAAACGAGGAAAGAGAAGAGTTATCTCCCCAGGCTTCAAGCGCAGACACGCCAAGAGCGGTTAGTCCAGGCGGGGGCATGGCTCAGTTACTATTGCGACATTTAGATCTGTCCTATGTCGTGTTTCTGGAAATTTGATATTGTCCGGAACAGCTAGGAATTTCAGTATAAAATTGATTAAAATTTGTATTGTCTGTTTACAACTTTCAGAATTTTTTTTTGGTCCTATCTCGTGAGCTCTTTCTGGAATTTTTACCTTGTTTGAAACAATTAAAAATTTTGTGGTAGGAAGCCGAAAAAAATGTAGAAGAATTGTTTTCGTTCATTTCTATAACAATACGACATTCACATTTTGTCATATCTCGCATTGCTTTTTTTTTTTTTTTTAATTTGGACATTGTCAGTTTGAAATTTTACAATTGGAGCCTAAAGAAAATTACGGAACAATAATTAGTTTCGAAATTCCTGTGTGAAGTTCGTGTTAAATCCAAGTTTTTCATTTCAGACAGAATTTGAAATCTGTCAGTCTCCGGTTTGAAATGAAATAGAGTTTGAGTCTCCGGAATCTACTGCAGAAATGCTGTTGTTAGGAGACTGCAGTATTAAATGTTTACAGTAAGCTATAGCTGAGCAGTGAACACAACTCGGTGGTTTTTCTGCAATATTGTCTTTGGTAATCAGTCTACGGTCCCCTAGTTGTAAACAGCCATTGCAGAAAGGACTGGATTGAAAGTAGGTGATTTGTTTTGGAGGGGTGGGGGTGGAGTTGGGTGGAACATGGGAGGAGAGGATGTGGCAAAACTTCCTGAACATGAGTACAGCACCACTTTTGGACTGCAAGCATAAGGTATGAAACAGATCAAGGCTGGCGTAGGCGCCAGACTGGTGGCTCGCCACCCATGAATTATGCATCACATTAAAATAATGGGCACCGCCCACACCGCCCCTGGTGTTAAGTGTATTAAAAACTTTGGCACTTTAGTTATTATGATAAAGAGTTCGAATGAATTGGAAGTGTGAAACGGCCTGATAAGTGCCGTAACGCATCTTAAACAACTGTAAAAGTGTGCACTTGTTTTACCTCTTCTACACACTAAAAGATCTCCATTTTTTTTTCCAGAAAATGAAAGAAGTATGGTTGCGAAATGAAAATAATGTTAAAAAGTTGACCCCCCCCCCCACCCTAAATTCCTCTATCCTGAGAATTTCATCTTACTTTGGCAGACATGGTAGGTGTCCGGCACTGACGAGCTGTACTGTGGTCATTTATTCCCCTTGTAAAAAAAATAAAGTCGCTTCCGGAACCAGCACGAGCGCTAAGGACTGTGGGACTTTATTACGTCCTACTGTTCCAGCAATCGGATTGGTGGACGCATCCACCCTTCACGCTCATTGATTGGCCATCGAACAGCTCCAAATGACGGACTTCCGGTTTGAGTCAGCTCGCGACGCCTTTTAATATGGCGGTTGTTTACTCATGTGAGATGGAGCCTGTTGGAGGGTTGAGTACCGGTGGCTAATGTAGATGTGGATGGTCGGGGTGAGGGGCAGGGGGTGTGAGCGTAAGGAGAGCGAAGGTGTAGCGGTGGTGGGTCAGCATAAGTACCAGAAGGCACTTCGTCCACTGGGTGATGAGAGTCTTGCACCGACAAGTATACGTTGCCACTTCAGATCCAACTATTCAATGCAATTTCTAACATAAATCTGAAAGGTCTAATTTGGGAAACTCACATACACGGGTGCGCGCACACATGCATACACACACACACACAATAAGTTTATTTAGTTATACTAGCTGAAGTATCCAGCTTTACCTAGTATAAATATGTTTGCTAGTTTCAGTTCTGACCGATTATGAGGGATCTTCTCAACCTTGTCCGTTCCTTTACGTGTATTTTGTGTTGCTGAACCCCGCACTCACATCAGAAGTCGGCTTTCGTTAACTTTCGTGCGACTCACGAACGGATGGCGTAAATCTTCATATCTCATCTATTATGCCGCAGTCTCACCAAGAAAACTCGTGTGCACACGAGCAAAATTCGCACAAGAGCTGACACGTTCGTGCACGAGCCCACGCGTGCCCACACGACTCGCACACGGA
Organism: Onchidella celtica; assembly: GCA_963931925.1. Taxonomy (NCBI): domain Eukaryota; kingdom Metazoa; phylum Mollusca; class Gastropoda; order Systellommatophora; family Onchidiidae; genus Onchidella; species Onchidella celtica. The sequence goes on along the minus strand of OZ007582.1, from coordinate 36,937,684 downwards.
TAACCTTCGCCCCCTCCCGCCAGGACTGATTTGAGGCCCAAATTGCACAATTCGCACACGAGTTGTGCTATACTCGCACGAATTGTGGAGGAGGAGGACAAGTATAAAAGCGGGAGCCAAGCGAAATAACACAAGCAGGCCCTATATATAGGGTAGTCTCACTGTACTCGTGCGCGATGGGGATGGGGACAAGGTGGTCTAGAGGCAAGGTGCTCGCCTCTCATGCCAAGGGTCCCGGGTTCTAAACCCGGGCAGTGCAGGCATGTTGGAAATTCGATTTTTCTCGTGTTTTCAAGTCCCTGGTCCTATTGGGGGGTAGGATCGAGTAGTTCTTGGAAATTGGATTTTTCTCATATTTTCAAGTCCCTGGTCCTATTGGGGGGTAGGATCGAGTACCTAGTCTTCTCGGATAAGGACGAAAAAATTCGGAGGGCCCGTGTGCACGTTGCGCACGTTAAAGATACCTTGGCAGTTGGAAATCGTAAAGAGCAGGCCGAAAGGCCGCTGCCCGGGCAAAATTGAAATTAATAGATTAAAATTTATCCGTATCATCTCCCCCCCCCCCCCCCCCCAGAACAAGAAATAATAAAACAAGTAAAGTGAGGTGTAAATGCCAAGGGCAGCGAACCTCCTAAAATAAAGATCTCAAATACTCGTGCGCGAGTCGACACGAACGTGTGGGCTTGTGTCAACACGCACGAGTAGGCTGCCACGTACGCGTGAGCTCGTGTGCGAATTTTTCACATTCCTGAGTGGATGCGCGCGCATCAGTTTGGTGCGTGCTGACACGAACCCAGGCGAACGCCTCCGCTCGCATGTCAAGAAATCGCACAGGACTTGCCGAAAAAATAAGGCTGGAGCTATTTTTCTGCAGCTAGGCACGAGTTTGACACGAGTTGGTGTGTGAGGGCCAAAAACACGTGTCAAAACACGCCTCAGCACGCACGAGCTTCATAATTATCAAAATCGCATGCGAGATTTCTTGGTGAGACTGCGGCATTAGTGTTCTCACCTAACTCTCGATCGTTTCCGAATGTTGACATTCGCACGTGAAATATTTTTTACCGCCGCCCTAAAATGTGTCCCGTGAATTCCCGCGTGTTGGCGTAACTCGACAATAAACGGTGTGTAAAGGGGGTGAAATCAAGCCTCAACATTTGTGCGGCACGACACACATGCGTGTAGAGAATTAATGTTCAGTCTAGGATTCTTATGTTGGCAGAAGGTACTGGCACTCTTATGAACGGACGCCAGTGTGAACACGCAATCGTTCGTTAACACACGTTCAGGAAATGAACTCACGAAAGCGGATCTCTGATGTGAACATACGGTTAGTTAGTTTGTTTGTTTTTAGATAAGTCTTTCTGCACTCACCCCTCCCCCCCCCCCCCCACCTGATGTGCGTTGATGCCCTACTCACCCCGTCAGCATTTCAGGCGAAGATTGACATGAAATAGCCATAATCTGCTTGCCGAGCAGTGTGTTCAATAGTGGACACATTTTGGCAGTGGTGATGACGTCTTAGGCTCAGGCGCTCCTGGAAATGGCCAAGTAGTTGAATGGTGACGTCATGTGAATGGTGACGTCATATGAAGGATGACGTCATGTGAATGGTGACATGCACCAACTAACTAGTTGGAGCTCATTGGAATTCAATGTTGTGACGTCACTCATCTAACCAGCAGGCCGGTCGAAATCGACTACTGTATGCGCCCAGGCTTATCGTAAGACCAAAGATACTAGATCTAGAAACGATAGGGAACGGGATTTAATGACACAGTTACTATATTTAAATTTACAGATGACGTCATGGGACATTCGAACTGTTCAACGCGGTGGTTAAGCACAGTTGTTGTGGACTTTGTAAGGGCGATTCGAGGCACAAAGATCAACTGCACATGAAAAGGGTGTGCGAAGTCCATAACTGTTCTTAACCGCCGCGTTGAACAGTTCGAAGTCCCATGGCGTAAATCTAGATATAACAACTGCCATTCAATCCGGTTCACTAGAAGATGAGACACTCCCTTCTTCGCACCACTAAAAAAACTTGCACACAATTTGCGCCCTGATCGAGGTCAGGGCCCATGACGTATAGTATGAAAAGAATGCTTGATATAATGGTAAGTTTATGATGAAAAATTGTGACAGTGCTACTGCCACTAATAAAAAAAAAATAGCCAAGGTTTTCAAACAGCGATTGAGGTTATAATTCCACAATAAGTGACGTCAATCAAGGCCTATAGCGATAGTTGTACAGAGGACAAAATTCAATATTTTCCTTATTGGGCTTTGTAAAATACATCACTTTTCATGACTTCCGTTCGTTTGCCGCTAGGTGGCGGTGCGAAATCTTCGCACGCTAATACCACTAGGTGTCTTAGGTTATCAATTCTAGTATCTTTAGTAAAAAGTTGAATTTTAATCTTCCGCTGATAGTTAGGGGAAACAAGGTATGTTGTGAGCAAGCAATGAAACAGAGAGATAAGGGGTGATTTCTGTAGGATGACCTTGAAGATAGATGGACTAACGGCCGTGGCGAGGGAGAGAAAGTGGACGTACTACCAAATCTCAATCAGATGTGGTTGTTTTGACCGTCGTGGCGGAGGGTGGTCTCCCGTTGAAGCAGTCGATAAGCTGTGACGTTTGTTAGTGGTGAGGGGCACGGGGGAATGCGCGGTGTAGTGTTTATGGTTGTCAAGGCTGGCTTTTCTTTGGCCGGGGAAGTGGTGGAAGAGGTGGGGAGGGGGCAGGGTCGGAAGTTGCCAGGTTGGGCGGGGGGTGGAAGAGAGAGAGAGAGAGAGAGAAAGAGAGACAGAGAGAGAGAATTCGAAAGAGAAATGGAGAGAGAGGGGGGAAGAGAGAAGAGCGACAGGAAGAGGACGAGAAAAAGAAAGAAAGAGGAAAGAGAGAGTGAGGAAGAGAGAAAGAGAAAAGAATTGGAGAATGAGAGAGTAAGAAAATAGAGAAAGAGAGGGGGCGAGCCAGCGAGACAGAGACAGAGAGAGAGAGATCGAGAGAGAGAGAGAGAGAGAGAGCTCACGAAAACAAGTTAAAAACACAAGTTCCCCAAGTAGTTACTGTGAGAAAACAGTTGAAATTTCAAATATCCCATCTCAGCTCATCGGCGCCATAGATTTCAGTAACAGCAAACTCCGGTGTGCATAATCATGGTTTACTGTCACAAGATCACGTCACCTGTACACATAGAAATTTGGCTATTTTGGTGACGCATTTTTTGACGACGTAAACCAGCGGTTCTCAACCTATATCGGGCATTCGTCTCCCTAGGGTCCAAATTTTCGGAAGGTTCAAAGTCATAATAGTTCCTTCCTTCTCCCAAAGAGTTTCACCCCTTGCTTTTGGACTACAGCCAATCTTTGCGAGTTTTCATGCTTATCCGCGGTCGGGAAAAAAACAACAACAAATTCTCATACGCGCATGCGCAGCCGCCGTGTACTGGCGATGGGGGAGCACAATTTTGGGTGACGTAGGTGCCAAAAAAAAACAGTTTTATTATTTCTGACTCTGCAGATAACGAACTCACGAAAGCGGATTTCTGACGTAAACATACGGTTAGTTTGTTTTTAGATAATGTTTTTGCAAGTACAACTTTTTGGACAAACATGGCAACACGGTGACGGCCTAAGTATGGCAGGAAGAAACAAGAGATAGACTGAATAATAAACAGAAAGAAAGAACAAGAGGAGACCCTAGCAGAAGCCCACACTATCCATCTGCTGATTCTAAAATGTAGTGATCAATATTTGTTGGTTTTTATTTTTTAAATATTTTGTTTTTTAGAGTTTAAATTTGTTGAAACCAAATTTCATGTTGGTCCTAACAGGGAATGGACTATGTGGTGCTAGCGATACAAGGTTTGCGGACAGTATAGTTGCGACTGATATTCTACCACTGCAAAGCTTTACAACGGACAGAGTCAAGTCTGTTCTGCCTCAGTTTTGAGGACTATGAGGTTAAATGGGACCTATCGCACTAGTGAGTCTGAAACAATATCTGTCTTGTTATTTGATTCTCAGGGAGTTCAAATCTGAGTTCAAACCTACACAAAACGCTTGATTTAGTGCGCCTTAAGTGCGTCACGATTTCTTGGCGACCTTAGTTCTCAACTCCACTTTTGTTCCAACACGAACTTTTGAATTGTATTTTTATTTCTTCTCGAAATTTCCAAGGCTAGAGTATTTCGTTCTTCCACGGGTTCCTGTTCTTCTTTTTTTTTTTATTACAACCAATCTTTGCGAGTGCTTATGCTCATCGGATTGAGAAAATCGACCTTAAACGTTTGTGGCTTTAGTACTATGATAAGGAGTTAGAATAAATCGGAACTGTGAAACAGCTCGATAGGTGCCACAACACATTTTAACCCTATTCTTGCGTTCTGGGGCCTGACAGTCTTCATACTTTTAAAGAGGATTATCCTAATAATTTTTGTTCTTTCCAGGAGTGTTGTGTCAATTAGACACCATGACGTACGGCCATGCATAGTTTTTACCGAGATACGGCGAACGTTAAACAAGTGTCAAAGTGTGCATTTGTATTACCTCTTCTACATACTAAAAGATCTCTCGATGGTGTCAGGCGCAAACCGGCCAAGTCCAAAAATTTCATATTATTTTATATAGTACCAATTTATGAAGCCTGAAATCATATGTAAACGTAGCTCTTACCATTATCCAGTAGAAGTACGCAAAATAAGCATGTGATCAAACTGGCTAGGTCCATTTCCCATTAGTTTTGGCGGCAGTTTTTTGTTTCTCCTGTAAAATTTGCTTATTTCGACTTGGCCGGTTTGCTCCTGACACTATCGCTCTAGTTTTTCCTGGAAATAGAGATAAAACAAACAAGAACTGGGGTCGTGAGTAAAAAAAAAAAAAAAAAGATTGTCGAAACAATGAGCTACAGATCTTGTAGGGTCAATTTGTCCTGGGGCAGCTGGACTTAAGAAGGATGAAAAAAATAAACCTGAAAGCTTCAGAGGAGCGGGGAAGGGGGTTCGGACAAGGGGAGGGGGGGGGCTGTGGAACAAGGAAAAGAGGATTCAGCGCGGAGCAATTAGCGGCTTTTGCTAACTAAGTCTTGACATGGCCCTCGACAAGGCCCGTAAATGGAACGAGGGAACGAGAAAGAGGAAAATGATGGAGAACAGAATAGGCTTGTAAAGAATTTGACTTTGGAGAAAGCACGTCGACCCCGATAACGGTCAGACTATGCTAGGAAAGACGTGGACGATCGACAGAATATAACAGAATGATAGGACAAAAGGAAAGCCTACCAGAAGCGCCCATCAATCACACGCTTGGAAAGAGAGAATGAAGTAAAATGATCGGGAAGATATCAACTCGTTTGTTTTGTTTGATCTTTTTGAATGTGACCGTCCTTGGGCGCGTCTGTGTGGAAAACCTGTCTGTCCTTCCAGCCAGTGTCTAAAAGAAACAAAGATGAGTCTTAGAAAACTAAAAGTAAAAAAAAAAAAGGAGGGGGGGTGGGGGGGGGGCAATAGAAAGAACAAAACGAGGCAATGCCATTTTTTTCAACTAAAAGGGAAAAACAGCAACGAAAAATAAAGGAGAAAAATGGATGAAGACAAATATCGTCACCGTTCCCAAGGACTGTAGTAACTCGAAAAAAATCATTTTTTATATTGTTGTGTTCAACTACATTCAAAGCCGCATCGAATGATCTTGGTTCTAGAATCCTAGGCCAAAAAATAAGCGAACTGCAAACTTTCAAAAAGTCATCGTGACTAGACCAGTTGTGCCAAATATAAAACAGTTTTCTGCTTCTCCTGAAAAGTAGTCAAAACCAGTTACTGCAGTTTTAGGGAACTGTGACGATATTATTTAATGATAACAAGTAGAAAGAAGACAGAAGAGTAAGTAACGGAAGAATGAAACGAGACCGGTAAAGAAATTCAGTTAATTATTGTTAACACAAGTGACTGGGCAGTCAACGGCCCAAAGGGAAGCTCAGAAATAGTTGAGTTACGTAATCGTCTGACGTCACGAGATAGCTGCAGGGAGGAGGGAACCGAGTGGAAAGCGAGGGGAGGAAATACAGGGGCTGGGGTGAGTCCAGCCATTACTTTTCCATCTCTCACGCCTGTCCTCCGTACTCTTTTCTACTTCCTTTTCTTCTTCCTCCCTCTCTCCATCTCTCACCTCCCCCCCCCCCCCATCCCTCCCTTTTTCTACTTCCCTCGTTTTCTTTACTTCCTTCCTTCTCTGTACCTCTTTCTCTGTTTCTCTCTCTTTACCCCTCTCTTTCTTTCTTTCTTTCTTTCTCTCGGCCCTTCCCCACCTCTTTCTCTCTGTCTTTTTCTCTCTTACAATTTACAGTGAAAAATAAGATAGCGACAGTTAAACTAGATCGACATTTTCTTCCACTGTTAGTGTAGTACATCTAAGCATGGTCTAAGCATATCTATAGATGGGCAGTCCATGCTGGGTTAATTTCAATACTTAATGTCATGAAGCCTGCGTTTCTCTGAAATTTTACATGACTGCTACCTGGAATGGCGGTGAAGCGTTGTACGACGGTTCTCATGCTTCCGTACTATGGCCACACGCACTTACTTGTATACATACAAATATAAACACCCGTACGCGTGATTTTTTTTTTTCGTACTCACCTTACCAAATTCAGGAGCGCGGCAGCAACACACCCCCAAACACAGGTCATCGGCTGAGGGATTTCTCGTCCTACCGAACACTGCCATGGGTGCTGCAATCTCTGGACTGTGCACCCTAATCCTAACCCTAACCTTAAAATGACTCTGAACATCACCGAAAATCCCTGTAATATGTTGGAGCTGTTGCTGCCACGCTCCTGAATTTGGTCAAGTGAGTACGAAAAAAATCACGCCATCCGTACACACCCCTTCACACTTTTCATAGTTGGATTAAATATTGCCGAGATAGATCTAGACCTAGATCAGGCATTTGCAATCTTACGTACTGCAAAAGCCCAACCGAAAAAAATGTAAAGATGCCAGAGAAACGAATACCCTTACCTTATACTAAACTCTTCACTGCCTCTAGGTGGTAATGCGGTTGTGTATGTGTGTGTAAGGGGAGGGAAGAGGTGAGGGGGCCAGAGATACATCATTTTGTGGTGCGTCCCAACAGCCCGTCAGTAACTGAAACTTGCTAATCTGTGGGAATAATGTCGTGATATTTTAAAATAATTTGATTGTTCAAATATTGCTGTCTGTTGTCATTGTACGAGTATTAATTGCGTTCAGATTTTGTCAATAATGTTGTTTTATATAGGTTCTCAGAACAGTGACCTTTTCAAAGGACTGGCGATTTTCCGAGCTGCTTCTCCCTGGCAAGAGTTAAAGCCATTCTGTCAGTGGCAAATTGTGATTTATTTCCAGGTTGATTTTTAAAGAAAAATTGTTCTTGATTTGTGATTTTAGTGACCGGTGTGTAGGGGTAATTGTCCACCAACCTCGAGGGGAGGAGGTGTTAAAATTGCTTGGCTGGCTCTGGGTTGTCCATATCTTATCAAGATCTGATCATACCCCTCTCCCAACCCCCCCCCCCCAGTTAAAAGGCGGGAGCCGGGAAACCAGAGTATAAGGGGTGCAACAGACAAAGGCTAGTGTGGACGTCAGACCGGCGGCTGGCGGCACATAAGTTTTGGTTCACACTAGCAGAATAGACACTGCACTGCCCACACAGCGCGGCCAGTGCCTATTGTGGTAGTAAGAAGCGAAATTTATGAGCGGCGATCCACAGGTCTGGTGCCTACACCAGCCTGGGTCTGTTTCAATCCTAACTGGACATTTTGACGCAACAGTAACAGAATCTAAAAGCTTGGGAAAGAGAAACATTTCTTTCTAAAATCTTCGTTCATTTTTATTGCTCGGGAGAAAACTTCACGAGTGGGTTTTTTGGTTGTTATTTTATTTAGTCACACGCGTTCGTGAGTAGATCGATATGATTCGAAAACCGGATGTTCCATTACTTCTGCACTAGAAATGTCATCTCCAGCGCTACGGTCTCAGGCAAAACCAGGCTACGTCTACTGTGTGTAGTCATTATTTCAGGAGGTTTCGCTGCTCCTGACATTTACACCTCACTTGTCTTGTTTTTGTATTTCTTGTTTTTGTTTCTGTGTGTTTTTATGGTAGGGATTCGGTTGTTTAGAATTTTGCCCGGGCAGCGGTCTTGTTCGGCCTGCCCTTCTCGACTTCCGACTGCCAAGGAATCTTTAACGTGGGCAACGTGCTTACCTACCGGACATCCGAGTTTTTCATCCTTACCCAAGAAGACCAGGTGCTCGATCCTACCTACCATAGGAGCAGGGACAGGAATATTTCAACATTTTCCAACGAGATTCCAACATGCCTGCACCGACCGGGGGATCGAATCCGGCACCATTGGCATGAGAGGCGAGCACCTTGCCTCTAGACCAGGGGTTACAAAACTTTTTTCACAGAGGGCCGGATAACTGACAGACTTACAAGCGCGGGCCGCATAAGCAATCTGTCCATCCCGTAGCTCTAGATATCCCTGGTTTTATCAAACAAAATCAAGTACCATGGCGGGCCGGATGAACTGACGTCGCGGGCCGATGGGCCGTAGTTTGGTGACCCCTGTTCTAGACCAACGTGTCCCATGCAACATAATTATGCAACCTCAGGTACCTCAGCTGTTGTTCTATATAAGGCAAAATATGGTTCATAATGAAGTCTGAGGTTGTCTTCTGTTTTCAACAACAACAACAAAAATTGACACATTTGGGATTTGAGCGATTTGTGTCCCAGGTCATCGACTGGTTGAATTATGGCTGTTTCAACTTGAGAGATCATCGCCAGAATGAAAGAAACGGATTCCGTGAAACCAGGTGGAAAATTGACTGTGACACGGCGCACGTTGATGGAGAGTGCGCACATGTGGCTGTTAGCCCTGGTGCTGAGGCATGACCTGTGGTCGATGGCTGAGCTATGGCGAGCATGGATGGAAATGAGATTTTATGTGTTTAGAGATTTAGGGGAAATTTATTTGAAGTGGGGGTAGGGAAGGGTTGAGATTTTGGAAATTAGAATAGGACGAGAGTGAGACGATCTTCTTCCGAAAGTCGTATGTGTTGTGTTGACGTCTTTGTTTTCTGTGTTTGCACAGTTTCTCTTTATCTTGTTCTTTTACTTTTTTTCTTGTTCGTGTTGTAACCATATTGTGCACTAATTTGATCCCACTTGGGGAGAGGGGGGGGGGGGGGAGTAGGGATTAGTATTTTTGTTCAATTTTGCCCTGGCAGCCGGCCTTCTTAGGCCTGCTCTTCTCGACATCCAACTGCCAAGGTCTCTTTAATGTGCGCAACGTGCATATACCCCATCCGACTTTTCGTCTTTATCCCAGAAGTCTAGATGCTAGATCCTACCTACCATAGGATGATCAGGGACAGGAATCCCCCCCCCCCCACCCACCCAACCACACACACACCAAACTCCCACCATGACAACGCCGATTGTGAACCGAACCCGGTACCTTCGGCATGACAGGCGAGCACCTTACCTCTAGTGTCTAGACCAACTCGCCCGTGACGAAAGACGAAAGTCTTGTGTAATCGGGCTCTTGCATGAAAATATGCAGATCCTTGCGGCCATGACAGAAAAAAATATGTTTTTTGTAGTTTTCGGTCAGTCATGGCTGTTTTTCAGCATGTCCAAACGTGTCATGTGACCTGATTCTTCCGGGTGTGTTTGTTTATGTATGTGTTTTGTTTGTTTGTTGTTAGCTAGAACTTGATCTTTCAATCTTCCAGACAATTCAAGTGGAATGCAAGTTATTTAGGACGAAACATAAAACTTATTGTAGCATTAAATTGTTCATGGAAGGAATTTCCTTACGCTTTATTTCTTCAAAAATCCGGATCAAGGCGCAGATCAGATGGATGAGAAATTTATTTGTGCAAAATATCATATCTATTATATAATATTTCAGTAACATGCAACCTTTGGCATGAGTCACTGACCAAATTATACACTCTTCAGGCCTTAAATTTGGCAGGAAGGTGGCAATTAAGATGAGGAAGTTGTTTACTTCAAGCATGTATTTTTGAAAAATAACAATGTTTATTGCTCTGTAACATCTGTATTTTTGTATGTTTGTTTCGTAATACATAGTACCGTGCATGTCATAAAAAGTAACCGTATCAAGCGTTCAGTTTTGTGTGTAGTGTTCTGGTGCGCATGAGTTGTGAAGCAAGACTGTAGTTTATTACTTTTATTATATGAGAGAGAGAGAGAGAGAGAGAGAGAGAGAGAGAGAGAGTGAGAGAGAGAGAGAGAGAGAGAGAGAGAAAAGAGAGAAAGAGAGAGAGGGGGGAGCACATGATTGTTTATTCCGAGCAGTGCCCGGTGGGTCATCTAGTTTTACTATAATTGAGCTAGAGGGTGAACCTGTAAGCAGCTAAAACTTCGCGACTACGCCATCAAAAATTATGAAACTTGGTGTGCTGTATCAATTTTTGACAAAAAGTTACGTGGACACATTCATTTTGAACAAATATCAGTCTTTACTATTGTTTATATTAACACTTTTTGGAGCCGCAGAAACAGAGAAGCATTTTCGACGGGTAGAATCAAAAAGCATGATCGTATATTCTGTCCTTGACCTCTCTTTACACATTGGTGGTCGAAAATCAACGTAATCACATAATATGTGTATTTCTACATGAAATTGTGGTGTAACAGTAAGTTCTATTAGTCATTGCATCCAATAAAAATGCTGTTTTAATGTAACCTATATCTGGATATACGGTTGGGCTTGGTACATGGAAAATTTGCAAGATTTATCTTGCGGGTGTCGGCTAGTCTATGTAATGCCAGACTACATTGTTATTATCATAATATACACTGCTGGATTCAGCGATTAATTATCTTTTAAAAGTGCACATTAATTCTGCGAGTTGGACGTGAAAACCTTGATAGCCACATCTTTAGCCCTGTAGTGCACAGACATAGAAAAATCAATTTAAAAAGGTAAAATAATTAAATGAATGTTAAGTGAATTGGAACGACGCGTTTTGAAAGTAAATAAATAAGTAAATAAATAAATAAATAAGTAAATAAATAATAAATGAATCAGTAAATAAATAAATAAATAAGTAAATAAAGAAAGAAGGAAATACATAACAAATAAATAAATTAAACAGATAATAAATAAATGAGTAAATAAATAAATAAATAAATAAATGTATGAATGAATACATAAGTAAATAAATAGTAAAAAGATGAGTAAATAAATAAATAATTAATAAATAAATAAATAAAAAGCCGAACGCGACATGTGGACCATTTCCTTAGAGCGCCTCACAAAAATTATGAATATCACAACTCAGTAAACTCAACAATAGGCATACGTGAAGTAACGTGGTAAGGCGCTACGTGCTTTGGTAGATCAGCATTGATCCTTGTGTTCTCAGTGTGTTTTGAGGGATGTTCAGCTATGAAAAGCCTCTTCCAAAGATAACACACCGTCAGTATTTCACATATCGATGGGTTATTGCCATGTTGTTGTAAGCTACATTTTGCCCCGATTTTGAGGTTTTGTCATGAAAGTGGTTCTCTCACTCCTAATTTTATCATGTATAAAGCTGGGTGTTCATTTGTACGGAAGCCGAAAAGGCAAAAAGCCGCGCGGCTAGTAGAAGTGAAAAAGAAAGAGTTTCCATGTGTGTACGGAAACGGTGTTTTCACACACATGAAAAATTCTTTCTGTTTCACTACTTGGAGGGCTTTTAACGTTTCAGTTGCCTTTCTGTTTCCGGACACATGAGAAACAAGCTTTAGTGTCATCTGAGACACAGAATACCGAGACGGACCATTCCTTCTTTCACTATATGTCCACAGCTTGTGGGCGTATAAACATGGTGAGTACTATACAAGCGCATAGAGCATTTTTAAAAATGGATATGCGCTTTATAAATGCCATCCATTATTATTATCATTATTATTATTATTACTCACAGAGCTCTATGTTACGAGCCTTTTTCGTTCAATTATGAACGGGGTGTGGTGCGGATTGTTGCATTGTTGACATGGATGGTACGCGCACAAGCCCTCGGACGGAAAATGATGAATTGGTCCGTCTCGATCACAATCTAATAAATTAACCAGACTGGAAACACGAGCTTCAGGCTGTGTCGTTTTTTACGGAATTTCCAGAGCGACGACTGTATAACCAACATGGCCGCCGCTCGAGAAATTCCGATTCTAGTTCTATCTGCAGTAGAAATTTCTTTTCATTTGTCAAGATTGGTTGTACATGTATTAATTTCTTGGTGCGGAACCAAACTTCCGCGTTCAGTAGGCGCGTCAAAATGGTGTCATTCAAAATTGTAGCTATGCTGAAGCGTCGGTCGCTACCTTAAACCTAATATGGCGGATGGTTCATGACCTTTCGCTGTTTTGTGACGTCACACAATGGGCCCATCCAGTCAGGTTAATTGATTAGTCTGTGGTCTCAATATCCTGTGCCTCAGGTGTCATTCCAATCCGTTTTCGAGACAAGTGTTTGTGATGTAATGTCGTATGCCTTTTGACCCTGATTTTACACAACTCTTCAAAATTTCAATCCCCTTTTCTAGAAAAGCCAAAAATGAACATACAGCGACATGGAAAATACCCGCCGATATTACTATGACCGCCGTCCCAGTGGGGTTGTGGTGTCCACAGCTAGTTAACAGGAGGTAACGTCCTGTCCAAGACGGTATGTTACGTGGAGGGTAACGCTATTTATAAATCATGTCTCCGCTGAGCAGTTTTCTGTGTATAATAACGATGATTTACTCCTGGCACGACGTAACGTGTAACCTGCGGGACCAGGGAACGAGCCTGAGGGCGGGTCTTGTATTATTCTGTGTGTGTGTATGTGTGCTTGAGAGAGAGAGAGAGAGAGAGAGAGAGAGAGAGAGAGAGAGAGACAGAGACAGAGATAGATAGAAAGTGAAAGCGACAAACAGTAAGAGAGAATGGGAGAGGGATAGAGAGGCAAACAGACAGACAGAGAGAGAAAGAGAGACAGATATTTGGACAGAAGGGGGAGGGGCGCGGTCAGACAGAAAGTGAGGGAGAGAGACAGACAGTAAGATAATCTCTGTCTTTCTCGGTCTTTCTCTCTCTCTCTCTCTCTCTCTGTGTGTGTGTATGTGTCTCGCAGTCTCTCAATCTCTCTCCTGCCTGGTCTCCCTCTCTCTTCTGTTCTCCCTCGGTCTCTTTCTCTCTCTCTCTCTCACTCTCTCGGTTTCGCTCTCTCTCTCTCCCTCTCCTGGTCTGACTGCCTGTCTCTCTCTCTCTGTCTGTCTCTTAAAGTAAAAAAAAAAATACTTTTGGCTCATCACCCACCACACACACACACACACACACACGCACACAACACGCACACACACACACACACACACACACACACACACACACACACACACACACGGCGATGGCGCATAAGACAAACTGGCATTTCACAATATTCAGTCTAGAATTCCAGGCCTTCACCAGCATTGCCTTGGGCTGGCCAGATTTTATTGAAATGCCTTGCGTGGCCAAAATGCGATTTTCTTCCCTGGCTGAATCCAATCCCCAAAGCGTTCCCCATCTCAAGTATTTCCAGCTTTGGTTTCCTTGAAATGTTTCGCAGTTTGGCGACAATACGCTTGACACAAATTATTTGATTATTATTATTATTATTGCTATTTTCAACCTTGATATTATTTCTTTTTCTTTGGATCTAACATTTTGTTTTGTCCGCTCTTTTTTCATCGCTTCGGTCTATCTGTGTATTTCTTCCTTATTTCTGTCCATCAACATTTTTTTTTTCTTCCGTTTTTTTTTTCATTCTTTCGGTCCATCACCATTTTTTTTTCTTATTGTCCTTTATTTTTGTTCATTCTTTCGGTCCATCATATTCTTCCTTTATTTGGTCATTCTTTCAGTCCATCATATTCTTTCCTTAGTTTTCATTCTTTTGGCCCATCATATTCTTCTTTATTTTTCATTCTTTCGGTCCATCATATTCTTCTTTATTTTTCATTCGTTCGGTCCATCATATTCTTCCTTTATTTTTCATTCTTTCGGTCCATCATATTCTTCCTTTATTTGTTCATTCTTTCGGTCCATCATATTCTTTCTTTATTTTCATTTTTTTGGTACAGCATATTCTTCCTTTATTTGTTCATTCTTTCGGTCCATTATATTCTTCCTTTATTTTTCATTCTTTCGGTCCATCAACATTTTGTGATTCTTGTGATCCCCATATCTCCCTCATACTTACCCTCTGTCGCCATTCACTGCTGCCGCCCCTGACGAGTATCCCAATCAGACCCAGTCAGTTCAAACAGCTGACAGTAGCGTCACCTAATCACCACCCGTTATTTTCTTTACATCTGGACAAGGAACAGACACCCGGGGTAGACTGACTGGCTGGATGGATTATTAACAGCTGATTTTTGTATCTTTTTTTTTTCTAACGGCTTTTTTTTTTAGAGAGAGAAAGAGAGGGGGAGAAGGGAGGAAAAAGAGTCAGCGACAAAACGAGACGGATAGAAAGAGAGAGAGAGAGAGAGAACAATAAAGAAGAGAAAGAAAAAACAGTGACAAATTGAGAAAGAGGAAGAGACGGAGAAAAAGAGTGAGTGAGAAGAAATTGAGATTAAAAAAACAAGAAAGAGGAGGCATGTAAGTTGTCTCCTACAGGTACAAAACGATAGCACTTGGCAAACAGAAAGAACTGTCGCCTTTTGATTTCATAATAATAGGTTTCATATACCAAGAACTGAGCTATGTAAGCTTCGTACATTCGTGGCCATTTTGAATCATACTGTAATGGCACTAATGGATGAACATGTAAGCACCTAAATCTTCGTGCCTGTGAGACCAAAAATTGTGAAATTTTACGCACTGCCTCAGTTTTGGACGATGAATTATGCGAACACATCTATTTAGAGCAAAATTCATAGTTTAATATTTTGAATTTACGATTTTTTTAAAACCGCAAACATACAAAGAAAAAAAAAAAAAACACGTGTGTTTTCCTCGTGTAAAATCAAAAAGCATGATCGTAATTGCGTTCTTGGCCTCTCTTCCCACACTGCCGGCCCTACATTAACCCTGTTACGTCTGTATATACTGCATGGAATTGTGGTGTGACAGTAAGTTGTACTGGTCTTTGTCTCAAATCCAGATGCCGTTATTTATGTGACCTAAACCTAGATAATTATGCAGCTGGGCTTTGTGCCATTGCTCCCAGTTATAACTGGTGCTCGAGCCTTTTTTTTTTTTTTACCTTATTGGGCCTGCCCCACCTTCTGTGCAGGTCAGTTTAATTAAGCGTACTGTTTGGAGTGATTAGTTTGGCCTCACCTGTTTGAGAACAACTTTGCAGAGTAAAGAAAGAGGGAAGGGAAAAAAAAACACAAAGAAAAAGAAAAGTCTACGCCGATATTTCCCTTCGGTTGTTTTCGTCCACCATGTGGGGATGCCTGATTGCCCTTTAGTATATTCATGCCAGATTTCTCAGCCTCCGCAAGCCTGGTGATTAATATGTGATCCATTACAAGATTATCGCTTTGGTTGTCCGAGCTGATGAAAAAGGGATCAAATAAAGACTGCAATGGTGGAGGTTACTGATAAGTTCCTTGTTCTCTCCCCGGCTGGGCAATTCTTTTTCTTTCCTTTTCCTACCTTAAAAGAAAATCGTTAATTCCTTTCATCTTTTCTCTATCATCTTAAGGAACTTTGCTCACTCTGACTTTGTTATTTCTTGGCAAGGGAGGAGATGGCGGATGTAGCACGTGTGGTCTTCGGGGTTTTCTTTTTATTTTCGTAATTCTTTCTTTGGACATTACCTTACACGCTTTATGTACCTCAGTCTATCTATCTATCTATCTATCTATCTATCTATCTATCTATCTATCTATCTATCTATCTATCTATCTATCTATCTATCTATCTATCTATCTATCTATCTATCTATCTATCTATCTATCTATCTATCTACATTTCTATCTATCTATCTATCTATCTATCTATCTATCTATCTATCTATCTATCTATCTATCTATCTATCTATCTATCTATCTATATTTCTATCTATCTATCTATCTATAGCTATCTATATTTCTATCTATATTTCTATCTATCTATCTATCTATAGCATCGGTCTTACCAATCATTCATCAGTTTATAGTGATAAAGTATAAAACGTTTATCCAAAGAAAACTTTCTGAATGAAATACCGGATTAACGGGACGAAAATAATCTGATAAGGAGATTCCTTTTATGGCCCGGATGTTTTTTTGCGATAAAGGGTACACGTTGAACGAGGGCAGAGAATTGATGATATTAACTGGTATGGTAATCACTTTATTCTGAAGTCCAGGGCAAGCAAATTAACGAGAGAGACGAGTCCTATATTTCTTTCCTGGAGGAATTATCAAGACCCACATTTTTCCTTTATCCGTGAGACTTGAAGACAATGTTCACGAGGTGATCACAATACACGCAGAGTATAAGTAATGGTATGTTCTATTTCACATAAAAAGAAAAGCTTTGACGCCACTTTAGTTCATGTTTGTTCTTTCTCCATTTTCTGAAAAAACTGGAGATCTTTTAGTAAAGACCTAACCACAGCGTGCACACATTTCTCACCGCCACCTAGCGGCGAATGCGCAGAGGTCATGAACAATGCCGTATTTTACAAAGCCAGTGCAGGGAAAATATTGAATTTTGTGCACTGTTCAGCCATCGCTGTAGGCCTTGATTGACGTCACTTATTTTGAAATTATAACTTCTATCACTGTGCGAAAACTGGCTACTTTTTTTTTTTTTTGGTCGCGGTAGCCCTGTAATAAATCCGCATCATTAATTGTTCTTTATATCAAGCATTCTTTTCATACTATGCGCCATGAGCCCCGCCCCCGATCAGCGCACAAATTGTGTGCACAATGTTTTTAGAGGAGCGACGATGGGAGTGTCTCATCTTATCGTTTCTAGTATCTTTGGCTACAGTAAGATTCTCAGAAAACCGTGACTGGCGCGAAGTGGTCGCTATCGTACCGATGCGGCGTTAAAATCAAAATCAAACTTAAAATCCAAAGGTCTATTGAATAAAATAGACTACTATTACAATTCGCGGTTTGCAACTCAACCACAGCCTTTGCCGTTGTGCTTTCTCTGTGTATGACCCGGGGACAAGGTGGTCTAGAGGCAAGGTGCTCGCCTCTCATGCCAAGGGTCCCGGGTTCTAAACCCGGGCAGTGCAGGCATGTTGGAAAGTGGATTTTTCTCATATTTTCAAGTCCCTGGTCCTATTGGGGGGTAGGGTCGAGTAGTTCTTGGAAATTGGATTTTTCTCATATTTTCAAGTCCCTGGTCCTATTGGGGGGTAGGATCGAGTACCTAGTCTTCTCGGATAAGGACGAAAAAATTCGGAGGGCCCGTGTGCACGTTGCGGACGTTAAAGATACCTTGGCAGTTGGAAATCGTAAAGAGCAGGCCGAAAGGCCGCTGCCCGGGCAAAATTTGAAATTAATAGATTAAAATTTATCCATATCATCTCCCCCCCCCCCCCCCCCCTGCCAGAACAAGAAATAATAAAACAAGTAAAGTGAGGTGTAAATGCCAAGGGCAGCGAACCTCCTAAAATAAAGACCTCAAATCTGTGTATGACCCGAGACATAGAATACCTAGACGGACCATTCCTTCTTTTACTACATGTCCACACCCTGAGCGCGTATAAACACGATGAGTACTCCTCACAGAGCTCTGTTCAATTATGAAGGGGTATGGTGCCACTTGTTGCATTGTGGACAAGGATGATACGCGCGCACGTCGACGGACGGAATTTTGCGAATTGAACCATTTCGGTATCCTGTGTCTCGGATATGACACAGTTTCGAGATCATGCTTCTGAGCATCACGAACTTGTAAAAATTACTTGGTTTTTTCCTTTCTTGTTTAAAATAAACGCATTTTTGTCAATCATGTACATGTGAGAGATGCAGGGCATTGGTTTAGTGGTTCTCAAAGTGTGAGTGGCTGGTAGCCCTCGAAAATGTTGGCAATAGCTCGCGGTGTGTCCAGTCTGCAGTAAAGTATGCGCGCTCCACGAAAGGGTTGGGGGTTGGGGTGCCCCCATTGACTGAAAAGCGTACTTGGGAGGCGGGGGGGGGGGGAAGGGGTTCTGTAAAGGGTAAGTAAGTTCTCCTATTAAGGTAAGGTCGGGGGTTCTGTAAAGGGTAAGTAAGTTCTCCTATTAAGGTAAGGTCGGGGGTTCTGTAAAGGGTAAGTAAGTTCTCCTATTAAGGTAAGGTCGGGGGTTCTGTAAAGGGTAAGTAAGTTCTCCTATTAAGGTAAGGTCGGGGGTTCTGTAAAGGGTAAGTAAGTTCTCCTATTAAGGTAAGGTCGGGGGTTCTGTAAAGGGTAAGTAAGTTCTCCTATTAAGGTAAGGTCGGGGGTTCTGTAAAGGGTAAGTAAGTTCTCCTATTAAGGTAAGGTCGGGGGTTCTGTAAAGGGTAAGTAAGTTCTCCTATTAAGGTAAGGTCGGGGATTCTGTAAAGGGTAAGTAAGTTCTCCTATTAAGGTAAGGTCGGGGGTTCTGTAAAGGGTAAGTAAGTTCTCCTATTAAGGTAAGGTCGGGGGTTCGAACCCTGCCCGATTCACTTTGCTTTTCTGTTGTTGTTGTTGTTTGTTTTTCACTACCGCTTTTCTGGGCACTTTCTAGGCAATACATTTCTAAATACCTCACCTTTCTGTAGCCTTGAGTTGACTGAATACGTGCTCTGTCCGTCTGTCTGTCTGTCTCTCTCCGTCCGTCTGTCTGTCTGTCTGCCTGTCTGTCTCTGTGTATGAGTGTGTGTGTCTTTCCGTGTGTGTGTCTCTCTCTGTCTCTGTCTCTTTCTGGTTCTCTCCGTCTTTGCCTGTCTGTCTCTCTCTCTCTCTCTCTCTCTCTCTCTGTCTGACCCCCCCCCCCCCTTATTCTGTCTCTCTGTCCGTGCCTCTGCCTCTCTTTCTCTCTCTGTCTGTCTTTCTGTCTGTCTGTCCCTTTCTCTGTTTCTCTGTCTCTTTCTGTCTCTCTTCTCCACCTCCCCCCCCCCCCCCTCGACCCACTCCACCCCATCGTTTCCATAGGCTTTATTTACTTTTTTTGTTGTTTTGAATACTAAGAATATGATGACAATGATAAATATTTATAGTAACCATAACTGAATTATGATTTTTTAAAAAATCTATATATATATGTACAACCTCAGAATCAGCACATTTACCCCTGGATAGGCGAAATTTTTCCCCTGGGAGTAACTTTCCCCCAGCCCGGGAACCTCTGACTTGTCTCAGGGAACAACAAGACAGATTAAAAGAAAAGTCAAAAAACGCGGGTGGGGGGGGGGGGCGGGGGGGGATGTTGGGCTATTTCTTGTATTTGCCGAGGTGGGAGCGAGGGGAGCGGGAAAAGGAGAGAGAGAGACAGACAGACAGAGAGAGAGGGAGAGAGAGAGAAGAGAGAGGGAGAGAGAGAGAAGAGAGAGGGAGAGAGAGAAGAGATAGAGAGAGAGAGAGAAGGAGAGAGAAAGAGAGGGAGAGAGAGAGAAAGAGAGACAGAGACAGAGAGAGGGAGGGAGAGACAGAGAGAGGGAGAGACAGAGAGAGAGAGAGGACACAAATAGATACCTTTCAGTCACGCACTTTGGGAAATTATTCTCTTGACCAGAAAATAAACATGATCAAAGGGAGGAAAAACGATCAATTTAGAGCTGTGAAATAAATAAAACTGAGCAGGGAACAGCGTTGGTGGGACTGAGGACGTGGAAGGAGTGAGAGAAAAAGAGGTGATAGGCTGATGAAGAGGATGGATAAAAGAAAAGAAGATGAGGGAGAGACAGAGAGATGAGGGTGAGAGAGGGGCGGGGAATTAGGACGAATAGTAGAAGGGAAGATGAAAGACAAGGTGAGAGAAACAACACCGTAGAGATAGGAGAGACTGAGAGAGAGAGAGAGAGAGAGAGAGAGAGAGTGGGAGTGAGCGACAGATAAAAGAACAAGAAGTTAAAAACTGATATGTAACCATGTTTGTTCGGAGGAATGATGGAAAGTTGTACGCAGGGCGGAATTAATGGGAAGTTGCATATGTACGGAGGATCTAATCAGAAGTTTTAGATACGGAGGAACTAAGTTATATATGAGGGGGAACTAATATAGTGAGAAGTTTTACGTACGGGGTTCGGAGGAAGTGATGGGAAGTTGTTTTTTACGGGGGAACTGGTGGGAAGTTGTACATACGGAGAAATTAAAGGGGAGTTGTATGTACGGAGGAAGTGACTGGAAGTTGTACGTACGGGAGAACTGATGGGAAGTTGTGTGTATGGGAAACTGGTGGGAAGTTGTGTCAAAATTGGGCAAAATAGCCCTGCTGCGACCCCACAGTTTTTCTGTGGTTTTTATGATATTTTGGGAAGTTGTGTGTATGGGAAACTGATGGGAAGTTGTACGTCTGGAGAAGACAAATAGAAAACACTAGAAAATTCTGTGAGCCAGTTGGGTCACATTCTGTTCTTTCTGCCTCTGCTTTTGTCTGCCATTGTGTTTCGGAGCATTTTCCAGGTTGAATCTTCAACAAGTAGTTGCCTCCCTATGTTCTTCTTCACGGTCCGAAAACTTTAGATCATCCAATGAGAGTCTTTTGTATGCCTGGCGAGGTTCGGATTGGCCATTTCTGATGTTCATTGGTTTTTATTGGGCCAGAGTGGAATTGTCGAGTGACTGAAAACAGGGCTAAAGGCCATCCATAAGGTAGGTATGCTCGTAAATGGGTTAGGGAGTGGGGGTTGGGGTGTTTTTTGGAGCGGGGTGGGCCCGGGTTTGGGGGTGGGGGCGGGGAGAAAGCGACAGAGATAGTGAGACACAGGCAGACAGACAGACAGACAGACATAATTATAGCAAACCGACCTACAGAGGGAGACAGAGAGAGTGGCGGAGACAGGGAGCGAGAGGAAGACAGACAGGGAGAGATAGACAGAGAGTGTGGAAAGCGTGCATGGAGGTAAAAACAGGGGCGGGGAAGGGAGGGGGGGGGGAATTCTGTAAAGCGAAAGTAACTTTTCGCTTGGGGTAAGGAATGAAGACGTTTAGTGTTACAAATAGCTGTTTTGCAACAAAATATTAGATGTTATCATGTAGAGGTATATGGCAAATACCCGACGATATGAAGGCTTTGTCTTGGATTTTCAAGTTTCAATATTTAAATGGCCGTACGCCATGCGTATGAAAAGCATACAGACGAATGGGCGTGAAACAATCTCCGAAATCGACGATACCTACTTTTTGGATGCCCCCCCCCCCCTCTCCCTCCTCCCTAGGATTTGAGACGGGGTTAAGAGTTAAGCTTTTCGGGGGGATTCGACTTGGGTGAGGGGAACGAGTAGAAAATGATATTACAACGGAAGCGTGGAGCGTTAGTACTGCAAAATATCCCTGTCCCATCTTCTTCCATATTGCTCCTTCTTTCTCCGTCTCTCCCTCGCTTCTCTCTCTTCTTTCTCTCACCTTCTCTCTTCTTCTCTATCCCTCGCTCTTTCTCCTCCCTCTCTCTCTCTCTCTCCTTTCTGTCTGTCACTCTCTTCTCCCTCTTCCCTCCTCTCTCTCTCCCTTCCCCCCTCTCTCTCTCTTTCTCTCTCTTTCTCCCCCCTCTCTCTCTCTCCACTACCGTCTTTACTCCCATGTTTTCTCATTTTTCCTCCCCAGTTGTGTAATCCGTAATCCCGCTATCAACCACGCCAGACTCTGTATAATCCCCGAGTATCTTCTCAGAATGTCTTTTGGCCACTCGTTCTTTTGAATATTAATTAATTGCCCTAGTGATCGCCTCGGTTAGTCCGTGACTATTGCCAGGACCTCCTGAACCAATCGCATTGTTATGCCAATCCAGTAAAATGAAGTGTCTCATCTTCTCATAGATTCGTATTAAACACACACACTCACACACACACACGTGGCCCTGTACGTGTTTATTCTCTAACCAGCTCGGCTCTGATCTCGAATATTCAAGATCTTGAGATTTTAGGGGTCACATTTTAGGATCTCGGATTTTTTTTCTTTTTTTTTTTTTAGATCTTTGGATTTTTCTATTTTGCCATTATTTCTTTGTAAAAAGGGAAAAAAAACCCACAAAGTTGTCTTTCACTTTGCGACTTAAAAGGGACAACTGAATCCAAATAATGGCGTATGGGGCAGTTAGACATTGCCTGAGTGAGAGGGTGCTTTGCATGGACTGCGAGTTAATCAATGCACTGCTTCGTTCAAATTCAATATACGGGTATAACGAAATTGTAACTTTTTTTTTCCCCAACCATTTCTCGGGATTTTTTTTTTTTACCTCATCGTGGAGTTTTATATACACGAGATTCTTTGGCTTTTTTAAAATCTTCACCAGCAGGGCTGCTGAACACTATGCCTGGCTCTACTGCTACCATCGTCAGCGCCGATGCTGATGTTGTTGCTATGTCATATGACAAAGTGGCACATCGGATCCAGACATCTAAATCTTTTTCCTGTTTACCCATTAGCCAGGTTTTTTTTCGGGGACGGCCGGTTTTGGTTTTAGCTTCCGGCAGGTCAAAACGGTGGCAGCTGAGAAATTGGTTCAGAAACTAGTTTTTCTCACCATCTCCCATTCTCCCCTCACTTTCTTTCTTTCTCTCTCTCTCTTTCTTTCTTCCCCTTACTCCCCCCCCCCCTCTCTCTCTCTCTCTCTTCCGTCCCTCCCTTTCTCTCTCTCTCTCTCTTTCTCTTTCTCTCTCTCACTTTCTCTCTCTGTCTTTCTCTTTCTCTCTCTTTCTCGTTCTCTCTTTCTCTCTGTCTTTCTCTTTCTCTCTCTCTTTCTGTCTGTCTCTCTCTCTCTTTCCCTCTCTCTTTCTCCCGAAGCCCACTCCTCCATTTTTACCTGTTTATCTTCCTTGCTTTGAGTGAATTTTTGGTTCATTTTGTGTTTTCCGTGACACGTTGTGGGAAGCTGAAAGTTGGTGATTAGATGGAGCTGGAGTGTTGGATCAATAAATCTGTCCTTTTGTTTGCTTGTTAGTAATGTTTGTTTTATGGGGTTGATTGGTGAGTGGACCGATAATTTGGTTGGTTGGTTGGTTGGTGGGTGGGTTGGCAAGTAGGTTGGATGGTTGTGGGTTGATTGATTGGTTGGTTGGTTGGTTGGTTGTGGGTTGATTGATTAGTTGGTTGACAACCAGGTTGTTGGTAGGTTGACGCTGGTAGGTTGGTTGGTTGGTAGGTTGACGCTGGTAGGTTGGTTGGTTGGTAGGTTGACGCTGGTAGGTTGGTTGGTTGGTTGGTTGGTAGGTTGACGCTGGTAGGTTGGTTGGTTGGTTGGTTGGTAGGTTGTCGCTGGTAGGTTGGTTGGTTGGTTGGGGGTTGCTTTGTTGGTTGTGATTTGGTTGGTTGTGGGTTGGTCGGTTGGTTGGTTGGGTGGGTGGATGGTTGATTAATTGGTTAATTGGCAGGCAGGCGGGTAGCTTTAATGGTTGGGTTGTTGGTTTATGGGTTGACTGAATGGCAGGGCATCTGTTTTCGTATTGGTACTTAGGGATTGATTTCTTATATTCAATTTATTATTTGGTTATTTAGTTGCTGTACCGCCCTGCTTTTGTAAACACTACCCATGGTAAAGGGAAGTGATTCCCAGAATTACCCAAGAAAGTCCGTGACGTAATCACCGCCTGTTTGGCTGTTATAAATAGTGTCGGGATTCCAGAGACTTGTCCAAAAAACGAATCTCGCTTACCGCCCAGGATTAAAACATTCAAGACGGCTGTCGCAGTTATATTATCAGGGCTTGGATTATAACATGAATCACCCATGGGGGAGAACGAAGTAGACGCAGAAAAAAGGTAGGCGCGCGTGAGCAACTGCATGTGCTCATGTTTCATGAACTCACCGAAGGATGTAGTGAAGGTAACATAAAATGAGTAATTGATTAATCGACCGATGGTTAAACAGAAGGTACGGGAATGAAAAGTGAATAAAGGTAAGAGGGTGAAGCACCATTTGCCTTTCTCCTTCCTGGCAAAATGCTTGGGGCTGCAGCGAAGGTCGTGGGTTTGCACCCCGCTTGAACGACGTGTTTTTCACTCCCGCTTATGCCATAGCTAGGCATAATAATGCGCTTGGCGACCTTAGTTCTGGTTATTTCTACCTCCATTTTCTGACAAAACTGGAGATCTTTTAGTATGTAGAAAAGGTATAACCATAAAGCCACACTTTGACACTTGTTTGAAATGCGTTGTGGCGCTTATCAAGCTGTTTCACAGTTCCAATTTATTCTAACTTTTTACATAATACTAGAGCAGCGAACGTTTAACGTCGAAATTTTCAGTTGTGCAAAAAGTGGAGTTGGAACAATCAAGAACTAATGTCGTCACTTTTGGAAGCCTTGCGTTTTGTTGTTCACAGTAATAAAAATTTCGGATATATTTCCTGTCTGTAGCTCTTCTCATACTGTATGCCCTGAGACACCGGATACCGAGACGACTCAATGCGTTATATTCCGTCCGTCGAATTGCGCGCGTATCTTCGATGTCAAAAATGCAACAATTTGCACCACACCCCTTCATAACTGAACGAAAAAAGTAGTACTCGCCGTATTTATACGCGCACACGTTGTGGATATATACTGGAAGAAGGAATAGTTCGTCTCCGTTTTCTGTGTCTCGGGTATGCCCACTCTGAACCCAAGATGTTCCCGTTCTCAGGCCAAATTCAATGATTTAACCACCAAATCAGATTTCGATTCCGGTAATCTTCGGGTCACTGAAAAACGCCGAAAATCTGAGCCGTGCTCACCGTTTTGGCAGCGCGGGGGGGAAACAGCCAATAAAGGGAGATCATTGCTCACACGCCTTTGAGCGGCCGGGAATCGAATTGCCAATTAATGGAGACGCCATCCGTGGCAAATTTGCTCCGGCCAAATTAAGTGACCGTATGGAGGGCGTACTGTGCCCGGCTTCCCTTGGGAGGCAGTTCGAGAGCAACATGGTAAACCATTGTAACTGGACTTTTTATCTTTTTTTTTTTAAAATGAATTTGAGATATTGGCCTTGTTTGTAGCCATTGACAGCTCGCGAGTTGTGTTATAATTATGTTTGGGGTAAGGGGCGCGTATTCTAATATATACCAAAGCCAAGTAGAGGAAATACTGAGTTGTTTTCATTGTTCGGCCATGGATTATAATGAAAGTTACTGCGCGCCTCTAACAACAGCCAAGTCTGGAAACTAAGGATTAAGTAAACTTTTTATTTTAAATATTGTAACTGTTAATGTAATAATGAAAGTTATACCGTTTTTTTTGCTTACTTTTGAAAAGGTGTGAAAACCGAGTTACGACAGTTTACTGCACAGTCCTCCATTTGTGTGTTTCTGGGTGTGAGGGAAGAGTAGGGGAGAGGAGAAGTAGTACGCCAGTTCGGGAGGGTTAAAGGAAGCAGTAAGGAGCAGTACGGATGCTAGCGACCGTCCAAGCTCGGATTCTGCGCTGGTGGTTTTGATAGCAGAGCTGGATTGATGAGAGTGGTCGAGGCGACGTCGAGTGGCGATGGGCAGGGTTCATCAGGTCCGTGGTTTGTCATCGCTGACACTGCTTGTCATGTCACCGCTGTCTGTTTGCCACTTGTCATTATCTCATTTATGTCATCTTCTTCTTTTTTTTTTTAATAATCTTCTTCTCGTTTTGTTCTCCATGAATGTCATAACAGTGCCTTTTTTGTCATTCTACTTTCTCTCTTTCGTGTGTATATAGGCCTAATATGTTTCCGCGAAAAGGCGGAATGATCCCTAGGTTACGAATCTCTGCTCGCGTGGGTGTTGTCTATATCTTCCGTTCTCTTTCTCTCCCAACCCATTCTCTATCTATCTCTCTCTCTCTCTCTCTCTCTCTCTATCTATCTATCTCTCTCTCTCTCTCTCTCTCTCTCTCTCTCTATCTCTCTCTCTCTCTCTCTTTCTCTATCTATCTATCTCTCTCTCTCTCTCTCTCTCTCTCTCTGTCTCTCCCTCTCAGATCAGATTTTATAAAACTGACTCATTTTTCCGTAGGTTTTCCTTTCTAGCAGGGAAAAATCACCAAACTGAACATGTGTCAAATACACTCCCCATGCGTCTTCATTATTATTATTATGACATTATTATTAATATTATTATTATTATTACTTATATAAATTACTAGCTGATTTCCCGGCCCTGCCCGGGATAAATCGATTTATTAGTTTCAGTTCTGAGTGATTATTACGGACCTGTTTCATTTTGCCTGTTCCTTTAGCTTTATTTTATTTTTGTTTGTTTGTTTGTTTTTAGATACGTTTTACTGCTCTCCCTTTGCGCGTTGACGTCCTGCGCGTCCCGCCAGCATCCGTCAAATGGCTATGACTTGCGCACGGGTTAGTTTGTTTGCACATCGCAGGAAGTGATAACGTCATGTGTTAATGGAAAAGAAATATTATAATATTTTCCTAGGCATATTGAAAACACAAACCTGTACTTTTGGCCCTGCAGCGTCAATCTCCCAATTCCAGACCCTTTCTTTTTCCTAGTCTAGGCACATTGAGAACACACAAAGTTTCATACTTGATAGTCTAACTCAATCTCATCATTCAAACCAGTCCTAACTGGAATTTGTTTTGTGAGTGTGATACAGATACCGGAACCAATCTCAATTACATTTGCCGAAAAAATAGATCGAACGCCAATGTGTCGCAACCTAGAAACTAATACAAACGTTCTGCGAGTTATTAATTATTTTTTTATTTTCTGTGCCGGCGACACGACGACACGACGACACGACGACAGTCTTTACTAAGCGCTGTATAAAGTCTAAGGGGCCACCGAATCAGCATTAACAGAGGAGTAGCGAAAAGCGCGCTGCAATTGTCGTAAAAGTTTCACTTTTATTAATATAGATGGGCCAACGGAAAACAAAATTATCGGAAAAATTATTTTAGACAAAATTCATTGACAATACCACACTTTCATAGAATCACCTTCACTGTGAAAGTAAACTGTATTGAAAATTTCAACCGAAAGAAAAAAAAAAGTCGGTGCAAAAATGAGACCTCCATCCGTTACAACACTTTAGAGTTGTCTGCTTTTTAATTTTTTTTTTTCCAAGTTTGCAGTGTATGTGGCAATTTTCATTAATTCTTATATTATTATCTTCAAATAAACACCAAATGAGAAATATATTATAATTAAAATGATGGATTATTAAAGAGAAAGAAAACTGGCATAATACATCTCTTAAAAACGCTAGGATGTTACATTGTATATACAAGGTAATAAATGGTCATTTAAAAAAGATAAATAACCGATTTGAAAACATATATAAATATATATTATAATGTAAATATGTGTAGCTGCTCGACAAAATGAGGCACATTTTGGCACTACCTGATTCGAGAAAATCGTTAAAAAAACATCTATGCATAGGGTAAATTTTATCGATTTAGCATTTTCAGTATTATTGAAAAGTTTAACCTCTTTACCATTCCTTTTCCAAATAATAATCCTGTTTGAGAAGGGTAAATGCCTCAAAACTGAATCGAGTAATCATATCATTAATAATTTTGACTAAAAGCTGAAAATTTAAAAGCGTTCATCCTGTCCTTGACAAGCCATATCTTCTCTGCTAATTAAATTACAGCATTATTATTTTTTTTACCACATGAAAAAGCTTTGAATAACCAATTTGGTGACACCAATATCTCCATACCACCAGAATGCACGAATGCCTCATTTTGTCGGGCACCTACACATAATATAATGTACATAGTTACATGTATACCAATCCGACTTAAAGTCAGTTCTATATTATTATAGGCTGAACTGCGAAAAGCTATAAATACAACTATCACAATCAATTGGATGCCAAAATGGATATAAACAATATGTTTTTTACATTAGAATCTTTTATATCGTTTGGAAAAAAAAAGGCACCCCAATGTTGTGTACTGGTGAGTTTCGCCATGGGCGATGTTATCCAACCAATTTCCGATTACGCCATTTGCCAACTTGGATTAGTTCGCCTCAGGGCACAGTCAGAATGGGCGACCTTGGTCCAGCACCCGAGTACCGCTGTGATCCAAACTTCATTTTCTCCAATACCATTTTCTTTCTTCTGAGGGATGACCCGGTTCCCGGGAAATTAGGGACATAATTCCTCTCTATTATTCTGTTAAGCTAATGAAGCAGTGGGGACGGAGGGGGGGGGGGGGGGGTTCGTAGGAAAAGGTTATGGCGGGGTGAAAATGAGGTGGAGGAGAAGGGTAAAGTCATAACATGATGAATAAGATGGAGAGAGGGACAGGGCTTTCGGATGGCTTGATAGAGGTAGCAGTTGAGTAGATAAGTTTTGTTAATATTATGTGAGTGAGTAGGAGCATGATGAATTAATCTTATGTTAATTCACTTCCTAATTTTAGTTCAGCGCCTTAGAGCACATCATTTGTGTGTGTGTGTGTGTGTGTGTGTGTGGATTTGAGAGCTATACAAGTTAATTATTACATTGTATTATATTACATGACATGGTAGTAAGCATATAAATAGCGAGGGTATTTTCATAAGTGTGGTATGATTACTATGAATTAATTGTGGTACAGTAGTAAACAGCCATGTAATATATGTAAATAGTGAAGGTAATTACACGTGTGGTATGCATTAATTATAGTAAGGTAGTAAACAACAATGTAATCCTTTTTGGTTACCCTGCGTTTAAGTCTTTATTTTGGGAGGTTTCGCTGCTCTTGACATTTACACCTCACTTTTCATGTTTTTATTTCCCTTGTTCTCGTTTCTGAGGGTTTTTCTGGTAGGGATTAATTGTTTAGAATTTGCCAAAGTATCTTTAAAGTGCGTAACGTGCATACGGGCCCTCCGAGTTTTTCGTCCTTGTCCGAGAAGACTAAGTGCTCGATCCTACCGACTATATATATACCGAAAAAAAAGTCCAACATGCCTGCACCGACCCGGGATCAAACCCGGTATCTTCGGCATGAAAGGCCAGCACCTTGGCTCCAGACCACTGTGTCTACGTCTGCTGGGGACATTTTACTGTGTACATACGTTTTTGTGTGGCCGCAAAGATGACGATCTAGTTCCTTGTCGTCTATTTGGACGGCCAGATCCCGATGAAGTAAAAAAAACAAGCATCACAGTTGCACGACGTGTTCTGATCTATTTGGACGGCAAATTACTAGTGGAAAAAGGACAGTTTATATAATGCTCACAAACGTTTTATTTGTGTGAGAGAGAGAGAGAGAGAGGGAGAGAGAGAGAGAGAGAGGAGAGACAGAGAGAGACAGAGAAAATGGTTGGGGGGGGGGGGCTGCACGCGTGAATGAATCTGATAGTTCGTGCACTAAATGGGGAGGAAGATGCTGTCGCTACCTTTCATGTCTATGTAATGGTTGAGTAGCCACTTTGCCCTCCCTCCGTCTGTCTATCAATACGGCTCTCTCTTTCTCCTTGTCTTTCTCTCCCTCTTTCTCTCTCTCTCTTCCTCTCAATCTCTCTCTCTCTCTCTCTCTCTCACTCTTTCTCTCCCCGCCCTTTTTCTTTCATTCTCTCTCTCAATCTCTCTCTCTCTCTCTCTCTCTCTCTCTCTCTCTCAATCTCTCTCTCTCTCTCACTCTTTCTCTCAATGCCCTTTTTCTTTCATACTCTCTTTTCACCTCTTTCTCTCTCTCTACCCTCTCCTTTCACCTCTTTCTCTCTCTCTACCCTCTCCTTTCACCTCTTTCTCTCTCTCTACCCTCTCCTTTCCCCTCCCGCCCTCTCTCTTTTTTTCTCTTCTTTCCCACCACCCTCGCTCTCTCAGTATTAATCGCTTTTTTAAACCTCCTAATCCACTGTGCCTTCAAATCAAATATCCCCCCCCCCACTCCACCCTGCCTTCCCACCCACAGTCCTCCTTTCTCCACTCTTCCCCTCTTTTCTCTCACTCCGTCTCGCTCTTAAAAATACTGTGGCTTTCCTCCAGCTGTCAATGAGAGCAGTCCGAAAAAAGTTCAAACTCCCAGTTCGTACAATAGCAGAGGTAACGAACCTCGAGGGTCACAAGTCGATAGCTGCTGAATACACGTGAAACGGTGTGAGGACAGCTTGAGCCGAGGCTTTAGCGAGGGTGGGAAGAAAGAGGGGGTGGGGGAAATTCGTGGGCGGGGAGGGGAGGAGAGGAAAGGGCCCAGATTTTAATTCCTTAACGGAGGTGAGTCCTCCGAATAAGCAACTTGGGCGGAACAAGCTATGAGATTGTGATAGAAAGGGGGGAAGGGGGGAGGGGGGGGGGACATGAGTAGTGAACACAACATCTCTCACTCTTTGACTTTGTAATTCGACGCACGGTGTCTTAGCAATAGCCCCAAACAAAATATTCTTTGCATTCAAGAAGGTTTGACGGCGCCACTTAAGAGTTAAATAGCTATTCTGTATGTTATTGATTCATTTGTATATATAAATTGTTTCACATGTTCCGAGCCAGGATTTAAATACAAACAAACAAACAAAAGAAACCAAAATAATAACAACTGGGATGGAATAGTTGAATGAAAACACAGGTTGTTTTTTTTTTTATATTTCATTTTAAGGCTTGTGGGGTTTTGGGTCAAGTGTATTCGAGTTTGAGTTTAACGGCCCTTCGGCACGATAACGGCCACTTTGCGCCTGAGTCAAGTGTGTTGTGCGACCGTTTTTGTTTTTTTTTACTCGGTGTGAGGGTTTTTTCTTTAGTTCAGCTTAGTCAAGACAGTTTTGTCGCGCCACCCGAACTAGTTGTGAGACACATTAATTTTTGTTTCACTGTTGGCAGTACACGAGATCCCGTTAAAACTCCATAGTGTAGGTCTTACTTTCAAACCGAGACAGAACTGACTTGTCCCAGTGGGTTGTCAGTTTAAGATAAACCGTGGTTGGATTTAAAGAAGAAAAAAGGCTTGGATTGTAGTAAATGGGTTTATACATACCTGGGCTCATTATATCCTACGTCCTTGCGGTGTCGTGCCTATTTTGGAATGGAATTTTTGTCCCACGAGAGTAACAGTTGAGATTCGGTGAAATTTTATTTGATTTTCTGTGCGTAACTGGATATACCCCATGGATGGAGTTAGGGAGGGATGGAGTTAGGGAGGGATGGATGAGTGGGTGGGTGAGTGGATGGACAGATGGATGGATGGATGGGTCATGGTGGGAGAGTTGGATGGATGGATGGATGGATGAATGGAGGGACGGATGAACGGGTGGATGGATGGATGGACACACGGATGGATGGATAGACACACGGATGGACGGATGGATGGGCACACTGCACTGATGGGTGGATTGAAGGACGGATGGATGTACGGGTGGATGGACAGATGGGTGGAAAGATGAACGAATGGATAGACGACACTGACGGGTGGATGAATGGATGGATGGATGGATGAACTGGCTGTTGGATGTACAGGGAGACAAAAAGATCACCTGGCCATGGACACAGTATCATTAGTGTACTGGAAGTTCACCAACTTACCAAAGGTTCAACTACCCGAACGTCCACAAAGGCACCAGGTGAATGAAGTCACCAGCCAATAGTCAAAGTTTTTACCCTCGTCTCATCTCGTTAAGACTCGAGTCCAGTAGCCAAGATTTAAAAAAAAAAAAAAATGATATTAAAAAAAACGAGGCGCCTGAAAGAACGATAAATGGAGAGCATTGAAATGCTGCCATTGAGAGTTGTCTTCCCCCCGGAAGTTCGCGTCTTGACGCTCGTGAGAAACACATAACCGCAGAACGCTCGAGAGAAGCAGGATGTCGATTCTCCGGTCTATTTTTCTCCTTCTTCTCCTTTTTCGTCTTCCATTTTTTTTTTTTTTTTACCTTTTTATTTTAAGAAGGCTTGTTGCAGCGCATTAAAGTTAGGACCTTCTTCATCTTTTTGTCATCGGCTAGCAAGGGTTATCTTGTCGAGTTGTCGTGCCCCTGAAATTTGCTTTAGCGAGCGGCGGTTTACATTTTTTAAACGCTGATGTTTTTCCAGGGGGGCCGCAAATGCGGCATGAACCGAACTTAAGATTGGCATTGACCTTTCAAAGAGTTCTTTAACAAAATCAGTGTTGGTTGGCTATGCCGGGGCAGCTTGTGATACGTAACTGCGCATATTATTTTGCCTGTTGCTAGGGACGCGTAGTATTTTACATTATTAGCCATTGGTGTGAACAATGAATACACAACTCAGTATTCTCTATTTGGCTTTGTAATTAGAATACGTAACCCAGACAACATTCTATTATTTTTCATCATTTACGAAGCAGTTTCGATATGAAATTGGGCATATTATTTTTCATTGTGTACGGGGCAGTTTCGGTACGTAATTGCACACAATAATTATTTTTCATTATTTACGGCGCAGTTTCGATACGTAATTGCGCATAAATATCATATTTCATCATTTACGGGGCGGTTTTCATACGTAACTGGACATTATTTTTCATCATTTACGGGACGGTTTTGATACATAACTGTGAATATTACTTTTCATCATCTAAGGGGCGGTTTTCATACGTAACTGTGAATATTATTTTTCATCCTTTACAGGGCGGTTTTGATATGTAACTGTGGATGTTATTTTGCATCATTTACGGGGCGGTTTTGATACGTATCTGTGGATATTAATTTTCATCATTTACGTGGCGGTTTTGATACGTAACCGTGAATATTACTTTTCACCGTTTACCGTGCCGATCTGTTTAATCACCCAGAACTGATACTAATAAACAGATCTATTCCGGGCAACGCCGGGTACCTCGATATATATATTTTTTAGAAAAAATGCCATGCGCGTTTGCACCCGAGTTATGAGTACACAAAATCTGTTTCGGAAAGACTACTCTCAACCTTAATTACCCAGACTCTGAACTACTTTCATTAACCCTCTGGTCCCCAGTATTCCCTGTTAGAAAAAAAAAAGTCACATGATTCTTAGGGTTCTATTTTTAGAACACGTATCTGATTATATCTCCACAAATATTTGTTTTTATAATAAATATTTATATTTTTACACGTGTTGAACTATTTTATATCATTTTTTTAGATGTTAAAAAAAATATAACATATAAAAATATATCGAGATGTGTTTGCCATGTTGCTGTATGTGACATTTTATCGGTTTTGAGGTTTTTGTCTTGAAAGTGGTTCTCTCACTCCTTATTTCGTTATGTATAAGCGTCATTCCAATCAGTTAAAACTCTCCGAGATATGTAAGATAAGATAAGATAAAATAAGGTATAGCTTTATTATCCAGTTTCCAGGAAATTTGTTGTCACAGCATCAGTAACAGTACAACAGTAAATACAATATCTAAGACCTACAGGTCTTTAACTTATAACGCATACCGCACACATGCACATTGCTCACAGAACATTACCAGCAAGCAAGAACATTGCTCACACACACATGCACAAACACACACTGTCTGAAAAATCCATTCGGAATACTAAATATGTGTTTGTGACGTAATGTCTTGTGGGTTGTAAACCTTATTTTACACAACTTCCAATCCTCATTTTCTCGTAAAGGCAAAAATGCACACACAACAATATTTTATGGGAAATACCCGACGATATATATAGCAATTTGTGTTTGGTTATTTGAGGGTTAACACTAAAATCCACCTGATCATGACAGTCTTATATTGTTCACGAAGAACTTGTATTTCCGTGGCTGTCAGAATTCTGACTAATTTTTTTTTTCTCTTCCAGCGGAATCTCAAATTCTTTCGCTGGCTTGTTTTTTCCGGTACATTCCGGGGTTCAAAGCTTGAGCTGTTATGATTGTTTAGGCGCTTGGCCTAAAAATGAGCAGATAATGACACCCCCTCCTCCTCCCCCTCCCCAAATAAAAATAAAACCCTCGCCCTCCCCCAACGACGTCATGCACACATACTCGCTCGTGGTAAATAAAGCATCGTGCAGAACATTCGCTTCGGTGAACGCAATCAATCTCTTTCCTGACATACCTTGACGATGTGCTCACCTGCATTCTGGCTTAACCTGAGCCTATTGATCATTAACCCTTGTAAATGTCGGCACGGTGTATTCGTGAGCAGTCTATTGGCATGCCGGCTCTGAAGATGGGAATGTCTGATGATTATTCTGAGATAAATCTGGTTGAATTTAGGAATCCTACTACTGGTTGAATTTAAATTCGGACTAATGGTTGAGTTTAGAATTCAAACCACTGGTTGAATTCCCACTTCTGTCTGAGTTTAGGATTACAACGGCTAGTTGAATTTGGGGCTTCAGGTTGAGTTTAGGATTCCGACAACTCATTAAATTTAGGCACGTGACTGCTGATTGGATTTAGAATACCTGCTACTGATGAATCTAGAATTCTGACCTTTGGTTAACTTTAGGATTCCTATTATAAGTTGAATTTAGGGTTCCGGCTGTTTTTTGAAGTTTTTTATACGACTACTGGTTAAATTTAGGTTTTCAATTGGTTGAATTTTTAGGATTCCGACAATTGGTTTAATTTATGATTTGGACAATTGGTTGAATTTAGGAATTCAGCTTCCAGTTGAATTTAGGATTCTGCCTGCTGGTTGCATTTTGTGTTTCGGGTTGTTCGTTGAATTTAGGATTCCGACTGCTGGTTGAATTTAATGTTTCGATTCCAGTGTGTTGCTGTAACATATTGAAGCATTAACTGGATCTAAAAATATAATGAACAACAGAAGTCTCCACTTTTATACTAGTGGTTGTTTAAACTTCTGGTGTCCAGACACTGGCTGTCGTATCCAAAAATTGTGAAATATTCAAACTAATTGGAAATAATAATAATAATGATAATAATAATAAGAAGAAGAAGAAGAAGAAGAAGAAGAAGAAGAAGAAGAAGGCTGTTGTCACTTACGCGCACGCACCCCAAGCGTTTTGAGCCGGGGGCGCGTATTTGTACGTACCTATTTCTAACCCCGTCCTTATCCTCAACCCTAAATCTTATCCAATCCCTAACCCTGCCCTCGTGCCCTTTCAACCAAAAAAGAAACAACAGGTAGGTAGATAAGACAGACTGACAGACAGGCTGACATAGAGTAGATACATAGGGAACGATACCAGGTAAGTCGTTTTTTAGATGAAGAGATAGATAGACAGACAAATAGACAGACAGATAGATATATAGATATATAGATAGATAGATAGATAGGTCGATGGTGGGTAGATAGATAGGTAAATGGATAGATAGATAGATAGATAGATAGATAGATAGATAGATAGATAGATAGATAGATAGATAGATAGATAGATAGATAGATAGATAGATAGATAGATAGATAGATAGATAGATAGATAGATAGATAGATATATAGATAGATAGATAGATAGATAGGTGGGCGGTGGGTAGATAGATAGATAGATAGATAGATAGATAGATAGATAGATAGATAGATAGATAGATAGATAGATAGATAGATAGATAGATAGATAGATAGATAGATAGATAGATAGATAGGTAGGTAGGTAGGTAGGTAGGTAGGTAGGTAGGTAGGTAAGTAGGTAGGTAGGTAGGTAGGTAGTTAGGTAGGTAGCTAGCTAGCTAGCTAGATAGATAGATAGATAGATAGATAGATAGATAGATAGATAGATAGCTAGCTAGATAGCTAGATAGCTAGATAGATAGATAGATAGATAGATAGATAGATAGATAGATAGATAGATAGATAGATAGATAGATAGATAGATAGATAGATAGATAGATAGCTAGATAGCTAGATAGCTAGATAGATAAAAATTCTTTATTTCCATGTGAATACAATACAGATTGTACAGATATAATATCGAAACATTACATCTAGGTGGAAATTGTGCCATGGTGGGTGGCTTTACTTTATCTCTTCTATGGAAGGGATGGACAAAACTGGAACATGTTTTTAAATAGAGTTAATAATTCCTATTATACGACCTGCATCTTTTATTCCAGATTTTGAATGATCCAATAACTGAACTGATACTACAGTACTTAGATATGAACTTACTTTCTGAATTGTTAATGCTTAGTTTCTTCAGCCCAGTAATAAATCTTCTGTGAACATTTCCCAAACTTCCAATTATTAAAACTATTATATCACATTGGTATCCCATAGCACTGATTTCAATGGCTAATGGGAAATATTTGTCAAATTTGCCTCGATAACATCTATCAATGTAACAGTCGTATGGTACTGATACTTCAACGATCTGGACTTTCTTATTAGTATTGTCTATAACTGTGATGTCAGGACGTGTGGCTCTGGTGGTAAAGGATGTTGCATCTGATCCAAACATTGATGGGTTGATGAGTGTGTCCTTTAGTACTTCTTTGTTACGATTGTAATAATTGATCTTCCTTTCAATAATGTCCATTATTCTGTTGTGTCTTGCTTGGTACATGCCGCTGAATTTCGTGCACCCGTTCAATGCATGGCATACTGTTTCCGAAAGGTGGTGGCATAACTCGCATGATTTAGTATAGGCGTTGGGGTAGTACAGGGACAGTAGGGTCTCGACTTCTAGGATCTGCAGTCGCCCACGTGTGACAAATGATCTGATCTTGTCATCCAAACTATGGTTAGTCAAATGTTCGTATGACACACTGTGGTTGATACCTTTTGCCTCGCGGACAATGAGGCCTTGAGATGACTTTGACAACAGTTCCTCCTGGCATCTTTTTAAACGATCTCTCTTAAACGTAGAGGAGAACTTGTTTGAATCAGTAAACATGTAGGAGACTTCGTCGTCAATTTTTATTTCAAGTGCGTATTCATTATGGCGACGCAGCATGAGGATGTTATTTCTGGTACACATTTCATTCAGAAAGAACCATTCAGATCTTCCCCATTTGACATTGGTATTCTTCACTACAGCTCCTTTATTGTTGACTGCGTACCCAGCAAAATTTGGGTAGTCTTCGGTGGCGGTCGCTTTGCGTTGGTCGATATGTAAATGGAGGGATCTTCTTGCTGTCTCTTTCACGACAGGATCATCACTGTTTAGGAGTGATAAGTGGAAAGACATATACTTGGCATAATAGATGACTCGAGGGTTCAAGATCCCAAGGCCACCTTTTGACTTAGGGCTGAAAAAATATGATCTGGTGGATGATGAGTTGAGCCCAAGCCAGTGTCGGATGTGAAAGATCATGGTGTCTTCCAAGTGATCAGGATTCATTTCTGTAAACATTAAGTTGGAGAAGTAAAATGTCAGCTTAGACAGACACATCACGGTGATAGTTTGCAGTTTTGCTGACGTTGGTAACAAAGATGTGTCAATATTAATGAATTTGTCCCAAAGCTGGGCGTTGTTAAAGCGATTCCAACTCACCGGATTCCACAGTGTGTTATGGTCGACAGACAGACAGACAGACAGACAGACAGGCAGACAGCTAGATAGATAGATTGATGGATATATAGATAGATAGATAGACAGACAGACAGACAGACAGACAGACAGACAGATAGATAGATAGATAGATAGATAGATAGATAGATAGATAGATAGATAGATAGATAGATAGATAGATAGATAGATAGATAGATAGATAGATAGATAGATAGATAGATAGATAGATAGATATATAGATAGATAGATAGATAGATAGATAGATAGACAGATAGATAGATATAATCTGGAATCTACTTGCATTTTGCGACAGACAGACAGACAGACAGATAGACGGACAGACAGATAGATAGATAAATAGATAGATAGATATAATCTGGAATCTACCTGCATTTTGCGAGTAAAACGGTAACAGTAGAGGGAAGGGGGCGCTGAAGGCAGTATATTGTATTATGTGGGGTTTGGGTGGGGGAAGGGGTGAGCCGGATGCAAACTGTAATCTTTCTCATTAATACATGAAAACGCAATATCAAAGTCAAATAAGATACGTATGTAATAGAGAACACAGAATTGATGAAACAAGGAAGAAAAAATGGAGATAGACGAATGACATAAGAAATAATGATATCAATGATGACTGAATCATGAATGAGATTAGATCGTCTATTGTGTAGCGTTATCTATCCATCTCGAACTTTCCCTCCGCGTCACTGTCACAGATTTCTATCACCCCCTTCATAAATGGATCTGTTGTGTTGTTTTTTGCCCCCAGTGAGTACGTACATTGTTTATGGCGCTGTGTGTTGACACAGACCAGGGGCGGAGAATGTTGGCAGTGGCGGATCTGCTATGAAACCAATGAAACTTTAAGCTTCGGGGCCCTTAATCTCGGAGTGGCGCTGGGGAAACTTTTTTGAAATGAGTGAATTTTGGATTTTTGCCCTATTGTTCCTGGTTGCGAAGGGGCCCCAATATAACAGTTCAACCTTCAGGGTCCCAAAATTGTAGGTTCACTGCCGAGTATTGGCGTATTCCACACAAGAGTTTGATTTTTCGAATAAAGATAAAGAGAGAAATGAA
This sequence comes from Onchidella celtica, assembly GCA_963931925.1. Taxonomy (NCBI): domain Eukaryota; kingdom Metazoa; phylum Mollusca; class Gastropoda; order Systellommatophora; family Onchidiidae; genus Onchidella; species Onchidella celtica. Next base: position 36,899,185 of record OZ007582.1, on the reverse strand, counting down.
TAACACAGCTCGGCATGGTTGTCCTTCTTCTGAGACGGCCAAATTCAGTGGAAAATCCAGTCCTGCACAGAATGACAACTTATCACAGTAGAGATGTACCTTATCAATACATTGATTGGTCAATGGCCGTTGCTTTGTGCACGAGAACAATAATCTCACCTAACGCACCGAAAATCACTTTCCATTCCAGAAAGCTCGTGTTCTCAGCTTTAAAAAAAAAAAAACACGTTTACAGAATACGTTCGGATCTGTGTTTACACAGCAATACGCGGTATTGGAGTGCACAAATGATCTCTTATTGTAGCAGCTTATCCCTGTAGTGAAACCTTTGAAGATTTCTTCAGAAGTGTTTGTGTTTTTATGTTAGGTGTTTTGTGGTGAAATGTGTTTCTAATGGTATAATGGAAATGATGCTTTTGGTTTTATGAGTGCAGCTCGTGTAAAGTTACGGGTGAATGGATGGATGGGTGGATGGATGAAAGGATGGATGGATGGATGGATGGGTGGGTGGATGGATGGATGGGTGGGTGGACAACTTGGTGTCAGAATGGATGGATGGATGCATGGATGCCTGGTCGAATGGATGGATGGACGGACGGATGGATGGATGGATGGGTGGGTGGACATTTGGTGACAGAATGGATGGATAGATGGATGAATGGATGGATGGATGGATGGACGGATGGATGGATGGATGGACGAATGGATGGATGGGTGGGTGGATGCGTGGATGGCTTGGTGATTGCATGGATGGACAGATGAATGGATGGACTGATGGATTGGTGATGGATAAATGGATGGATAGGTAAGTCAGTGCATGGATGGATAGCTCGGTACCTGGATGGTTAGGAGTCGAATGAGTGGGGGATGGATGGATGGACAATGGATAAATCGATGGATATTGGATATCTTGTAAAGAGAGTCAACGGGACCCTTTGTCACAAAATATTAATATTGTAAAGAAGATTCATAAACGTTTATTACACATGACTGGTGTGTACAAAGATGTATATTTAGGACTTAGTACAAACGTACTTAATTAGCAATTTCAAACGGGAGGCTTACATTTCCCATCTGGCCTGGGCCTGTTACCAGCTTTGCACGGATCTGTTTACGTGGTTGTATTAAACCAACGACTGCCATCACTAAATATAATATTATCTGAAAACAAGAGACAACGGGGTCTTCAGTGAATATGCCAGTAGTAAACACAACCTTGTTGATCTAGAGCTCACCTCGAGCACTGCGCATTATGTAAGGAAAAAGCTGCCATTCTTGGTCGAGGTTTTGAAGACATCGCATTCAGCAGGCGCCCTTTTATGTGGTTTAAAAGAACGTTGCGACAAGACTTTGCCATTTTGACTTTTTCAGTGCCGCAGTAAATGGCCCCCACTAGAAACGAGGCTAATGCGCGGGGAATGTTCACGTGGTGTTTACTTCCTGTCACGTGACCTGAACAATGGGGTCTGGCCAATCAAAAAAATTGGGGTTGCCTGCAAACTTACAGATGATTGGTTTAAAAAAGAGTGGCTTGTGATCTAGGAGTATTTAAATAGCCCTTTAACCCTATTACGTCCAGGCCCTAGTTGGGCGATGAGAAACGATTAAGTCTGGGGCAATCGTTATCTTCAGTTTGTAATCTCGTAGAACACGGTATTCTCCAAAACAGGCAAAAATGGTGCTGCTATCAACTTACATGTAATTTCTCAACGCCTGTCAAATTTTATGTTGTACTTGGAACAGATAAAATCGTCAGAAATTTAGAAACCATTTGCACTTCCGCCCCTCATCCCTTAAAAAAATATATTTTATTTGTTTATTTATTACCATTATTTTTATTACTTTTTAATGACTTGAAAAGTTGTGGTATGTTATTAATGCCCGATGATAAAAATCTAATAAAACCTGCCTCTTTCTCTCTTTCTCTTTTTGCAACTAACTCCCTCCCTCTACCCTCTCTTTCTCTCTCTCTCTCTCTCTCTCTCTCTCCCTATGTCTTCATCGCTCTCTGTCTCTCTGTTTCTCTGTTTCTCTCTCTCTCTCTCTCTCTCTCTCTCTCTGTTTCTCTCTCTCTCTCTCTCACTCCTTTTTTCTCTGACAGGGTCGTCAAGACAAATACAACCAGCTGGCCGATCAAAATCTACTGTCCACGCCTAGACTTGTGATGTAAAATTTTTGTCCAGAAACTGGCTCTGTTCAAGCCTGGCTAAGGGGAGTATCATACTAACTCCGATCAGACAGTCATCTGCTGGCAGACAAGAAGTGCACACCATAATTTCCTAATCTATATTTTCTAAATCCGGGAAGACCCTATCATACTAAGCCCGGTCAGACACAGTCATCTGCTGGCAGACAAGAAATGCACACCATAATTTCCTATATTTTCTTACTAAATCTGGGAAGACCCCATCATACTAAACCCGGTTAGATACAGTCAGTTTCTGCCACTATTTCTTTGGTGTACATTTTGCTGGCAGCATCTTACTGTGTCTGACCGGGCTTAGTATGATACCCTCCTAGCGATGTTTTAGGCTCAAAATGAGATGCTTTGCAGATTCCCCTAATCACGTCCTCCACATTACAGCAAACAGTCGGATGTGAAAGTATTCATTTACTTTGATGACGCAAATTAACACTTGGGTATTCATAATACTGTAATTTTATGCGGTGCTTGTATTTGTGTACATAGGCATTTTTATCGCTTTGGTGAACGTTAATTTAGCTCCGTGATATTTGTTGTCACCAGCGGCTTGCTACGCCCAGTTAGATACAGTCACATGATGCCATCAACATGTACAGGCAAGAAATAGTGGCAGAAGTTGACTTTGTCTGACCGGGCTTGGTATGATAGGATCTTCCCGGATTTACCCTGAAAATATAAGAAACTAGCCGACCGCGCAAGATATATCTTGCAAATTTTCCATGAACTAAGCGCAACCGTATATCTAGATCTAGGCTACACTAAAACGGCATTTGGATTCCATGCTATGACTAATAGAACTTACTGTTACACCACAATTTCACACAGAATTGTTTTATTTAATTACCCGTTCTACGATCGGTTTCGTTTCTTGGTGCGGAACCAAACTTTCGCGTTCAGTCGGCGCATCAAAATGGTATCATTCTTCCGGTTCACTCAAAATGGTGAATCAAAATAGAATGACCGATAAATTCTACTTTGAAAAATTCGGGGACAGGAGTTTTCGTATATTTTATGTGACGAAAACCTGGGTATGTAGATACTGTGGACGTCTGTAAAATTTGAAGCGTATGGGCTAAGTATTAACGGAGGAGTAGGCTGACATAGCCTCCAAAGTTCACTTTTATAATAATAGATTATGGTGCGCACTTCTTGTCTGCCAGCATCTGACTGTGTCTGAACGGGCTTAGTATGACTGGGTCTTCCCGAATTTACCCTGAAAATAATAATATAGGAAATTATGGTGTGCATTTCTTGTCTGCCAGCATCTGACTGTGTCTGACCGGACTTAGTATGAAGGGTCTTCCCGGATTTACTAAGAAAATACAGGAAATTATGATGTGAACTTCTTGTCTGCCCGTATCTGACTGTGCCTAACCGGGCCTGGTATGATACCTCCCTGAGCAATACTCAGTTTTAGCCTGAGATGTGCATTGTGGACTTGAACAGGACCTCGAGCACTGGCGAGACCAAAATAACCAGGCCCGTCAAAACGTTCATCTGACGTCAAGAGAGACATCGCACACTGAGTCAACGCAGGCGCAAAAGAGACATGACTTAGTGCACTGCCAGCCTTTGGCACTGAAGGCAGAAGAAAACAAAAGAAAAAAAATGATGTCAGAAAACTCGGGAAAAAAAAAAAAAGAAGAATTAGATATTCAGTGTTCTGCCAGTATTTTGCCAGTGAGTTTTTCCTCAGTCGGAATTTCCCCCACAAAGCACAATATTTAAACAAGACCAGAACTGGCATGAACAAGAACAGAAGTGAATACTTTGCCCACTGCAAGAAATCCGTCTGTGGTGTATTTCTACAACTCACCAGGAAGTCGGCCCTTCATAGCCAAAACTCGATGCTGGAAATCGAAGAAATGATACCATTTTGTCCAGATTGTATTTACCTGCACCGTAATCGATGCCTGATTTTTTTTTTTCCTTTTGCTTTGGCCATCTATTCAATTGCGTCGGAGCTGTTGCATTCGGTTTGGAAACTGAAAATCGATGTAACAGTGACAGAAACAAAGCGATACCGATAAAAAAATATTTGTTCAAACCTTGAGTAACCACGATCTTGGACACAGAAATTAGAAAAATATATTTCTTTGGCGGAGTTCCATTTTCCCACCGCATTTCGCCCATGCTTGTCGCTGGCCCTGGCCATGAAGTTATAGCTTGGTGGCTTCCAATTTTAGGCAGTTTTCATTCTAGGAAAAGAAAAGACACGCTAGAAGCTGAAATCCCGGACGTTGTATGGCAGGATTCAGGACTCGTTTCTTTGTTGTGTATTTTTTGCAGCAATGATGAAGTTGCTGAAATTTTTTAAAAACTGTACCAAAGACGTCTGTATATAATAATAATAATAATAATATATACATTTATATAGCGCCAGGACTAAAACATTAAAAGCTCTAGGCGCTGTACACAGTATATATGGCCTTTAGCGTCTTTACAGACGGTCTTAGCAGCTAGAATATTCACTTTCATTTTGACTGACAGCTTCTCTCGTGGCTTATTCTACCAATGTTTGACCCGAGAGTGCGATGGCAGTGATTGCAGGTCAGTCTTTTGGGTTCACTTTGGCGAGTGTTTTCATTCCGCCTCTGTCGTTTTGTCAGGTATGTTTCTTTTGCCTTGAAGTCTATTGTGAGCGTGCCACTGCGCAATTTTTGTCTCCATCTGCTTCGATCATTTGCAAGGTTCTCCCATTCATTGGGGTCGATGTTGAATGCTTTCATCGTGACCTTGCAAGTGTCTTTGAATCGCAGATGTGGCCTACCTCTGGGTCGGTTGCCAGTAGCAAGTTCCCCGTAGAGAATTTGTCTGGGGATGCGATCATTTTCCATACGGTGGAGATGTCCAAGCCACCGCAGTCTTTTTTTGCCTAGGAGAGCCTGAGTTGATGGAATGTTGGCTCGGCTCAGAACTTCGATATTTGAGATCCTGTCTTGCCACTTGATCTTGAGAATTTTGCGTAGGCAGCGCAGGTGGAAGGAGTTGAGGGATCTTTCATGTTTGGAGTAGGTGGTCCATGTCTCTGAGCCATACAGCAGGGTGCTTAGGACGCAAGTTTGGTACACGAGTACCTTTGTTTTGATGGTCAGCTTGCTATTGTTCCACACCCTTTTTGAGAGTTTGCCAAAAGCTGTGGCCGCCTTTCCTATTCTGGCATTTATTTCAGTTGTTATGTCTGTGCTACCACTGATGGTTGAGCCTAGGTAGCAGAATTTTCCCACTTGCTCCAGAGGAGAGCCATTCAGCATGATTGGGTTGGGGTTTCTCAAGCCTTGTGTCAAAACTACAGTTTTTGAGACACTGATCTTTAGCATGAATTTGTCACAGGCTTTGGCAAGGCTATTGATGAGAGCCTGGAGCGTGGTTTCATCGTGGGCCACGATTGCAGCATCATCTGCGAAGAGGAGCTCTTGTAACATAATATGCTCTGTACGAGATTTTGCTTTTAGTCTGGCAACATTAAAAATGGAGCCGTCCACTCTGGTGTTAATAAGTACTCCACCTGAACATTGACCAAAGGCATTCTTGAGTAGGGCTGCAAAATATATACCAAATAAGGTAGGAGCAAGAACACATCCCTGCTTCACACCGCTGTTTACAGCAAATGAATTGGATGTGCAGCCCTCAAAGTTGACACATGCCCTCATGTCAGTGTGGAAGGATGCAATAAGTTTTAGCAATGTTGGTGGACAGCCTATGGATTTAAGGACTGCATACAGGCCAGATCGGCTTACGGTGTCGAAAGCCTTTGTTAGGTCCACAAAGCATGTTATAAGCGGCCTGTTTTGTTCTTTACATTTTTCTTGGATTTGCCGAAGTGCAAATATCATGTCAATAGTTGATCGTTTGCTTCGAAAGCCACATTGTGTTTCTGGTAAGACTTTTTCCGCCAGTTGTTGAAGGCGGCAGAGGATGACGCGAGCAAAAGCCTTTCCAGTAATGCTGAGGAGGGATATGCCTCGATAGTTGTTGCAGTCGCCTTTGTCTCCTTTGTTCTTGTAAAGTGGGACAATTTTGGCGTCTCTCATATCATGTGGTATCACGCCTTCTTTCCAACACTGCAGTAACAGATTATACAGGTGTGGTAATAATGGGCCTTTTAGGTCTTTTAATACCTCTGCAGGAATGTTGTCACTTCCTGTGGCTTTTCCAGCAGACAGGTGGTCGATTGCATTGGAAAGCTCGACTAAGGAAGGTTCAGCGTCAAGTTCGGCCATTATTGGCAGTTTTTGGAGATGTTCCTCAAAATCTGGTGGAATATTTTTCTCAGTTGAATACAACAGAGAGTAATGCTCTACCCACCTATTCAGTTGTTCATTTTTATCTGTGATGGGTTCACCATTTACAGACTTAAGTGGGGCGCTTTTTGGTGATGATTGGCCCAAGAGCTACTTTCATCTGACTAAAGGCGGTTTTCATATCTCCCTTTTCATTTGCCTCTTGTATGCTGTTACACAAGTCTGTCCAGTATTTGTTGGCGCAACGTCTTACCTCCAGCTGAAGTTTAGCTTTTGCATTTTTCAAACAAGTTTTTGTACTCTGATTGCAATTTTTGTTATACTCATTGAAAGCAGATTTCTTTTGCTCAATGAGAGGTAGGAGAATTTCGCTGTTCTGGGCTACCCAGTCGTTGTTTGAAACTTTATGCTGTCCAAAAGACTTGATGGCACAGTCATGAATTTTTGAACTGAGAGTGTTCCATGTTTCATCTACCGAGTCACATTGGGTGACATTATCCATGCTTTCAGCAAATAACTTTTCAAATGACTTTCTATTTGATTCATCTCTGATTGCTGTTACATTGATCTTAGGGATTGAAGGGGCTTTTGATCTGTATATTTTCTTGGCCGAAATTTTGATTTTGCTGACTACCAGTGCATGGTCGGTGTCACAGTCAGCACTGTGGAGGGAACTAGTTATTTTTATACAGCCCAAACTCTTCCTCCTTGAGAGAATAAGATCTAATTGATGCCAATGGCCAGACCTGGGATGGCGCCATGATGTTCTTTGGCATCTCTTAAGGTCAAAGTACGTGTTTGTAACACATAATGAGTTTACGGAGCATAGCTCCAGAAGGCGCTGCCCGTTTTCGTTGATGTTGCCAATGCCGAAGTGCCCAATGCACTTTGGCCATGCGGAGTGATCTGCTCCCACTCGAGCGTTAAAGTCACCCAGAATTAGCAGGCCTTCGGTGAGAGGGATGTTGTGGAGAGTCCTCTGCAATGCCTCGTAGAAAATGTCTTTGGTTTCGTCAGAGGAGGTAAGTGTTGGGGCATAGACACAGATAATGTTGGTAAAACCAGACCGGGTGTTCAGTCTGAGTGTCATGATGCGTTCTGACACTCCAATTGGAGTTGCGATCGAATTGATAAGGGAGTTTTTTACGGCGAAGCCCACGCCGTGGATTCTCGGCTGTTCGCTGCTAAGGCCCTGCCAGAAGAAGGTGTAGTTTTCTTCTTTGACTGACCCGGAGTCGGGAAGTCGAGTTTCTTGAAGGGCAGCGATGTCGATGTTTAGTAGCTGAAGTTCTCGATCAATAATTTGGGATTTCCTGATGGAGTCAATATCAGTGAGATCTTGCTGTTGCAAGCCTGGGCGCATTGTTCTGACGTTCCAGGTACCAAGTTTTAGTATTTTTCTGTTTTTGCCAGGTGCACACTTTACGTCAGCTTTTCGACTTTTGGTCTAGCTCCAACCACCTTATGAAGCAGGCTGACGTGGCGGAACAACACCCAACTGCCTGGGGGCTGCCCAGGTTACGGCGGGCGGTAGTTGATCAATGCAGCTGAAAAGCCGCTCCCACCGACAGAGGGGACCCCTGGCGCTCATCCGTACGCCAAATGGATTGAGCTTATCACCGGTAACTGCCACCTCCCGTGTTGTGCCCATCCGTAACGGATGGCTGGAGTGTCCTCTCCAAATCGGAAATGGGTGGGCTTATAGAGGAGAGACAGACGCTTGCCAAGCCCGAGCAAACGCCTCCTCGTTTTGCTGCCTTGCCTGGGCTATTTTTAAGAGATGGTGCTTTGCCCAGAGGCACCACCCCTCTCTCTGCCATTCTAGTTAAACCCAAGGGAGAGACCAGGTCAATACATTTGGAACTAGTCCGGCTGCAGGAGATGCTGGAAGCCAGTTTGATGCAGTTCTCCCTGACAACCACCTTCGGGTCTCCACTCCTGATTTTCTGTCTGGGTTTACTCCCATAGCCTTTGCTATCATAGCAACACACAAGGCAGTGTGGTATTTGTATTCAGGGTTACCTTCCCCTAGTCTTCCTCTCTCCCGAGATGACCCACAAGACAGTGGGCGTGACAGTAGCAGGCTGTATTGTGTACTGTCATACAATAGCAGAAAACTCTGGCCTGACAGAAAAATCATAAAAGCACATTCAAATAAACTTACACACACACAGACAAACTAGTTTTATACATCCATAGCAAGTTATAAAATTCAGTTTTTAAAAAGAAATGTTTTTAACCTGTTTTTAAATATGTTTAGAGAGGCAGAATTTCGAACCTCTTGTGGTAAAGAATTCCACACACAGGGACCAAAACAACTAAAAGCTCTATCTCCGTAATTTGATGTTTTACACCTGGGAACAACCAGTTTGTTTTCTGTAGTAGATCTTAAAATTCTATCAGACTCGTGTTTTTTCAAAAGTTCCGAAAGATAGGAGGGAGCTGAACCTTCAAGACATTTGTAAACCAAAACTGCAGCTTTAAATTTTATTCTGTTTTCAACAGTAAGCCAGTGAAGTTGGTCAATAAGGCTTGAGGCAGATTCTCTTTTTGATTTTCTAAAAATCAGTCTAGCTGCATTATTCTGAATTATCTGAAGGCGTTTTATTTTGTTGCTCGGAATTCCAAAGAGCAGAGAGTTACAATAATCAAGCTTTGAAAACATAAGTGAAGTGATAAGTATTCGAGTTGCCTCTTGGGATATGAATGGACGAATAGAGCTGATGTTTTTTAATTGAAACATTAATGATCGACATAATGAACTTATTTGATTTTCCATGCTGAGATCTGATTCTAAAATTGTGCCTAAGTTTTTAACTTTATTCACGTTTGCTACAGTGCTTTCACCAAGATTTAATTTTACATTTTTAATTGCAGTAATTTGTCTTTTCTTTCCAATAATCATAACTTCTGTTTTGTCTTCATTTAGCTTTAGTTTGTTTTGGTTCATCCATTCTTTTGTGTCCATAACACACTTTTCACTATCTTTTATAACATTGTCAACATGACCTAAAGTCGTACCAGGGTGATATAGTTGGACATCATCAGCATACTGATGGTAATAAAAACCATGATCTTTAAAAATATTAGACAGGGGCCCAATGTACATAATAAAGAGAGTGGGACCTAAAACTGAGCCTTGTGGAACACCATATGGCAGTATGTATTCTTTTGATTTTATGTTATCTGTTACAACAATTTGTTTTCGGTCACATAGATAGGACCTGAACCATTTCAGAGCTATACCAGAGATCCCATAGGTTGCTTCTAATCTGCAAAGAATAATTTCATGATCTATAGTGTATAACGACCAAGAGCGCGGCGGAGATAGTTTTTTTATGAGGGGTGAGTTGGGGCCGGGGGCGAGGCGGGGAAACCATAGGGTCATGCAGAAAAGAGATAATATTATGGGATGGACGTCTGTGTCGAGCCTTATCAATGCTGGTCTCGCATTGAGTCAAGGCTGTTCTGTCTTTGTTTCAATGCGGGATGTGGAGTATGAGAGAGCGTTTTGTTGTATCGTTTCTGTACTGGCTCTCACTCGAGGCTTTGATTCATACAACCTTTTTTTCTTTCTGCCGTATTTTGACTTTGCTTCAGTCCTTGCTGTGACCCTACATATTTTTCTGTTTTTTGTAAATATGTTGTAGATCTTTATTTAGGGAGGGTCGCTGCCCTTGGCATTTACACCGTACTCTTTCCGTTAGTTTTGTTTGTTTGTTGTTGTTTGTCTCAATGTTTCTGTAGTTCTTCCCTTGCCCTCAAAAGGGCTCCTTAATGGGCTGCCTTCATGTCGGTCTTCCTTTTTTTGTTCTGGCTCTTTCCCTGAAGGCTGGCGCCATAGTCAAGTCTTTCGTAATATGGAGTTAGACAGGGACTTCACGCACCGGCCAGACTGAAACACGGGCTGTCTGATGTGTTAGATCGCATGAAAACTGTTTTGAGTCAGCTGTCTGAAAGAGAGACTTCGCACACCGAGTCAAGACAGTCGTAAGACAGACTTGGCTCGATGCGCGATCAGCCCTTATGCTCACGCCAGACACATGATTGATTTGGCAGAAATTCAGAACAAAAATAAAGAAGAGATCTTGGTTGGGAATTTTTTTTTAATCTGCGCTATGTCGAACGCTTGTCAGTTGCAGTCCGGCAGCATTTCCCCTTGCGCACTAATGCATTGAACACCCCGTCATCGCCAGCTGCGCAGCGCGGCTTGTTAATGAAACAAAAATATTGAAACTAATGTGGGTGAAGACATTAAAAATAAATCAAGTACGAATGGGAACTTGTTAGCATTTAAAGCCAAAGTTTTGGAAAACATAAATTGCTTCTCTGGCTTATCGCAACCTTAGCTCTTGTTGGTTCCATCTCCTCTTTTCGCACAACTGGGGACACCGTGGTCTAGCGGCAGGGTGCTCGCCTGTCATGCCGAAGGTACCGGGCTCAAATCCCGGTCGGTGCAGGCATGTTGCAATTTTGGGATTTTTCTCATATTTTCCTGTCCCTGATCCTATGGGAGGTAGGATCGAGCGCCTAGTCTTCTCGGATAGGGAAGAAAAACTCGGAGGGCCCAGGTGCACGTTTGCGCACGTTAAGGATATCTTGACTGTTGGAAATCGAAAAGGGCAGGCCGAACAGGCCGCTGCTCGGGCAAAATTAAATGAATTTCATCCCTACCACTCCCTCCCCCTCCCCCCTCGAAAAAAACAACAACAACAACAACCGCCGACCGGCCCTGGACTGTGGTGACTACGTGCCTGCTCCAGTTGTAACTGGGCTGCAATGACACACTGGCAAATTTCCCAAATGGGATTAAAGAAGTATACAAAATACCGAAAAAAAAACAAAACAAGAACCAAACTGAGAAATTCACTGTTAGACGTTTACGGCTTTATTTAATGTGCTGTTGGGAAGGCACCAGTGTATTTATACAGTAAGCTGTAGATGAGCAATGAACACACAAGAACACTGTGAACACACACTATGGCTTTGTAATCAGACCACGGTCCCTAAAAAAAAGCTCATTATGATAAGGAGTTAGAATAAATCGGAACTGTGAAACAGCTTGTTAAGTGCCTCAGGGCAATTGAAACAAGTGTGAAAGTTTGTATTTGTTGTAGATCTACCTCTTCTACATATTGAAAGATCTCCGGTTTTTCCGAGTGTGGAGACAGAACTAATTTCGCGTTACATTAGTTCAAAATCAACGAAAAGATTACAGTCAGTTCGAAGTAATGACTCTGGATAAGTTTCAGCTACATTCGAATAGTCGTTAGGGCTCCTGGGCGAGAAAAATTGTTACTTAAAACTTGTTCTTCCTGTGTGTGTGTATTGTTGTTTTTTTCACGTCAAAATATCTGCTATGATAATCTTGCACATGTAGTGCAAACTCTTTCTGCTGTCTCCATACAATACGAAGTTTCTGATCAATTTAATATTTCTATCGCGTATTGTGTCTTTGTCTGTAAATAATATACCCCATGATCTATCTATCTATCTATCTATCTATCTATCTATCTATCTATCTATCTGTCTGTCTGTCTGTCTGTCTGTCTGTCTGTCTGTCTGTCTGTCTGTCTGTCTGTCTGTCTGTCTGTCTGTCTGTCTGTCTGTCTGTCTGTCTGTCCGTCCGTCCGTCCGTCCGTCCGTCCGTCCGTCCGTCCGTCCGTCCGTCCGTCTGTCTGTCTGTCTGTCCCGTTTGGTTGGCCATAACAAATTTATCGGATATTTGCCCCAATTTGGCATGTAAAAAAAAAAAAAGTCTTATTGTGAGTATTTTGGCCATGCAGTAGAAATAGCCGGCCTGAGAAGAAAGTGCGTCATGTTACATTCCACTGAGGCTGCATGCTGGACACCACCAGTACTTTGTATGGCCAAGCCTAGAGACTATGTAGCGCAGTGTTACAGACACTTGTAAGCCCCGGGGGAAGGGAGCGACACAGTCTCTTGCTGGGCACATTATCGCATTACGCTGTCTGTGGTGACGGACCCTCAGGGGGGGGACCCAAAATTAGGTGGGAGGGAGTATGGATGTATATAATGACCAAGGGCGTGGCAAAGATAATTTTTTATGGGGGGGGGGGGGGGGAGGGGGACGGGGAAACCACAGGGTCATGTAGAAAAGAGACATGGGATGGACACAAAAATGGGGTATGAGTGGACGGTACTGACAGATAGATAGATAGATAGATAGATAGATAGATAGATAGATAGATAGATAGATAGATAGATAGATAGATAGATAGATAGATAGATAGATAGATAGATAGATAGATAGATAGATAGATAGACAGATAGATAGATAGATAGATAGATAGATAGACAGACAGGCAGACAAACAGATAGATAGATAGATAGACAGACAGACAGACAGGCAGGCAGGCAGACAGACAGGCAGACAAACAGATAGATAGATAGATAGATAGATAGATAGATAGATAGATAGATAGATAGATAGATAGATAGATAGATAGATAGATATACAGACAAACAGATAGATAGATAGACAGACAAACAGATAGATAGATAGACAGACAAACAGATAGATAGATAGATAGACAGACAGACAGGCAGGCAAACAGATAAATAGATAGACAGACAAACAGATAGATAGAGGGACGGACGGCCCCACGGACAGACAGATAGATCGACCGATAGATAGATCCAGACAGACAGATAGAGATAGACAGATAGATAGATAGGTAGATAGATAGATAGATAGATAGACATACGGACGGACGAATACAAGCAGAGAATTAATAAGAAAAGCAAATGAAGGACACGCAGCTTTGGCACGTTCTACTATTTTCTTGTTATGTATCATTTATTATTGTTTGTTTTGATGACGTTTACAAAACAAACACCTGACTGTTGCCATGGTGATAGAAAATTGTTTATTGCAATTTTACGACACTGATCTATCATTGATTGATTGATGATTTGATTGGTTAATGGATTTTATTGCTTGGGTGCTCAGACTCCCACAGGCATAATATTAAATCAGTTTAATTGATCGATGAAGTTTTCCCTCTCCAATGTGAAAGCTGAAAGTACTGTTTGGAAATTTATGGCACATTCATTTTCTATTGAAATGATATTTTTATCCTCTTGGCACAGTGTTTTGGATATTTAAACTCTTGATAGCTGGACTCGTTATGACTGTAAAACCGTAGGTTCTCAGCAGTTTCCGCCCCGTTAAACTCTCGTAACTTCTCCAGTGTGAATTTACCCACACCCCTGTATTGTTCAATAATATTTGAGTTTACACTTCTATCGTCATAAAGCAACCTACTTCAAAGTAAGGTTAAAAATATATAAATAAGTAATAAATAAATGAATAAATAAATAAATAGTAATAATAATAATACATGTAATGGAGATCATTTATATAGCGCCTAATCCAAACGAGTTCGCTCTGGGCGCTTTACATGGTACAGAAAGTCTTGTTCTCTCTATGTGCATTTCTCTCACTCTCTCTTTCTTTCTCTCACCCTCTCTCTCTCTCTCTCTCATTCTCTCCACCTCGCTCTACCTCAGAGCAAATTGTAACGCAGCCTGTTAGGCGCAGTTCACAACTCACAACTTCTATCCTAAAGTATTGTAAATATTTGAATATATATTTATATCTCTTATAATAATGAGAGCAGGGGGTAAACTGTCTGTGACGCCTATGCATTTCATGGCCATTCAAGCTAGACACTTGAAAGTTTGCATACTACCGTTTTTGATACTGCCGAGTTGCATGGCTGGCTTAGTTTTTGCGTTTGACCACGTCTTATATTTTTTTGAAAACTGTGAAACGCCTTAGCGTTTAAACCCGGACTAAATTCCTGGCGTAGTTTTTATGATTGTTAGAGTGTTGCGTATCGGTGTAGCAGTCGATACTCAGTATCGAAGGCTGTCATTTTGCGCAAACTTCTGCATGACGTCTAAGCAGTTCAATTTTGGTATATCTAGGCCTAGGCCTAATGTTTTTTATCCTATCGAGCTGCATGGATGCCGTAATGTATGTTTATATAATTGTTATGGATAGCGATTCCTCAACCTCTTTACTGGGCGCGAGCAAAACCGATACACAGTATGGAATAATTATGCCATTTCCTTTGAGCGTGGCCTGCTTGAAAGTAAACGAGACGTGCTCAGCTTGATGCTGACAATGTTACACAGGCAATGAAGGGGAGGTCCTCCGCCTGTCCGCGCCACTCAAGAAAACACACTAAAGAGGGGACTTTTGAGCGGGCTTATCAAATGGTTGGGTTTAGTATTTGTATGGGTCAAAGAAAGAAGAAAGAAAGAACGAAAGCGCGGGTTAGGGGAGGTCATCATCATATTAATTATGTTTGTTTACTTTTTGGTAAGTGGCGCGGACGGGGGGAAGACCTTCCCCCTGAAGTTTTGCGACCATGATTGTCCGGTAAGCTAATAGATTAAAAAACTCAGCATTTGTCTAACGTGTCTTTGCAGTCTCTCAATCTCTTTTGTTTTGTTTGCCACTGACCGTTCGGAGAACGGGTGCATGTACTAGTTTATTTAATAATTAATTTTTAAAAAATTTATTGGTGATATGGGGGGGGGGGGGTGATAGGGATAAATTTTAATCTATTCATTTTAATTTCAATATTCCATAAATAAATAAATAGATAAATAAATAAACATATGCAAATTCAGAATAAACAAATTTACCCTCTGGGTAGGCAGAATGTAGCAGGAAGTGGAGGTGGCGTATGGAAGGGGTTAGTTTACCCCATGTTGGGAACCCGTGCTGTAAACTTTCTTTTACTAGCCATTATTTCTGTTCTATTGGTCGGGCTTGCTGGACTGATTATGAATATCGTTTTTAAATCTGGTAGCGCGCTGAATGAAGTCTTTCTTTGTTTTGTGTAGGTTTTTTGTTTTTTTAAATTCAGGCCTAAACTGCCTTTACGTGCATAGTGACTGAGATCAACATTCTTATTATAGCTATGTCTGTCACGGTGTCTTGGAGCTATGATTTACTTAGATCTACATGACCGTATACATTTGCAAGATTCCAGGGTTTTGGGTTTGTTTTTGTTTTTTTTTGCTACGGGAATCTGAGTCTGAGCTTTAAAGAGTTAAAGTTTCAAAATAGGCTGTCTGTTTTGAAACTTTAACCCTTTATGGCCGAGATACAGATCTAGATAGAGGAATATGCACGAGAGGAAAAATCATTTTGATGATTAGGCCATAGGACGCGAAAGCGTAAGGTAACAGGAAATACTGGGGATGGTGGGTAGACACTCGGAAAGGAAGTTAAGCGAGGGAGTTGGAAAAACGGGTCGACTCTGACCTCACTAACGGATCTCAACAAGGTATCAGGCAGAGAGGTACAAATCGTACCTCGTCTTGAGTTTTCAGGCATCTGAAGTTTCCAAGCGTCTGTTTCCCCCGTATATGTCTTGTCTCCGTACATGGGGTGTGTGTGTGTGTGTGTGTGTGTGTGCGTGTATATGTGTGTGCTGAAAAGGGGGGGGGGGGCGGGCGAGGCGGGGTATGTTTGCACGTGTCGGGTTCCAAATAGCAAATCTCCTTCAGAAAACAAGACGAGGAAGCCCATCTTGGAAAATCGGCGTTAGTGTAGATGGAATGGCCGGTCAGTTTACTTTTGGCTTTAGTTTGCTGTTTGCCTAGAGTGAGTGGTATAATGGCTGGTGTTCTGAGCCAGTGATTCTCAAACTTCTGTTTGTGAGACACACATAAAAGTGTCGGCATAAAACGGTGGCCCATCCCTTTTGTCAGCGGTGTTGGTATGTTTCACTTTTATCATGACAAGCAGTGATAGGGACAGTGGTGTTTTACATGACATCTCCCCACCACCACCACCACCACGCCCGTGCACGGCAGCTGAGCCTGCGCACTCGCACAGATTCGTTCTCTGGCACGGCCGCTGAGCATATGCCCACTCACAAAGATTTGTTACTTGGCACGACAGCTGAACATGCGCACTCGTCATGCTTTGTTCTCCAGCCAGCAACCGAATATGCGCACTCGAAAAGATTTTTTTTTTTTTAGTCACGGCAGCTGAGCATGCGCACTCATAGAGATTGGCTGTAATTCAAAAAGATAAATTGAAACTCTTGAGAAAACGAAACATATGGCCTGAGTACTTCCTGACGAATTACGAAATGAAACTGAACATTTGGTAGGAGCGCACGTTCTGTGACGCCAAATGAAACCAGCCAAAAGCGTCAACAGTGCATTGGCATTACGTGTCATTAGGACCAACACAGATAAAATGCAAACAATGGTATGTTAACAAATTTAGGACTTAGCTAATATTCTTAAAAGCAACGTTTATAATTGGGCTTTGTTTGGGAAAGTGGAGGAGTTAGGGCTAGGGTTAGCTTGGCCTGGCTCGCTGATCAGAACAACTTTTCGTTGGCAAAGTGGTTGTACAACTTTTGTGGACGTTAACTACATTTGTACGAAAAACAACAACAACAAAATGCATGAGTATATTGGCTACCAGAAAAAAAAATTGCATAAAAATGGCTGCACTAAAGTTACGTGGACGTCAGCTGTAGTTGTGCACACAAAAAAAATTAAAAAATTGTAATTTGGGTACAAGGCCCAACTAGCTTCGTCGTCGAAGTAAGTGCATTTGAGAATCAGAAAATCATCAAATCGTGCACTTCGCGACCCACTGCCGATAGGACCCGTGGCCCACAGCTTGAGAAACATTGGACTAAGCCAATAAGCGGAGATTCCCGAATGTAGCCAGTCGCTGATCAGACACACAGAAACGTCAGTAACGTCATTGATGGGAAATACCAGGCGCCTTCAATGAAGTAGGGCACGAACGTCAAAAAGGGATAACTTTTTTGGAATAGATTAACCCTCAAGCAGCCAGTGTTTAATTTTTTAAACTTATCACCTGATGCCTAAAGCTGGATAATGTATTTGGAGCTCTTTCCTATTTACTCTTTTTGTTCACCATAAATCGCTGGATTTGTTATCATTTATTTGACCATCTTTTGGTATGTTTTTTTAGAATTTAGAATTTCTGAGCCAGGGGAACTAAGTCTGGGCACAAAAGGGTTAAAACAAAAAAAAGTGGAGTTTGAACACACGGACTTAGGTCGTTGCCATTCATTGTATTTGAAGCATGCAACGAGTGCCAATATTTACTCACAGTTTCATTTTTTCATCGGAAACTATTCCACTTCTAAGGAATTTGGATGAACAGAGCATGTTCCTAGGTTTTCTGGTTATCTCGAGAGTTCTCAGTGAAAGTGTGGCAATTTGCGATTATTATTAATATTATTATTACTAGACTTTACTTTAATGTACATTACAATCTGTCTGACTACATGCCAGATCTATACTAGTTGGCCCACTGGCTCAGTTGTGATTTTTAAAGTTGAGTTTCGATCACCAATATAAACATTAAGACGCAGAAAGAAATTTCCTGTCATACTTTTTAATTCTACTCGAAGAAAATGCGTCTTTTTTCCTCGGCTCAAAATGTCGGACCACTTTCTTCTGTTCAACTCAGTTATGGCTCAAAATCAACGAAAGTATTAAAAATAATATAGTGGATTTCAAAACGTTTAAAATATGCCAAGGTACACCTTTACGTCTTTTCATGCGTAATATAATATTTTGTAGAACTGAAGACTGAGTGGTTGGAAAGACTTTCATGATTATATTGTAGGCCTTACTTCTTTATAAGAATAATAATAATAATAATATGATTATTATTATTATTATTATTATTATTATTATTGCAACCGCCGCTTGTTTTCGTCAGTATTTTCATTGTGTGTGTTTGGAAATCTGATCCCATGCGGAATGTTCTGATTGATGGCAATGAACCTGGGTCTGTGACCCGCTGTAATGACAAGTTATTGTCCCAGTTTTGTCTGAGATCGGCCAGACATAATTGCCTTCATTAGCTCTGATATTGGTGCCATCTTGGGAAAAACACCAAAATGATTTTAGCGTCCACTTTATTGCTGGGCGAGTTAGTATAATTTTCTTTTAAATATACCTGCTTTTTTGTGTGTGTAAGATGGGAATGTGGCTGGTCTTTCGAAAGCGAAGTGTAGTTCTTGATTGGAGCTCTGTAATGAAGACGAAAATATTCTTTAAATTGGAGAGGTTGGTTCCATACTGTACCTAAGTCCATTCTGGTCTTCGAGTCAGGCTGTATAGATGTGTATCAAGTTCAGCGAGTACACTGGTTTCTAAGTAAAACTCATTCGTCCAGGACTGTTGTTATTAGATTGAATGAGGCACACAGTTATAGCCGGTATTCTATACCTTGCGAGAAAACAGTTTTGTTCTGTATGTCAGTAGTCTGTGATTTGGCATGATGAGAGAGTAAGTCCTTCAATTATGAGAAGGTATCATTGAGTTTGGGACTTCTGACAACTCACTGAGTTTATACAGGAACGATCAGGGACAAACATGTACATGTAGTAGTTTTATCATACATTTAATTGTGAGGGTTTTTGTTTTCACCATGCTCTCGGGCATTGCTATTCTCTTTTTTGTTGTTGCTGTTGCTGTTTCCATTGTCTTTGTATTTTGTGGTAGCTTCGCGCTGAAATGAAGGACAGGCATAGAAGAAAGAATTTTTGATTAGGGGAACTATAAGTTTTTTTCCTCGAAGGTCAGGCGCACTTGCGACGTTGTCGCATTGCAGTCGTGTAGTAGTTTCATGTCCTCGTTGTCGCATTGCAGTCGTGTAGTAGTTTCATGTCCTCGTTGTCGCATTGCAGTCGTGTAGTAGTTTCATGTCCTCGTTGACTCTGGGCAGATCCCGCGTCTTGCATGTGTGCACATCATGCATTCACCTAGATGTTTAAAAACGCGACGGGACTGTACTGCATCCGAGTCGCTTGTGCACGCCAGACGTAACCCGTGATCATTTCATAGGTGTATTCATTTATTCTAAACGTGGTCTCAAAAAGAATTTATTGACATTTAATGACAAATATTTTACTTTCTGTGGCAATATCGTCGGGTATTTTCCATATTGTTGTATGTGCACATTTGGCTTTTCGAGAAAATGAGGACTGAAACTTTGAACAGGTGTGTAAAATCAGGGTTTTGTTTTTTTCCTTCTGTCTTTCAAATCGAAACTCAACCAATTGGAATGGCACCTATACATATTAAAGTCGGGAGTGAGAGAACTGCTTTCAGGACAAAGGTCAAAATCTGAAAAATGTCACATACAATAATATGGCAAATACACCACGATGTGTCGCTACAAGAAATGGCTGCATTTTATAAACTCAGAGAAAAAGAATAAAGCAACTGTATTTTACGGTTAACAGTAGGATACGGTCGTCGAAAACGAGGGTTTCTATGAGGAAATAATACAAAGGCCCCCGGCAATAGCAATTAAAGAGTTTCCACTTAGGGAAGGCTGAAACTCGTACACAGAGTGTCCCGGCCTCGTATCGGCGCGGGAACGTAGCGGTCTCGTGGGTGTATCTCGTATCTGCGTAAGAAATACCAGTTATGGCTTTTAATAGAGCAAATGGCAACATTTGTCTTCATATGGTAGCAAGGGCGGGTCTGCAGTTTTTGGGACCCCGAAGCTTGAACTGTTTTAAGGCCCCTGTGTAACTAGCAACAGTAGGGCAACATCCAAAATTCACTCAGTAAAAAGGAAGTTTCTTCAGAGCCCCATGGAACTAGCGGTCCTGAAGCTTAAACTTGGTTAGTTTCATGGTAGATCCGCCACTGTATGGTAGCAGGTAGAAGTGATACATGTACATGTGTAAGTAAATGCAAGGGGAGGCGGGGTGGTAGCAAGGTACGCGCCAACTTTACGATGTAGTAAGTAGACAATTCGTTGTAGTAGCTGTACCTACACGATGTGAAGGAAAAGCCTGTTGGGAAACTCTGGACAACAAGCTGGCGTCGTTTGGCCATGCAGCACTCGCGCCTCTCCGCTTATGTAAATTACATTTTATCAAAATGGTGATGGAGCCTTTGTAAAGACGGTATACCTGTCAATTTTCATGACTTAACTGAACCATATTAGTGACCACAGATGAGGTTTATTGTATTTTCAGAGACGTTCTCATTGCTCTCACTTGACAGTTACTTAAACGCACTGACATAATCATACGAGAGAGAGAGAGAGAAAGACAGAGAGAAAGAGCGAGTGAGAGAGAAAGAAGATGAGAGAGCAAGAGGAGGATTGAGAGAGAGCAAGGGGATGTGAGCGAGCGAGAGCGAGGAGGGAGACAAAGAGGGTGAGAGAGAGAGAGAGACAGAGAGAGAGAGAGAGAAAGAGGGTGAAAGAAAGAGAGGGGAAGTGATGAGAGAGAGAGAAAGGGTTCTGTCTTCCCCTTAGCCTCCAATCTCAAATTTTCTCACCAGAACTCAGACCCCCTCCCCCTCCCACCTCCACTTTTATTTCCCAATTTAGCCATACATTTCAATGCAGCTCATTTGTGCCAGATTCTGTTATGAACACGAAACTGGTTTTAGCTTTTATTCATTGCCAGGCTTAACCCTCTCCCGGGTCGAATTCCCCACCGGTAGCTCTGGAGAGAGGAGATGTTGGCGATAGACTCAAGTACAGCAGGTGGATGACAAATGGGGAATGATGAAAAGGGGGGGGGGGTGCGGGGGCAGGGGGCAGAGGAGAAATAGAATGTTGTCGTTCTATGACAAAATAAGTTATACGGCAAAAAGCCAAATTTTACAGGAAACGTGAGAAAATCTTAAATGTCGTCGAATATTTACCGTGTTGTTCTATGTACCTTTTTGTCTTTTCGAGAAAATGAGGATTTAAACTCTAAAGAGTTGTGTAAAATCAGACGACAACATTAGATAGATAGATAGATAGATAGATAGACAGACAGACAGACAGACAGACAGACAGACAGACAGACAGACAGACAGACAGACAGACAGACAGACAGACAGACAGACAGACAGACAGACAGACAGACAGACAGACAGACAGACAGACAGACAGACAGACAGACAGACAGACAGACAGACAGACAGACAGACAGACAGACAGACAGACAGACAGACAGACAGACAGATAGATAGATAGATAGATAGATAGATAGATAGATAGATAGAGCCATGAACGAGTGGGCGGACAGCCCGACACATACCTTGATAAGTTTTTAACCCATTGGAATGACACTTACGTCATAATGAAATTAGGAGTGAGAGAACCGCTTTCATGACAAAACCCCGAAATCCGCAAAATGTCAGTAGGTAACAATTTGGCATATACCCCTCGGTATTCCTTGTTCAAGTTCTATTTTTATTAACCAAAAGAAACTAGAACTCGTGTAGACATTATAACCCAGACAGAAAGGTAGAACACATGGAGAGCATTCAATAAAACGGTATTCCACAGTGGATTTGACCTGCATTCTCCAGTTTAAGAGCCACTCTCATCTATGAGAACTAAGTCAAATACCAGGTTTCACTTCATTAGGGTTAATTTCAGGTCTCGTTAAAACCGTGCATGGCCGAATTTCCCCGATTAGTTCCATATAAAGAAGCCACAGGGTTGTTCATTACGACAATTTGTCTTGTTTTCATACTAAAAATAACATCTTTACAAAGGGTTGATGGCATTACGCTCATGGATGGTTGGCTGAGTTTAATGTAAGGAGTTTGCGTTCAGTGAATAAGGAGGAGATGATTTGTAAGTTCAACATTGATGTTGTTTTGTTGTTCTTGTTTCAAGTGTACTGATGGATGAATGTTCCCAGGAGTTTCGCTTCATTTGTTTGAATCAGAGATCTTATAATGCATTCTCTGATTTTCTGTCTGTCCGTCTGTCTGTCTGTATGCATGTCTGTCTGTTTGTCTGCATGTCTGTCTGTCTCATATTTCTGTGTCCCTCTCACTGCCCCTCCGTTCTCTCTGTCTCCTCTCCCCCCTCTCTCTCTGTCTCTCTCATTTCTGTCTCTCTCATAATCTTTCGAACTGCTTCTCCATTCTTCCTGTCTCTATACTCTTTCTCTGTCATTCTCTCCCTCCCTTCCCCCTCCCCTTCCTGCCTCTCTCGTAATTCTCTGTTTTTCTGATTATCTCTATCACTGTCCCTCCATTCTTTCTGTCTCTATCTCTCTCTCTCTCTCTCTCTCTCTCTCTCTCTCTCACTCACACACACACACAGAAACAGTCATTCTGTACACACGTGCGCCCGAACATCGATGTCATTGTGTAATGCAGTTGCCCTTGGTGTACAAAATAAAGTCCTCTTACGACCACAATGTGTTAACGAAATTCCCCTTCTCAAAAGTTCAAAACTCCCTCGCTGTTTTTGTATTATACTTCCTAACTATTTTATCAACAAATAATATCTCATGATAAATAATTACATGCAGTGGCGGATGTACCATGAAACTAATGGCATTCAAGCTTCAGGACCCTTAATCCCGGAAGGGCCCCAAAGTAACTTTTTTCTTGGTGTGAATTTTGGATGTTGCCCTAATGTTTGCTGGTTGCGAAGACGCCCCATAACAGTTAAAGCTTCGGAGCCTCAGAACTATAGGTCCGCCACTGTATACATGTTATTCATAGTTCGATTCATACAATCATAAATATCGAGGGCTGCCTGGTAAACTATCGTGACTCGACTTTTTGAAAAAAAAATTGAGATAGTCTACACGTATTTGGTAGGTTTATAGCCCTTGACAGCATGCGGGTTGTGTTATAAGGGTGTGTGTGTGTGTGTGGGGGGGGGGGTAAATTCTGAAACAAAAGGGTGAAATTAATAACTTTTTTCTTTTTTTTTTAATACATCGTTAATATCGTCTAATTAAAAAAGAAGTACAGTTGTTTTCTTTTCTGGGAAAATTGTAAAAACCGATTTACGCTAGCTTACCGTACAGCCCTCGATATGCAAAATTTCATTATTTTTTTTTGTTCATTTTGTTTGTCTAATTGAAATATCACTTTGGCACATTTCAGAAGTTACTGGTGAAGTAAATTAGTTAAGTTTCTGGACACTGGGAGTTTAACAGATAAATGTCCTGAAGTAGATGGCTTAACAGTTAGATGGGTTTGCTTGAATTTGAGTTTCGTGGAAGCACGTCGACACGATACCAAGTGACCTTAGTTCTTGTTTAGTTCTATCACCATTTTCTGAAAAACATGGAGATCTTGTGGTATAGAAGAGCTATAACAAATGCGCACTTTGACATTAAATTTAAGATGCCTGTCACGAGCGAGTGAGCGAGGATCAGTAGTTACGAGAAGAGGGGAAAGCGTGCATGTTGTGAGTGGGGGGGGGGGTCTGAATGAGGCGAGAGCGCTGTATTACTATCACTGCACACTAAGACGTCTAAGAAAGCGGACGCAGGAGAAAGCCCCAGAGGGCGAACATAAGGAGAGCAGTCGGAAGACTTGGGAGTAGTGTTTTTCCAGTGATGACTGGTAGGTGAAACGATGATTGATAATAGTTATGATTGATGTATTATATTCGTCTATTAGCATGATGTAAATAAGTATATGTGAGGAATGTGGAAGTCCTTGATACTGTATATAGCAATGTGCGCCATGAGCGATAGATGTAAGTTAAGTTCATGGATTCGTAGCGAGAGTGAGTATTGTGTACTACGGTGGAGGTGTGTTACCGTAGGATGTTTGGTGAGTGAAATGTGAACTATTGTGTGTCCGCTTCATGAGTTGTAATGAGGGGTGAAGTGAATAGAAGTGGTATGGTATTATACCAATGTAATGTTATTCTTGTAGGTGCCGGGGACGGGCCGAAGCGCTGCCTACGGTGAGCACAGGGGATAGGCCAGCATAGGGCCGAAGGCCACACATAGGCCAGGAGTGACGCTGTCGTGTAGGACAGTCGCAGCACATGAGTCGTGGCAGTCTGGCCACCGACAGGGACGTATATATGATCGTGAATGTGCTATTGAAATGCTAATGTGCTATTGCCATGTTGATGTGCTATTGAAATGCTAATGTGCTATTGCCATGTTGATGTGCTATTGGAATGCTAATGTGTTATGGCAATAGGAAGGGGCTATTGAGAGACTGCGGTGCCATTGAAATATTAATGTGCTATTAAGACATGGAGAGGAGAAGCTGAGACCGAAGTGTCTTTAGAAAGTAACTACCGGGTTGTGGACCCGAGGAAGTGTGCGTACGGGAGAAGGCCGTTGTACGGCAGTTGAATTGAATAACATAATGTCTGTATTTGCGCTATTATCTTTATGTTTATGTATAATAAATGTGTGAGTCTGATGGGTTGTTCTGTTAAGTGTTATACTTGTTCGTTCGTGATTGTTGTCTTGTTATAATTATTACATATCCCAGTCTGGGATTTGTGACAATGCCTTGTGACACTTTATCAAGGTGTTTCACAGTTCCGATTTGTTCTAACTCCTTACCATAATAAGTGAAGATGCAAGCGTTTAACGTCCAATTTTTCAGCTGTGCAGACAGTGGAGCTGGAATGAACAAAAACTCAGGCCGCACATTATGCTAGGAAAAATCAAGACGCTACACAGAATAATTTGTATTTGTTGTATTTGTGCACTACTTTAATCCTATTTGGGAAATTTGCCCTTGTGTCATTGCAGCCCAGTTACAACTGGAGCAGGCACGTAGTCGCCACAGTGCAGCGCCGGTCGGCGTTTTTTGTTGTTTTTTTTTGGAGGGGGGCGGGACTGGGAGATGCGGATGGGGGGTAGGAGGGATGAATTTTATTTGATTTTGCCCTGGCAGCGGCCTGTCGGGCCTGCTCTTTTCGATTTCCAACTGTCAAGGTATCTTTAACGTGTGCAACGTGCACACGGGCCCTCCGAATTTTTTAGTCCTTATCGGAGAAGATTAGGTACTCGATCCTATCCCCCAATAGGATCAGGGACACGAAAATATGAAAATCCCAAAACTTCCAACATGCCTGCACCGACCGGGTTTTGAACCCGGTACCCTCGGTATGAGAGGCGAGCACCTTGCCTCTAGACCACCTTGTCCCCAATAATATATTATAACAGACTGATAGGACAGGAGGTGACCATATCAGACTGGCCTACCAACCACCAGCAGGATTTGGTGAAAAGATGTTTATTATTTTGCTGATACATAAACTTTTTCTTTCATGTTTTCTTCCCTAGAAATACCAAGATGAAACTGGGACACGTCGACGTCTTCTTTGCCCTGCTGGTGGTTTCCGTTGCCATGACAACGTCAAAACGCACACCCCGCCGGAACCGGAACCGCGCCCAACTACGAGAGTCAGGCGCCGATGACGACATGGACGATGACGTGTGCGAACTGGAGGTCACGTGCGGCAGCGGGCGGAGCTTGCCTGTCAGTCTGCCAATCAGAGGGCCTCGCGGTCCCGCGGGAAAACCGGGGTCTCCGGGCTTCCCGGGCAAGCCAGGACCGGCGGGAGAGCCCGGCATGGGAGGTAGGCTTGTGCGTAATTATAGGGGTATTCACAGCTCAAGTAGCCAACCCTCTGAAGACGTCCGGGGACGGAAATGTTCAAGATACAAGCTGATAATCTATTGTGGAGCGGACAGTCGGTAAATGGCTGTATTCAAGTCTCACACCGGGGGACCGTTGCGGATAAACCAGTGCCAAAACTGTACAGGAAGGGCAAAAATGATGAGGGGGTGGGGAGAGGGGGAAAGAGAGAGAGAGTAGGGCCGGATTTAGATGAAGAGAGGTCCTAGGCTATTCTGGCTCTGAGGCCCTTCCCAAACCCCCATCTTCACACCTAGGGGTGTTCAGAAACTACAGTGCATTCTAACATCATAGAAAAGGCTACGTGTTTCACAAAATATAATGCAGGCTGGCCTGAGACGGCAAGACCCCCACAGATTTTGAGGCCCTAGGCTTCAGCCTGCATGGCCTAATGGTGAACGGCACCGAAAGAGAGTGGGGGGGGGGGGAGGAGAGGGGGGGAGAGACAATTTTACAGGAAACATGGGAACTGAAGTGATCAAAGCGAGTTAACGATGGTGGACCAGACAGACAAAGGATCACATTTGTACCCGGGCATGTTTCTTTTTGAAATATCCGCAATCACTTTCTTGTGTTTGGAAAGGGAAGAGTTACATTGGATTCGAATTTAGAAAACCTTGAATGGCATCGATACTTTCAATCCCTGTAGAGACGGAAAAAGTCACGGCTGTGTGATCTTTCATTAGTAAAGTATTGTGAGATTTCTTTGACCGGTTTCGGAGACAGGGAGGAGAACGGAGAGCCATCTTTCATTCTCTGTGTGTCAGTGTGACATGCCGGGATTTAAGGCTTTCCTTTTTTTCCCTTTCTTTTGTTTTGAAAGAGTCCTTTTTTAAAATCCAGTTTCCTTGGGTCTATTCCACTGTCTTTGTATCAAATTTGACTCCCAGTCGATCGATTCGAGTTCAGGAGTAAAAGCCGTGCAGATCAGAAAGCTTATTTTCTCCCCCCCCCCCCGCCCCCGAAAAAGGTGTTATTAAGGTTTACTAAAAACAATATTGAAAAAAAGTATTTAAAAAACCAGTGACCCTGAGTTGTTTATAACATTTTTGATTTTTGGGGTATTTCTTTCAGGGTGTGGGGGGGGGGGGGAGGATTTAGTACTTCGTGATTTAAGGATTTTGGCAGTTGATGTATGTATGTATGCGTCTTGTCAGTCCAGTAGCTGACGTAGGTTATATGTCCTGTTTCCGATATCCCCCCCCCCCCCCAACTGGATATATGATTACAATGACATTATTCCGGCATTTAAAAGTTTCGTTTATCACCTCGTTTATTCTGTGTGTCTGTGTTTGTTGGGGGGTGGGGGGGGGGGTGGGGAGTAGTATGGGACTCCTTTGACGCCGTGACGCCTGTGTTCTTTCCTCTGTGTCTCTTCATTTAACCCCCTAGCACTCAGTGTTCGATTTCAAAACAGTGTCACTTGGCATCCGATGCTATATGTTTTGGAACACTTTCTGACTGATCAAGTAATAATTAAAATTAAAATTTTTGTTTTTGTATTTTGTTTAATTATTTGAAGACAATATGCACCACGTTTTTTTTTTTTTTTTTTGGATATGGTAATCCTTTGCCCGGGCGCTTGAGGGTTAATTAGCCTTTCAAAGCTGTTCCTGCTTAACCCCTTGGCTACTGACGCAGTGAAAGCTCAATTTTCTCAAATCCTGTTTATATAAAGAGCTACTTATTTCAATTACTTTCGATGTAAATATGAATCTAAATTATAATATTCATGTGTATTTAAAAGCTAGAACATGTAATAGAAAACCAACATCAGTAACTGGTAGGGTATTAAAGAGTTAACAGCGATGCTATTTCGGTACTGAAAGGGTTAAAATGTGGCTTTAATTTTGTATGCAGGTTCTGAGGAGGGCGCTCGAGTTGCTTTCTTTGTAGGGCTCAACAGAAATGCTGGACCCGTCAGCAAGAACTCCGACCTGCTGTTCGACAAGGTTCTCACCAATGTGGGCGAGGCTTTCGACCGTGAGACGGGAAGATTTACTGCCCCTTTCAACGGCACCTACACTTTCTCTGTGACCATTGCCGCTCAAGGGAGACAACGGGTGATGTCTTTTGGTTTTTTTTTTTCTTGTTTTTTTTTTCATTTCTCATCCATTTCTCCCATCGCACTTTATCTTTTGAAAGCCATTTCCTTTCGATTAAAATGGAAAAGCTTTGTTCTGAGCCAATGTTTTACCAACCTTTTACTTGTCCGACGTCCCACTTCAATTTTCCAAAAACGCGTACGCCCAGCTGATCGGACAACGTTAGTATAAAGCATATATCGAGTAATAAAATAAACAAAACTGCCCTAATATTGACACCAAATGTCTCGCAATCCTTTTGATGAATCCGCGAGAAATTTTGGTAGAGTTATGTCCATTACATGTGTAATGCTATGTTAAAATTTCATCAAGATTTAATCATCACTTTTAAAGATATTTTAGATTAAGTGATTGTCTGTCAAACATTAATAAAACAAGCCAGCTGAGGATTGATTAGAGGGAGACAAGGGAGATATATTGGGGGACAGGGTAACGGGAGTGGGAGAGAGAAAGAGATGGGATGGATAGGAGAAATTGGTTGGGGTGTGTATGTGTGTGTGTGTGAGGGGGGGTGGGTCGGGAGAGGGAAGGGGGGCGGATTCAGCTTTATCCCTTGTCAAGGCCTCATCTAGACCTGCCCAGTTTATCTCAAACTACGCCCTTGATACCGTTCGTAGAGCGGGCCCTTCACGCTTGTTTAATATTGTATCGTATTTCACATTTAAACAAAATTATGTCAACGAGCAGCATCGATAATTTCCCAGGCACATTTGCATCCAAACAAACATAGAATTTTTTTTTTTTTTAGAAGGTGGGATGTAGATCACATATTATGATTACGTAATATAACATTATTTATCGTCCCTTTCTTTGCTAGTTTGTTACTGGTAGTCCTACCAGGCACCCACATAAGGAATTAGCGATATTAGTCAATAATAACAAGATGAATGAAAAACTGACTATTGTATCTGATAACTAGTTGACATCTATTAATTTGTATTTTCTTCTTTTGTTTTTTTTATTTTATTTTGGTCCTGCAGGCAGCCGTGGAGCTCGTGCTGAACAACAAGATGATCGCCACAATTTGGGCCGAAAGCATCCCTTACTGGGCCTCAGCCTCCAACACCGCCATCTTGAACATGGAAGCCGGCGACCAAGTGTGGCTCATCCTCGTCAGCCGCGCCTCCTATCTCCATGGCTACATGTATACCACCTTCTCGGGTCATTGCCTCTATCGGGGTCTTTGACGAAGGCTGGGCTGAGGGTTCCAAGGCGATGTCACGCCTGAACCGGGTGGTGGAGAACGGGCCGGAGATTGTGGTCGGGAAAGGCGAGAGAGTCTCGGAGAGTGGCGATGGCGGTGGGCGGGGTCGGAAGGGCAAAGGTCAAGGTCAGATAGGTGGGGTGGAAATGGAAGGGGTCGCCGACGACAATGTAAATAACATGAAAGGTGGGAAGGAGAATACAGATAAGGATGAGGACTCGGAAGAGGTAGTGCTGCAGGTGTTGGTAGATGACAATGCAATCGAGAAAGCGTATCACGTTACAGACAGGCCCCAGGCGAAAGGTGATAATAATGAATATGACGGTGACGAGAACGGGGACATCAGTAACCACATCAACAGCGATGGGTCTCGTAGGAAAAACACTCACAACAAAGGCACACACCAGGGAAGTTCTGGTGGAGCCAACAGCAACAGTGAACATTCAGACACAAATCGAGGGACACCCGCTAAACAGAAAAACTCAAATCAAGGCGGGAAAATTTGCGGAAAAGACGCTTTTTTCTCTCCCGGAACGGAGAAATGTGAATCTGTCAACAAAAATCTGGTCACCGGAAACTACCGAGTCACCACGATTTCGCCGCCTCGCGGGGTGGCCGACAAGGGGAAGGAACCCGGCGAAAGTGCTCCCAAGAAAATCGTCTCCGAAAGCAATGCAGACAATAATGGCGCCGCTTCCGGTCGAGGGAAGGGCGCTCGTCACTATAGCAACGGATTTTTCAAATTAGATTGGATTGTGTATGTTGTAGCGAGTACTGCGCTAGTGTTAGTTTCCTCCATCATCTCCCATGGTATTGCGTAGCTGCTAGTGATACAATTTGTTATTTCAATGTTATACTTGTTGATCTTTATTGCTGAGTGCTGTAGAAAAAACAAGCTTTCAATGCCGTGTACAAATGAATTTTGTCTACGAGTTTTTTCTTTTTTTTTTTTTTTTCCTCGGGACAAAATA
This sequence comes from Onchidella celtica, assembly GCA_963931925.1. Lineage (NCBI taxonomy): Eukaryota > Metazoa > Mollusca > Gastropoda > Systellommatophora > Onchidiidae > Onchidella > Onchidella celtica. Next base: position 36,869,018 of record OZ007582.1, on the reverse strand, counting down.
AATGTCCTAGCTTTAAGCAAGGGATCAAGAATGGGTTGTGATTTTTCGTTTCATTTGTTTTTTTTGCTTCTACTTTTCAGGCTTACTGGAAATAACTAAATTTCACGGTGTAAACGAAATGGCCTGTTGGCCTGTCTCAGGATTTTCTGTCTTTGTTTTGTTTGTCTATTTGTTTGTTGTTTATTTGTTTGTTTACTGAAAAGCCACTGCAACTGTTTCTGAACGTGAAATATTTATCTTTTAACCCTTTTGCTGCCAAGACCAAACGCCCTACTTACCTTGAAACTATCAGAAAAATGAATTATCGGATAGAAAGACAGGGAAAGTGGTCAAAATTAGGAGTGCAAAACATACCGGAACAATATCTGTCAATGAATCGGTCTTGCGATTGTTTTAGCATGAAACGACAGGGCTGATATATCGGCCGCGCTGCAGTCTTCCGCAGCATGATGATGGGCCGATATATTGGCTCAGCGGCACTTAAGTGTTTTTTATTCCGGGTGGGGGGGGGGGGGGGGAGGGGGCCAGATTTTTTGTTGTATATTTTTTTTTTCGTTTTGGTGGGTTTTTCTTTTAGTTTGCATGACAGAGTTGGGCCTGACGTGGAGAAGAATAGCATGAAGGGTCAAAGCAATTTTGGCCAAATTTTGCGGCAGGCCATTACGTTCGCATGGTAATGTTTCATAACGGTTTCAAACACTTTTCAAGAGCATTTTTGATGAAAGTCCAAACGCTGGGGCTAGGGTTAGGAGAACGTTACCTTTTTGTTGGAGAAATGGCAGACACAACATCTTGGTTGATGGTGCACTGAGACAACTGTTTGGCAAGTGTTTTGACTCAATGCACGAAATCTGTATATTCCAATTCCGCTTAGCTGACAAAAGACAATTTTATCGCTATTGAACTAGTGAGATAGGCTAGTTTCATCTTCCCCAGTGCATAAGATCCCGTCTACATCCATGCCATAGAGGTGGCGAATCTATTATTCCCAGAGGCAGTTGCGCAGTGTTTATTGCCAGCGCTCGGGGCAAACCAAGCACAGTTATGTACAAGTACATGTATTGCGCCCCTCGACCTCTGGGCTCCTAGCAAATGGCAACGTTCATTTGCCCCGTCATGTTGAAAAACTGTGTAAAATGTTCGAACATTGGGAGATTTTCTGGATGAAGGGAAGAGCGCTTTTTTTTTTTTTGCTTAGTATTTCTAATGTATGTTTTTCTTTTGAAGTTTTTGCGCCCGGGAGCAACCGCCCCTGTGCCCCCCCCCCCCCCGCTATGCCACTGCCCAGAAGGGCCCGGAAGAAACGTTTTTTAATGGGTGAATTTTGGATATTGTCCTATTGTATCTGGTTGCGAAAGCGCCTCTTAGCAGTTCAAGCTTAATGGTCCCAAAAAATTGATGTAGTGAGGCCATTACAGAAAGTTTTATTTTCAGGATAATGGCTCCATATCTCAAATTGAAACCGAGACAAAACATTCTTCAGTCAGTGCGCCCACCAGCCTTTTTGAAGGTTGGCCACAAACTGGTCACCAGCAAACTTGTTGTCGGTACATTTGGATCTGACCCAAGTAATCCAAACTTTTTATCATTTTTTATTTCGTCATGGTGCTGACCTTTTGGTCTAAGTCATTTTTTGTACTTCTGAGAAAATCGCAAAAAACGTATTTATTCTTTTGCTATGCAGCCAGACTTAGGCCAAAATGACTCTAGTGGCCTTCGTCCACGTTGGGCTGAAACAACCCCACAACCAAAATGGCTTACGTCTATGGAATGAGTGAGGCCATTACAGAAAGTTTTATTTTCAGGATAATGGCTTGGCACTTTTGAATGATTTTTTTACATTAATAGATGCACCATGGATAGGGCAATGACGTAACAGGTACATTCTGTTTTGGCTTATGTCTGGCTTAGGCCAAAAGGTTAGAACCATGACGATTTTATCATGTTTCCTTGGTCATACACGGGTGGGCTGTATAGGCCTACTGTATGGTGTAACAAATATGAGATGTTTAATTTACTTTGAAATGTTCTTTCTGATTGTTTCATTTCATTTTTGTTAACCCTCTTGCGCCCAGACATCAAATCCCCCAATCGGAAAAGTTTGACTCGCGCGAAATTGACTTCAAGTCTGTAGGGCCAGATTACGACTGTGTAGGCCTCTGGGCTACAGATACTGTGCGACACCCAGAAATAATTAAAGCACAATTTTGGGATTCCTTGAAATCAGTTTATTCAACTAGTACAAGATAATGTCATATAAACTACCGCTTCTATTTATATATTTACATGTATCTTGAAGTTGTATAATGGATTAATACCTACCAACAGTTTTCATAAAAATAATGGTGCTTGTTTTAAGGGGAACGACCTGTAATAAAAAGTAAAATACTTTTTTGTTAATAATTTCCCCTAATCTCTGGAGGCCCTCAGCCAGGGAAGGCCTATGGACTGCAGCCCATAGAGCCCATGCTTTAATCAGTGATGAAATAAATACAAATACACAAAAATGAAATTGAAAAAGAATATTAATTTATCATGATAATTATTGCTTGATTAATTAACCCTTTGAGACCGTAGGACCGGTATACCGGTGGGAACCCCAGGCAGCTTTTTACCGTACCACCGGTAAAACGGTGCGGAAATGCGCATTGTTTTATGGACTGCGGAAAGGCAGTTCTTTTGCCTGTTAGAAACTACATCAGGAAAAGGCAAACAAGATGTCTGCGCCCACACGACATGTGTTTTCTGTGAGTTTTGAGTGAATTTTCGGTCAGGAGATCAGGGCTCAAAAGGTTCAATGTGTTTCAAAAAAAGGAACATTTCGCTGCTAGAGAGTTGATGTACATGTGTACGTGTATTTTGATATGTTTTTCGTGAACATTCTGGAGAAAATTCGTTTCTGAGGCTGAGGGAGAGGGAAATCAGGTGACAGTCGGAGTTTCTTGGCCAGGAAGTGTTGGGGGATGGGGAAGTTGAAGAAGAATTTGAAGCTGAATTTGCAAAACATTCTTACTGAAATTCTCAAGCTTTGACTTGGGTTATAAAATACCTGCAGTAATTCGCTGAGACCTAAATAACCCAAAGAAAAGGAGAAGTTTTGAAAAGTGGAAGACTGGTCTGGAGGACATTTTTTTCAAACTGGTCAGCCCTTCTAAATGGAATGAATTTTTGTAAGCCGTGTAGAGGTGAAAGGGTCTTTTAGACCCGGGGAAACCCATTTTGAAAGGCCCTGATTAATTTGGGGGAAAAAATGGATGTTTACCACCAGATTTTTATTTTCAAAACAACATGTATCTGCTTAACATTCCTTTCTAATTTTGTGTTTTGAATCTCGGAACAGGCTTGCTACACTGGGGGGGGGGGGGGGGGAGCTGGAGCCAGAGATTTGACGGTAGAACAACAGCTACTCTCTGCACATGATTTGATGGATTTTAGCACCTGTCGTCATTCTTAACCTTTTGAAGCTGTCCCCATCCCCACCCCTCAAACGTTCATGTCTCATGGATTCCCCCCCCCCCGTTTTATTTATACTCATACACTTAAACAATTCAACCAATTTATTTAAAAAAAAATTTTTTTAAAGCAAAGAAAAATAAAAGCTTTTACTGTGTGCTTTAATTGTTGAACTGCCATGGTGCCCCCCTCCCCCCATACAAGTTCCAAATCCCCCCCCCCCCCTCCACCTCCTGGTAAGAACCACTGGTTTGCCGAGCCATCTTAACGCATGCGTACATTGAGCAGTTGCCCAGAGGCCCCAAGGGTTTAGGGGGCCCCCATGCATGCAAATTTTACATTGGTTTTTGAGACAAGGAAGAAAAGCCTATTGCTTTGCTCAGGGCCCCATAATGATGTGAAGACGGCCGTGCTGGTTTGTAAATCTGTGGTACATGTTGACGGGTTGACCAGGCCTGGCCTGGATGTTTCTATTGTGACCACATTATCAATAGGGCGGGCTGTATATACTTTGTAAGACAATGCAGATCGTTTCATACCCTGCTCGTTACGAATTATATTGTCATCTGAAGTTGACATTAATTATACCATGGACTTTAGACTCATTCGTACATAGTCAGTTTTTGAGTGATATAAAACCAATTACATGTACTACGATGTACATGATTGTATTTTATTATTTCCGTGAGTAGTTAAATGTTGAAGTTTATTATGTGTTTGTTACTACAGGCTTTTTTTTTTTTTTTTTAAATAATGCAATATATTTTTGTTGGGCCGCGTGGTAAACTGTCGTAACTCAGATTTGATAAGTTTTTCAGGAGACAGAAAAACAACAACAACAACAACAAAAAACAACTGGATCTTTCTTTATCCAACTAAACTGTTACGATATTTATAAAAACAAATAGCCTACAAAAAAAAAAAAAACGCCTTTGAACTACATGTAGCCCATATGAACAAGTTTCCAGAATTTAACCCTCCAACCAAGGACTACTATATCACTATGATAGTAGTCCTTGCCTCCAACTTATAACATAACCCATCGGCTGCCAAGGGCTGCACGGATGCCAATTATTGCAATGAAAAAAATAATAATAATTAGCCGAGTTACCATAGCTCTCCATGCAATTCTCAACATTTTGACAGCATAATCATATGTGCATCTTTTTTATGGTAATGATATATTGTATAAATTTTTCTTGCATGTATGTAGATGAAAGGGATCATTCAGATGTACTGTTTTGCCAGGTTTCAGATAGATTGATGAAACATCTCAAAATCAAAGGATTTACTTTTGTTCTCACCCAACCTTGATGATAGAATTAGAAAGGAAATTGCAGACGGAGAAAACAACGCAATCAATTTAATTTAGCACACCCATTAAAAAAAAAAAAAATCTGCACCTGCGATGAAATAAAACAAAAATTTGAACACTGCTGAAAATGCTACAGATCTATTCTGTCTAATAAAATTACAATATAATTCTACCCTTATGTAGTCCATGTTCATGTTCTAGTTAGTACATTGCATTATTACAATTTACGTGTATTGTATTATTGCAGTTTTCAAAGATGACCAAAATACATCTCAAAATAAGCTTATTAGAATTTTTTACAGTGGGAATGTCTTGTAAATTATATCCCAGATCCTGTGGAAATCATTTTAAAAGTGTGTAAGACTTAGTGTATGTCGTACTCTTCATGGTCCCGTTTCATTTATGGCATCAAAATTGAGATGTACAAAATGCCCCTTATTCATTCCTTGGACGCATTTGCCTAATACATGACATGTCGCTGCAGGATTCTAAACGGCTAACTCGGTTTTTGTAAAGTTTACAGAAGAGTGGAAATACTGAAAAGCAAGGCTATTAAAGTATTATACACATATTGGAGCTGGGAATCGGTACTGATACTAAAAATATTTCCGATTACATATCCAGGGCTTATTTTATTTATAGGATGTGTCATGTGATGGCACTCTTAATTCCGGAAAAAAACCAGCACACTGCATTTTCACTGTTCAGAGTTAGCCGTTTAGAATCCTGCAAGTACATTGTACTAAATTGGAAAAAGAAAAGAAGAAAAGAACCGGTCGCGGCAAGCAAGTTGCCAATGTGTTTGTAAACAAATCAAGGGAAGTAATCTTTCACTTTCAAACAGTGGCTAGAGTTGTCTCCCCTTTATTATCAAGTGGCCATTGTGAGTTTTATTCTTTCAAAAAGGGGGGGCAAATTGCGAACTCTGATTTCTCTCTCTACAGTCTGGCCAGAAATTGAATGTAGCAACATTTCAACACGACTAGTTTTCAGCATCAAGACGACAATACTGAGCTAAAAGTAACATTTCATGATATAATTTCTCCTAACACGAAACCAAAAAACAACTGACAAAATCTGGGGCATTGAATCAAAAAAAATAAAAATTCTTTGCGTAGCCCAGAAAGACTATGAGACCCAAAAAAGCACTGAGAAGATTATGTCTCCGCCTCAACTGAAAGATTCTTTAAATTTAATTAGAATTAAATTATAAAATAAATAAATAATATTCCATCCCTTGTTTTTTGGGAGAATTGTGACTTCATTCTGACATTTCTAATTTCATTCAACTACAGTCAACTTCATCAGATAATTATATTATATATTAAAATCCATGAATTCTCTGTCTATGGTCTGAGTATTTTTGTACATGTACTTAGCAAAAAAACTTACATAAATGTTGTACGTGTAATAGACAGAGTGCAGTACAGAGTGATCTATGTAATATTTGAGACAATTAGTTGTTCACCAGATTATAAATATATACGTGCATGTATTTATGTGTCGACCACCCACATCATAATCGTGTCATGTATACTGTGCACATTGATGAATCATCTCTCATGTTTTTTACTGCCTGTGTTGTGATCCCCTGTGTTATCAGCAATTCAGTGTGATATACGGTATATGAAACCCCAATTAAATGTGTAATATGTAATAAATTATTTATGTGTATAAAAAATATACCCTGCTGATTTCATTGTTTTTCTGTTATTGTTTGTTTCTTTAGAAATGTTTTTTCATCTTGAATGAAAATTTGAGACAACAAGAAGTTTTGATAATGATGAATATGCTACTAAAGTAAAAATGAAAAAGTGAACAAAGTGAGGAAAATGATCAGAAAGCAAGATCAACAGCGAGAAAAAAAAGAGTTTTTAATGAGGAATGGCTAGAAAGTTGAAAATGTGATAGAAAGATTAGAGAAAAAAAAGAGTTTTTAATGAGGAATGGCTAGAAAGTTGAAAATGTGATAGAAAGATTAGAGAAAAAAAAGAGTTTTTAATGAGGAATGGCTAGAAAGTTGAAAATGTGATAGAAAGATTAGAGAAAAAAAAGAGTTTTTAATGAGGAATGGCTAGAAAGTTGAAAATGTGATAGAAAGATTAGAGAAAAAAAAGAGTTTTTAATGAGGAATGGCTAGAAAGTTGAAAATGTGATAGAAAGATTAGAGAAAAAAAAGAGTTTTTAATGAGGAATGGCTAGAAAGTTGAAAATGTGATAGAAAGATTAGAGAGAAAAAAGACAAAAAACAAACAATAAGAGGAAAGATGAATGACACAAAAAGATAATTTAACCAGTAAAATATGGAATCAATGAATGAATGAGTCATGGAAAGTCTGTCATGAAAGAACAATAAATAAAAAGGAAAGCATGAAAGACAAATTCTCCACAGCAAAGCAAAGCCAATCATTTTCATAAAAACTTCCAAACTTCAACAATTTGTGGGTTCAGGTAACTTTATACATGTATTATATTCTCAGATGCCAATGCATATATGTATATTACATTATGCGTTTGAGTTAAATTTGGCCTTAAAATGTGTATTGTCAAGATGAAGAAAATGTTATAGCCTGACACAACCCATAATTTGTGGAAGAAACTGCGAAATTATTGTATCTCAAATATGACTTGTTTGGCAAAATCTGCCATCTTCTTTATCTTAATCTTATCCGGAATCCATTTAAATTTACAAGTAGATCTATAGCTGTTTATACATGTGGCTTCATTGCTTACAGAAAACAATGTAGGCTACAGATCTATGTGATTTCTTCATGATCCCTTACTATAGTGTGCACAGTGTGACACAACTCTTATTTTTCTTCCAACCCCAGATGAACACAATGCTTCCAAGCGCAATGCACACAGATAAGATTGAGAAATGCATGAAAAAAAAACTAAATGAATACGATAAGATCTAACATTTTATTTTAACTCATCATAGAAAACAAATAATGTATAGAAAAACCCATAGCAGTCATTCGTTAAACGCAGGTACATAATCTGATAAGTTTCATAATTTATATGCACAAACAAAGCTTACAATAAATCACACAACAAAAAGCAACACATGTACTGATGTAAGATTCCTTAGCCCTTTATGAATATGATGGTTTTTATGAGAGACATAAAATTCACTGTGGGCACTGACTTGTCATAACTTTTCATAAATTATATCAATGGACACAAATCCTTGACATGAAGTTTTTAGGTCTGGCATATTTTAGGCAAAACCAAACAACGAAAATAAAACATCTACCAAATGATACAAAAAAAAAATTTCCATTTCTCTCTCTCGGCACTGTTCATTCATTTCGAAATCTGCAGACAAATCTCACATTACATTACAACCAGATACCTGTACATGCATTGAGAAAATAACTTATATCCCTGTAAGCACAAAGTCAGGATAGCAGGACTGACTGATAGTGATACAGGTTGTCATGTTGTCCACAAACATACAGATCTTCAGGTTGACAAATGACATGTATATCTTTACGATCCTGGCTCCATTTTCTGTCCCCTCAACTTTCGGCAATGCAGCCACCAATCAAATGAATTCAATCCAAACATAACACACAGCCCGCAGTCACACATAAGATCACCAGGTCAGATGTTCCCTGAGGTGATCCACTATTCTGGTACTTTGTCGAATGCTTCCATCATTTTGCCTTGTCTCACAGAAAACATTGTGTACCCATCTGAACCCATGTTAAGGTTGTTTTAACTGAAACAATTTCATGGCAATGTTAAGCAAATATATTCTCAGGTATAGCAAGGCTAAAAAAAATATATAAATGTGGAGTCCCATGGAAATGAACAGGTACAGAAAAATTGGGGCCAGGAGATATAAAAAACCCTGTCGAATTTTACAAGACCTACCGCTGTTCTGGAATTTTTAAGTTGGCTTCCTTTTGACTTGCAGGGTTCTTTTTTAGATTTGCAGATTTGAAATGGTGGAGAAGTATTTTTCTGAGTCTGCTTTGTGTCTCCAATCCTTTTTTTTTTTCCCATAAAAAAAATTGTGAAATATGGTCGCCAAGAAATTTATCAGCAAGGAAATAGAAAATGCCAATCTGGCAGAACACTGTACTCAGAGCAGAGCTCCAAAAGTTTTGGGTGGAAAGCACTGAAAATCTGTCAATAACTGAACTTGAACTATTTATATTGACCGATGTAGTACTGATATTATATACCACCTCCTTCACTAAAACAGTAAGAAATGCGAATGGAGGAAATGAAGATAGGGATTGACTTCTGATATGAAATGAAACAAAATTTTCAGAGATTGAGAGAGTGGCATCATCCAAGCTGCCAAAGCATAATGACAGCCAGACAGTGCCAGGGCATGACTGGCCACAAAAAGTTTAAAAGCGGTGAATTAAATTTCACTTGATCTGCAGCTGAAAAGATTATGAAGTGGTTCCTCCAGAACTGGAAATTAATAATCTCTCAGAAGGCTTGCAGTGGTAATAAATACATGTATGACATCTTCCACAGATGGGAAAAACAGATGTGGAGATGTATGAGGAAAGAAGGCGTTTGTTGGTCAAAGCCAATTTAAATAAGGGTTCATTATTTCAAAAGCATAATAAATCTGTGCTCTAACCATTTTCTACCTTATAGGTTTCGTATGTAATTATGGTAATAGCTATTGTGTCACAATGCAATGATTTTAAATGCATCTTTGGTTTTCTTTTTTGAAGCATGCATAAAAGGGGGGAGGGAGTTCTTATTCTACAGTTTGATTGAAAACATAAGAAAGCTGAAACATTGTAATGTAAGTCTAGAAGGGAGGCCTTAACAATGGCATGTGTAGCCAGTAAGTTTCACTTTCAGTAAAGACGAACTGAATTTAAAATATAAGTAAATGAACGGATCAAATCCAAATAGGCACATACATTTACAAAAATGTATGAAGAGACTTAGAGAGTGCAGACAACAAAAGCGAGAGAAGTAAGCAAGTTATCTCCCATCTGCACACCCTGTTTGCTGTTTGGGGTACCAGCAATATGGGTACGAGGGCAAAAGGACAACTGAAAGTCATGAAAGGACTTGCACATTCCACTTATAAATGTTTGTGTGTGCTTGTGCATTCTTACATTGACATGGAGAGAGCCGCGGAAACAACATGAAAGTTCCAGAAATTACCTTACATCCTTGAGCCAACACAAAATAAAAAGCTTTTAATATCTTTATCAAGGATCATGAATGCTCATAATTGTTCATTACCTCCAGTGCAAAATTTTATATTTGCTAAAGAGCCACTACAAAAGACATTATTTTAAAGTTTAAACCTTTTCAAAATAAAAAAGCTTTGTAATCTTTATCTTGGATCATGGATGCTCATAGAATCATAATTGTTCATTAAATCTGGTGACAAGATTTTATACAAATCAAATGCTAAAGTGCCACTACAATAGAAATCTTTATTTATACCTTTTTTTCTAAAAAGGAGGGGGGGGGGGGGGAGAAAATCTGGGGGTTGTGTGGGGTGCACAGCCCCCTTGGTAAGTTAGTCCTCTAGATCTATGGATGTTTTGGGAAGAGTTCCATACGTCCTGATCACCCTGGGAACCTCTAATCTCCAGCCTATCCCTAATCCCAACATCTCATCCATAACCCTACCTATCACCCTGTCAACCAGAAAATAATTTTATGAAACTATTGATAGTCTGTGTTTACAAAGAATTGCAAAAAATTCAAAGTGGTCGGGATGTAAGGAACTCTTTCTGATGTTTTCATAGCAATTGCGCTGCCTTAGTGATTAACAGTAACACTCTAGGCGTGAAATATGTGCCCAACTAAACTTGTGTAACCCATCTGGTTGTGGTACTCTTTCCCAACATTATATTATGTCTGCAAATAAGATCAGAATCTTCTTCGCAGATGGATTTTTGGTTTGTGATTTTTATTTAGGAAGAGCTCCTTAACTCTTTAACCACGCAACAACGCTCACAGCGTTAGTCGATATTTCCGGTCACCTCGTAAGAACGCTGACAGCACCGACTGCTACTTCGCACTATTTCTTCCTCTATCTATTCCAATTCATGATTTTACTCTTATAAAGGACACACATTCATAATTCCTACATCATCCATTTCTGCTTGCAATATCCTTCAATTTGGTATATTACATGCTTATGTTACTATACATATTGGGCTTGAAATAGCAGTTTTACTTATTGACGCAAAAAAAAAATAGCCACAAAAACACCTCCCTGAAAACATGAAAAAAATTCCATGGATAAAGAGTTGAAATGGCGTTCGGTCGAGCTGTCAATGAAACTTTCACCAAAACAATTTTGATTGCTAGAGCTGTCTATGGGATACAAAATCGCCCAAGTACCATAACAGGCAGGTGAGAGCCAAAGCCCTCTGAATAGAGAATTTTAGCGAGTGATAAAAGTCTAGAAAGATCAGATTAACATCACAAACATACGTTGAAAAGCTGAAACGAACAATTCCTTCGCCTGACAAGTGAGAAGCCAGAGGCGGCCACCCGAGCGTCCATCTCAATCATATGACCAAAACAAACGATGCGCATCACCTCTCATTCAGAAAACGGACCATTGTAAACAAACAGCGTGTCGAGGGGAAATCAGAAATCGGAAAGCCAGAGGAGTTTGTCTTCCACTGCCGCTCATTCCTTTTTTCAATTCCAAAAACCTACCAGAAGTAAACTTGCCTGCCGAGTTGGGGGGTGGGGGTTCGGGGCTCTGCAAGATCTGACTTTTTTTTTTGGTCACTTTTTTTCTGCGTTTTCTCCCACTGATCATCGTTGCTTTGCTCCAGAGTATAAAATTGTGACTAGGACTTTAAAAATATTTTTTTCAAATTTTTTAGATAAATTATTATTATTAGATAATTTTGTCGGGTGTGAAATCACAGAGAAAGTCAGGCAGAGCAAATAAAAATGAATTAAACTTCCATGGAAACAAAAAAAAGTAATAGAACAAAACTTGGCAAATAGATCCAGATTATTGTGGAGAGAGATTAGCTGACTAAAATAAATCATTTACAAACATTATACAGTCCAATCCACTTAAATCTCGACATGGCTTTTCTCGACATTCTGGGTAACTCGACACAATTTTTAAGTCCCAACCTATTCCTTCTTTAATGCCACTAAATATTTCCCCGTAACTCGACGTGTTAATCCGTTCTTTCCTCTTATATCGACACATTTCTCCCCAACCGTGGCAAAACAAGTGCACTAGATCTACTACTGTGCTACCAAAAATGCCCACGCAACTCCCCGCATATAAGATCTCTTTATTTCTGTTTGCGGTGGTGGCGGGGAGGGGTAGGAGAGGGGGTGTGTGAACACAGAGGATGACCCTTGGCTTCAGTAACGCGAGTGTGGAGTGCCTTGCATAAGCGTACGGCAGTAAAGGTACAGACTACTACAGACTGAGTAATTATTTTTTCCCCACAAAACATTCATGCGCCGTTGATACTAGGCCTTGACCTAGATCTCTCGGTTAACTGCCGTACTGTGTGTGTATCGCTGTCATCACTTCTAAAGAAACAGTCAGGTCGAGGTTAAAAAAAACAACAACAGTAAAGGACTGCGCATTTGATAGCTACAGCATTTCTCCGATATCAGTTAATCTTTCCCACGCAACTGCTCCGCACAACAGTGATATCGGAGGAACAGGTGACAATATGCCGATAATTAAAAGAAAAAGGGACATAATTGCGTTATTTATTGGACACTTCCTTCCCATTATGGGGATGTGTGATCTCCCTCCCCCCCTTTTTTTTCTCTTCCACCACTAATCTGCTATTTCGACTTTTCTCTTTACTCGACACAAGTCAGACGGTCCCACTGATGTCGAGATATCAGGATTGCACTGTAAATAAAAAATTTAAGTTAGCCTACAGTTTTATTTCTGTCCCGTTCAGTGAACAGGAATAATAAAATGAACAGGAATAAAGTAATCTGGAGCACAATAGTAACATTGATTAATTTCCCCACGACATCAATTTTGCAAAATCCTCTATTTAAAAAAAAAATTTTTCCCTAAAAATGAGCAATCCTAGGTCTAAAAAAATAAAATGCTCCGGCATGAGATTGAACCCGAGATAGACTGGACCCTCTAACTGGTTTTTTAGCCCTTTCAGTGCCATCAGTGCAAACTCGTGGGTTGAGAGTTGTAGTACAGCTTGTAAATTTATAGAAAAGTGGAAATCCTTTGTTGAAAATTGATATATTTCACTATGTAGATTCACATTCATGACTTGAAGGGACTGCGCTAATCCTATCTGAAAGTGACAAGGAATATGAAAATTGTAACTTTCCGGCATTGGCAAGTAAAGGGTTAGTAATATTATATTACGCGCAGATGCTTGCAATTGCGCCATCGCAGACTGCGGAATGTGGGAGAACTTTTCCAAAGTAGACATCACAAAACCGAAAAAAAACCCATCTGCGAATTTATAAGCACTTTGTAAATTAAATGAACAGATTGAGTCACAAATTTGACATTTTTATAGGATATTAACAGACGCTTTAATTTTGTCTAAATGAATAATCATTTAAATTTAAAGCCTCCTAGCGTGCTTAGTCTGGTGTGAAACCATTTATGAAGTTGCGATAACACCGTGATAATCATAATGTCAAGTAACACTACAGTACTAGATATCTAGATTCTATATCTAGATCTAGATATCTAGATCTAGATCTAGTTTTACGTAACTTATTATAAGCTCAACTTCAAAGGATACAAATGGAAAGAACGCCGCCAGTCAGAAGCAGGCCTACGAGTCTGTTCCTTCCCTTAAGAGCTGAAAGCCGTTTTCCTTTCTTCTCATATATCTTTTCTGCTTTTTGCACGAAGAACTTATCTGATTGTGCCTGTGAGGGTGTCTTGTCGACCTTCGGCGTGCGATTTTCGTCAGCCATGATTGTTATTGAGAACGCTCAAAGTAAACGATAAAGAAGTACTCTGAGTTTCCACTGGCTCCAGCGGCAATATAAAGTGGATAAGAACTGCATGAAATACTCTGTTTAAAGTGTCTTTGACCTCTCATAATCGGATGACCTTAATCGTTCAGACAGCAATTTGAAGTTGAAAAGAGAACCATATGTTTTTAATTTACGTCATACTCTTTCGCAAAAGAAGTTAAAATTCTATATCAAATACTGTTTCGATTACTTTTTATGTTACAAGGTAAATATTTAGATCACGTGACCACGGCACCTCCTTGACCTACTTTGTCGGAAATGCGAATCGGGAACTGCGGGGGAAAATTTCCACACAATTGCTTGGTCGTTGTTGTGACTTGTGGAGTCATAAATTAGCTAATGCAAAGCCCCTATCTTGTAACCAAGTTCATATTTCACTTGTGCAAGATCTCTGTCTTTGTCGAGCTCATTTGGCAATTCTGTCCAGACAAAACACCAATTGTTTTGGCTAGATTCTATTTTTAGCAACACAGCTGATAAGTGCCAATACTGACAGTAGCCTATCAAATCTCTCGCATGAATGTCACAACCGCATATCTAACCGCATTTTTGTCTTATAGTGACGAAAGGCAAGGGAAGGCAAAGTCAGTTGGTTTCTCAGTAAGGCAAGTTTGTTTTAGATTGACATCTCTCGGTGTAAGTCGACTCGGCCTCACAGCATTTCCCGAATGCAGGGGTTATTTTTTCCTTCCAGGAATATATTATCATCATCATCGGCTGGTGGGGACAACCCAAGCAAGTGCAAAGGGAAAGGTTTGTTCAGTGTCGGAGTGGAAAGAGCATCGCTGCAGTACGCAATGAAATCAGCACTGTGAAGAAATTCTCTAACTGGGAGTGCAGACTGACCTGCAAGAATTGTCAATCGATGATAACTGCTTCTCTCACCGCGTTGGCCTCGAGCAGGGGAAGTGCTAAAAAAAACGTGAGTTTATATTGCGCTTTAATCTACTGTTGGCTGGCGCAAATTTTTACTGCAGATCTTGGGTGAATGCGGCATTTTGTTTACGTTTACATTTTTGTGATTCACATATCAGGTATGCATGTCATTATTACAATGTATAAAACTGCCATGCCATGGTTAGATCACCAGCAAGCTGTGGTCATTGTGGGCTTACTTCAGCTACTGCGCCTGTTGGCGTCCCTTGCAAGAGGAATAGCTTAAGACTAGGAGTTCGTTAAAAGTTGAATGTTCAAAATGCGACCATTAATCATGACGGGAAGTCAAGTGTTTTATCTTGAAACATGCCTCTATTCTGTAGGAGACTGGGTTAGAGCTAGGACTAGTGTTGACAGAGAAAGCACAATGACGATCGCACTGAATAACATTAGGCGACTCAGTCTGGGCCGTTGTTTCTCTTGCAGTACTGTGGAACCGATAAATCCAGTGACCAGAATTTCCGAAGTTATTTTTTACATCAGCACTAATTTTATCTCAAAAATGAATTGATAGAGAAACTTGTATTCCTGCACAGACGATCATAAGCAAAAGATTGGAGAGGCTTGAAAGGAGAACTTTCACGTTGGGAGCAAGGGGGGGGGGGGGCATTTAAAGACTATTCAGTTCTGTGACAAAGCATTGGCCGGATTCACTAAAGCACCGAGGAGTCTTCATGAAATAGGCCTAGATCTATATGTCTTTTTCTGTATGAAAAATACTTTATGTAATTTCTAAGGCAATGTGTACACCTTTGTGCAAATAATTTGTAAAACAACATTAATTTATATTATTATACAGTATTATAATATTATTGTGCTGCAGGGTTAGGAATTCTGCTGTGCGTATGTGTTCATGGGAGTGTGTGTGTGGGGGGGGGGAGAGGGAATGATCCATGCAGCTGCTACTTGACACCCCCCTCCCTACCCTCTTACACTTGTCCTATCACATAACCCATGCTGCTGACTCCTTTAGACCTTCTCTATCAGTGGGTTAATCTCTTATTCTCTCTCTTTCTCACCTGTTTCTCTCCAGAGAACTAATATAGATTTAAAGAATGCAGTGAAAATATCATTTAGTTCTGGGTTGTTAATCTGATAATAAACTTTGTGCATTCACTCCATCTCAGGCTTTCTGATTTAGAGCAGTCGGTGGAGGAAACCATCAGGAAGTTCCCTCACATGTTGATTCTCTGACTCAGAATATTATTGACTTGGAAACCTAATGTCATATTAGAACTTAAAATTAAAAGTTGGTCATCAGTTCAAACTGCTGTGCACCATTTAACTCTTCAGTATATCCACGCACTGGGATGTCCTTGTAATGGGATTATTGATAATGACATAAACTTTTCATTAAAGGTAATCGTTGATAAAGAGAACAGACGAAGATTATAACTCATTCCCTAAGTAAGTCATGACTTTGCAAGCTTGTATTTAAATATTTTATTGTTGAACTATGTTGAATGAGATACGGTTTCCCTACTGTTGTACATTTGTGTGTGCATCAGAGGGGAAAACTGTGTGACGATGTAAAACAACACAAGTAATTTACATTATTTATTAAAATAATATGTACTGTGAAAGATCAGGAGAGTCATTAATTTTGTGACAGCTGGGTTTATTTTGATGATTCCTTTTACCAAGTGTGTGACTGCATTAGATCATATGATGTAGTGTTTGTCCAGAATGTGGTTCGTCTCAAGGTCATTTGGGTTATGTCACAATTTCTGCATCTAATTATTCTAATTCTCACTTTATTTTCTTCTTGTTTTAAATATTATCTTAAGATTTTGTCACTCAGTAATCATTACTGCGATAGGGAGAGTAGAGAGAGATGGGGAGGAAGAAAGAGAGAGAGATGCAAATCGAGAGAACAAGCCTTTCTGTAAAGTGCTTAGGGCAAACTTGTTTGGATTAGGCGCCATATAAATGATCTCCATTATTATTATTATTATTATCCAAAATGACAAAAGCAACCGGAATTCAAAGTCATGCCAAAGACATTCTTGGTGATCTGTCTATCATTTTAGCCAGTGCTCAACCAGTAATATGGCCTTGCAAATCAGATTTACATAAACACCAAATAACCAAATTGCCACACATCACATCACATTGCCTCTAGAGGCAAGGTGCTCGCCTCTCATGCCAAGGGTCCCGGGTTCTAAACCCGGGCAGTGCAGGCATGTTGGAAATTGGATTTTTCTCATATTTTCAAGTCCCTGGTCCTATTGGGGGGTAGGATCGAGTACCTAGTCTTCTCGGATAAGGACGAAAAAATTCGGAGGGCCCGTGTGCACGTTGCGCACGTTAAAGATACCTTGGCAGTTGGAAATCGTAAAGAGCAGGCCGAAAGGCCGCTGCCCGGGCAAAATTGAAAATTGAAATTAATAGATTAAAAGTTATCCATATCACCCCCCCCCCCCCCCGCCAGAATTTATTATTCATTATTAAATATATATTGTTATTAATAAATATTCAAATATTATTTGAGCTGTGTGTTGTGTGAACTGATGTGAGTTGTGAACTGCTGTGAGTTGTGAACTGTTGTGAGTTGTGAACTGCGCCTAACAGGCTGCGTTACAATTTGCTCTGAGATAGAGAGAGAGAGAGTGAGCGAGACGGGGAGAGAGAAAGAAGCAGTGCAGTGTGTTGAGCGCTTCGCCGGCAGCTCCATTCTGCTCTGTGGTTGACATGTTGTTTCTGTAAAGCGCATAGAGCATTTTAAATGGATATGCGCTATATAAATGCTATACATTATTATTCTTTTGTAAACAATGATAAGATTAATTGTTTTTGAACTATGTTTTCATTCTTGTCAAACCAGAGCCTGCCATCAAATAACTTAAGACATTGCACAACCAGCAAAAATGGTCTTGAAGTTCGAGTAAACACCTTATTGCCGCAAGCCAGGTTTCAGTTTTTGTGAACATTGATATAATATGGGGTAAATAAATCCCTGAACTTTGAGTTTCACGAACTTGACAAAGCTCAGAGTTGTTCCCATGTCCTGTTCTGTATGTTCACTTCAGTGTCTGAACCAATGTGAACATCTGAACCAATGTGAACATCTGAATCAAATGTGAACATCTGAACCATTGTGCAACCAGATAGATTAGCTGGAATTTCAGTTTAACCTGGCGCACCACAAATCACTTTCCAATCGTTTGTAAACATTGATGTAATACGTAGCCTAAATGAAATGCTTGAACTAGGCCTATGTCTTTGTCAGGCCAAAAGGGTCTTTGAGCAGACCAGCTGTATATCAAGGTCGGCAATCTCGGCTCTTTTAACTTTCATCTTGTCACCATTCCCTAAAACTGTATTAATCTGCTTTGACTACTTTTCTGGAGAAGCACAAAACTAGTACAATTGTTCTAGTTCTAATGCATTTTTCGAAAATTTGCTGTGCACATATTTTTTGGCTTAGAAGATCATTCGATGCGGCTTTCAGTGAAAATTGATACATATAAATATCAGTTTTTCAAATTTTTGAGTTACTGCATCTTAGGGAATGCTGACGATTTTTGGCTTTTTCATTTTCTTAATTGCTGGTTATAAAAAAAAAATCTTTAAATTATGAGAAAAAATCATTCTAGTAATAGACTTTAATGCGTGTTATGGCACATTCTTAAAAAGTTGAATTCTGTTGAAAATTTCAAGTGAAAGCTTTTCTTCTCTGACAGTTTGCTGACCCCTGCTCCATGTATTTTCTCCCTGTTTCAGTTAAGGGACAATCTCTCAACATCGGAACAGTCATCTCGGTTTTTAGGCTTGCCACATCTGTAACAAGCACTGTCTCCTCAGTGAAGATTTGTTTTACCCCAAGAAAAACAAGCACTTTTTGGGAGGACATTGGTGCTTTTGATGGTATGGAATGTGAAAGAAACTCTCTACTATACATCAGTCGTTGTATTTTACTACCACATAAATTGATAGCAGTTTGTGTAAATTTGCATGATGAATGTATTTTGATAAAATTCATGCCATGGGCCTGCGGTTTTTAATGTGAAGCTTAGTAAGGCATAATGTAATATTATTAATATACCAGATGCAGCAGTGTTACTGTTAAGGACACAAATATAATTCTTTTCAAACAGTTCATGTTATTTAGAGTGTCAGGACACATTGACCCAGTACACATTCCTTACATGAAGACCAAATGGAACATTTCTGCTGTAAGCTTGACCTAGATTGTAAGTTTTAACATTGGGAATTCCCTCTCCAGAACAGGAAATTCCATGTTCTAAAACTTCCTTAGGATTATTTCCTATTTGTATGCAGAACTTACTTTAGTTTGTTAGCACTTCTCCTTATTAAACCTTACCATACATACAGCGTGTGTATATTTATTTTTCATGCTCTATTGCATTTCCATGGAAGGTTGGAGATCATAGCCTCATTAGAGTCACTCTCCCATATTACAACACTGATCACTCAACCATATGTTAACCTTCTGTCATGTGTCACGATCACGTGCGTGGAGATGGTCACGACCACGTGTGTGATGAGTACCTAACTTATTTACCTTTCAAACCCAGCTAACAAGCCAAGCAAGCAGACCAGCGATCAACGGACACATGGAGTGAGATTTAAATTAAACGATATTTAATTATAAATGCATGACAAAACTTATGTCAAAACATTCAACTCATGATAATCACATACATAATCACAAAAACAGAGATATAATTTCAAATTTACTCTTGGGGATCATGGCTATTATCTATTCCCCGTTTCACATCTAGATCTAATCCCTCTGTCTATAAACTTAACTACGTATACTTAATAGTCTCTGTCAACAGCTGCCCTCCTCGTTGATGCAGTTTCACGTCTCCAGAGTTCACACGATCCTTTCTAGATCTCTAACTTCGACAATAAAAGGGGAAACAGACGTCCCTGGCTTCACACAAATAAGAACACACAGTTCACACCCGCCATCGTAGATTACTAGCTCCTTGAGGGGTTATCAGCCCGTCCTCAAAGACTCTTCTTCTGCAAACACACACAGCACATCGACGGTTCACACCCGCCATCGCAAATCACGAGCTTCTGATGGGTTCCCATCCTATCATCAGAACTCCTCAACTTCTGGTCCCCATGGCACGACCTTCCACTTGTCGCCCGGACCGATTAAATTCTTCTTATTGGGAAATACATGTGAACATCATGGATCCCTCACACACCTAACACTTCTGGTCCCCACTGGCACGACCTTCCACTTGTCGCCCGGACCGATAAATTCTGCGTCTTCCTTTTAGGAATGAATAACTTGGGAACATTCATAGATTCCTCACATACCTAACACCCCTGGTCCCCATGGCACGACCTTCCACCTGTCGCCCGGACCACTTCTCGCTGCGTCTTCCTTTAGGAACGAATAATTTGGGAGGTTTTTGCACACGCGACTAGTTTAAAGCGAGTCGTGTGTATCTATCCACGCTCGTCAACAATGTTAAAAACCGTGTTTTCCCCTGCTAAGCTCACCCCCCTAGACTCGTGGCGCACAAGGCCACCGACCTTCCTCGTGATAGTAATCTTTCATGCTAGTCAACAACTTTAAACTCCCCTTCTCCCCTACTAAGTTTACCCTCTCTATACTCGTGGCGTACAAGGTCATCAACCTTAATCGTGACACATGTTTTAATGCACTCCTAAGAGAAAATGACTCACTCTTGCATAAAGGCTATATTTATAATTTCAATGAATTGACAAAGTTTAAAAAAAAAAAAAGCAACAAGAACTGCAGAACACATGCAGGGTTGCACAAACTGGTTATTTTAAAGGAGTCCATCCTATTTCTCCACAGGCGCTGTGAAAGTTCGCCGGGATGGGCAACTCGCTGGCTCAGACTTCCAAATCAAAGAAGCAAAGTCAAAACTGCAGCAAACCTGACTTTTACCAGCTGGTGAAATCAAATCAAGGAGGAGATGAATTAATGACCTGCTCCTTCGGCACTTGGTGTCGACGGTTAAGACATGTATGTGGATTTTCTGACAAGGCAGATTACACATCCAGTCGACAGTCTTTGCTTCAGCTGAGTGGATCGCCAACTAAACCCGATACCACAGAAGGCAGGTTTTTTCGCACCGGGTTTAAGTAAGTCATCCCTTGTTGGTGAATATCACAGGAAATTGTCAAATTTTGTTCATTTGTTTTTGTCTGAATAAGTGATTGCTTTCAACAAATCAAACGGTTATAAATATAAGATAGATTAGATAAGAATCACTCTATTATCTCATGAGGGAAATTATCTTTTACAGAGTGTTTAAGAGCACGTGCTTGGTACACATATCTTATGCATCATTACATCACAATTCAGTAAACAATAATAGGCATACATGAAGTGACATGGTTAAATATGTAAGGAACCTTAGTGAAATATAGTACACGTCTTGCTAAAGTGTCTTGTTGAGGCGAATTGCAGAGGGCAAAGATGATCTTCTGTATCTTTCTATGTAATTCAAATACATGTGAAGACCATACTGCCGGCCTCAGCCACAAATCGCCTGCAATTTGTGGGATCTCGGAAGAAGATGAGAACTTCATTAAACTACATTACATGTGAAAATGTCTTACCTTAGAAAACAGTAGAAATAGAGGAAATGTATTGTGATCAAAGCATCTGTCTCAGTTCACTCCCTCCACATTTTTATAAATTTTTTGTTCACACAAGTGAAATTGACCACACTAGATTTGTGCAGGTGCTCGCGACCGTCGAAATGCATCTCCATATCTTTATACCAATACTGTACTATATCGAACCACTTTTTTTAGAACTACTAAATTGTAAAAGAAGAAATACCCAAATTCTATTTGAATTTCATTAATATGAAGATTTTTTTTTAACCCTCTTGTTGCCATCATATGTCACAGAAGACTGCTGCACGGCCAATATATTGGCCCTACTGTCTCATGTTAAAACTGCCACAAGGCTGGCATATTGGCCGATATTGTTCCAGCATGTTTTGTACCCCTAATTTTACTATTTACCGCTGTCCTTCTCCCCGATAATCCATTGTTCTGGTAGTGTAAAGGAAGGAAGGGTATTTGGGCTTGGCAGAAAAAGGGGTAAGCAAATTTAGAGTCCTTGGCAGAGAGATGGATTGATAACATAATGTTGTAAATCTCATGTTAGAAGTTCTTGCATCTTAATCACAGGTGGACTTTGCACTTGTGGATATATTGCATACTCTTCATGTCACTGGTTTCTACAGATGTCGGAATGAGTTGATCATTCATGAGAAAGAAACAGCTCGAAGTGTGACAGTCAAACTGCCGAGAGTTACCACCTCGGAAATGGCTGCATATCTGAGAAATAACAGACCGAGGCGAAAGAGGAAGAGCATCCGGTCATCTCGAGTGGTGGCATACCACGATGGTCATGTTATTGTCCAGGTAAGATATTTAGAAGTATTATGTACATTAAATTGTGCCCTAACCACCACGACAAGATGTAATCATCTTGACATGGTTTAATTTCCATGGGAAGTCTTATTGAAGTCATTCTTCCAAGAGGAATTTGTTCTCGGCAGACCTAAACTTTTCTATCCTAAAGCCATGACATAAAAACTCCATATGAAATCTTACTTGCTGATAATAACAAATGTTTCAAATAAGTAACCCCCTGCTTGCCTCACAGATTTCCACTCATATGCCGGGCACAAAAGGGGACAAAACAAGCAAATATAAAAAATTACACACTATAAGTCTCTCGAAATACATGCAAATGAGGCAAGCAAGTATGGAAACTAACAAGGAAATACAAAACAATCATAATTCGGGAATTTTCTCCATATGATCACTCAAGAAATGCATAGGAACTTGGCATGGAACAGTTCTGGGCACATGGCAGTATAGTGAGATTAGACAGCGCAGAACTGTTCAGGGCAAAGCAGGGAAGGGGTTAACACTGAATATCAGGTCAATTTTTGAAAATGGAATTCAATTTACCAAATGCCTAACAATTTGGAATATTCAAAATTTGGTAGTCTCGAAATTGTTCAGAATTGGTCTTTATGGTGCTCATATCCAGTGGCATGTCATATTAAGTTGATGGCTTTTGTGTGCGAAAATTCATCTGAATTTTTACGAATTGATCTCTGAGATAATCCTGTAACATTTGAAGATCATCTTGGTATGTGGAAGATAGTGCTGTGTTCAGCCATAGCTACTCTTCTCATCGAGAGAAAAACATTTGGGATTAAGAAAAATGGATCGTGTTTTGTAGTAACCGATATTATGAGAAGATACCTGACATTTAAGAGAAGGTGTTACAATCTAGATTTAATGAGTTCAGATGTTACATAAAATTTGAAAAATAATCACTTTGTGTCTCAGGTGAGCTCGGATAGACATGTACCATTTTCCAAGTTCTACATCATAAATCTGGAACAGCAAACATGTACTGGCCATTTCATCATATGCAACAGCGTACGCAGATGGTACGAAGTTTACATATCTCCAAATTCAACCAATATCGTATTGCGGCCGGATGTGCACTACCAGTTTCAGGCTGTTATTCACTACCAAGTCCAGGTAGAGTATGTCTCTGTACCAACATTAGTATGTTTGTACTGTGACGTCACAGCATTGTTTGAAGATTTTTTTCATCATTCTCAGCAGCTGTTATTATACATCACACCTTTCACCTAGGCATTGTCCACCCACTGCAGGACGTTGCCCTCCAACAATGACTTCCATTCCTTTCTGTCTAATGTCTTCCTCACCCACGTTATTCCCCCTCTCTTTTTAGTATCATCCTGCTTTCTTCCTCCTGGTCATCCTCATGTTCTTTTTCTTGTCCATGGTTGCTATTCAGTGCAGCATTTTGTCCATCTATTATCATTCATTCATATATAATATACTATTGTATAATGCTAACTGAGGTCCCGGCATTGTCCAAGATAGACTTTTTATTAGTTTCACTTATGGGTGATTATGATTGGTCCACTTCACTTTGACTGTTCTTATAAGTTTATTCTGTTGTTGCTGTTTGTTGTTAGATAAGGGAGGCATCTTACTAATCTCGGTTAGACACAGTCTTCCCGGATTTACTATGAAAATATAGGAATTTATGGTGTGCACTTCTTGTCTGCCAGCATCTGACTGTGTCTGACCCATAGATAAATAATAAACCCTAGTCTGTGGTCTGACCAGGCTTAGTATGATAGGGTCTTCCCGGATTTGCTATGAAAATATTAGAAATTACGGTGTGCACTTCTTGTCTGCCAGCATCTGACTGTGTCTGACGGGGCTTAGTATTAGTATGACATCCCCCCACCCTAAATCTTACTGCACTCCCTCTGTGCATCAATGCCGTTAGCATTGGAAGTGAAGATTATCATGAAATGGCAGTAAATTGCACATTGGGCAGTGTCACAAATCCCAGACTGGGAGATGTAATAGTTTATGACAGGACAACAATCACGAACAACAAGTTTAACACTTAACAGAACAATCCATCAGACTCACACATTTATTAAACATAATTATACAGATAATAGCGCAATTACATACATTATATTATTGAAAGTAGCTGCCGTACAACGGCCTTATTCTCACACACACTCTCCCTCGGATCCACAACCCGGTAGTTACTCCTAAAGGCACTTCGGCCTCCGCCTCTCCCCTCAGGGTCTTAATAGCACATTAATAATTCACTGGCACCGCAGTCTCTCAATATCACCTTCCTATTGTCATACACCTTAGCATTCCCCTAGCACCTCAGCAGGGCAACAACACATTATCATTTCAATAGCCCCTCAACATGGCAATAGTACATTATTAGTTCACTAGCCCATCAACATGGCAATAGTACATTATCACATTCACGCTCATATCTACGTCCCTGTCCGTGGCCTGACTGCCACGACTTTATGTGCCTCTACTGTCCTGCACTGACAGCCTCACTTCTGGCCTATGTGTGGCCTCCGGCCCTATGCTGGCCTATCCCCTGTGCTCATCGAGGTGGCTCTGCGGCCCGTCCCCGACACCAGTCATCACTGGAAAAACTCTCTCACTGGTCTCTCGACTGCTCCCCTTATGTCCGCCCGCTGGGCTCTTACTAGCGTCCGTTCAGTAGGACCTTCTAACTTGCAGTGATAGTAATACAGCGCTTTCGCCTCATTCAGACCCCCACCACTCATAACATGCACGCTTTTCTTACTTGTCTACGTGCGTTAATTTTACTCTCCTCCTTTCCCCTCGTAATTATTAACTATCGCTCACTCCACTCGTGACAGGCAGCTAGCTTGTTTAATAGTGAACTCATCGCAGGAAGTAATAGCAACCTAGGCTCATGGAAAAGAAAGCATCAGAGGGTGGAATAAGCGACACAAAGCAAGATCAGAGAAATACTTCTCCATCATTTGGAGCCTTCAAATTAGAAAAGGACCTTCTGCAGGGCAAATGGAAGCCACCCTCAAAATTTCATATAAATCCAAATCCAGCAAGTTTTTTTTATTATACAGATATCAGTAGGTGAAAATCGACCTTTCAAACGATGTAATGCACATTTCCTATAAACTGTAGTAATGTGCACTTCATCCAGACATAGCGCTGTCTCAGTGAACTCCCTGGGGGGATTTTTTTTTTTTTTTCCATGGATTAAAGGGGATTATAATATTGCCTATGTTAATTTGTGTAACTTGAAGTGTATTTAAATTTTGAAGAAAAGGAACATTTCAAATAAAAAAGAGTTTTGCCTTTCCCATAAAGTTAGATCCTGCATAGTTTCGCAATTTCATGACGAAGCCATATGTTATCTCTCTACTCTTTGAGTCTGTACATTAAGTAATGCTAACCTTGACTTTTGCATGCCAGATGTCTCCAGATGTACCTATGGTTTTAATTTTGGATGTTGAAAATCCACATTTTCCTAACGATGTTGTTACTTATAAGTACGGTCCCCAAGTGTTTTGCGCTAGGGACGCTTACGTATATACAAGGACTTGTAATATACATGATTTATTTACAAATAACGGAATAGTTTAAAAGATCACTGTGCAGCAATGGCTTCTAATATAAAATGCTCTGTTCACTGTTCAGTAATGGCTTATGCTATAAATGTAAAATACTGCACGCCTCTAATAACACTGTACAAAGAAAATGAGTGAATTTATAATTTTTTCTTTTGAGTGGCATTAGCAGCTTCTCATGAGTTTTATCTGATGAAAAGTGAATGACAATGCCATCATATATCTTGTGATGGCGGCTTTGAGTATATTATATGAGAGAACACCAGTCAGCTGTCGTCACATGTGGATCTGTTACCAGAAGCATGCATAATTTAGTGGTTGGTTATATCCCTGTTATTGGATCCTTCACTGTGATGCGGTAACAAGGCAAGATGAGTCATTCAGTCGATATATGTGAATATGTATGAACTAAACATGTCCATCATTATTCCCGCCCTAGAAGACATACTATAGTTCGTTTTATGAAACAGAAAATGATGTTATTGGGGAATAATTTCTTCACTGAAGTCTGAAAACTGAATTCTTCTTTGTGTGAAAATGTAGTTGTTAATGATATTTTCATGTATAGTAAATTTACAACAGATAAAAGTTGGAAAAGATCAGGGTTTGGTGGGAAGGGTGGGGGTGGGGAGGCGGATTGAAGAATGTTGAGTGTTGCTGGCAATTATCAGTCAAGTCATATTTTATTGTTTATTATTATAAGTAAATGTATTAATTGTAGTAGGCAGCAAGGAGTGGAGAGGGAGAATGACCGTGTGTTCTGTATTTTCTGTTCTATTTCTTTTTTTTTTTCAATGCTTTTTCAAAGCTTGTTTGTGTGATTCTTCAGTATATTTGGAATTGGCCATCAGGCTTACGATAAACTTGAACATAAACGGATGTACTGATTATTTTGAAATTTTGCATACGTTCTGAAAACATTTTGTCTTAACCCCTTCACTGCCTGTAGCCCGTACAACGCACGGGCCTATCCCATCACTCAATATGCCTGTATCCCGTACGACATACGGGACTATCACATCATCATAGTCCTGCACGTCGTACGGTCTACAGGCATTGAAGAGGTTAAGTGCGTCCTCGAGGATATATAGGCAAATTTGTACGGGTAAGCAAAATCTCCCCGGCATATCAGTGTATAATATAGCTGGCAGTGAGGAGGTTAATGACTAAATGTTCCCAGTGTGATCTGTTGAGTTTCAAACATTTTTTTCTCTTTATCCATATGTTGTTCGTAAAACTGCCTGCATATGTTTGAAAGGTTTACAGAAAGGTGGTGCCACAGAATTCATTGCCGAATACTCTCAAAACCCTACACTACATAATACTGTTTGACACTTGTAAACTTCACTCACATAAAGAAATAATCAAGCAAAGTCCTTTGACCACTGACACCGTGAAAGCTAGATTTTCTCAAATTCATTTTATACTGATATCTACCTCTTTTAGGAGATCTACCTGTTTCAGTTATTTTAAATGGTAAATATGACTCTAAATCAGCCTATTGATCTGTACTTAAAATCTAGTAACGAAGAAACAAAACCTGGAACTGACAGAGCAGGAAAGACTTAACATCAAAGCTGTTTTAGTATTGAACGGGTTAAAATGGAAAAGACACTTCCATCCAAATCTGGTGAGCACTGCTGCCCACTCAAAATAAACATGAACAATGTATGCTGTAAATCTCCAAAAATTTCAAATATGTGAGTCTGCATGAGAAAACCAGGCTTAAGTCGGCAACATGATATATAATAAAAGACAGGATATTTCTGATAAATTGAAGTCAGTGACCCCCCTAAAACAAGATTTTGAGAAAACGGCATTTAACCCTATAAGTGGCAATAGCTAATTGACCAAGTAATGTTGGAGTGATTGTTGTTTGGAGACCGCAGTCTAATTACAAAGCCGTTATAGATATCACAATGAGTAGTGTTCACTGCTCATCTACAGTTTACCCTGTAACATGTACGGTCCCCTAAACAACAGCTAAGTTGGAAGTTTGTGTCGGGTTCATATTTTCACTTCAGGGCCGTTTTTCTCAAAATCAGCTATGCCGACTTAAGCCGGGTTTTCTTATTAACAGTGAAACAGAATTTTAGATATCCAATCTGTAGCAAGTATATGACCTGCTTAGAGGTATCAGATATTATTAAAATACAATTTTTTCTTTATTATGACAACCCAGTGGCAGGTCACGAAAATTTCAGAAAGATACGTCAAAAAATAAATTATAGAAAAACGCAGTCTTTTTGTCCATGCAACACAACACCTATTTAGTTGTTATCCGGTATTGACTGTCTTCTATTTCTCATTTCCTGACCTTCTGTCTGTCTCTGTCTACATCTTGTCAAATTCTATCTCTGATCTACATGTGAAGTACTTTCTGTGGTTGGTGAAATACTTCCATGCAAGTATTCCGCATTTTAATTTTCACATTGTAGGAAAGGTTTTCTGTAGGTTTTTTAGAAATTTGTTCATAATCAAAAAAACAAGTGAGGACTTGAAAACCTAAATGTATTATGTAGTTACTTGACTTCATTGGCAATTAGTGGCCATTCAGAAACTCTGTACTGAATATATCATTCGGTAATTTCCATATTGTTGCATGTGCATTTTTGCCTTTTCAAGAAAATGAGGATTGAAAGTTTGAAGACTTGTGTAAACTCATGGTTTTGTTCAATGCACTTCAAAATTGAAACTTGCGAGAAAATGCCCATGAAGAATAGGTCCTCACCCATATGACACATATATAATAAAATTGGGAAAGAGAACCATTTTCATAACAAAACCTTAAAGTCGGCGAAATGTCATATACATGTAATGTACAACAATAAATTATGGCAGATATATGAACTTCCAGCTTCAGAATGTTGAAAATCAAGGGCACTTAAGTTTTCAAAAAATGGTAAAAACTGAAAAGCACACAGTAAAACAAAAGATACAGAGCAATGATTTCAGTGGTTTCTGCTGTGAAAAGTATGAACTTTATGCTTGGTATGTCTTGATGTTCAACATGTTAGGCGTCAAAATTTGAAGATTCAGGCATTTGATTTGCTTCCCTGTAATTTCTAGGTTGTAAAATGCAGTGATTTCCACTTGTGTGTATTTCCACAGTGTGACAAATGTTACCAAACTGTTTGCAAGATCCCGTCTTTCTTATCTCACCATAGCATCGCATACAACACGCAACTCGGAGACGAGCACATCATAGCTGCAGGCCACAGACATATTCAGGTGAGTGAGTTTTTTTTTTGTAGTGGGAAAAAAAATAAATGTAAAGTATTGCCAAAAAAAAAAGATGAACAAGTTATTGAGCCAAGACCCATGTTAGTAACAAAACAAAAGTTTGATTATTTGTTCTTGATTAAAAGCAACTAATTTTGATTTTTGAGGTGGGGCTATGGCTAAAGAGCATGCAATACTGTTAATATTATTCTAAGCTCTTTCGGTTATTGCAATACCGAGTTTAAGCCCATCACTGCCCAGCCCAGACAATTTCCGAGCCAAACTTGTACACTGAACATCCACAGCACGGTTAATCTCCAGGCCTTGAAAAACGTCTTATTCTGTTGATGTCCACAACGCAGACTGTCTTTAAAAATGTCCTATTCTGTTGGTGTCCACAATGCAGACTGTCTTTAAAAATGTCCTATTCTGTTTATGTCCACAGCGCAGACAGTCTCTAACAATGTCATATGCTGTTGATGTCCACAGTGCAGATAATCTTTAAAAATGTCCTATTCTGTTGATGTCCACAATGCAGACAGTCTCTAAAAATGTCCTATTCTGTTGGTGTCCACAGCACAGACAGTCTTTAACCCTCACCCTGCGCGGGGCGACAATAGTCGGTATTGACTTGCAAGCGCTCACGCCGCACGGGCGGCAAAAGTCGCCCAGGTTAAGCTGACCGCGCCATGCGCAAGCCCTATTTTCAGGCGTCGGGTCACTGACCTTTTTGAGACGTAACCACCGTGTTATTGTTCACTGTATCTCTTCTAAATCAAACGCATTGTGACATGGACATGTTAACCAGTGAACCACTGGTCGGAATCACAAAGACTAAGCTTTCAAAGGCTCTCCCCACACTTTCAAAAGATGTAACATCGACATGCGAACTGTTGCTCAACAAATTGGCAATATTATCTCATTTTCTCACAAGCTGACCACCATCTGGAGTTGTCTGTATCTAAGAACCAATCAGAAACAAGCTCTGAAATAATCTTTGCCCCAAATGCCCACATTGGTTTATTAGTATGTGTCAATCAGGATGAAACCATTTGTGTAGGGCTTGGGAGGGCGTGGCTAGTTATCATGCTTCGTTCTCATGAAAACTACAGCTGTCAGTTTGGAATTATAAGTCAGATCATTGGTTAGAGACTGACAGACTAAGGTTTTGCTGGTTAATTCATTATCAAGCGTGATAAGGCATAGCAGCGAATGTTTTCATACCGATCAATAAAAACCGAACCACGTGGACAGCGCATGTGGTCATCGTCTAGCGGCACGGGTCAGTGACCCCAGATAAGATTCTCCGTGAGTAAGGTCACTGACGGGGCAGCGGGCTTTACGGGTAGCGCGCGGGGTATGGGTTAAAAATGTCCTATTCTGTTGGTGTCAACAGCACAGACAGTCTTTAAAAATGTCCTATTCTGTTGGTATCAACAGCACAGACAGTCTTTAAAAATGTCCTATTCTGTTGATGTCCACAATGCAGACAGTCTTTAAAAATGTCCTATTCTGTTGATGTCCACAATGCAGACTGTCTTTAAAAATGTCCTATTCTGTTGATGTCCACAGCGCAGACAGTCTCTAAAAATGTCATATTCTGTTGATGTCCACAGTGCAGATAATCTTTAAAAATGTCCTGTTCTATTGATGTCCACAATACAGACAGTCTCTAAAAATGTCCTATTCTGTTGGTGTCCACAGCACAGACAGTCTTTAAAAATGTCCTATTCTGTTGGTGTCCACAGCACAGACAGTCTTTAAAAATGTCCTATTCTGTTGATGTCCACAATGCAGACAGTCTTTAAAAATGTCCTATTCTGTTGATGTCCACAATGCAGACAGTCTTTAAACATGTCCTATTCTGTTGATGTCCACAGCACAGACAGTCTTTAAAAATGTCCTATTCTGTTGATGTCCACAATGCAGACAGTCTTTAAAAATGTCCTATTCTGTTGGTGTCCACAGCACAGACAGTCTTTAAAAATGTCCTATTCTGTTGGTGTCCACAGTGCAGACAGTCTTTAAAAATGTCCTATTCTGTTGATGTCCACAGCGCAGACAGTCTTTAATATTATAAAAATGTCCTATTCTGTGCAACTATGAAGTGGTATTACTGTAGTAAAAGAACAGCCACAAAAAAAACGGAACAGAACTTTTTCAATAGTAACAGAAAATTGTAAAAAGTCACCATGTGAAATTTAATGACAATACCACCATATAGAATTATTGAAGAGTTGATAAGTGCCATCCCCATATTTAATTTTATTCCTGGCATATGGTGTTAGATAGGAGACCTGTATTGTTAATTAAGATCGCCAAGGGTGATGCTAATGGATGCGAGGGCATTAAGGAGAATTTAACTCGCCAACATGTGTGACGGAAGTTAATGGAATTTAAGCTAGCTAGTATTGATCCTACAGCACTCAGCTTCAAAACTGATCAACAAATGTCCCATGTAATCATATTCATGTTTACCTTTTCACTGCTACTGGAGCGTAACAATAACATATTGCTCTAGGATGAAAAAAAAGAAAGTTTGTGGCTGATGTAATTAGCTCATCGATAATTTGCATAATTATGCGGTCATTGTCATGAAATTTTATGTGTGGAGTCATCTCTCCGTTGGCTAATTACTAATTACTTTCAGGTATTGTTAGAAACTAGATGTTGTGCTCAGTCTTGCCTGGGTTGAACCTGAATTTGGCCTCCCTCTCTAGCTATCTCTTCACATGCTCTCTATCATTCCCATCTCCTCTGTCTGCACCTCCCTGTCCCTCTTTTCTCACTCCACCTTTTTCTCTCCCGTCCTCTTTCTCCCTCCCTCCCCCTTCTTTCTCAGATAGATTGAATGAAACCAGATCTGCCCACATTATTATTTGATGTAAGATACATGGAAGATGAATACGAATGAGGTATAGATAAATAAATGCAGATATGATAATTAAAATCAACTTATTAATATGTTCCAAATTTATTATTTCTATCTCTTTATCAAACTTCAGAAAACTTGGCTATACATTTTGAATAGAATTACTTGCCATTACTTTTTCTTCTACATTGTTCTAGATCTTTTATACTATTCCATTACTTGTAAGTACATCATGTACATTACAGGTCCTTGTATACAAATCATATGTTTTTATCACTTATTATAAAAATACCTAATGAGCAGTTTGAAATGGGGACCTATATTTCCTTTCTGGCGTGGCCTATTACCATCTTTACATGGGCCTATGCCTAGAGCCATGGTCATGGGTGTGGCGAAGCGTAGAGCAGTGTTTCTCAAAGTGGGGCATGGCAATATTTTGGTGGGATGTGGGACTTCGGAATGGGACGTACGGATTTTTCATTGAATTCTTAATTTCATCGTGTATTTTAACTAGTTAAGAAACAAGTGAGTGAAACTTGAAATAAAGTTTCAATTAATACTTCATTTGAATGTACACATACAGAATATATAAATATGTTTTTAATCTTTTGTATATACATTGTGCACTAACTTTGTCGGATCATGATTGGGTGCATGTTTTTTTAAAAAACTGAAGTGGGGTCGTGGGACAAAAAAGGCTGAGAAACACTGGCTCAGAGCCAATGTCTTGGCTCAAATGGTTGGGTTTTAGAATATTCTAAATATCCAATTTTTACAGCTGTTGTCTGCCATACATCACAGCTGCAGTGTTTACCATTTTCTATCGTGCTGTGAGGTTTTCATTTTTTATCTCATGCAACAATTCTGATACACTAATTGTTTTAGTCAGCAGTCAAAGGGTTAACCTTCTAGTGGCTGCGTTAGAGTCCATAATATTTGAAACACATCACAGGATGCCCATTGTTCTATATTTGAGCACTTTCTAATTTATCAGCAAATAATTCCCGGGTTTAGAATTAGAGGGAGTCTAGGAGCCATTTGACTGCTTTTGAGGAAAAAGCAAAAAACATCATTTCAGTACAAACCAATTGAATTGAACATTTTAATGATTTACTCAAAATGTTGGTGTCAGTATTGCAAACGTTTATTAAATTCAGCTGGTTCGTACTGAAATGATGTTTTTTGCTTTCTCTCAAAAGTAGTTAAATGGTACTTAGATCCTTTGTAAAACACCCTCAATTTTTGTGATAAAGATTTTATATTTTTATATTTTATATTCTTTATTATATATATAATCTGTTTGACGGTTTTTGACCAGTTTTGGAAGATTCATTATTTTGTGTAAAGGCTTTCAGTGTCTGGGCAAATGAAAGTTAAGCTGTCACAGTGTAAAACACAAATGGAAGTCATAGTAACCGAAGGCTAACTTCTTTTCATGGAGGTCCTGCTAAATTGTCGTTGTGGTGAAGTTAGAATTATATCATTTTGACCACCGTGACAGCTTAGCATGGCTCCTCTGAATAGAAGTCAGCTCTAAAACCTCTTTATTTTTGGAGGATCTTTGCCTTTAGCATTTGCACTTCTCTATTTCTTGTTTTTGTGGCTGTTGTGTTTGTAATTGAATTTGTATACTTGTTTGATCCCATTTTGTGTGTGTGTGGGGGGGGGGAGGGGGTGGGTTGCTTTTTTTTAAGTTTGCACGGGCAGATGGCCTTGTTAGTAGGTCTGATCTTATCAACTTTCAACTGCCAAGATATCTAAACGTGTCCAATGTGCACATGGGCCATCCGAGTTTTTCATCTTTTTATGAGAAGACTAGGTGCTCGATCCTACCTGCCATAGGACCAGGGACAGGAAATTCCCCCAAATTTCCAACATGCCTGCACTGACCGGGGAACTGAACTCGGTAACTTCGGCATGAGAGGCAAACACCTTGCCTCTAAACCAACATGCTCCCTCCACTTGTGTTTTTCACTGTTACAACTTAAATATTGCTTTGTAGTTTCATGCCTGAATGCCACCCATGAAAAACTGCCGGAACTTTGATGTGTGTTTTTTTTTTATCCATGCCAGGTGTACAGAGTAAAAGATTGGAGTGTCACATCCCAGCATAATTTGACGACTCAAAATGCATTGATACAGCAGATCAGGTAAAAACTGTCAGTTCTTCCAGCCAGTTCTCCTTGTTTTTATGATCGGATTGTTGAAATCTTTTAACCTTTTTTTTTTGTCATGTTCTCAGTGAGCGACTCTTATTAACACAACAGAAATACAAGGGGATCAGGCTGTTTTCCTCATTTTTATGATTAAATTGTTGAAATCTTTGAATTTTTTTTATCATGTTATAAGAGAGCGGCTTTTATTATCATATCAGAAATACAAGGGCGTCGGGCTGTCTGTCTCTCAGTCAGCTCTTTCCTTTTTCCTGCATCCTATAATTCTAGGCTTGTGTGGCTTGTTACAGAGACACCCCGACAAATTACATTTGGACAGTGAAATTATGATTTTCAAGTATCGTAGTTTTTTCCCCAGTTTTTTTCTTGTGAAAACTCACCATTTTAATTGATGGAATGCAACCACAGCTGGTTCTGACTTTATTTTAATTATAACTGGTGACTTGAATGTGAGTTGTAGAATGACTGTAAAGCACCTAAAGCTTGCATTTGATGGGACATAGTACTATGCAAATGTTATTTATTATTATTATTATTTTAAACCTGCTGTCTTGAATATTAGGTCAAGTCCATCCGGAGACTTCCTTGCATTAAGATACACTTTCCCTTCTGATGGATGTAATTTCAATTACATTCTGGTCTTGCATTTCCCAACATTCACCAAGGCTTTGCAGGTGAGTTGGATATCTTATCTTGCCGGGTTATACGAAACTCCCCTTTATCCGAAAGATTTCTGTTATCATGCCATAATCCTTCTATATTCTTGTGAGTTTAAGCCTTTTTTTGGATGTAAAGAAATTTATGTAAATCCCTCTAATCTGAGAGATTCTCTTTCATATACTCTGTTGAGAGAGGGTGCTTTGTTTTGTATTGTTTGAGTTTGGATTTTATGATGCGTCAGCACAATAACAGCTACTTTGTGCCTTTCATTGCATATTTTGGTACTCTGTTTATGTTCGGTATTCAGATCTTCGTCACAATTTTTTTTCTTTAACCAATGTGTTAAAATTATATGAATGTATTTGGTTCTGTGTTGGACTTGACAGCTCTGAATGTGAAATATAAATAAAGACAGTATACCCAAATAGACTGTGAAGGGCGCAAAATGGCTGTTATCATGCCGAAACACCATGAAACCCAAATTCAAACTCAAACAGATCTTCATCTATTTAAATTTCATAGGCGGAATTAAATTAGTTCCGCATAAATTTGAATACGTTGGTGACACTTTCAAAAGTTGTTTTGTATGGATCTGAAAGAGTTTCGTAAATGTGTACAAATATGTTTATATCGAGGTGTAGATCTTAGCCTCTTTCAGATAGGACAAGACATATTGTGGGTCCATGTCAGAGAGGGCGCAGTCTCGAAATCGCGTTAAGTTTTTTGTGAAAGAAAACATCCCAACTGTATTTATGTCATGCTCGACACATGCAGGCTTGCTTAAAAGGGTAGGGTGGGGCCAGGAAGAACAACAGTATTATGTCATAAACTGGACCGCCAAGATACCAGGCAGAGCAGACCCAGCTAGGTTTGAGGTATTTGTTATAGGAGGATCACAGCCCTTAGCATTTACACCTCTGAGAACAAAATACTGCAGTGAGCTGCGCCAGTCACCGTGTAGTCTTCACACCATTCTGTGGACTGTTATGAATGTGTCATGCATGTTACCTTGACTGCTATACTATAACAGTATTTTTGGAACAGGTAAAATAATTATATTATACAACAGCGGGCCTATGGCACATATACACCATACACAGAGAATTGGAATTCGGCATCAAGGGAGGTAATAAAGTAAACTTACCACAGTGTCTATTGTTGCTTCCCTTAAGAGACTGAAAATTGTGATTTTTAAACCCACTACTTTTTATCCAAAAATGCAGTAAATACAAAAATTTAATTGTTGGTCTCCCAAATTTTGGCCTAAACAGACATATAGTTTAGATGAGGATCTGAAAATGTAAATGTGGTATGTAGCGATCTGAACCGTTTAAATATTTTTGACCCTTTATTCAGAAAGTTGGTATTGAGTATCCATAAAAGTTTCAGTGGAATGAAAGTTTCATTCAGGTTTCACATTATCCAGATGTCTGTTTTGTGCAGGTTAAATAAAATGACACCATGATGTAGGTAGGAAATATAAGTTTGCATTTGTCAAGATTTTCTGTAACTACAAGATTTTGCACTGAGAGATTGGAAGTGTTTATGAAAGATATCAGCAAACCATGGAACATTGGAATGGTTGTATTCAAGGTCTTGTATTCCTCTCCTCTCTTCTTGTTTTCTTGCATACATACGGATGAAAAATTCATGACAGGAAAAAGAAAAAAAAGGCAGTAATTGTTAGTCATTAACTCTTTCCATACTGCAATTCAGCCCAAATTAGTCCAAATGCGTCAGTCGGGGGGACCGATACATCGGCAAAAAGTACTCTCCTTGTTACCCCTGGGCATTTCAACGATACTGTGTCCATCTAGCTTCCCAGTGTTTTTGTTGTTTGTGGTACAACCGATGCCACTATTACTGCACTTCAGCAGAAATTAGTCCAAATGCGTCAGTCGGAGGAACCGGTGTATCGGTGAAAAGTACGGAAAGAGTTAAAAATGGGGTTCTCAGGATACAAGACCAGAGGCAGACTAAGGAAGACCATTGAACCAGCTGTGGTGAAAAAAAATTTGATGGCCCATGACACTAGGCCAAGACAGGCTTCCCAGCTGGCTGCAGACCAAAAGGTCTTTTTCTTACTGCTATACCCTCAGTGGTACAAGCAGATTGAGAAAGAACAGCAACAAAAAAACAAAAAATCAGCCTCTCATGAAATATTTAACATTCCAGTGGACTTGAGAACAGTCTGGTCAAGTCTGAAATGTTGCAATTTTTTGTGTGTGTGTGGTAATTTTGGTGTAAACAGAATAGGACCTCATTCCACACCATGTGTGAAAGTACCTTACTTATAGAAAACAGTAAAAAATACTAACGAATGTAATTATATTGTGATAAATTCTCATCTCGGTTCACACTTTCCATGTTTAACCTTTATGTGCCGCTGCAATCAACTGTTGTTCCACCTACAATGTCATGCGTCATGCCATGGCGGTCACATGCTGCCCTCTCCTGTGCTTTTCCTCTTGCTACACGGTGGACAACCTCTGTTACCCTTGTATAAATAAATGATGCATCTGAAATTTTATCCTCCTGTTAATACTAGTGTTGGCATGGTGGAAAGTTCAGTCCGCTATTTTCATTGATTCAAGTTGTGTTGAAAAAAGTTACAATTTTTCAAAACTGCTACAAAATCGCAGTTACGCAAGGAATACAATGGACTCCTGCCCTGCACATACTGGGAATGAACTGCTTGAGTGTGGTGTGGCATATGAAGGTGTTTGAGTTTGAGTTTGGGTTTAACGGCATGTTGAAATGATAATGGCCACTTTGCGCCTTTCACAGTCTATTTGGTTACTTTATTTATGTTTCGTATTCAGAGCTTCATCAATTTAAATTCCACAAGTGGAATTAAATAGTTCTGTATAAATTTCATCACGCTGGTAAAATTCTCAAAAATTGTTTTGTATCGGCCTGTAAGGTGTTTTGTAAATGATTACAAAAGATTTTAAATCAAGTTGTAAATCGTAACCTCTGTTAGAAAGGACAATATGTAATTAATTTTTTTTTTGTTCCTCACAGGAAGTTTATCTTTCAAGACTTGGGCTGTTTTTGCCTGAGCTGAGAATTATGCATGGAATTTAACATAATATTTGGTATGACAAATCAGATTAAACTGTAGTAAGGGTGTTTATGACCTAGGGCAACGAGAGCATTTTTGTGTGCTTAGTGGATTTGTTATTGTAAGATTGAACACTTTTTTGTATGCGGCACATTTGAGGCGGCAACAGGAGGAACAGGTTTTTGCCCGGGGTGGGGGGGGGGGGTATATAAGCGAGAGGTATGTGTGAGGGAGGGGGATGTCTTAAAGTATGAAACAATTGTAATATATGAACCATTGGCGTGAAATAAAATATCTGTGTAAATATAAGTGGAGTGTTGAGAAATTTCTACTGATTGACTGTCAAACGCCATACCACACGAATATGTAACGTCAGTCATAACATCATTCCTATACATCTGTCTCCCCAGGTTGATGTACGCGGAGCATACTGGCCTGTTTCCGAACTTGTAAATATGCAAGTCTTTCCAAGATTTTCACTGAGTGAAAGTTGTCTGGCTGTCATGAAGCAACACAACTACGGCAGAAAAGTTTTTATTTACAAACTTCCTACGCGTCTGCACTCGCTGCAAGAACTGTGTCGAAGAGCAATATTACATCTGGTCACTCCCAAAGATATTCCAAAGCTACCACTTCCTGTTGCTGTGCAGACAGATCTCATCCGGCATGCTGTCTAGCGGAGAGGAGCCTCCTCCTGCAGCGGTTAATTATATTTCTTTAGATCTGGCTATTTCAATTTTAGTTTTTCTTACTGAATTTAGCTCCACCATAGATGATTTAAGCCTTTTAAAATCAGAAATTCCATAGTATTGAAAGAAGGTTAAAATGGTACAGAACATGAACAAAACAACAGTATTTTCCAAATTTCAGTATTGCAGACAATCAAGTGAAAAAAAAAACAACTATACAATAAATTCTAAAATATGAAAACAAAACGAATTAAACAAGCTTTCCATCACAAAGACTGTCTGGATAAAAAATTGTGTTCATGTCCATCACTGCTGCAGAATTATGTCAATACAATTACGCTCAAATTTTATGCAGCTGAAATGTATATTAGTGTGGCACTCCAGGAAAATCTGTCAGATGATGCACAGGTTGCTTTTGAGATACAGGCCTACAAAGTCATTTTTCTCAGTTTCTCCTTTTACTGCACCTGACACTTTAAACGGCCGTATCTCAAAAAGTATTTGAGATAGTGACTTCAAATAAAAAGCAAAAGACACAGAAAATGTCCCTCTTTTATAATAGTGTATATCTCAAAATGTGAAATTTGACCCATAGGAAGGGTTTTCCTTGAACACCACACATTTATTCAGCTTTGCAGTGATGTATGTTTGAATTCAGTCAGTGGAGAAATAAGTAGGTACGAATGATTCTTGCCTAGTGTTCGCTAATTCGATTCCAATGTTGTTATTGCTTTGCCAATGAATATGAATGGGCTAATTAGCTATGGTTAGTTCTTACAATGTTGTTATAGAATATTTGTGAGACTGCTGAAGCTCATTTATTGGTTCAATCATCAGTGTCAAAATATGCATGATTTTGTATGTGCAACTTTGAATAACCAGAAAATTGTTGCATGGGCAGGGGCAACAATCATAATATGATTATCAGGAATGATTTCTACCAGCAGAGAATATAGCACATGACAATGACAGAGATATAGAAAAATCATAGGATGAAATGTAACCACACAGAAATATCTTAATCTTGGTGAACATTCAAAACCTTTTCCTACAAGTACCCATTCATAGGATGTCAAAAAGCCGACACAATACATCTCAGAAATTGAGTTTAACACAGGATAAAGTGTGTATGTCATAGTTTAGAAACAAAAGAAAACTCCCCAAAAATTACTGCTATGCCAATTTGAAGCTGTGGCATAGCTGTTCATTCATAGCTTCATAAAATTGAAACCAACAAAGGCAATGAAATGCTTATGTTTTAGCAGCTTTCAGAGACCCAGGATTGATTTTAAGGCTTTATTGAAGTCCATAATTTAACAAAACTTTGTTCAGAAGACCATAAAAAATCCTTAGTCTGTCAGATTGTCGTAACTTCTTTTATTATGTTGTGGGATGGCAAGTTGCATGGTTTCTTTTTTTAAATTAAAGGCTCAGCTGTTTTCAATTTTCCTGTGCTTTTTTTTTTTCATTTTTGATCATTTCTATCATACTTAAGAAGTAAATATGTAATTAGTTTAGAGCCAGTGTTAAAAGGGTCTTTAATTAGTTCTTAATTTTTATTTTAAAAAGTCCTTACTTTTAAATTTTAAGGACATTAGGGAATCTTGTACAGTTGTAACGGTACACAAACACATATTTATACTTATATAAAGGTGGCTGTATGTCTAAACTGATGAGTTGGACAGATTAGAGTGCATTGGTTTTCAGGGTTTTTCGTTTTGAGCCCCATAATTTTATACCTGAGCAGCTTTGATCAACAAATGAAGAGCATTTTTCCAAAACTGGGGTAGTCGAATTTTGCGTGAGTTATGCCCCTTTCAGATAGTCATTCAAAATGAGTATAAGGCGGGCATGTAAGACGCAGTGTAAGTGTTCAGTTAAGCTTGCCTTGTCCTGTCTTTATCCAACATTTTGTGTAAACACTTTCAGGTTGTAACTGAACACTTACACAGCATCTTATACTCATTTTGAATGACTAACTGAGCTCATGCAAAGTTTGACTTACCCAGTTTTGAAAAAAATGCTCTCCAAATGGTTGAAGATTCCAGTCTGTTGTAAATTTTACTTTATTGCAATGTTTTAGCTCTTTCTGCATGTAGAGCCATATACGTAATTAATAGTCATCTGCATAAGGTTGGCGAGAGTGACAGTTTTCTTCTGAATTATTCCAGACTTCTGAACCTTGATTTGCTGTTGTGTTTGACTGCTGCAAATTCTGGACCAGAATATGATGATAGTTGTTGAAAGGAAGTGGAAGCAACAATATTTCATTATTTCTTTGTCATCAAGTATTGATTTGTTTCGCTTGACATCACAGGACTTGTGGTTCTATGAAATTTCAAATTTTCTTTCGTCTTTTGTCAGAAGTTCCAAGGCCACATGTTTCGGTCTTCCAAGAATCACATTTCTTCTTTTCGGATTACAGCCAATCTTTACGAGTGTGCATGCTCAGCCCCTGCACCCGAGAAATAAATCTGTGCAGATGCAGTTGCTCAGTCCCCATGTACAGGGGACAGAGCTGCACCACAGTTTTGATTGGCATTAGTGGAACAAACCGATTGACAGAAAACAAGATTTCAAATTTGCTAAGCTGAGAATCATCCCTTTTTAAAACACCATAATCTCTTCCTGGTGCTGAAGTTTTCAGTGAATAATGTGTTCTTTTATTGTTTTGTGGTTTATTTCCTGCTGATTTTAAATTTTTACCTCTTTCATTTTATACCTATTTTTTGCTATATTAGCTGTGTGAAATTTATATGTACCTAGATTGTTTCATTAATGGGCAGTCTGCTGTTTGAGAAGGATGATGTTGTGAAATGATGTAAAAAGAAAATGTCTCGAGACCGGGATTGATCTGTAACATTTATTTCTAATTCTAGTCTGCTTCTATCATTAATTGTGCGGCATTCGAGTGAAATGGTCCACATGTCGCGCGTGGCACTTTTGAGATAGAGCCAGAGATAGGTGGATAGGGATTTCCCAGTTGCGTATCATTTTTTTGACATAAGTAGACTCCTCAATCATTTCTTTATACCTGGGCAAAAGGATTTAATGAATTCTACCTATAATTATAAATATAGTTTTTTTTCATTTTTTCTGATGCAATCTAATGATCTTTGTAAATTCACACAGACTTTAAATGCATTTTTCTCAAAGAGTGACTTTTTCTACCTTGCCACCTTGAAAAAGCCATAACTTGGTCAGTTTTCAACATTTTTACATGAAATAAAGTGCATTCTTCTCAGGACAGTTTGAACTTTCACATACAGTGTACCTGTAACCAATTTTGAAAAAATTGGCAATGTGGACCATTTCTCTGGGGAGGGTCACAATTGTGTACAAGTTTGAAGATTTACATAAGAAAGGCATTGAACTTCTTTTGAGAGCAAGACCAGAGGAGATCCTCAGAGGAAGAAAACCTCGATCAAGCTTTTTTGGCTCTTTATTTCCTTATCACACAAGGCTGTGTCATCCAGGTCATGTCTTAGATGATAATGCATTTTTTAGTGAGATTTTTAACTTTAAGTGAGTAAGTCCAGTATGGAATATCTAGTTTTGAAATGATTGATCTGTGAATTCTGATATAGAATTGTCAGTTTTTGCGGTGTTATGAAATGATTATTGCAAACATTCAAAGTCACCTGCAAGCAACAACTATTTACCATTATACAATTCATTGCTGAATTTACGCAAATTTATCAAGACAGACTAGGAGATCAAAATATCAAGCACTTTCCAACTGGCTCCAGTTGTGAGCCCAATTCAAACGACTATTTCCGTTATACAATTTATTGCTGAATTTACGCAAATTTATCAAGACAAACTAGGAGATCAAAATATCAAGCACTTTCCGACTGGCTCCAGTTGTGAGCACAATTCCTTTACTAAGCCTTTCTGTGATCCCACAAATTTTTGTCTTCAACTTGTTTTTTTTTTTACATCATCATTGGGAGAGATGTGAGTAATTGTAGCACTTTCTTTTTTACAATTATTTTATCATCACTACCTGATTTTTACACTTTTTTACCCTGAGTTTATATCATATATATCATTACTGTAAACAGCATTGATTACCGTGTCATACGTTTTTAAGTCTCAGTTATGTCATTTGCCATTGTTTGCAAACTGACAGATGAAAGCATACAAAAATGTGGTTCCATCTGATCAGATTGTGCAGTATGGCATTGATTGCATGGTAGTAATACAAAAACATGTCAACAGAAATTTTTATGTACCAATCTGTTTACGTGTAGGTGATGGAGAATCGGTGTAATTTTAGTGTATCTGGTAGTTGCTGTGGTCATAAACTTATTGTTATTGGTGTGATATGTTAGAAGAAAAAAATTATTGTATGAGTCATCATATAAAAGTTAATTACAAAGGGGTCATACCCAAAAAGCATTGCTAAGAGCCCGCACATAGTGGCTTAGATATCATTTCATTTTTGGTACTTTTGCTAAAAGATATCAATTCAACAATAAGTTAACCAAGACAAACGCGGAAGCACTGTGGGCTCAGCGAAGGCTTATCACAATTTCTCGGCTTCTCAGCCAGAGGAAACTTATGTCCTGCAGCAACATTGCCAAAAGCAAAATGATACTGAAACCACTGTGTTTGGGCTCTCAGGAAGGCAGGCTGCTTAACCCTGCCTCATATTTATCAGGGTTATCAGTCTGCTAGGCTTGGCAATGCTATTCACGGGTTTAGAGTAATAAAAAAACAACTTTTAATGAGTAAACAATTTACTGGAGTAAACAATAAAAGCTGTAAAATTTAACTATGACAATCAATTTGAGATCATTGTTACCCAGGAATGTATTCGTGTGTGCTAATTTCAGCCGCGAGCACATCGAATAGTTTTAATCATCTGGTAGGAAGTGTTGACATCATGGGTCATGTGTTTTTGAAAAAAAAGGGGTCGGAGGCAAGCAGCCAGCAAAATTAAAAAAATTGCTTCCCTACTATTTTGAAGCCTTCAAATGTAAAAAATAACCTTGTTTGCAGGGTGAAAGGAAGGCATCTTCAGAATTTCATGCAAATCAGAGCTGGAGAAGCCAGCATTTTTTTTGGAAGCACACAAATACACATTTGCTTTATATAGAATTTGAGTGAAGTATGAGTCATTCACCAGGAAGCAGAGTCAGATCAAATGACTTTACTCAATTATTCCATTTATTGGCATAACATTGCACTTAAACCAATTGCTATATACTTGAAAATGATAGAAATGCTGCAATTCAACAGGGGCTTGGGACATTTAATGTACATCAGTGAAAATTGTGCTATCTGATTTTGCAGGGTTGTGATAATGAGTGTAT
The DNA here is from genome assembly GCA_963931925.1 of Onchidella celtica. Lineage (NCBI taxonomy): Eukaryota > Metazoa > Mollusca > Gastropoda > Systellommatophora > Onchidiidae > Onchidella > Onchidella celtica. Next base: position 36,825,372 of record OZ007582.1, on the reverse strand, counting down.
ATCTCTGTCTGCCAAAAGTGCAAATACCAGCAATGTTGATACTACAGTTAGTTGAAGGAATTTTGGGGAGGAGTTTTTGTGGATTATTTTCTTAAGTTTTCCATTTTATTTTCATCCTTTCAGCAACAAATATTGATATTACTATATTATTATTGTTGTCATAATTAACTGATATTGTGTTATTTGTTAATGAATGGCAAATTATAGTCATGGTAGTGTCACACATTTCATGATCTTTTATTTGTGCTTGAATTTCATTAGAGGTTCATTAACAAAATATGTGCAGAATTTGGGATGGATCTGGCTGTTACCAAATGCGCCAGTTTAGAACATGATGTATGGAGTTTTGTTGTATTCCCGGAGCCTGTCATTTATAGGTCTCTGTATTAGCTGTATTGTGTATGTTAAAGGTTAAAGTACATGAGTATTACCAGTTCAAAATATAGATGCTGAGAAACACACAAATCCCTCCAAAATGCCAGTTATTGCTTGCCAACAACTATGTATATTCAGTGTAGGTGAGAAAATAATATTGCTGGCATCAAAGGAAAGGGGCATACTGCAGATCTAGTTTGAAACCCCTGTCAGAAAAGCAAACACGAGACTTTTCTTTTCTTTATAACCATCATATGTACATGAAACTTTCTTTTTTGACATAAATCTGTGAGTTATAAATTTACACTTATTACATTCTGACATGAGGTGACCCATGTCTCTGATTCAGATACTCACATATCAAAATGGCGTAAAGATGTAGCTTGAGTTAAATCCTGTTTTTCTAGATGCTAGTGAAGTATTGAGGAGTGTTTTCATTGTGTAGAAGAAAAAACAACTACGCCACTGTTCCAAAGTAGGCTGTGAGAAGAGCTTAGAGTAAATCTTGATAAATACGTTTAAGATAGTTACTGCACTGGCTTTTGTTGTCAGATAAACTGAATATAAGTTTCTTATAATATGATGGTTGCTACAGCCACAAGTACTGGTACCAGGTCTCAGATTTGCAGCAGTGAAAATGACAACTCTGTTTTGCATGTGTCTTCAGTTGTTTTTGCTGAATTTGTCTATATCAAAGACCATAGCTTGAAATATTGTCAAGGCAAAAGAACAGGCAATGTAGCAATCCAGCCAGCATTCCTGTAGCAGTTTGAAGCAGCTTTTCCATAGGTTTTATAGGATTACCACCGGGGAGGTTTCTGCAGGTCAGACTGACATTGGCAAGATGTCGTAACCAACGAATCTGTGTAGGAATGATGTCATTCTTATATGCAAGCTTGACGTCAGTCCTCTGCGTCGGATTTCCTTAGGGTTGCCAGCTGGGAAGTTCCAAATTCATCGTGGAATGTCAGAAAGCTTTCCATAGTTTTGTTTAATATACGTCTTCCCTTAGCAGTTATGCAGTCTTTTGTTTCAGGCTATTTCCAGGGAAGCAGGGATTTTCGCATTTCCTCATTTTCTCATTTTCTCATTCATATGGAATTATAATTGAAGAGGTTAGGTCAAAATTGAGACTAAGTCACATTTTGCTAAAAATAGAACTTCGCATATCAGAGGAAACCAGATAAAAAGGGCTCTCTATTTATAGTAAAATCATCGTTAACCAGCGCTGAGAAAGTTTGATTTAAAAGTGGGCCACACCAATGCAAGAATAAGTTTAAGTCCAAGTCTTTTGGCTTTTTCTCATAATGTCTTATATCTGACTTTAGACTTAACTCTGGTCTTGAACTAACCTCTTCAACTATCATCACATAATCCATTTGGATTTTTCGTCTTTTTCCCATGATATGTTTCACATACCCATAAATTAAGCACTTTCTATGTCAGTGGCACTTACAATTTGCTCACTTCATCAAGGTACTTTCTACTTTAAGTTGTATAGCACCAGAGAGCATCTGTGTTAGCACCTACCTCTTGTTCATCAGGTTTTTTTTTTCCAATGTCCTGAGCTCAGTGATCAAAGATTGTGTAAAGATTTTCTGGTCTGATTTGCTAAGGTAATGAGTCTTGGATAGGCAGGGGAAGGTGCAACAATTAGTCATTGTGAGTTATCTAGATTTGATTGATATAATTAGATGGAAGTTAAAAAAATGTATACATTTTATTACATGACATATAGTAATGGTGTTTCATTTTGTCGGTTTCATGGTGAAGGGGTGCATAGATATCAGTAGCTGCACAATAGAAAGGCAAATGCATCACATCACTGTATGAAGAAAGGGGTGAATTGCCCAAATCAGTGTTGTGAGAAGTTCAGTTTTGAAAATTTTGTGTTACTCTCATCATCAATTTCTTGCCTTTTTGTCACACTGCATAACACAAAACCTAAATGAAATTTTACAAAATTGCTCATGTCTGGTAAAGCCCCCGGCAATACTCTTGATAATCACAAAAGAGTAAATTTCTCAAATTTGACGTATTTGCCCCTTCATCATACAGATAAGTGTTCACCTTTTCATTGTACAGCTGTTGTTATCTATTCGCCCTTTTGTCATGAAACTGACAATTTATGTCATATTTGAACAGATTATTCCTTTTTTGCAGTGAATGTTTTTAAAGTAATGAAATGATGCCTGTATCATTTTAGCTGCAAATGACACATTTACTTTTTATCCTTGGCTGCAAGAATAAAAATAAGATTCTTATCCCTAACAGTGTCATGTCAGACACCATACTTAAATTTCTTTGTTGCTCTTTTACACTGTAACTGAGGATGATCAAATTATTTTATTCTAAAAAATTATTATTTGTTCAAATGGAACAAAACTTGACCTTGCTACTGAAAATAGAAGAGGTGATTTTGGGAAATTTTATTCATGAAATCAAATAAGAGCGCAACATGCATGCAAATGAATAGCAACCCCATATTACACATTGTAGTATATGGCCATACATTAATGTTATTATATTCTGCTTTTGTTATTCATATTCAACAAGTAACTTTCTTGCATTTCCAGTATTCTAATTGGATCTTCTCTGTTAAGGTTACTTACTCTTAATTGGGCTTGTATCATAGGTACCAATGCAGACATTTTCAATTTATTCAAGAATGTGTTCATTTCCCATATCACGTATTCTGCTTAGAAAGAAGAAAAAAATCATATTTAATTGCTTTTACTATGGAAGACAGGGCATGAGAAAGTTGTAGGGTAAACTGCTCCCATGATTTTGACAACACTGAAACTTTAGAAAGTAAAGAAATTAAGGTTTTGCTTGTATGAAATTTCAGAGAAATTAATGTTTTCAGTTATTTGGCTTCAATAAAATCTGAACTTCTTCAGTTACATCAGCCAAATTATTGGGACATGTCAGCACTATGGTAAAAATAATAATAATAATAATTGCTCGACCCAGCATTTAGCCCAAACTCATTTGTAGTTTCACAAAAAGCATTTGATTTGAACACTATTTTGTGATTAAATTTTACGTAAGCGCTGAGTTAATGCTAGAACAGTAATTTTAATCGCCAGAAAGTCATATTATTGTGAGCGTTGTATTCATGTAAATATCAAAAATGTATAGTTTGTACTCATTTTTATAATTTGGTATGCTTTGTTGTGATCAATAAAAACTTTTACACCCATCAAATTATACGGTGTCGGGGACTGTGATGTGGATGAATTTGAGTTAGAAAGAAAGTAGGTCGACTCACACGATAATGGTCATTTATTATACTGTTGTGGATGAAATAACCAAAACAAAAATACTTTCCCCACGCGCGTTTTTTTTTTTCGCGTGTTTTTCTGCTTTCTCTGTGTGATGTTCTCTTTACCGTTTCAGAGAGTGTGTGGGGGGTGTTAATTCTTTAACGGTGAGGGAGTTGCGAAAGGAGTCTGTTTTTACCGTATAAGTGTGTAAACTGACCAAATGAGAGCTATGTTAACTGAATTTTATTGACTAGTCCACAGACTAATAAATAACCAGACTGGAAACACAAGCTTCGGGCTGTGTCGTTTTTTACGGAAGTTAATGAGATGCGGCCGCATAACCAACGTGGCCGCCGCTCGGGAAATTCCGATTTTAGTTCTATCTGCATTAGAAATTTCTTTTTATTTGTCAAGATTGGTTGTACATGTATTGATAATGCATTGTCTTGCCTATCCTTTCATTTTATTGTCTACAGCTGCCTTTTTTTTATTGTTATAAATTATGACCGTCTGGACTTTTAACGACCGCTGCATTGTAACTGTGCTGAAGCGTCGGTCGCAACCGTAAATCTAATGTGGCGAATGGTTCATGACCTTTCGCTGTTTTGTGACGTCACACAATGGGATCATCCAGTCTGTTTAATTTATTAGTCTGTGGACTAGTCCGAGGTCTATAAAATCACAGACAGTAATCTCCTCTTGAATATTTCTCGGAAATCCGGCTCCTTATTGGGATCTTAACTGGAGATCCTTTTATTGCTTATGGCTATGAACCTACCTCAGATGAAGCACGCGGGTTAAAGTGGGCTCGTTCTACGGGCCATCCATAACGTGGGCTACGTGCGCTTGGGGGGGGGGGAGGGGGGGGAGGGAAATATGAAAAGGCTACGTGGGTCTGATAGGGTTCTAATGTACTAAAAATGTGGATAGATAGATTAAAAATGGATATCAGATACTTAATGGCCATGATACATGACATTGGCATATGGCACAGAAATAAATGCAATGGATAACCATTGTAGTAGTCAGTGTAGTGTTAGAGTATCAAAATATTTAGGAACGGTGCCTTCTACATCTAAATCTTCAAATTCTACGCAATCCTATTGTGCTTATAGCTAGATAAATAAATACCCGGTAGCTAGATGAATGGTTAAAACGATGAATAAGCAAAACTGGGCGAGACAGCTGAAAAGTGAAATAAATACGTTTTAAATAATGCATAGAGAGCCCGAAAAAAAAAAAAAAGGAGAAAAGAATAGAAGGACGGCCGGTGGCAAACTGAAGCAAATATTATGGAAGAATGAATACTCATGATAAGATGCTGCGTTTTCAGACCTGACATCAAGCGCACCGATGAACTCTGTTTTAGGACAATTAACAAAAAAAAAATAAAAATAAATGTAAAACATAATCCAATAACAAATTTATAAAGGGGAACGCCTCTCTCACCCCCCTCTCTCTCCCTCTCTCTTCCTCCCTCTCTCTCTTTTTTTTTATTTTTTACATTTTATGAAAATGAGAGGAAAGCGTGTGTAAAGGGATTCTAATAATTTTATCAGGCAATGTATTGTAATGCGTTACTACTTATTTTCCTTGCCATGAAGACTGGCTTTTCTCCCTGTCATTGAAATAATTTTTCACTGTGGAAACTCTTGTTCGACAAAACACTCACCTACTAATTCAATATTGCACACGGCTCCTACTTTGATCGCCACTAAACTATATCAGCTCGTAGCAGAATTCCCGCAATCGCAACGGAAAGCTCTCTCGTGCACAAGTCGTATCTCGGTTTCATGCAGAAGCGGCAAAGCACAAGCGGCGCTACTCTAGTCTCTAGGCCGCGCGTGCTGCTCTGTCTGCGTGCCGTGGTGAGATCGCCTGCTGCTGCTGTTTGTCTGGTAAATCTATCGGCCGGCTGATCAAATGAACTGTACTGGCCCTCTAACACGCTGTTACTAACAACGGCTTACAGTTGACGGATTTACCACTGTTTTGATAAAAAAAAAAAACAAGAAGAAATTATATTTCGGATTCTTGAAGGTAAGCAAATCATTCTTTCGAGCACCAGAACACCATCTCAGTTTTTGTGTTTCGATTTTAGTTCTTCAATCTGTTTCATGTAATCACTAGGCCCGGGAGCTTTCTAGATCTAGATCTAGATCTAGTCAAGATCTCTAGATTCAGATCTAGATTCTAGGTTCTAGATCTAGCTGTAGGCTAGCTATTGTTTGAAAAAAAAAAAACGATAGATCTAGATCTAGATATCTAGATTTAGATCTAGTCTAGATCTAGATCTAGATCTAAAGAAAAAATAAAAGTAGACGCAAAAGTGAAAAGGGGCGTGAGGTGGTAAAGGGAAGCATTAGGGGACAAGAGTTAACGGATTTAGCCACTACAGAGCTATCAAAGGACAATGTTGGTGTATTTGCCAAGGAATTACACATGAAAAATTTTTAAGTGCCCACTTGTTAAACTAAAGAGATGATTTTCCGTTTTGCAACATTGAACGTATCAGGACGGTGGTGGAAACCAGGAAGTGATTTTGTACCCGTGCACAGTTTGCGCACTTGAAACCCTTGCACGGCACTTGATATCTGTCATGTCAACAAGGCCTCTTGTTTCTCTGTCCTCATGAAAGGAAAAAGCACTAGATTTCTAGTGACGGGCAACTAGGTCTATCATAGTCATAGACATGGGTGAAACTCATCAAATTGTTGGTCTTTCAGTATGATTGGTTATGATCGAGGTACCTCGGTTATGACTCTATGAGTAATAAGTAGAAAGTAGAATCATTTTGTGGCACTGAAAAAGACCCCTAGACCTAGATCTAGACTCTAGATCTAGATTAGTAGAAATGTTTGATTACATTTATTTGTTGGTGTGGGCTTTTATACAGGTAATGGCATCAGAGGAAACATTTAAACAAAAGAAGGAAGAAAAAGCCTCTAGGAAACTGGCCAAAGAAGTACTGTTTATAAATCCGTAATTTTAGATGTTGTATCATATTGATGTAAGCAGTTCCTTTGAACAGCCAGGCGTAGGGATTGAGGCAAGTTAAACTGAAAAGATGCCAGAAGGGCGAAGACTGGTGGTAGTGAAGGTGTTAAAGATTTTGAAATTACTGTCCGACCTGTTGGACTATCAAAACTTGTGGATTAGGAATGCTCGACCAGTGGAATGTCGGAAAGGCAGATGGGTTTTGTTTGCATGCGAAGGCTGGGCTTCCACCAGTCAGAATCGCGCCTCATGGTCTGCCAAGGTCGGACCTGAGTTAAGCAGTATTGTTGGTTTTAAACTCATCCGTTGGCGATGTGGATGTTGTGTTTATCTAAGCAATCGCGGGAGGAATATCATATTTCACACAACTTAAGGCTGCTTTCCATATTGGACTATGAGCTTGACTGAATTTTTTGGGGGATAAAATGTGACCGTGCTTAGTGCGTCCTGTCACACGTATTGGTTGTATGTGCTTGGAGTATAAGGTCTGTATTGAACAAAAATCTAAGATCTCAAGAGAGCAAGAATTTGGCTTTCATACGGATCAACTTGTTCTAATTATCGGCAATCATGGAAATGTATTCATACGGTGTATGAGCTAGATTTGTCACTGAACGAGTCGGTAAGCATCTGAGCAGGCAATAGAAACGCATAGGGTTGGTAGACCTGGATATTTAACATGAATGTTGAAGGTATGTACGTCCCCCAAGTTTTCTTTGCGCTGGGGGTACGTATTTAAACAACTTTTGTGACTCCACAACTAGAGAGCTCCTACCGAAATACTCCTAACAACAGCCTTGATTTTAAATATTCTTTCAGGTTTTCTTTTTGTTTTCCTCCTCTTTTCTTTTGGTGGTTGGGGGAGGGGGCAGGGTTAGGCATTCGATAAGATCTAGAGTTGAAGATAAGGACGGGGCTAGGGATAGGTACGTATAAATACGCGCCCCTAGCGCAGAACGCTCGGGGTGGGTGAATAACAACAGCCGACTGACACCGTGACACTGATCACTAGAGTTTGTTACCCATTGCGATTATTTTTGTGCTGGTATGTTTTAGTTGTATATTGTACCAGTGTCATGCATTGCGGAAATAAAGATGTAGACATGTATGGGGAGGAGGGCATGTGTATTGATGTATGTTTGACATACCAGCGTTGATAATGATATGATCATGCGTTAGCGGGAGGACAAAACTATAATTATCTTTAAAGCTGCAAGGTCCTTTGATCTTCCATCGAAATCGGAGTGCAAACAACAACAGGGGGACAACAGAAACCACAGCAGCAGCAGCCAAAACAAGTATCGGCTTTATTGCTCCCCCAAGTGTGATGAGCTAAGACTAAAGAGTGCCTCAAATGAAAGCACGCATGGGAAACTAGTTAGATGTCAGCCGTATTTGATAGCTGGAGAGTATTAATTACGAACACAATAACAATGGAGACTGCTCGAACATCGATGGGGCGAATGTTGACGTCTTTGTTTTCGGAGAATTTCTGCCCTTGGCATTTGCACTTCTCTTTTTCCTGTTGTTGTTTTTTTTTTTCTTGTTTTTGTATTTGTAAACATGTCTGACCCCATTGGGTGGGGGAGGGGAAATTAGTTTTTTTTGTTGTTAATTTTGCTAGGGCAGCGGCCTTCTTCGGCCTGCTCTTCTCGACTTCCGAGTGCCAAGTTATCTTATGCGCAACGTGCACACGGGCCATCCGAGGTTTTCTTTTCGACCTTATCCCAGAAGTTTAGGTGCTCGATCCTCAAATGGATGGGTTTTTTTTGGGGGGGGGGGGGGGAGGGGTGTTCCGAGTACATTTATCCACAGTATAGTACCACGTGAAATTAATATATGGCAAAACTAAGTCAATAGGACCATAAAGGAACAAGTATAGGTGGAATACTGTGGGAGAGATTATGACAATGCAAGAAACCCAGTTTCTTATGTACTAGTAGGTCATTCGGTCTTTATAGAGCTGCTGTTCCGTACCTGTCTCAGATATGAACAGATCTATTCCAGAGAGTGGTTGGCACGGGCGTACAGAGAGAAGCCTTGTTTGAAATGTTACCCGTCATGTCATTGAAGCGTGTAAACTGCATTTTCCTAGCGCTTTCAGTTGTGCCTGCCCCCTTCTCTGGCAATCCTGACCTCTTGACTCGGCTGACAATAAATATGATGATTGTTGGAAAGTGGGGGTGGGGAGGAGAGGTTGGGGGGCGGGGGTAATAATGGAAGGTTCCGAAGAGGTGGGTTGGGAATGGAAAGGTTGAAATGCGAGGACAGGGAGATTGTAGAAAAGTGCTACCTGTTGTCTTTGTAGCGAGAAGTTTTAGCTGAAGAAATGGCAGCGTCATAATTGAATGGGCGCAGCCACCAAACCATGGCTGAGAAAACCGGTCTCTGAACTAAAGGTCCGGCATTGTTGACGCAGCAAACTTTAATATTGGAGAAGGCGGAAAAAAGGGAGGGGGCCGTGCTCTTGATAGTTGACAAATTTCACCGGTGGACCTACAGGTGAATGAAATGCATTGTGAATGTCTTGCCTTACAAGAAGTAATATTTTGATGGGCAAGAGAAAATGACCAGTATATAATTTCTCTGATATTGTAAGTTATGTAATCATTCTATTTCTATTCATCTTTGAAGTTGTGGAATAGATCTGAGACGCCATCGGTTTTAGTATTCATATTGTCTTCGGTTTCATTGAAAAGACCGTTGATATTAATTATTGGTCTGTTCTTATCTGTGAAGTTCCCATTAAACGGAGCTGCGTGTCGCACTGAACTACTAGTATGATAATATCAGAGACCTTATATAGCGAGACAGGTAACTGTGGCTGGATCCGCGTATCTGGGTCAGGCATCCGTGTTGGCATTAACGGCGGTAACAGATGACAAGTCTTTATTCTCGGCAAGAAGCTTACATTGTTATACCGTATAATGGTGTAAGCTCCTCGATTCTCGGTAGTTGTAACAATGGCGAGCACTAAGAACACACACTGTAAATGGTGTTCTGCTATGTACTTTACTAATTCAAAGAACAAACGACCGGATTTATCATTTTTCTCCTTTCCATTAGACCCAGTCAAGTAATAAACTTTGACATGGCTTTTAAAAAAAAATTTTTAAAGCATCGAGTCAGCATACATTTATTGTCCAATTTGTTACAAAATTATTGTCAAATGTTGGTCAGGGATGGTAATGCATTGGCATTGACTTAAAGTTAAGGTATACTTGATTACTTTGAATGTACTTTAAAAAATTAAAACTATTTTATTCTCGTAAATTATGGCGCTTTGGTTGTTTTAAGATTATTGTTAGATTGAAAGATTAATTGTAATTGACAGGTTTTTTTAACCTATGCATGACTGTGATTAACATTCTGGAGTGTCTTTCGGATCTAATATGTAAGTTGGGCTGAAAAGGAAGCATAGTGGATGTCTATGCAATGAAAGAAAAGAAAATATTATCCATTAGATTGAGCGTGACATCTTTGTGGCAAGGCATATTGTCATTCCTTCTCCAGATGCAAGAAGTGGGTAGTGAATACACGAAGGGCTTATCTAGAGAAGACGGCTGAAGCACTGCACAAGAGCAATGTTCTGTGTTCAGAGCACTTTGAGCCATGCTGTTTCAGCGCAACAGCAACAACGAGAAAACGATTGGTGAAAGGCGCCGTCCCAACAATTTTCAAAGTGCCAAATCCGCCCCCCCCCCCCCAAACTCACTGGAAATCGACCATTGCCTACACGCATCATTCAACCTTCTCCTCCCCCCGTATCCTCATCACAACAAAATGAACCTATGGATACCCAAATACAGGCGATGCCGACGAAAGGGTAGAAACAATTAAAAACTCTTTGCGAAAAAATTTTACAGCGCAGAGAACAAAGATCTGGCGCCTTAAGAAAAAGCTTTAGAAGTCTCGGGAAGAATCTGCACCAAGTGAAACAATTACAGAAGATGGCAGGTCTTTGGAAGAAATACTCAAAGCGCATTTGTCAAAAGATGCCCTCCGCTTTGTCTTAACCCAGATCAGGGTTTCTAAATTATCCAAAGGAGCACGCCGCTGGACTTTTGCCGATAAAAGCTTTGCGTTGTCCGTGTACCATGCGAGTAGAAAAGCTTACAGCTTACTGCAAAAGGTTTTCCACCTTCCGTCACCCAGAACTCTGTCTTTGTCCATGAAAAATGTTCACATACAACTGGGTCTATTTCAGAATATTCTGAATATGTTCAAAATTAAAGTAAAGGCCATGGCAGAGAAGGAAAGATTATGTGCCATTATATTTGATGAGATGGCCATCAAGTATGGTATTCGTTACGACCCAACTCATGACAAAGTTGAGGTTTTTGAAGATAGTCTTTCCTCCTTTTATCACACTCATAAAACTATTTATCATCTTTATCTAAACGTCAGTAAATTGAAAGAAATAGTGCCCATCATCGCCTCTTATTCCACTATTGTCAGCCTCCCAGCTGACTGTGCGACCGCCGTTATCTGTATCTGGGTCACGCTGGGCCTGTCACACTGCACTGCAGTGCAAACGTATGGAGCGGCCCCGGCAGTTACCTGTCTCGCTATTGTAAGGTCTCTGATAATATCTTGATCGTTCCTGTCGTTTACACAAGCAGAGAATGTCTCTGGGGCACCATTATTATTAAGACCCCCCCCCCCCCCGCACGGTTTGTTGCGGCAAGTATATTACTCTGGAGTTGATCTAGATGCGCAGCTTGGTCTATAAGCTCTCCTGCTCATTACATGTATTGTAATGTATTATGAGGTTAATGATGACAGACATAGACTCTAGGAATCAGGATGCTTATTATAATACATTCAAGGAGAGCGTGCCTATAATAGTATAAATACTGATAGTGTTTGCGATACTCAAAATAGTCTTACCTCAGCAGTCTGCGATAGCTTCCTAACAGTTGCACCTGGCTCATTTTTTAATTCTTCTCAGCATTCATATTGAACAATATCAATACATGTATTAGGAATAACAAGATAAATTGTTTTATGCCTTTAAATTTTAACGTGTCCGCCCTACTAACTAGTGCTTAGCTTGCTCTGCGAGCACTTTGTTACACATAATAATTATTATCTCAGGCCTCCCATGCCAAACCAGCAGGTGAAAATGAAAATTGAGTAACCGAATGGAACTCTTGTTGGTACTTGACTTGAATAATAAAGCCAGGTGTGGAATGTTTTAGTTCACAGAAAATCGTTTCTGGATAATTACATTCTAGACACTCAGCGATGTTAAGAATTATTCCTATTACATCTGTTATTAAATTGTCATTTCCAGCGCGGTCACATGATTATGCTCTACACCGTGAGGGGTTTCATTTATTGGTATCAGGTTCAGGGAAGCCTCAAATGGCATGGGCTCTGGAGTCCCTCGGCAGTCAGGTACAAGAAAGTGAAGGTTTGCAAACAACCTTGACTTTGTCAGTTATGTATGTGAAACAAAAGTTTGAAATACTGGCATGTGTTACGTTCAGTGGGCATTTCAACGTCTCGAACATTAAACATCGATCCAATAATGGTCGTGGTTCAGTCGTTGCTAAGACTGAATCTGATTGTGAATATCAACAACAATTAGTGGAAAACATTCGCCTGTAAAATTTCATTCCATAACCTTTGCAAATGTTCCCACCACACCTCACCTCCCCGCACCCCCCCCCTTTTTTTTTTTTACCTGGGCCAAAAAGATTTCCCGTCACGATAGTAGTCTATTTCTGGATCCCCCCGCCGCGGAGCTGTTGCTAGCTGAAGGAGAAAATTAACGTTAAATTTGGCACGCTTATAATATTATTATGTTAGAGGGAGCATGTAATATAAGTCGCCACCTGTTGTTGCGTCGAGCGTTGGTTTCTAGAACACTAATAATGTGCGTTTTCCAAACTGTGCATTGATTAACCAGTCTTGTTTATCTTGTAAAGTTGTGGTTACTTGTGTAGAAGCCTCCCGAGTATTACGTAGGAGTAGTCTTAAGAACGACACAGATGAACGGAAAAGGAGAAAGTCTATTGTTTTATTACAGAGCTGGGCACACCATACATGCACACGTTCTGCAGCTTGAAACGATGCATTATTGATAAAGAACCTCAATTTCCCAACCATAGATCTACTTTGTCTTTCTGAAAACATTGCTTTCTTTTTTACTGGACCCTGTTCTCTCTCACCCTCCTCCACCCCCCCCCCTTTTTTTTTTTGAAATCAGATATTATACTCAGCGTCATTATCAACTTAATATTGCACACATGTCAAATCGAGATTCTTTCGATGCATTGAATTTGCTTTGCTGAAGCATAAAGGTTTAGGAGAGGAGTGAACTTCATGAAGTGTAATCGACAGGTTGAGAGAGTGAAGGAGAACTGGCTATTGGGGAGGACATTGTGATTAGCAAGGACAGAGACATATGAAATCGTGTGAAAAGAATATGCACATACATTGTGAAGAGAAAATATCACATTAATGTATCGAAAAACTAGCGTGGATGACTGCAGACATTGTGTCAGTATTATACGGGATGGCAGCATGAAATAGATGTCCAAAAGTGAGAAGGAACTTTTCGAAGGACGTAGAGTTCATCTTCAAAATGCGTGCAGCGTCGTGCACGTTGAAAAGGATTCGCTCGATTCACTGAATGGAGATAATCTTTTCTCTTCCTTTCTGGTTTTATATTTCTTTCACTTGCTTTTACTCTTCCTTTCTGTAATGTGCAGGCGACATATCATTTTAAACATTCTCTCCGATTTTCTTCCTGCTCGCCAGTGGACCCAGACATATGGAAAGTAATAATTACATACTGTATTACTGGATAACGATCATCCCTCCCCAACCCTCACTCACCCCATTCTGATTTCCCAGTCTTGTATACATAAATTCCTAAACAGGAACCTTTTTTTTTTTTGTTCAGTCTTGATTGAGTGTTCATGTTTAACAAACGCTGATTTTGATCTTTATTTTTTAAATTACTTGACTTGAGTCCCTGCCACGTTGATTTGAAACCAACATTACTGAATTATAGTTTTTGAGAGGATTGGATAGTGGCTCAGCCTGATAGACCCGTGTGTTCTTGGGCGAATTTCAACAAGAGACCTTCCTTGTCTGCGCACGATTTGCACACAGCACAGATCACATCGAACCATAATTATTATCAGTCAGCCGGTGGCCACCCCACAGACGTTAGGTCAGGAAAAAGATGTACGGGTCAGATACAGACATGACGAAGTGAACAGTAGCGGCGATAATTTCGTCACTTCTACTGCAGGCTCCCCTTTCCACATTTCGCACTCCTAGCGAGCCCAAGGCTTTCCTGAAAAACTCAAGACGCGGTGCTGTGACTGAACCCGTAACCAAATGAAAGAATGGACGAATGGTGAATGAACGAATGAATGAAAGGCTGCCTGCTTGAGTGAATGAACAAACAGGGACCCTTGCACTCAGCGTGAAAGTGGTTGTGAATAGAAAAAAAAGTTCATGTGCTTTCTGTTTGGGGGTCCTTGGTCATACTGCAGTTGTACACACCGGCCCACTCGCCTCCCTTCTCTCCACTCTTCTCAAGTCCGTTCACCCTGTGGATTTTTTTACATTTGTACAGAGATATCCTCGTCTAAAATATATTATCTCAGCCTGTAGCTGTTTTGATATACATGACCAGAGATATCTCCGCACATGACACCGTGGAGCTCAAAAGTAGTACAGTGTATTTTGTATGTAATTCACAATGAGTTTCCCGTTTATTACATGTATTATTACTATTATTGTTATTGTACATGGCCATTCGTCCTTTTAAGTACCAGCCCACTTCATGATCGACTGTTCCACTCATGTTTTTATCTGATCTAGGTACGGGTACAATTTCAATCGCGCGGTAATCGTGTTACAAAGGATGGACTAAGGAAGACCCCTCTGAGGTGTTATAATTGTCATTTCTTCCGGCAAGTTCTCTTTCACAAGTTGTTTTAAACTTGAGAGATCATTTGATGCTAAATTTCAATAAAGGAAAATTCAGACAAAAGAAACTTGCATTAAATGAAAAGGTGAATGCATTTTTTTTAAAATACTAATTTTAGTGCTCCAGCCTGGGAGAAGGGCGGAGAAAAAGTTTGTTCACATGACATTGACATATAGTAGAAAAGGGAAGCGGCATTCTGAGGCAATGATCCCGAGATGTCAACGCATCCATCAGTATCAGTTAGTACAGCTGTCAGTGTCTTCCCAGAGGCTCCAGTGTTACACATAATTGAATGTTTGCCGTGCCAGTATTGAGCAAGAACTCCCACAGTTTCGCAGCCGTTGGCAGGTGCGGTATCGTCTCCGTGTGTCCAGTCCTTTTACACGCGGGCGGATGCGGTCATAAATTGGGTTTAAGCATATCGAACACTGTCGGGAGACCAAATTCAATTGGTTTTCCTGGTTCTTCTTATTGTTACACATGTATTACTCATGCTTACACTTACTTGTTATATAATTATATCATGAACTGGGGCTGCATGGTGTGTGGCACATTCTGTCACAGTTCATCATCAAATTATTACTGTATGCTATTCATTACTTATTGCATCCTAACTCCTAATCTGTGCCTTTCTGCAGGTCCGTGCCAACCGTCTGTCTTTCAGTCTGTTTTTGTGTGTGTCAGTCTCTCTCCGAGCCAGTCTGCCAGGTGAAATCCATCCATACGTCCATTCATCCACCTATCCCACTATTACCGGGAAATTGTTAGTATAGTATTAATTTGATCTGTTTGCATGTTTATAGACACAATGCTCGTTTTTTGTGTCCATCACTTTACCAAGCAACTTGTCTATCTGTCATCCTGCCATTAAATTTTAATAATCTCCCTTATTGCCACCCCATGGTGCATGTGAACTTGCACTTGGTTCTCAAAAGATTCTAACCCCGGCCAAGTTGTCGAAATAATTACATGTAATATAATGGTGGTATGCTGGCCAAGTCACGTCCAACAGAGCGGAACAAGGCAAAAATATAATACATGTATACACTTTACACAATGTTGAATATGTTGTCCGTAAGTGTTTAAACGTTAAAGTCACACAGAGCAAATAAAATAAATGAATAAGGGATTTATATAAACACGATCATGTTATTTCAACAGCACTGATATAATTTGTAAAGAATCAGTGATTTGTTATTGTTATTATTATTACTGCAGTCAGGTGCGTTTTTCATTTCGGTTTTCCCGATAATCCACAGGGACGTTTATCTGTTAATGGACTCAGTCCCGGCGGGGATTAAAGGCTTTATATATTGACGAGAAATTTAGTTCGTGCTTGAATTTGAAAGGTGTGTTATTCTTGAACCACTTGGTATGGTGTTGTATGCCGTGATATGTTGTCATTCATCGTTCTGCTTGGCTGCTGTGGCTTTCATTTGCTGGGGGAGCCTTAAATCAGGAAGTTCTTATCGAGGTCTGAATTGTCACTTCAAGTATCAAATAGTGGAATCTATGACGCGAAATTATCATACGGAGGATTTAAAGCGAGGTGGTGGCAATAGAGGACGTGGATTAAATTACATGCTCTTTCCCACTTAAGCAGTTTCATGAACATTTTGCTGTTGGAGTATATACGGTGGTTGGCGTTCTGGACGATTGGAACAGGAATCTGTTTACCCTTAGCCGCATGTTGTGATATTTTTTTCTCAGTATCAGTCGGATGTCTGCGTGCGAAGTCGTCTATGTTTGTCCGCCTACGGTATGTTTTTGTCGATGTTCATGTCCTCTAGAACTTGAGTTTTCGTATAATTGTACGTTGATTTTCCTGCCCTCGAACCTATCTACCTACCATCAAGTCGAAAACAAATGCCTTTTTTGTATATTATTATATCTTAGCCTATATATCTGTTGGCGTTAAATCTTTATATGCGGTACTTATGAGCAGGTAGAGACAGAAATATTGGCATCATCCATTGCTTCCATGCGATATCTATCTATCTATATCTATATCTATACTATATATATTTGTGGACTTGAGATTTTTGTGTGCGCCTATCTCAGAAACCACTGACCAGATTGGGGCCAAATTTGGCATGGAATCTTTTTATGATTTATCGGAGGTTCTTAGCCTATTCAGATGTTCGAAATCGGTGTAGTTTTTTTATTGGAAATTTATTGTTTCGCCATCATTTAGATCTATTTCGAGTCATGGTTCGCCATTTTAAGGTTTCGTTATCACTTCCTGCGATGTGTTCACTATCAAACACACCCGTGCGCAAATCATGCTGTTGTACGGGATGCGTGGGGTGTCAACTCACAAAGGCAGAGCAGTAAGACTTATTTAAAAACAAACAAACAAAAATAAAATAAACAAATAGGAACAGGCCAGATGAAGCAGGTCCATAATAACCACCCAGAACTGAAACCAATATTCAAACCGATTTATCCCGGGCATGGCCGGGGACCTCAGCTAGTTATTGTATACTGTCTTAGGAGCTTCGTTTTGAAGTGAGACTGGAATTTCGTCTCGTGCCATTTACGTCTCCCAATAATTTCAAGAATGCCAGCATTACACTTGAAGCAGATAAAAACCCGACGGTCTTAGACATCCCCGAGCTTAATCAGGCAGTGTTTCTGTTTGATAGCAGAGCACCAGGAACGGAAACCGGAGGTTTACTTCCTCGTGGTTCTCACGGGCAGTGCACGTGCATCGTCAGTTCATACCAGGTTTCTGGTTCATACTCTCGAGTATCACTTCGAACCGCGTTCTTCCATAACATAAAACTTGCTACCTTCTTCACTCTTTCTTACCCGGTCTCTTCCGGTCTCTTTCCCTCAAAGTCTGGGAAATTGGAAACCAGAAATGGGTGCGGGGAGGCGGGGTGGGGGTGGGGGGGGTAGTGGAGGGTAAAGGAGGAATAACTAAGATGAGATGTCTCGATAAATCTTACTCGAAGCTTATACGATCTTGGCGCTGCAATAGAGGCTTTATAGACAGTCGCAACTGCTTCCATCAACCCGAAATATGGGGAGGGAGGAGGAGGGAAGGAGGTGAAGCAACGACTACAACCACCCGAAACGATCATGCTATGATGACTGGATGTCCTTTAGCACACTGAGCTTTGTCAATATATCATGGAGTATTTGCCACATTGTTCTCCGCAACATTTTGCAGATTTTAAGTTTTTTGTCATGAAAATGGTATCTCACTCCTAACATAATGTGTCATTCCAATCGGACAAAAACTTTTTGAGGTATATGGTTGTGACGTGATGTTGTCCTCCGATTTTACACAACTCTTCACAGTTTCAATCCTCATTTTCTCGACCAAAAAAAAAACATATATGCACAAACAACAATATGGAAAAATACCCAGCGATATTTAACAACAACTACAACAACAAAATAAAGGAGAAAAAGAACGCCATCCCGCATCTTACGGAGAACAACAGCAGCAACAACCTTGCCGGCAAAGCACGTGTGTTGCTGGGAGACTGATGACAGGGGAAAGAGGAGTAGGGGCAGAGTGGGTTTGAGTAATAAAATGCTCAACACAAACGCGGAACCGGGTAACTTGGTAAGACTGAAGTGCTGCCTAATTACAAAATTTCGTCTCCGTGAACAGAGCCGAACGACGTTGTTGAACTCCACACGCGCAGGACACGTGCTCACTCATGCATTCAAACTGCGCGTCCGTTATGCCGACTCACCACCGAGGAAAGAAAGCCAGGGGTTCATTCACGACCTGAGGCTGTTTCCTCACGCCCCCTTCCCCTTCCGCCCCTTGCCCGTTTTCTTTGTTCAGTTCCTGTTTTTTTTTTTTTAAAGATATTTTTTACTAGATCTATCCATGCCGGCCTGGGAAAACACTTTTAGGAACGAGCGAGCCAAAAAATTTCACCGGTAGCTAGCCGTTCACAGCCCAGATTTCTATCGGTGCACAGATGTGCATATTGCATTTAAGTGATTACGCGTACAGGTCGATAATGGTTTATTGATGAATTTGTGTTTTGCAGTCTTGAATGTTTTTAACTTGTCTCGCTTTGATGAAAGAAAAGAAGACCTAGATTTAGTTTTTTTTTTTTTTTGCTGTAATCAGCGATGCCATTTTGCTGGTTTGCGTTCTTATTGGAATGACGCACGGAGGAAGGAACACGCACACAAAGACAAATGTAACCATGTGTTAATCTCTTGCGCCCTTAGCGTCTGTAAATTCAATGCCTGCAGGCTGCGAAACACAGCACTACTAATCAGTTAATAAAACAGCACATTGTCGCCATGCCTGCTCACAACACGCATGATTGTATTATGTGTGTCGCTAGCCCAAGCATGCCACGCTCACGAGCAGCGAGGAGGTGGGCAGAGACCCTGTCGAAAGTCTTTGTGTTGTCCCCAATCGGAGTGCAGGGTCAATTGAATCAATATAATGCAAGGAGATCAGTTTAATAGTCTTTCTGGCGGTGATTGCTCCTGTTTACCCCCCCCCCCCCCGTGCCTCCACCCATCTACCGCATTGGTTACTTTTTAAGGGGAAATATTTGAGTGGAGTGGGGTAATTCAGTTTCAGATAAGAATGTTTGGTGCCAGCATTGGAGAAGATACGATTCATGATTTAAATTTTGATCCTAAAGTATGACATTTTGATTCTCAAAGTGAATGATCATGACACGGATACTTTAGGCCACTCTGGGTGCAACTATGTGTGAATCCGGCTAGGGAATAATAAAATTATTACATATTTATTCACAGTAGCAGTGGGAAATCAACAGTGTTGCAGACCAAGTCACTTCACGCATTTTCGAGTTAGGAATGAGAGGAAAAGAAGATGCAGAATGAAAGCAAGATGTCGAACGAAGAAGCAAAAAAAAAAAAAACCCAACTGATTAATATGGAAGAGAATGTTATCACCACAGGCAGAACCCCACCCGCGGGCTGGTTAATTACCTTCGTCAACATTCGTGTCATGTAGCTTGCTGCATCACAAAACGAAAAAGAAAAGCAGAGTCGAGGGGACGGGGAAAAGGGGTCGACACAATGAACACAACAAAATCAAATGCCAGGTTTCATTACACACAGCACAACGACACGGCGACAAATCACTTGATACATTGTGGCGTGTTGAATATGCGGGAGGGAGATCCATGTCAGCTTGTTTTGCTTGCAGGTGTAAACTTTACTGTGGCGGCCTGACCGAAAAGCTTGTAAACTTGTAAACAAGCTATCCAACAAGAACGTATGCTTGATTTTGCCGATTTTAACTCCCCCCACCCCCGCCTCCCCTTTGTACGAGCGTACGACCATTACGGACTTAATGTTTTAAAACTATATAAGTGACATTTTGTAAGGACTATTCGACTGTTTCATTAGAGGTATGGCTTTTATCAACAACTGAATTTGGAGAAAAAAATATAAATAAAGGCAAAGATATTAATTCATTACCATAATTGAAAAGCGTACGTACGCACCCCAGAAACCCCCTCTCCCCATATGTAGACATTTCATAGACAGGGAGGTCTCTTCCGAGTGTGCGTACTTTATGGATTGCCTAAAATATCCTGTACCGCGGGTATGAACACAGCCGTCCTCAAAAATCAAACAAATGAATAGCCCAGTTTTGTTACTTACAATGTTACAATCCTTTTTATGTTGAAATGGTTGCAGCTGGGTCGCGGAAAGCTATAATATTAAGGTATCTCCCAGCTAAGAGTGACTGCTACATGCTTTCCATACAGAAACCTATTTAATTGTGAAGAATGTGTGTCATTTTGTGAGGTGTTAGTGATTGACCATTGGAATAGTCAGTGGGTTTGGCGACTTCACCCTCTGGCAGTGTTAACGATGAGAGACTTATTGGGACACTTCGGAACCTTGGGACACTTATACTTCTTCCTGTCCATCATCAATCTCCTATTAGTCCTATGCTTAAGTAGCATACGTGTCACGTCAACAGTCATACTTCTCAGTGACCATATAAAACGATCCACTGACAGAAAATATTATAACATTAATATAGTCAGTTATCACAGTGGTAGCATTGCTAGAGCGGTATTCGTATGTCGTTAGATTAGAGAGCGATGCGTGGATGCGGGGGATCTAGATGTAATGTCTTACAACAGGTTTTAATGCCTCTTTAGTGGCGTTCTTTTGCAGTGAAAGATAAGGTACAATTTTAGAATGTGTGATCATAGTATTTATGAGAGACATTGTACAGCTTGTGTGACTGGGAAAGGTGGTGGGCGGGAGGGTTGATATACCCTGGAAGTACACATTTCAGAAAGAGACTCTAAACATTGATAAACATAAAACATCTCTCACAAAAAAGTGTTCTTTAAGTACATGTATGAAAGTGTAAAACGTAATAATTATCAAATAATTATTAATGTACGTAGTGATCCTACATCTGTAACTGATTAGTGGACCATGTCGCACAGTGTCTGCGGGTGTAACTCGGAATATTAAAGGGAATTAATTGAGAACATTAAAACAATAAAAGGGTGACGGACATGATTTATGATTAAGGTTTGCGGATATGGCTTAATATGATTGGATGACAGAAGAAAACAATAGCAGGCGAAACACAAGAGGTGGTGGCCTTGTTAATATTATGATATCGGGGAGCAAACTCGATAATCTTCTCCCATAAGTTTATAATGTGTTTTGCCAGAGGAGCCGTCATGTCGTTTCCGCCGCTCATTCACGTCAGGCTCAATTAGCACATGAAGCATTCAGGCCCTAAAATCATCAGGGCCATCCATCTCGGCGGCCACAGCTACTCGCATTTCTACACTCCGCACATTCATCAAATAAGCTGAGTGTCTGTGATGAGTAATGCTAAAACAGCCGCATGCGCGCAATCACGGCCCTATGTGCCGTTTCAGTCGCAAAGAGATTGGAATCGATTCTGCAGAGTCGTTTTACCACTGTAATTTGTAAACCAGCTCATCATAAGCCAATAGTATACTGACGATTTCCAGCAGTACTTTCACGTCTCTTTGTGTTTGTGATATCGCCACTAACTTCTGATCCTTTGTTCTTATTTTCCTTTTTTGGCCATGTTCCTTGTTTGGATTTAATCCTTTTCTGCTGTTTTCTTAGCTCTCTGGTTTCGTATTTGTTTATTAATATTTTTTTTCCTCCTGCACACCCGCTTCCCTATGTAGGCCTACTGAACTTTTTTTTTGTTCCTTAATCAAATTACATTTTTTTTCTGAAGGCCATGACATACCTTTCCCCATAAATGCAGATGATCTGCAGTCACCTGTCACAAGCGTTGCTCATTCATTTCCAAGACCAGCTTTCTTGTACAAACGCGTGATTGACACCCACGCTTTCGTGAAAATCGATTCTAATTCCAGGAATTCCGTGAATGTGTTATCAAGGTGAACTCTGTCTGGCGGGTAATAAAGGAGGGGGCCACCTCCGCCGCCCATCACGCATGATGGATGTCTCCAGCGTCGGTGGAAAGACCCAAGACCCAGTATAGTGGGTCTTGGGAAAGACCTCTTCTGCTAATACTAATAGGAGAGAGGTGATAAAATTATCTATTTGCCATTTACTGTCTCCCATCTAATAAAGCAGTTGTTATGAGTAAGTACGAACCCCAAGCGTTTTGCGCTAGGAGCAAGTACGTGTACACATCTGTCCCCAACCCCGTCCGTATCCTGAGCCCTATATCTTGCGGAATCCCTAACCCTGTTCTCTATCCTTTCAAAAAAAAAAAAAAGGGAGAAAAACAAAAAGAAAATCTGAGAGAATAATTAATTTAGGCTGTTGTTAAGAGTATTTCGGGAGGAGCTCTCTAGCTGTGGAGTCACAAAAGGCTTTAAAATACGTAACTATCCCTAGTATATAGTCATTAATCAGTCAGAATACGACAGGCAGAAGAGAAGTTTGCTCTCGCCATCCCACGGTCATCTGTGAAGAGCCAGGCGTCTTCCTGAATCTTACTGTAAAGGAGCCAGAGGGTGAATGTGTAATCACCTAAAATCCATGACTACGCAACAAAACATTATAAAACTTTATGTGCTGCCTCAAATTTTGACGATGAGTTACGTGACCAAATTCCTTTCCGGCAAAAATCGCTCTTTAATATTTGTTCGCGATTTTTTTTAGTTCCGAAAAAGGAGACACAGTTTCATCGAGTCAAAGCGAAAAGTGTGACCGGAAATTTCGTCCTTGACCTCTCTTAACACATTGGCGGTCGAAAATCAGTGTTATCACATCTGTGTATTTCTATGTTAAGTTCCATTAGTCTTTGCATGGAATCCAAATACTGCTTTTATCGTAGCCCAGATCTAGATATGCGATGGTCTTTGTAGCATCTGCGGGCTACCCCTTGCCCTCCCCCAGTTTTGTTGTTGTGCTGGTGGCTGAGCATGTGTCCACTACTTTTCCCGTTTTATTGTTGGCGGCCGCCGGGGTGTGCTGTGCTCCGTGGCCTGACCTTCTTTTCTAGTGAGTAGTTTTTTTCCTCGCTCGCTTGTTGTCAGGTGTTTTGACTCGTTCAGTAAATATTAGTATGTTCCCGAATATTCGATAACGTTGTGGAAACGAATGTTTACGCCAGATTTGGCCTTGAGTGATGTAACCTGATGACGTATTGATGCGTGATTGGTTAGTTTGTGCGAGGGCAAAGGTAACATTTATTTCGGGAACTTTCTGTAGGAATGTTTATATATATAGACCTGTGTGAGTGGCTGGGGGGTGAGTAAGTGAGTTTCCTTTTGTGTGGCGTAGATATTTAGTTTCGCTGGTGTCTTCCTAGTAATTTATTGTTCACTATACAGTTATTAAACTTTAGTATTGTTTAATCTATCGTCGGATCTCGTGTTTATTTATTTTACAGCTGTAATAGTTTCGTTTTCTAAAGGGTTGTAGTTAGATCAACTAACTCCCCCCTACTATAACGTGCTAGAACAACCTCAGCTGTTACAGTCTTCCTACAAAGAATCTGCAAGATTTATCTGCGCGTACCTGTAATTCGTGTGTGTGTGTGTGTGTATTTTGGCTGACCTACAATGAGGTCCATGAAAGGTGTTGGCATGCACTGTTTTTATTTTGGTTGACAGTGACCTTTTAGTAGTACAGATGAAATAATAAATAAATGCCCATCGCTCCAGGAGAAGACCGGGTACTATGTTAAAGAAAGCCGGGAAAATACATAACTGAATAATTTTAAAAAAATAAAAATCTACACCGCTGCATCGTCCAGATGATTTTTTTTTGCATTATAGATGAAAAAATGTGCCGAGCTAACGTTTTAAAGTATTGGATAACTACACGTAGCATGAAATGCGACTAGGCAGTATGCATTACTTCCATCTGATTCAGTGCCATGGAGGCAGTGTGTTGCGCGTAGGCCCGGATTCGGCGAAGCACGAAAAATGATTTGATGTGCGAAGAGGGAAAATGCAAAAAAAGAACCATCACCCGAGGACATCAAAATTGAGCAGATGGATAAAAAGAGGAAGGAAATACATAAAAAAGATAACAAGACTGAGAGAGAACGGATAGAATACACAGAGCTCAATAAACCAGTGAAGAAAATGAAGAGAATCAGAGACCGAAGAAAAAGGACACAAATGATTAAAGACATAACTGAAAAGGGCAAAGGACCAAAAGAAATGTACAAGCAAGGAAATATGAAGAAAATATCATGCATGCTCAAACCAAATGGAGAATCGACAACAGATAGACAAGAAATACTCAGCATTATGTGCAGATTTCTACAAAACACTTTATGAAAAAGAACTGTGGATCAAACAGAGACCATTACAAGGACAAGTCAAGACACAGAACAAGTACCACCCTTCCTGGAGGATGAGATAGAGGATGCCCTGAAAAAGATGAAAACCGGAAAGGCCCCAGGAAACGATGGAATCACCAGTGACGTAATCATGGCGGGAGGCAAAGATACCATCAAATACATCACACAAGTATTCAATGAAATCCTGAGGACGCACACCATCCCAGACGTCTGGAAAGAGGCAAAAATAATAATACTGTTTAAAAAAGGGGACAGAAGAGACATAAAAAATTACAGACCAATAAGCTTGCTGGCCCACACATACAAGCTATTTACAAGAGCATTGCAAAACAGAATGGAAAAACAACTGGACGAGAACCAACCAAGAGAACAGGCGGGATTCAGAAAAAGATACTCAACAACAGACCACCTACAGGCCCTCAGACAAACAATCGAGAAATGTCAAGAATATAACATAAAACTGTGTGTAGGTTTCATCGATTATGAGAAAGCCTTCGACTCTATTGAACATTTTGCCATCACCGAAGCTCTAAGAAAAATCAATATGCAAGAGACTTATGTGAAATTGCTGGAAAACATATACAAAGACGCCAAAGCCAGAGTACACATAGACAACCACGTGTCAGAAACATTCAACGTAGAAAGAGGAGTGAGTCAGGGAGATCCAATATCACCTAAACTATTTACAGCAGCAATGGAAGAAATCTTCAAATCATCAGGTCTGGAACTTGGAATAAATATTGATGGAGAACAGCTGAAAGACCTTAGGTTCGCAGACGATGTGGCGCTGTGCACGGGAGACACAAAGCAGATGGAGAAGAACCTGAACATACTAAACAAACACAGTAAAAAGATCGGACTGAAGATACACAAAGACAAAACGAAATATATGACAAATTATGAAACAGATGAAGATATAAAAGTGGAAAATAAAGTAATTGAAAGAGTAAACCAATACAAATACCTTGGCCAAACAATTCAAATGGAAAATCAAACAAGCTGTGAAGTGAGTGCAAGAGTAAGAGCAGGATGGAGCTGCTTTGGAAGGTACAGAGAAATTTTCCAAAATAAAGACATACCAATATCCCTCAAGAGAAAAGTGTTCAACCAATGCGTAATCCCCACGATCACATATGGATGCCAGACATGGAACATGTCAAGACAGATCACCACGAAACTAAGAACCACCCAAAGAGCAATGGAAAGAAAAATGCTAAACATAAAGCTACAAGACAAAGTACCACACACGGAAATACGAAAACAAACAAATGTTACGGACTTAGTGAAAATGGCTCTCAGATTAAAATGGAGATGGGCAGGACACCTAGCCAGGACACAAGATAACAGATGGACAAAAAGATGCACAGAGTGGAGACCGAGGACGGGGAGAAGATCACGAGGACGGCCAGTAGGACGATGGAGAGACGACATCACAAGAACAGAGGGTGCGACCTGGACAAGGAGTGCGCAAGATCGAAGCAAATGGAAGGCATTGTCAGAGGGCTACATCCTGCAGTGGAGGGACAACGCCTAGGTTCAAGGTTCAAGGTTCAAGGGATTTTTCTGAAGCAAGAGGAATTATCCAGGTATGTGTACCAGAGCTTGAAAGAACAGTTTTGGAAAGGGAGGATCTGATTGCTCGGCTAGATAAATTAATTGCAAATTATTTATTTTCAGACAACTTGCAAGAGCTTTGTGCAGTCATGGGACATTATATGAACAGTCGATCGTTTTATGCATGACGAAGCATGAGAGTGCGTGATGTAGGGATTTAATCGGGTTTGAATGGATAAATACTTTATCGGAAACTTGTGGCTCACGTGAGACTGCTGTATTGAACATACGGATAACCTGGCTTTAGGTTAAAAGCTGTGTTCAAAGTGACAGGTGATTAGGGAGGTTTAATTGAGAAAACCATCCTGATCACGCACCTTTAGAGAGAAAAACGAAAGCAGAATGCAGTGTGTGGGACAAAGTCTAAGTAGAAAATTAAGAACAGGAGCCTAGGAGGACGGCATCTGTATACCATGCCCTTTTTCTCCCTCTCTCTTGTGTATGTTTTTTATTTTTTGTTCTCTGTTCCTGTCTATCTTTTATTGTTTCCCATTGTACCGTCCAGTTTCATGATCTCTTTTCTTTCACTTTCAGTCCGCATTTCTGTGTTCATCCCTTGTCCCCTGGGTTCATCCCTTGTCTTCCAGACGATTCCCAAATAGTGGTGTCAGGACCCCTCCCCTCCACCCCCATCTCGCAGCCCTCGTTTATCCATTTGTTTGTCGGTCTGGAAGTCTATTATTTCATTAATTATTGAGGCACAGGATTTTCTAGCCTAGCCGAAGTTGCTCAGCTCTTGTGAAATTATCATGGCCTTTTTTCTTCAACACAGAACACACTGGGTCAATTCGTCACTAAAGTAAAGCAAATGAACAAATGTAGGGGAAAAAAATATCCATGGGACAAATTTATTTTACGAAGATTAGGTCGTAGTTGCCATCCAAGATCCAAAATGCCAAAAGCAGCATTTTGGCTTGAATCGACCAAGGTCAAAGAATGAGCGTAAGAAAGGAGAACTCTTACGTTATAATTTAATTATAATTTTCTAGTATTGGCCAAGTCAAGAGGATCAATTTGAAATTCTGTCTACATTTTGAAAATGCACACACAGGGAATTTTGATAGTCAGGTTTTTTTAATTTTTTTATATATCAGATGAATTGGCCCCCTTTGTTAGTTCGATTTTTGCATTGCCTTCCGGGGAGGGTTTCTTGAAAACCAGCTTCCTTAACAGTTACTCAGGATAGTGACAGTATTGACCGGAGTCAGATTAAGCAACGCCTTGGTAAGTGGTCGATAAGGAGGAAGTGGAGTGACACAGTGTCTGTCATCAGTGTCACAAAGTCAAGTCTCCTTATTGGTCTGCTTTGATCATTATCTGCCACAGGCGATATTCTCATGGGATTAAATAATGAACATTGCACGGTATCCAGAATGATGACGTACCTGCCGATATGTTTGAAAATTAACAAAAATCAGGTTTTCATCCATGTACCCATTCATCCATCCATCCACCTGTAGATGATTTTCTGCCTAACAGTTCATTTGTAGAACAATCTATTCATCTATCTGCCTAGTACACAGTTAGTAGACAGTGAATTCAAAGGGACTAAAGTAACAATGCTGTAGATCGATAATTCGATTAAGTTTAGTACCGTAGTGTAATGAGATAGCATTGTCCTTGTCGTATCATACCGTACTTGTTTGTGAAGACAACCTGAAGATGAGTGGCAGGGTGGTCACTGACTTCACTTAGAGTGTTAGACAAACATGAAACGGTAACACTGCCAACTAGGCGAAATGGCTGCGAGTAATGAGGTGCTGGAACACTCAAAAAGTACACAGGTGGTATCAGTCTTAAGCCGAAGTAACGTCTTGATTTACTTTTTTTTTTTTTTTTTGACGCTGAAAAACTTTGTGGCTTTGTCCAGTGAAACTAACTTCTCCTAGTCTACTTCATGGTCCTCTCAGCTTCCGGTGAGCTTAGTGCAGAATTCTATAGGGTGGCTGCATACATTCAATCATTGCGAAGGAGCAGTACATCTCCGCGTTCAGCAATTTGCAATCTCGGAAGCTTTTTTTTTTTGTATTAAGAAATAATTTCCTATTAGCCTCCGAGCGTCAAGGCAGAGAGAAGCGACGAGTCAAGACTTATTTAGGCTGCATTTTCTTTGTAGGCAGTCACGCCAGGACTCTGTAATTAAGATAATAGTGATCAATATATACTGCTAATAATGAAATACCCGCCACTATTTATTTTTAATTTCATTCATTTATTTATGACTGTGCTTTCTGTTTGACTTTCAAATAAAATGCGCATCAGAGTAATAAAACTGGCCGCTCGTCGCATGATCTTTTCTCTGGTTGTTTTTCAGCAACCACGTCTGGCTAAATCCGATCCCGACAATAATATACGATTTCCTTGCCATGAAGGTTTGATAAGATGACTTCAAAACGGATCGATAGGGCGCGCCAGGATAAGAAACCAGAGCGGTGGTACCCTAAATTGATGTTCTTATCTCTCTAGAGCACTGCCAGCTAGCTAACGGCCTGGTTTGATAAGGATACTGTTGTGAACCCGTCCCTGAAAATGGAGACAAAATGATCGCAGGTGTTGAAAGATGTGTTGTTTTGTGTAGATTGCCTGGTCCCGAGTACAGTGTATAGCAGTGGAACATTGGGCTTATCTGTGGATGTTGAATGGTCTCTTTTGAATCAGTACGTAAGTAGACAGACTAGCGAATGGCATGGTGAATTTGTATTTTGTATTTTGTATGGGCCTACTTCTTTAATCCCGTTTTGGAAATTTGCCTTTGTGTCACTGCAACCCAGTTATAACTGGAGCAGCCACGTCATCGCCACAGTGCAGCGCGTTTTTTTTTTTTAAGGGTAGACGGACGGGTGGATGACCAAATCAGTAAATGAACGAATGGATGAGTCGCTATGGCATGGGTGATGTAAGGGGAACCCGACAAATATGGAACCACCTGGCCACTGGGGCCATAAGTAGAAAAATCCTTGAGTGGATTTTGGAGCGGGGAGAAGAGCAGCTTTGGGAATGCCCGATGTGCTGGTTTCTGTCACCAAACCAAACCAAAAGGGGAGATGTCAGAGGTAAACGTACATTCACACATACTTCTGTTTGTATTTATACGTCGTGGTTGAATAT
Organism: Onchidella celtica; assembly: GCA_963931925.1. Classification (NCBI taxonomy): domain Eukaryota; kingdom Metazoa; phylum Mollusca; class Gastropoda; order Systellommatophora; family Onchidiidae; genus Onchidella; species Onchidella celtica. The sequence goes on along the minus strand of OZ007582.1, from coordinate 36,796,292 downwards.
AGGAGGATGTCAAGAGGACTAGTTGAATAAAAAGCGAAATTATAAAGATGTAGTGCTGTAATGGATGTATTGAATATGTTCATGGACTTTTAAGTGAATGAACGAGAAATTGAAAAAAAGATGGGTGAAATATAGTCAGTTTTCTCTGCATAATCAGATGATGAAGTGTTCTCAGAACTGTCCTCTCCACCAGGCTGAAGCGTTGTATTCTGTGTCCGTAGGAAACCATGTCATAGTTCCCACATTTCTTCAATGGCTGTGTGTCATTACTTATTATATTTCCAAACTGATAAGACTGCATCCGCCAACTCGTTGTTCGCAGCCAACATTCACTGCGTACATTGCCGACGTTGTTATGTTTTCTCATGATATTTAACGATGGAAAAAAAAGAAAAGAAAAATATTCGGTGTTTTTGCTGAAAAGAGTGAGTGAGAACATGTTCCCGGATGTTTTATTTAAAAAGTCTTTCTCATATTCATAATCGGTCCTATTTGGTCAGCGCTGTCGTCATTTTCAGGACGGTTCTGTTTCTTTATGGAAACATTTTGCGGATAGAATGATTTGTCATCCATTTGAATCGTAATTGTCAATATGAAAATAAGATGTCTGAGGGCAGAGATATTTTAATTAATGCCAGGCATGAAAAAAAAAAAAAAAGAGAAGACAACGAATAAATTAGAAAAGCTCCCCTTCCACCTTTTCTCCACGCACACACACATACACAAACACACACACTCTCTCTCTCTCTCTCTCTCTCTCTCTCTCTCTCTCTCTCTCTCTCTCTCTCTCTCTCTCTCTCTCTCTCTCTCTCTCTCTCTCTCTCTCTCTCTCTCTCTCTCTCTCTCTCTCTCTCTCTCTCTCTCTCTCTCTCTTAGGGATTGAACCCAAGGCCTCTGCTAGGCAGACCAGCTTTACAACTGCGTTTTAGGGGCCGCAGATGTAGCACCATAACCATCTTCTGGGGTACACACCAGTGTATTTTCACAACTCGTATCATCTTAATTCTGAACATTGGTAAACCCGACAAAGCTTTTTCTTTTATTCATGTAGTAAAGAAGAAAAGGAGGGAAGAGTAGGGGGAAGTAGACCAATTATCCAGTATTTGGATACAACTGACGACATCCTGGCTGCCTGATAGTGATGCCCAGTTATTCACTCCTGTTGGCGGAAACCACGTCAGTCATTTTGTTCCTACCATCATCATCGCACAGAGTAATATATTTTCATGCAACCCCCCCCCCCTCTCCCCCCCACCCCAATCCTTCCTTCTTACGAGGGCACGGCATTGGGTCTAATTCTCATCATAAGGGGGGGGGGGTCATCGTGATGAGTAAACTGTTAGCTGACATTATAACACGCGCGCACAACGAGAGGGTGAGTCACGGCTATTTTCGCTGTCGACCACATCAAGTGGGAGTGGAACTATCGGCAGAGCGGTCAGATCGGTGAAAAAAGCCACAGGCTGAAGGATCAGGAAGGGGAGGTTTTGGAAACATCGAGAGGTTTTAGTATGAGACATAATAATATTGTGAGTAATGTTGTCCATACCCCCCCCCCTCACCCCCACCCCAATATTTTCTTCTGTTTTTGTTGTCTTATTTAATATATATAGACACACCGTACTTCTGAGACACTTCACTTTCTCCTGAGTTCCACTGCTGTGCATCCTTTTTTGCCGTCATGAATATTGCTGTGATTTTATCTAATATTTATTCTCTACGGAACTTGTTTCCCCGTGTCTTGAAAAACAGATTTTTGTATCGTTTTAAAGCATTTTTTGTGCGCAAGTCCTTGAGGTAATGCAGTAGTAACCAGTTGTGAAAATGTCACACACGAGTTGTTTCAAGTCGTGAATTTGGCACAGATAGTTTATATATAGATCTAGATCTAGTATAAAACCCCTACGTTTTGCAGAGACTGTACCAACAATTCATCATGCGTATTCACTTTCAGAACAGCCATAGGCAGACTCAATGGTTTTCATTGACGGTTATCAGTACCGAAAAAAAAAAAAGTATCAGTACCAAAAAAAAAAAAGAAAAAGTTACCACACGGTGCAAATTTCGATTCAGTGTCATCCTTCATCAGTTTTTAAGAAGCAGGGGAAAAAATTGGCTAAGAACCAATGGAAAAACGGATAAAAAGAAACAAAAACCCGACAGTCACAAGCATAATAATATTAATATTAATAATATTATTGTAACATTGTATTATTAGCACATGCAACCTTTGAAAACAAGTGACGACCCATCTGCCAGGCCAGACCGCCCGCTTGTGAGCACTGTATAAATCTCTTGTCCCCCCGTGTTGTTCATTGTGCAAATCAATCAATAACTATCTGTGGCATGCTGCTCCCGACTCTCAACCGCCCCCTTTCCTTCACTGGCTCTGAATCATCTTGGCCCCTTTTATGGCTCCGTTATCTCCATACTCAGTCGTTACGTTTTTTTCATTGAACTTGTCAGGGTTGACATTTTCATTATATGTAATGTGATTTTTAAAATTATTTAAAAAAAAATCATTTCACAGATTATTGGAGCGGCATGTTAGAAATACACGACAGTTTTTAGCTCGTCATCATAATAATCGTTTTCGTAGAGTTACTTTCCACCTAGTATTAATTTTTGTTTGTTCGTTTGTGTGTTTACTTGTTTGTTTGTTCACACAACGTTTTCATATCATCCAACAGCTTCAGTAAAAACAATGAGAAAAAAAACAACAAAAAACGCCAATGAATCAGAACGTTCATGGTGTTAATCCTCAGAAAAGGAATCGTATTAAGGAATTCCGTTGATTTATTTTACAAGATGTCACAGAAATCAGGAACTGAACAGCGTTGCCGTGGGACACCACAAAATCATTGGATCTCCAGTTCTACACAGTAAAATCTCAACAAGCGTTTAACCAACGCAAGTATTCGGCATAAATTCAGAGCCCAGCGACGTGTATTTAGTATTATGATTTCATATTATTTCATCTGCAGTTTTCCCAATGATAAATTGTAGAATAATCAACTCCGAAAGATAAACTTGTAATTTTATTGTATTGCCATCTTATCGATGAAGTCATGTTGGTGTTTGCCCGAAGTCATGACAAGCAACACGGCATTTTACGTCATGATGCCGTTACCAAGAAAATAGCAACATCTTCAAATATTAACAAAGAAAAACAAGGAAGTATTATTAACTGTGCCAGTTTCAACAACAGCTGCAGTGTTTCGTAGTTACGTAACGTACAAAATGGAATGTACACATGTTCGAGAAATATTACAACATTGTTTGGTAGCAATTATTGGCTGCACCTCCAAGCAATTTACTCTGCGGTGGAAGGTTGTTGGAGCCATTTTTTTAAGGACAGAAACCAGACCACCCTTCAGTGAAACTGGACTATTAACTTCATCTGTAATTTCTTCGATGGATGGAGATGGATATAGACCAATACAGTGTAAACGCTTACATACTTTGACTTCTACGTCTACCAGATGTCTGCACAAACAATACCCAAAGAACGCCAATAAGCCAGTATGTGAACGAATACTCTCATGAACTACTGCTTTTTTGTTTGTAACTTTTCCTGCAGTTTAGTTGGGTTTAATCAATTCGCACAGACACGACCTAATGGGCCACCCTTGGAAATACTTGCAACAGATCCGACGGTCGACCACTGCGGTCCCTGCTCTCTCTGAAGCGAAATGTATCCTCATCAGTAGAGCGCGTGCCAGGGATTTGATAGACATCATGTGGCTCAGGGCCAAAGGGCACTGAGATCTTAGAGAGGTGGATCTGACATAGTTAGCCTTATTGTGAGCTGGGTACTTTTCTAACCACCTTTTTTTTTTTGTTACGTATTAGTTTGGAATATGGTAGAAATACTTTGGAACATGTGATAATTATCAACGTTAAATATCCGTATAAGTAGGAATTTGGCCGGGAAATCGATGAACGAGGGTTACAACACGAATCAATGATTAATACCTGGGATTGTAGACTGTGTGGCGTGTGTTTAAATCATAGGGGCGGGAAAGGTTAAGTTATTAATCATAATTATATGCATGTGGATGTCTAGATGTCAAGAAATGAAACATGAGAAAGAGAGGAGAGATAATTCTATAATATTATACAGAGGAACACGGTGACCCACATAGGGCAACTTGCAGATGGATGGAGGGAGGGAGGGACGGGCAGAGCGAATCTCTCTCTCTCTCTGTCTTTCGTCTCTCTCTCTCTCTCTCTCTCCCGTCTCTTTCCTCTCTCCCTCTTTCACTCACTCTCCTGTCTCTCTCGCTCTCCTCTCCCGTCTCTCTCTCTTTCTGTATCTCTCTCTTCCGTCTCTCTCTCTCTGTGTTTTTGGATTCAAGTTGCATACACAGGGCAAATTTCGGATGGATGGAGAGAGGGACAGGGTTAATTTGTGATACACTGACGACTCTCTCTCTCTCCTCTCTTCTCCTCTCCTCTCCTCTCCTCTCTCTCTCTGTCTCTCCCTCCTCTTGTCTTTCTATCTCTTTTTCATTAAACATTTCATACAACTTTGTGAAATGTCTTATAGTGTGCGAAAAATGTTTGCAAGCGCCCCAGGCTGACTATCACTACAGGAAAACAAAAAGTTGGGTTGAAACGTTTGATAGTAGCCTATAATTATTGTCACGTCGGATTCAGAATACTAGATTATGGCCGTATTGTTAACTATCGTTATAGGTTAATCAACAAAATTTTAACTGACGGTATTAATATTCTTTTTAAAAAAAAGTCTTGAATCTTTATTGTGTCCGACGATATTATCGATGGAGCTAACGATGTTCATAGGGGCGATCAGTGTCAGCTGTTTGACCTTATGGGCAGTTTGCAACCGGTTTTGACCTCAGTTCACTGGCGCATATTATATTATTATATTCCCAGAGGTATCGTGGACTAACGATACCCCTCGCTATCCCCCCCCCCCCCCAGGCTATTTTTGCATTGGTCATACTGCATAGCTGTTCCTTCCATGTCCATCCATTCTCCAAAGCTGTCAGGAGCCATTTAGTGCGCGTCCATTGATCCTATTCCCTTGTGTTTCTTCGTGTCATTAGCCTCTTGTTCGCCCGTTTGTCAGTCTCTTTGAGTGTTATTTGTATTTGATGTGTCCCATTCGCATTTTTGGACATGTTTGTAAATTAATGAAGATACTGATAATGATGTTAATGTCAAATAGAAAAACTGCATAACTGCTCGGGCTGTGACTTTTGAAGATTCACTGGGCAAGGCTATAGTAGTGCGAAGATGTCCGAGACTTAGATCTGTGACAATAAAGATGTAAGAGTATTGGTACTTTAAATAAAATAAAATAAAAAAACGACTATAATAAATACGGGTAAGCAAGCAACTTTCTCATAGACCTGCTAAAGCTGTAAGTATGTTGTTCTCATCTCTATACTAATGTGTTTTCTTTCTATGTCTCTCTGCTGTGTCTCTCTGTCTCTCTGCCTCTGTCACTCTCTATCTGTCGTGTCTTCCGTCATAATTTTTCTTCATAGAGAATGGTCGTTATCGCGTCGATATGCCCTAACTCGGCTACAACTCAGCTTTGCATCTCGTCTTCTGTTCCTCTTTCTCTCTTTGTGTCTCTCTCTGCCTGGCTGCCTGCCTGCCTGCCTGCCTGCCTGCCTGCCTGCCTGTCTGTCTGTCTGTCTGTCTGTCTGTCTGTCTGTCTGTCTGTCTGCCTGTCTGTCCGGTCTGTCTGTCTGTCTGTCTGTCTGTCTCTTTATTCGTCTTTGAATGCAGTATGGTCGCCCAGCACAAGCCGTTCTCTCTTTCTTGTACAAACGTTCACCTCCTACAAACACACGTTTATGTCTAATCTCCACTAGAGGTAGACATTGCCATTAAGTTAAACCATTAAAGGGGCAGTGAGCTGGGATGCATTATGTCCAACAAAAGGAGTTAGGATCGTACGCGGATAGCCCTCTTTAATTCCCCACAGCTAAACTGTTTTTCCCTAGTCGTCAATTGCCAAAGAAAAACATTGTGATATCAGCTTTATTGCTTTTCTTCACTCTCGCCTTGCTCATTAAGACTAGCAGATAAGCAAGTATAAATTGGTTCATGTTTCGGAACATTTTTGTTCTACGCTTGATCATAGTTGCTTTGCAACTCAGCAGATTTACAGAATATTGAATGTTGAAAACATTCACAAACCCTATTAATTTTCTGTTATCAGTGTACTGTTCGAACTTTTTGTGTTAGGTCACAAAACATGGGATGTTTATGTAATTCAGCGTCGTGTAAAAAATGGCATATAACGTGTAGAGAAATTAGAAAACAAGCTATTTTATATCATTTCTTTGTCAGACTCCTATTTTTTTTCTTGGCATAGTTTGCAGTAATAATATGGATTTTGTTTACGGCTAAAGCAAATTAATCAGTATTTTCAACAACAATAGGCAATGTCAAATTTCATCTGAAATGTGCGCTTTCATTCAGTTTTTCGATTGCTGATCTCCCTGAGTTTGTTATTGGTGTCTTCCCGACCAGCTCGTTATTAGGGTCCATTAAAATAATACGCCCATTTGCTTACCTGTCCATAACTGTCAACCTATTCATCCAACCACAGGCCCATGCTGGATTTGTCATTCAGCAAATATCCAGCAACTAGTAAAAAGAAAGGGTGTCTCCATGCGTAAAGAAATGTCATTACGGTACACATGAAACATTCTCTCTCTTTTGCTTCTTGAAGGGATTTTGACGTTTCCGTTGCCTTTTCTGTTTCTGTACACATAAAAAGCCACCTCTGTCAGCGTTCTCAGCTACTCACATACGTACCTATTCGTTCACATACCTGAATGCCCCTAAATACATACCACCCGCTTGTTTACCTATCTGCCTGCGCACATTTGTTATCTTATAAGTACTTTCTCACCTGCCTGCAAACTTATTAGAATTGCTCATCGATTTGCTTTACAGTGATATAATAGGATAATAATAGGAGCCTTTACAAGCTGTATATTATGAGTGTAATGTGAGTACAGACATTGATTTGGGACTGTCGTGCCGCGTAAGCTGTGTGGGAATATTCCTGAGATTTTATTCAGATATCGATCACAAGATAGCCACTCTCTTCCTTCTTCACACTGACATGGTTTTGTTAATGTTTGACAGTCTTTTACTAAAATGTGTTCGTATATGAAGTAAATTAGCCATCTCCAACAAACAACAACATGAAGTATTCTGTTTACCTAAATATTGAATAGTATTGGCATTTATTACACTTTGAAAATGTCATAAATACTCTTCCCGCAGTGGTCATAGTTTCATTGATAGACAACATGACGTGTGCTGTAGTCTTCGCTGTACGACCACTGAAACAGGCAACTGCAATAATATTGCACTGTGCCCATGATTGCGATACTGATAGCTTTGTATTCTACTCACTCATTTGTAAAGATCGCATCTCACACCAGCTTGCGTGACCAACCAGGCTTTAGTCAGCAATGCTGGTGACTTGTAGAAGGTGTTATTGACGCTGTCAGCTTTGTCAGTCCCGCTGTGTTTCCCCGACGGGTTTTCATTAGAACATTGTAATCTAGTGTAATAACTCAGTTCTTGCCAGGTATGTGAATGTCCATATCATGCCTTGGGTTATCATCGTCGTCTGAACACTAGCAACATTCAAGAGAAAAAAAGAAAGAATGGACGATGTGTTTTAATCCTTGAGTTCTCACTTTAGTAAAGAAAGCGGGTCTCATTGTTGTCAAGAAGTGGGATTCGATCACTACCCTCCGTTTTGGCAAAGGAAAACTACGAACGAGAACAGTAGATAATATCACACGGACGCAGAGTTGCTTATGAAATAACGCAATAAACTTAAACATGCCGGTATTGAGCATGGAACATCCTGACATGCGGACACGTCGTCTGTGTTCATATAGTTAAAACACCACAATAGTATCAGACATCAGCTTTTTCAGGCAGATTAATTTGTGCACGAGACGTAGAAGAACTGTTTGGATGCGCATGTTCCTTATACACGATGCTAATGAACCCGGTTTTGTATGACAAGATTGGGCTCAGCGATTGGCCAACCTAATGTTCCACTGTTCCTCTGGTGTTTTGTTTATGTAAATGATTTAAAGCCGGGGAAATGGGGAAGGGTGCAATAGAACTGTCATGACATTTTAATTGAAAAGGGACTACAGTTCTCGACCTCAACTCCCAAGGTTTTAAACAGCTGTTCCAGACGCTTGAAGACTTCAGATCCAAAGCCAGATCAGCAGGCACAGTTCATATCGCTGAGGTCAAGTGGGCAGTGTTCGTTCGGGTATGTTTACTCAAGTCTTAGTCTGATGCATTGTGTAGCCGGTTCTATAATGTGTAGGAACCTGGCTTTGCGGCACTGTATTCGTTCCTCTGAGTTTAAGGGCAAAAAACTATTCGTCAGTGGTAATGTCAGTCGGTGAGAATATTTTTATTAAACAACATTCTCTTTGAGCAAAGGCGGTTTTCAGTAAGTGTCCCAAAATCGGAGAGCTCACGGTAATTTGTTCTGGGACCGCGCGCCTTGTCTCTGTGTGGGAGAGTGGAGGAACGCCTTGAAAATCTCAGGTCATTAATTTTTTGGTGCTGTTGTTTATTTTCCGTAATAAGTTTTACTGGTGAATGTCCTCTTGCATAGGATCTCTGTATCGAGGTTTGGAAATGTCACTGTTGTGGATGTGTGGACTTGGGCTATTTGGATGATAACCATTGTTTAGGTGAAAAACCAAAACAAAAACCAGCAAGGTTCATAATCAAGTAGATGTTCAGCGACGGCATTAATTTAATGATTAAATTTATTTTTTAGACTAAATAAAGACACTCCCATGAGTACAAAGGATTATCATATCTCAGTTTACCCAGAACGCCAGGGGGCAGAATAGTTATATTATTGAAGAATGGAGACAGCATGTAACATTGTATTAGGTTTGAAGAGTTCACCTCGTTCTGTACACTTTTGTTGTAGGGCATCAGTTGTGTAAGATGCCGCCGCTGATAAAACCTGTCCCACATCAGAAGTAACTTCTTCCTTAGTTACTACATAATGCAAACAGCACTGAAGTAAAACTGGTAACTTTCGAATGAGTTGCATGACGCGCGTTTCTCAACTTTGTGGGGGCGTGCGAACGTACAGTTTTCACGAACCAGAACTGATTATCCAAACCTGAAAGGTGGATGAAGCAGCTACGATGGGTGTGCGTGAGAAAGTTCGCGATCTTACCTTAATTTATCCCGAGTTGCCATCATTCCGCTTTTGGATTGTACCATACATTTGTGTCTTTTAAACATGGACCACGACAAACTTGATAACGTGAAACACAGCACCCCCTTAGAATGACACGGTTCTAACTCCCTTCCATCAACTTTTGAGAAATTGATGATTGAAGTTTCATGTGCTCAAAGCTTTAGAGGTACGACTTTTTTTTTTTAGTAATGCTTACAAATTACACGCCTAATCTGCTTGATATTTTGACACACAATGGAGAAGGCTTATAGAAGTAGTCTGTAGTGTGTAACTCAGTTCGGCCAAAAGGAACCTTGTCATTCCAAGAGGACGACAGACTATTTCCCAGCTGGAACATTTGGAGAGTTGTCAACCTGAAACTGAGTGTTGTAAGCTCGCTATCTATGGTTTTGAATGTCGAGGGTGGAGGCTTGTCTGATAAGCTCATGAAGTAGACAGTTTTAACTATGTCCGAGGTGATAAGATGCCAGTGGTGGGAAGCTATGCTTATTAAATATAGTTTTAGTATAAATTACCCGCAAGTTACGTTCTTCAGTACTATAACAGATTTGATGAAACCTTGCACTTCTGAGGCAGCGGGGAACCTCCAAAGCACACGATATTTATACATTTGCATACGTCGCGTCAGTTTCATGATTTGTAAGCCCAGACAGTCGTGGTGAATGAAATATTACATGAATCTGGAATGGTGGAAATTGCACAATTTGATAACAATTATTATTCTTTGATAATGGTGAAGAGGTAGCTGATATAACTCTAGTAACATAATTATCACGCTGAAATTTGAGTGGTAGTGTTAACATCGGTGGACATAGGTGGAATTTTCTTCAAGACTGCCAACAATTCTGCGGTCTCTGAAATGAATCCGGTTGTATTCAAAACACTAGTAGTGACAGTGGGGATGAAATTCCATCTTGATTGTCACATCTCTCAGCCAGTTTTCATGTAAAGCCAGTTTTAATAGTTTCTACTTCGTCTCCACCGATTCTATGCGAGGATTGTTCTCTTATGAAGGACCAGCTTGTGAATTATAATATACTAGATGACCTACCGGGCAAATTGCCCGGAATAAACAATCATGTGCTCCCCCCCCCCCCTCTCTCTCTCTATCTCTCTCTCATATAATAAAAGTAATAAACTACAGTCTTGCTTCAGAACTCATGCGCACCAGAACACTACGCACCAAACTGAACGCTTGATACGGTTACTTTTTATGACATAAAATATTACGAAACAAACATGCTAAAAATACAAATGTTACTTTGGTTACTTTGGTGTAGAACCAGCCTCCTCGCACTCGGGACACACCCATACGTGCTCAGCTCTCCGCGCCATCATGTCGGACAAGGTCTTCTCACTAACAACTCCAGTAAGATGTTGATTGAACAGTCGTCTTGCAGTACCACACAACCGGCTCTTGACTCCACAGCCTCTCTGATGCCCAAACAGTTTTATACGTTCGATGGTGTCCCTGTCTTCTTGTGGTGCTGTTTCTCTCAAAGCTGCGAGAATTTCATTTTCCTCGAGACTAAGAGAGCCTTGCATTGGGGCCTCACCAGCAAGCTTATCCGCTCTCTCATTTCCAGATACTCCAGCGTGTTCAGGGGAGAAAATCCAAGTCAGCCTTTTCAGTTTACTGTCGTGCAGATACTGTACCCATTCAGGTTTGAGGTATCCTGTCTCTATTTTCCTGAGCATGCTCTGGGAATCTGTCACAATGACGGCACATGTGTGGGTGCTCCTCTGTAACCATGCAAGTGCGTATTCAGCGGCTACCTCCTCCATTTTCATACTAGATGTTGTGACTTGATATGCAGCTCCATCTTCTGCCACTGTCCTGCCATCAACGCTGACCGTGTAACCCCATCCAGATCTTTCTCCTCTAGTGACTGATCCATCTGTATACACTACCGCATCTCCTGTCCTGCTGTTCTCGTGCACCAGTTCCAGCACGTCCGCATTAACGGCACATGCAGCCCTCTCACGGCATTCTCGGCCCATGGTGATGACCACTCTAGTGTACCTGCCGGCCATCTTATCGTCCACTTTCACATACTCCTCACCCCTTCGCACATTGTCAAGTTCACACTCTTTTTGTACAGTGGCCTCAGCTTCAGCCAACCATGATCTGCCTCGCTTTATTCTACTACCTTTCCTGACATTCAGCTGGTCATGCAGCAGATGTTTTTGGTCTTTCGCCACTCTAAACATTGCCTTAACCTGGGCTAGTGTGTGCCTTTGTTCAATACTGGGGAGCCCGAGGATGTATCTCATTGCTGCTATCGGGGTGTCACGGGTGCATCCAAGGATGATTCTCATTCCAGTGTTTTGAATCTTTTCCAATTTCATCAACTGTGTCTTGGAAATTGTGACGATGCCCAGACCATAGTCGATGACTGATAGCACTGTGGCTTTGAAAAGAATGAGCAATTGGCGCTGTTCTAATCCGAGGGCGGCCGTTGTCTTTACTGCAGCCAGTCCACTTGCACAGCGCTTCACTATGTGGTTCACGTGCTCTTTAAAACAGAGGGTTCTGTCAAACTTTATTCCAAGGTATTTAAGTTCAGTCACACGCTCGACAACTTCGCCTACCATTCTCACTGGTTCAAGGCTTTTCCGCACTATGTGATTGTCTTGTGAGCACCAAAGTGCTGCTGCTTTAGCAGGGTTGACCACAGCATTGTGCTCTTCACACCATGAGTCAACCTCATTCAACGCTTCTCCCATAACATCAACCATGGTGTTTCGTTCTGTGCCTGATGTATATAACAGTGCATCATCCGCAAATGTAAGAACTCTGCCCCTGGGAATGGCCATGTTGGCTAGCCGACTAGTGTAGATATTGTAGAGAACTGGAGATAGCGGTGATCCCTGTTACATAGCAATAAACATTGTTATTTTTTAAAAATACATGCTTGAAGTAAAACAACTTTTAATTATAGCCATCATCTTCCTTATCTCAATTGCCACCTTCGTGCCAAATTTAAGGCCCGATGAGTGTATAGTTTGGTCAGTTAGTCATGCCAAAGGTTGCAAGTTACTGAAATATATAATAGATATATATAAGAATTACTTTATTATTCCATGGGGGAAAGCTATTCTCAATTAGCGTTTAAGATACATGATACATACATTTTGCTCATTATTACACGAACATGTTACAACTTAACAACATACATAACACATTGAGTACATGGCATGGAACATTAATTATAACATAATATGGCACAGAACACTATTAACACATGGTACAGATCATACTGGAATGCTATTTGAACTACCAAGATCAGTTTGCCATCAAAACTGCAGATTCAACGGCACGCCACACATTATTTCTTGTCTATAGTGAGAACAGTACCATACGTCAACACATTCTGATCCGAACTGGATGTGTTCATTGTTCAGTGTTTCCAGCTCATGTTTATATGTAATACCTCGCCTCTCAAATTTCACCTTAAGCGGCTATTGTGTACGACCTTCCCTTCTACTGGGTCACGCTGCACCAAGAAATAAACGTGTACCTAGTCTAGATAATGGTATGATTATGTAGAAGCGCAGTATGGATCTCACCTTATCTTAACCCTCTTGTCCTTTCTTTATGTAATCCTTGTGTGATAAGGGCGAAATTTTAGGGTCCCCCCGTTTTCACAGGTGAAAGGTCGGTGCAGTCCCATGTTTTGCACCATTCAGGCGTCTATTTAATGTTGACAGCTGTGTCCTGTAAGGACTTACCACTATCTCATCCCATAGAACTCTTGCAACCCGTACTTCCTAATAATAACAACGGGTTTTTATTCTTATATGATATTGGATTGTTGTAGTGTCTCTCTTGCTCTTCCATTCTCTGTCTTCAGAATAGCTGTAGTGTAGACTTCTTCAGACCCAAGTATACTTTTGTGCCATGCTTTCACAGTGTTTGTTGTTCTAAGGTCTTTGTTTTCGGAGGAGCTCTGCCCTTGGCATTTATTTTGCAGCTCTTTTTACTCGTTTTTTTTCTTTTTTCTCGTTCTTTTTTTCTTTCTTCTTGTTGTTGTTTTTGTATTTTGCATGCTTGCTGGATGGCATTTGGGGGGTGAGGGTGGTAGGGATACATTTCTTAAATTTGGCCCGGTCAGTGGCCTTTTTCGGACTGCTCGTCTCGACTTCCAACTGCCAAGTTATCTTGAACGTGCACACGGGCCATCCGAGTTTTTGGTCCTCATCCGAGAAGAGTAGTTGCTCGATGCTATCTGCCATAGGATCAAGGACAGGAGATTCCTCCAAATTGCCCAACACACCTGCGCCGACCGGGAGCCGAACCGTGGCCTGGCCGAACCCGGTATCTTCGGCATGAGAGGCGAACGCCTTGCCTCCAGACCAACGTGTCTCCAAGTATGTTTTTAGAATGGATTTTGTTTGTTTCTCTTGTTACTGGCATTTCTGTGGTTGTGGTTGTATGAATAATTTTATCGTGCTCAGTGGTTAATTCTGTCAGCTAATTGTATTATCAGTCAGGAAGACTGGAGCAGCCGCTGCAGATTGCAAAATGCAGCGCTGGTAAATTTAGCATTGCTGACAGGGTCCCCGTGACAGCACATATTAATCCCAGTAAACATAGGTTATCAACTGGTTTTTTTGTTTAATGTTTGTATCGAGGTCAGAACACGAGTGTTGATCACGTTTGCTATTCTGAAACACCGGTGTTTCCGCATCATTGTAAACTAGTCTTTTGAACTACAAGTGCCCCTTTCATAGCTGTTTGTTTTTGTTTGTTTGGCAGTGTTTGTTAATGAAGGCAGTGCCAATTTAGACACACTGGATAAGTATGCTGTTATATATTAATAACGCAGTCTCATTGCGCTCAGTGCATGCCATGCAGTTTGTGAGTTGACGCCATTAAGCAGGTGAGTTGACATGTTCTTGGAGTTTACTGCTTAATATCTAATATTTATACATTTTTCTTTCTTTCTTTACGTAAAGAAGAAAAGTTGAGAAAAACTGTTTTGGGTTTAAAACTTCAAATGTTTTCATGTGCGGTAAAGCAAGCCAATCCATAACTAAGACGGCAAAATTGGCCCCAGCTCTCAGAGCTGTCTTAAGGTATGGGCACACTGGGTAGTTGCCAAGTGCCACTAGGGTTCAGGGGCCCCGTGCATGCACATTTCTGAGTAGTTGTGCAGGGGGGCGGGCCGCAGCCTATGGCTTTGCCCAGCGGCCCATAATGATGTTAACCCTCGCCGTACGTCGTCTTTTACTACCCATTCCCGTACGTTGAGGGGTCTGCCACGACCACACATTTTACATAGCGTTTTTTCATCTCACCTTCCACGTACGTCGTGGGGTCTGATACTACCCCACATAACAGTACACGTAATAGCATTTTACTGACACACATGGTGTGTTCGTAATACAATGTCCTACTAATAGCAACTGAGTAAAAAGACAGTTTATTGTCATTGCGACCACATGCACATGTAAACATATTATACATGTACATAGTTGCAGTGACAAATTGTCTTTTTATACAATTTTTTCTTTTTTAAAAAAAACGGGGTGTGTGTGTGCGCGCGCGCGCACGTGCTTGCATGTGTGTGTGCTTAATTATAATGGAGATATCTTTTTTGGGGGGGTTATATTTTTTAACCCAATATTAAGACCATTATGCACACTCAACATCAAACCAACTGACCACTCAGGATTTCACAGTGCACTGTGAATACATTTTGTGTCCAGTCAACAAACATAAGGACTTCAGTTGATACCTTACTCCACTCTCCAGCTCTTTATATAGTATAAGTGAGGCAGGAAAAGAGTTGGTAGACTAAAAAACATGATCCTCAATAGAAAGGACTTAGAAAGATTTGCTTGGAGTCTTCAAGGCCGAACCAGGCCTTCAACCAGAGCCTGTGCAATCGATATTTGAAACCCTCTACGGTTGTCCTTGTGGGCTGTGGAGTACTCTGGCATCCTGCACCTGAATATAACAAGTGCAACAATGCTGGCCACGTCTAGCATGTTGTAGAAAAGTCGCATTGGTCAAGGTTTTGTAGATCTCCGAGTAGACGGAACAGCAGCCATTATGTCCATAACATCAACACCGCCTTTGGTGGCGTTGTTGCAGGAGACAATTTCAGGAACTTTCTTTCTGCTGTCATCCACCGATAATATGTGATGCATGGTGCTGAGAAGTTTAGTATTTCATTCTTCTTGCTGCCTGACTTGTAGCTGGCAAGAGAAGCTTTCTTCTGAAATCCGAAAATTGAGTCATATTTTGGGATTTTCTTGTTTGGGATTTCAGGAGGTAAAAACCTTTTGTTTCTCCCAGCAGTGCCTACTAGTGTCATTCCATTTTTTGCTAGACAATCCGCTGGTTCCATGTCAGTGAAAAAATTGTCACATGTCATGTTTCTACCTAACCAAAGAAGGGTGTACACAATCTTGTTGCAAAGTTCCGGCCTAAATATTTCCCAATTTCCCTGCCCCCTGCCCCCTTCCCAAGATAAGGTTCGCCTTCTAAGGGATAAAATGTGTCCGCATCAGCTGACCAGAAAATCTTAGTGTCATACTTTCCTGGTTTGAAAGGCATATACTGTAGAAACTTACAACGGCCTCTCCACGACACAAGTTGTTCATCTATGGTGATGCATGGTCCTGGCAAGTAGTGACGTTTCAAGTTTTAATTGAAAATACCCCACACTTCACGGAATGGAGCAAAAATGTCTCTTGCCCACCTAGCCGATCTTGTTTCTTTGTCATGAAATCGTAAATGTTCTGACAACTGCAGAAAACGATTCCTTCCCATGACAGATCGCACAGAATTGTTGCCATATACCTTGTCCCATATCAGTGTTGTTGGCATCAAGTTTTGGCCAATGGCACTGAGGTTGATGAACCATCCAATCAGCGCCTCAATTTCTGTCTCATCGGTCTCCACCTATGTTGCACCTTTGCTCCTTCTTCCTTCCAAGTTTGTGCATTTCACTATGATGGAAATCAGCATTCTGGTCAGGAAGGGACGGAATGCATTCAAAGGGGAATGGACGGATAAACTGTTGATGGCCTTGTTCAATGGAGGTCTGAATAATTATGTTCCTGGCTGGGGTTTTTGTAACTGTCGGTGGGTTTTACTCCACTTTTTTTTGTCCTTCCCCTCCATTATGATGTCCCCTGATGATGTAACAACATCTTTTGCTGGTTCCAGCTCAGTGAGGGAGTATTCTTCCTTCTATCTCATAGGCTCTCCCTCCTCCTGCCCTTATTCCTCCTCCTCCTCCACCCTCATCATCAGCATCACTTTCTGACAGTTCTGGGGTTTCTGTAATGAAAACGTTTTCCTCTTCACTGTCAGTTGACACATCATGGTCTTGATCCATTAGCAGGCGAAAGATGTTCTTACGGTCCATCTACAAAATGTAGTAAAAGAGAAAAGTATTAATTATATCAATATAAGGATAAAGATGATTGTATAAATAGAGGTCCCTCGTCCTGCTTATTTCGGAGGCTCAAAGCCCTTTACAATATTTATCTCCCCCGGCAGGCCAAACCATTCCAAAATCCGTCTCAACGTCCAAGGGAGCAGCCATTTTTGACACGTACGTCCCCTCCCCATTTATACTCAGGCACGCACACACACCCACACATAATAATGATAATATACACACACATCACTCCCTGACAGGATCAAGCAGTGAGTTCATTTCAAGATGTATGCTACACGCAGAACTTTCGAGCTTTTCTCTGCTCCCAAGCAGCACGCATTTATCCAGAGACGACTGTACCGGTACTACTTTTACACCAGAGTGGGGTGTGAAAGATCCTTTCAAGTGCCTTTCCCAGAAATACAACATCGTCAGCCCCGGTAAGGATTTGAACCCCGGACCCCCACGATCTCATGTCCGGCAGCCTAGCCACTAGGTCACTGGCGCCACAATACTACATACCAGTATAGGATACAGTTCTTATATTATCATCAGGCCGGTTCCCAAACGCTGTGCACAGCAGTCACAGCGCAATGCCTTTTCTCGTACCTCACTATAACAATAATAAAAATTTGTATAGCGCTTGAAATGTCGAAAAGGGCTTTTACAATGTCAAAGCGTTTTACAATAGGCCCAATACAATAAAAACTAACTACATTGTCCATTTGAAAAAAAAAAACAAACCATAAAATATGGATGTTTATACAATATTGAGCTGTATTATTTTTATGTGGTAGGCCTGCTCACCTTGAACTTGCTGTGGAGTTGTGAAATTGTGTTTCCTCAGAAGTTAACACATTTTTGACAGCTTTTCTTGTGTCATGTCCATCATTCCTGCACAGTTGTCATTGACTGAGGGGTCACGTGTATGGTCAGCCCCGTTGAGCGAGCAGCATACGGCTCAGCATAGAACTGCGTCGTGGCATCGAGTGGCGAAAATAAAATGCTGTATAAAATGTGGGGTCGTGTCACACCCCACGACGTACGGGAAGGAATGAAGAATATTTTACTATATAAAACATGGGGTCGGGACAGACCCCGCAATGTACGGGCAAGGGTAGTAGAAATGCACGTGCATTGGTGAGCAAAAATTTCAATACTTTTTAATTTTGAATATGTGAGTCCATGGGCGATGACGTCATTGAGGAATACATGGAGTATCAAGCTCCTGGAACTAAAATTGAATTAATGAGAGCACATTTTAGAGGGCGTGGGGTCTCTGATGACCCCCGACGTACGGCGAGGGTTAAAGCGGCCCTGTCAGCTCTGTCAACGCGAGAGGAATTCGCCACAGTAAAACTGTAACTTATAAAGTGTCAACATCTTGCACACTGATACTCAGTTACAGTTGGTGGGTCGTGCAATCTATCCTTGGATTATTGTTTGGATCTCGAAAATGGTCGTATGAGCCGAGGCAGGCAGATGGACATGTTTCGTCATCTGTGCTTGAATTCAAATGACTTTTTCAAAAATTTAAAGAGATTGAACAGCCCATTGTTGAGGGAAAAGTGGACTCTTTATTTGTGAGGTTTCTGATCTCTTGGAAGCTGGTCATCCATTTTCCAACACGTGAGGAAAGACCGGATGCACAAGCCTTCGGCGTTATTTACTTAATGGTAAAACTAGATAGATGGGGTCACTGGTATAACTAAAGGTTTTCAAGGCGTCGGAAATACCCTTACCCCGTAACAGCGGTATGTTTGTATCGTGTACAAGTGGTAGGTTGATGAAGCAGTCGTTTCACCATGGGCAATTTCAGGTCATATTTAGACCTGTCGTGTTAAGAGTGTCCCAGCCAACTACCAAAGTGGCCGTGTGGAGAGTCTGTGCGTCTACGCCACTCTACCTCCTGAGGTTAGGGGTTAAGTGCCTGTAGGAGGAGAGAAAACACAATGTACTGACTTATGTATTCGGCTAGCGCTTTTTCTGGTTGTATTGTAGTAAGAAATAAACCGTGAAGTATTGAGACCCGGCGCGCACTAGAAGTTGGATGGTGACGTCACGACATTGAGTTTCAATGAGATCCCATGCACCAGCCAACTAGTTTGATCTCACTGAAACTCAAGTGATGCTACTTGTCAGTATCCAACTAGTCTGCCAATCAAAATCGGCAAATGGGCGCCTGGCCTTGGCGTCGCGCAAGGCAAATTAGTTAAAAATGTGCACTGTTTATGTGTGTCATTAAACCCTGCTACATCGGCGGTGGTGTAATGTTCTAGTCGTGCCTTTTTATGGATAGCATTTAACTGTGTAATTAATACCATGAGTGTAGTGTGTGCAGTACTTGATCAGTGGTGACAAACAGGTGTATTCTTTGTGGGTTTATGCTTCATAGTTAACACATCGCTGATACTGGTGAGCACTGCGGGTTGTGATACAATTTAATTTTAATGTTAACAATGTGAAGCGTAAACGCTGAGCGGGAAGAGGTTCAGTCTCGTAGATAATTATATACCTGTAGACCTAGCAAGGTGCTTTGCCAAGGGTTAACACTTTAACATGTTCATATTGGTGGCGCCTGTGTGTTCTCTGCGATTTGTGTAGTTTTGGAATTTCAATAAATATCCCATCAAGCACTAGAGCAAATTCGTAGTTTTCGATTTTTTAAAATGAATGGGTAAAATTATAACTCCGCTTCCCGATTCTGTCATTTTGACATGGACCTGAACCTTTGCTTGTTGGGTGAACAAAGTCCATTTAATTTATCCTTCACTGCTGCAACATGGTCTCCAAAAAACCAGGAGCCATGCTAAACGTTTGGAGATGTCACGAATGCGTGATACAAGAGTTTTTATGGGAATAACTTTGAGATAACCGGCAACTTTCTTATTTGCGCAAGGTTTCACCAGTGTACGGAAATTAGCTTTTTTTTTTTTTTTGGCATTATCTTCAAGTATGTGAATTCATACCAGTATTATCCCCGTAATGAAGGAGTAAGGTAAGTACTTATTTGTCCGGGTAGACTGGGGGAAGGGGGAGGAGGGAGCTAACGGTACGATGGATAAGGCCATTTAAATCTGACTCAGCAAGTTTAAGTGTCCGTTTAGGCCGCTTAATCGGGAAGTTTTATCTACCAAATCCCGGCGTGTGCCTCCCCGCTGTCTGCTTGGAGCTGATGGAGGGCGAAGAGCGTTGTCTAGTGACTCTAGTCTCCAGTCAGTTGGTTCCCGTTGATATCAAGGAAAACTCTACCCCTGCAGCCTGAAGAAATAAGGGTTGAAATAATTAATTGATCTAGCCTTGAAGGAGTAACTAAGTTTTTTTTAAACCCCACTCACCCCACCCCTTCTCCCAAATCGCGCTTGATTGTTATTTTAGTGTACAATTAGAATGATGGACCCAGTCTCAGCTTTTTACTTCATGCGCCCCCCCCCCCCCACTTTTTTTTGGGCCTTCATTATTATCGATGCTTTGACTGTTCTTGTACGGTGTTGCCGCATCTTCAGTTTGTACCAAGTTTTTTTTCCGAAGAATGATTTGATCTGCAGGTCTATCATTACCTTAGGCCGAGCCACACATAAGCCAAAATATCCAAACACGTAAATGCTTAATTATGTACACATGCAGTGACACGCAAACACCCTCATCCATACACACGAAGAAAGAACTGAAAGAGAGAGTGAGAAAGAGATCCGAGCATTAATTTATCGTTGTGGCAGAAACAACACAGTGAGAGGAAAGGGTTTACAGGGCAATGTCAAGACCTCCAAGACTCTCTCATCCATAACTCTGTCGTGTGTCCTGTACTTAAATCATGGTGACTCATTTTTCACAGCAAAGACTGCAACAAGAACAACTTCATATGAGTGTCACAGAGAGATAGTTTAGTAAAAGCAAAACTACTTCCCGCATCATTCATCTCATAATATTTTTAAAATGTTGCCCAAATCGCACGACGGTATAGTCGATCTAAGAGTAGTTAAATATGAAATTACTGATGACAGAAAAAACTAGAAGATCCAGTATAAATATAAGGTAAGATAAGACTATCATGTCGTTATCCCATGAGAGAAATTCAAGTTCACAGAGCGTCTAAGAGCACGTGCGTGATACATATCTAGCATGTTATTATGACATCAACCAGCAAGTCAAGATGGCATTTTGTCTGTTGCTTCACCTCAGAAAAATGTTTATTCCCGGATGTAGGGGGCATTTCTCTCATTACGGTGATGTACTAGTATAGTAGGGAATATCTCATTGCTTGAAACATAGATGTCCCTTGTCTACCCCTGAGCATCTACCCCAGGGCGCACATAAACCACATGCGTACTAGCAGTTACTGTGGCGGACAGTGGCAAACAGTGGGACGGGAGATAGAACTGTAGGTCATGACCTCCATTGACCACCACGACATCTGCACTCTGACTGACAAATGGCCGTGAGGCGGTTAGGAGAAAGGAACAGGGGGGTCTTTAACGGTTGTCGGACATACGTTGGCCATACTCCAGTAACATTAACCCTCCTCTGGTGGGACATGCCTTGCAAATACGTGCAACTGCAGGAGGGGAACGAATATAAAAATAGGGAGGGAGCAGGGCATCTAGCCCCTTAGGTCAAACCCCCATTTCTGGGAAAAATTTTGATTTGGGAGAATTTGTTCAGAGAGGCATAATCAATGGGTTTTTGTGGTCATTAAATTGATTGATTGAGTGTATATTGTAGAAATAACTTACAGTAACTTTTGTCGCCCTGGGTTTTTGTGGGAACTGCAGCCGAGTGATAAATTCCGGTGTCACTGGTGATACACGGGGCTCAGAGGGCTATGGTAATAATTGATGGATAGCCAAATAAGTAATACGTGGGTGTAAGGAGCGATAAGATCATCAGAGAGTACAGCAGTGTTGGACTACGTTCATGTAAGTTACAGAGTGTCTCAAACGGAAAAAAACAACAACGAAACATGTATACACGCTTTGAATATTTATTGAGACAGTGTCAATGAAAGTACGTCCAAGATTTTTATGATTCAAAATTAAAGAGGACAGGCCTGAAATTTTTTTGAGTTCTCGCATGTTTGCAGACTTATGGCCGTTCTGGGCCAGACACCGATGACAACGCAGTTCAATTGAGTTTGCAAACAACATGAAGCAGTTCGTTTGTGTGTAGTATTATTATATTTTCTTGACACTCCATAGATTGGGGAGTGAAGACATGGCTGGATGCATTTTTGTAAAAGAAAAAGTGTAGATAACAAAAAACAAACAAAATTATTTTTACCGTTACTTTTGCTTTGAGCACAAAGACAATTTAGACAAATGAACACGCGTGAGTAGGCTACAACCAGGGGAAAATTGCGGCAAAGATTGATGTAGTATGTCATTCAGTTTCCTGGGATATTATGAATGTGTCTGACTACTGAGAGAGATTTGAAACAGGATTCTTGTGCAGTGGCGGACCTACATTTTTGGTAGCCTGAAGGTTGAACTGTTATGGGGCCCCTTCGCCACTAGCCACAATAGGGCAAGACCCACAATTCACTCCTTAAAAAAGTTTCCGCAGGGCCCCTCCGGGATGAGGGGCAGTGAAGCCGTAGCTTCAATAGTTTCATAGTAGATCGCCACTGTTCTTGTGAATAGTTAGATCATCAATCATTGTTCTTGCTCGTTTGTGGGTAGGATAATTTCATTTCCTGACCAAGGCTGGAACGCTTGCTCCACATTCCAGTCTTACATACCCAAGTGTCCTTCCTGGACGAAAAGATAGGCGTTCTTTTTTGTTTTCGTTTCCCCAAAGAATCAGAAGAAAAGGCGAGTAAAGCGAAAAGCAGAAACGTGGGGATCAAAGGGAGTTTAAAAAAAAAAAGGAAAGAAGGCACGTGTGAAGAGAGAGGAGAAAGAAATACAGACAAGACTCCAAACAGTGAGTTAGTCAAATTGTTTGAAAAGCTTAGCAGTTTGGTAGGTCGCCAGGGCGAGGCTGAGCAGGTCGGGGAATAGGTGAAGAGCAAGACATTCGGACCTTTTGTTTCTGCTTGTGCACATTTTGGAAAACGAACAGATGAAATGATAAAATAATTCGTTTGAAGATATTAAGAGCTTAAAAGATTTTTTGCTCTACAGTTTGCTTCTAGTTTTAGCTTGTTGATGAATAGACCAGGTCACAAAATGTATTTTTTTTGTAATAGTTTTTTATACTAAATCACAGTAGGTTTCAGGTAAAGTTCAATAATATAGAAATGAGCTGAAACAAGAAACGGCAGTGCAATTTGTTTTTCATCTGCAACTTTCTCCACTAGTATATTATTATTCTGCTGTGTCTCCTTTGTGGGTAAATAAATTGTCACAAGTCTGTGGAGGCCCGAGGCCAAACCCACACGTGCGACTGGTGGTCATGTTGCTGTCGTGCTTTAGTTTACTGTTCCCATTGACTCAAAAATGTCTACAGATATTATAATGAGCCCGTGTCTCGCATGTATTCTTTTGTGTGGGCATCTCCATTCATTGGCCCAGATTTGAAAGAAGGCTGTTGTTACTTGTACATAGTACGGCCCCCACGCGTTTTGCTCTAAGGGCGAGTACATATATATACGTAAGCTTACCTGTCCCTGACCCCGTCCTTATCCATGTCCTAAATCTTATCGAATCCCTAACCCTGCCCCCTCCCTGTCTTTTCAACCCAAAACCAGGTGGAAAACAAAAAGAAAATCAGAAATGATAATTAATTAAGGCTGTTGTTAGGAGTACTTAGGAAGGAGCTCTAGACCTGTGGAGTCACAAGGCTTTAAAATATGTACCCCTAGCTAAAAAAACAACAACAAAACTTGGGGGCCTACTTGTAACAACGTTGGTAAAAGATATGCGACTCGACAGTAACACAACTAAGTCACATGTGTGCGCTTAGACTGAATGCAACCGCTCTATTTGCCGTAACTTGGGCTAGTGTGTAGCATGACGCAACAGCGCATCCTCTTGTCCTAATGATAAATTAGCGTCCCATTAACCCCGGACAGGTATAACAGAAGCTTGCGATTTGAGGCTTTCTCGTACCACGCCGTCCACCTGCCATCTCATTCATCCTCTACTCATTATGGAGATGCCAGCTCAACCCCAGAGCTGCAAGAATTATCGGTGACACTGGGGCAGGCGGCACACTGGTCGTTCATCGTTTATAGTTCAGTGTTCAGCGCTCTTCGTCCAGCGATTATACCACTGGAAAATGCCGCAACCAAATTATTAAGTTTCAGTGTGAACAGGTGAATGGTACTACATGTACTAGTAACTTACAAAATCTAGTCTAATTTCTAAAACCTGTCGGCCGGCTAGTTGGATGATGTGTTGTGTCGACCTCAATGTCAGAGTTACATTTCGCGCACTAGCCAAAAAGTTGTTTTTTTTCTCATTGAAACCTAACGTTGTGACGTCACCAAACAACTAGTTGGCCGTTAAAAATCGGTTAGTGAGCGACGGGCTCAGCCCAGCCAGCATCCCTACGTGAATCAGACATAGCTTTATATGGGGTTTCCGTAGGATTTGTAAGATTACTGTAGGTTGGGTTCCGGACGTCGGACTTTACATCAGTCCTTTCAACGTTGAACCACGAAAAAAGTAAGCTTTGGTGAAAGATGACCGCTGACGCTGAGCGATAAACGCGTCACTTCTTAAGTGTTTACTTTTTCATTGTCGGATGATCAACGACGAAGGACCCGTGCACAGCTTGCTTTCAGAATCAGTTTTCTCTTCAAAGAATCGGGCACTGTTGGATAAACGGGGAGAATACTATTGGATATTTTCCTATATTTTAATAAAGGGCGTGGCAAGTTTGTGGTTTACTAAAAGTAAAACAACTTTCAACATGTTGATGGAACACAGTACAAGTCCAGGGCAGGATTTTTTTTGGGGGGGGGGGGGAAATAAATGAATCGGCATTACTGCTGTAATTATGCCAAGATGGCTGTAGTGAGTTGTGGTATCAACAGTGAACGAATAATCGACACTATTCTGCTGAGTTATTGCATGAGAAAGAGTTACCTCCACAGGATTACTATCGAATTTCCCAATTGCCTTCCCAGGGAAGACACCAAATTTTCCAGACGGTTTCCCCAGGAATGTGTGAGATAGTTAATCTCCTAGCAGTTTTAATGGCGGAGTCCTCAGTCGTTGACGCCCCGCTAAATCATAATCCGCCCTGAATTATGTACATGTTAGCAGATTCAGTGTCAAGACAGCGGTTTCACAGCCACGGGTCAGGTCATTATGCTGTCAGTTGGGCTGATCCCTTTCCACGCTTGTATCACTGAGAAGAGTTAGAAGGGGCTTTTAAGATTTGAGACCATAAAGAAAGGTGCAGCAAGTAAGTATTTTGTTGAGAAGATGACCGCACGAGTTATGTGCTCGGGCATAAGATTATAACGAAAAAGAAAAAAAAATGACACACAGACAGGCAAATGACCACAGTATTTAGGTGCTGCTTATTTCGCTCATTTCAACTTATACTGACATCAAGAAGTACGTTAACAGTGTGATCTAAGAAAGAAACTGATAACGAGACAGGTCACTGAAATTTTATTTTTGGGACTCGGATTGATATGCAATTTGGAATGTATTCATTTTGTGTATGACCCAGTTATTACAGATAACCGAATAGAGAAATAAGTGCCTAATTCAAAGAACAAAATAAAAATTAATAGATAGATGTGCATACAGATGTAAGGGAAGGGATTCAAAGTGAAGAAATAAATAGAAAAGAAAATAGAAATGTCTGAAAGTATGTAGATAACCAAGTTGATAAATATATAACTGTCTGTAAGGACTATCCTGGGGATCGGACCCAATTGAAGTCTTTTATATCTCGGAATTGTCAACTCAATGAAAGTTTTATGCCATTTTATGTTTTTCTACACATAGAAAAATGAAGTCTCCAAGATTGCACCATTGCCGCCGGAGTGAGTTGACAAAATGTGTCCCTTTTAGGACAGTCCATTGACACATTTTTGTGTCTTCAAAATGCAGATTATATTGAAAGAGTTCCACAGTTATTGACTCGAAACAATCATTCAGATGAATCATTGTTGACACGAACCTGGCTCTTCGTGCGGAAAAAAGGGGAGGGTGGGACGGGGAGTTGTGGGGAGGGGGGGGGGCGGACGGAGAGGGAAGGAAGAATTGACTGCCCGGGGTTATTGCACTCATTGCAGTCACATCAACTGAGGGGAGTGAAAGTCTGACAATTTAATGTAAAACCCTGCCCTGTACATCTTTCAGCCATGTTCTTACTTGTGGTTTGTCCTAAGTGTACTTACTTGTGGTTGGTATTAATTGTACCCGCGAGCACCATAATATTCCTGTGGCTGCAAAAGGTAAGTGAACCGTATACTGTTATGCATGTATGTATATCACAGCTAGTCGAAGTGAAAAGCTAAACTAGAATGCTCTTAGGCGCTAAACTCATCGTATCTGACACCGCGGCTTAAAGTCGCTAGTGGACTGATGCCAACTGTGCCAGGCGAAAATGTGTTCTGGACCAAAGCCCTAAGGCCACACGATTATATTGACTGACATTTTTTTCCCTCTGCATTGTGATGTGCACAGTGAAAAGGAGAATCCGCCCAATGCGCTAATCGCACCCTAGTTGATTGTCACCACGGTCATCCGGGACTGTCACCCGTTCCGCCAGTGGGTGGTTATTGTAGGCCAATGGTTCTCAACGTGAGCTATATCGCTTCACGGGGGGGGGGGGGGCGATGTTACTTTCAAGGGGTGGGGGGGGGGCGAAAACGAAGAAAGGGCTACAAGGGGCGAAGACGATGAAAGGGGGCGATGGGAAAATAGTCATGAGTGGAGGACGATCTACGGACAAATTCAGGGTGCAACCACTCACTTGTTCAACGGCACACCTAAGTGGGTTTTATGAGCAAACAAGGCCTTTTTTTTTTTTTTTTTAAAGTGCATTTGACAAAGAATGGTTTCTGTTTTATAATGAGTAATGAACACGCTTATTGTCATTAATAATAAGGCTTTGAAAAACTGAACAGCAACATCATAATTTGTGTGTAGTCTGTCTTCCTGTGAAATGTATCCTGGGTTTGAGAAGTTTTTTTTTTTAACAAGGTGGGGGGGGGGGGTGATGAAATTAAATTTGGACCCTAGGGGGGTGATTGCCTGAAAAATGGTTGAGAACCATTGTCATAGACCACAATTCTATGTTGCAGACCAAAGCTCAAGAACAAACAGTAACAGATGACGCTCTGCATGCGAAAGTTAAAGAATCGGGGAAAACCCACACAAACAGCCAAGACTGATGATAAAATTATCTGTCATGGTCAATACTTCAGGGTTGCCCTTTCACATCCGTCCCGAATTGAACTGGTAGAGTGGTAGCTGTCACTGTTAGAACTAAGCGCCTGGCGCCACGGACTCAAAGATCAGTTGGGAATTTAATTAGGTAATGGAGATCGACTTTTTGGATTTTTCACGTTCATTCAGAGGGTTAGGGTATTCTAGCGGTAACACTGAATGTGCACATGAAGGTGGACCCAGATTGTTATTAATGTTATTATTTGTTTTGTGGGAATTATTTTCATATATTATTTCTATTTCTTTTCTTCTCTCTTTACATTTGTTTGTTTGTATTAATCGCCTCTGTCGTTCGTTACCAACAGTCTCTTCCTCAGCAGTTTCACCACAGAAGAAAAGAAAACCGCCATTCCGGTTTTTTATTTTTCTGCATTTCTGATTAAATCTGGTTTGATTGGAACTCTTAGGCGTCAAGATGAAAGACAATGAAGATTTAGTTTTAGAGTCTGAGGATTTAGTAAAATAGGCCAATTTATTTGGACTCATTATTGTTTTCTCTTCCATTTGGGGGGGGGGGGGGGGGGAGTTGTCTTCAGGCCATTTTCGCCATATGTCCTCTTTTCATCTTATTGGGAGGGTGGAGGACTCCTACATGGCTTCTGTCCGCCAGTCTTTCAGTGATAATAATCCTTGTCTACAGGCGGGCATTAACCGATCGTTTTCGTCTCGACGTGTCTTTTTATTTTACCTTTACTTAGCACTACTGTGTTCATGGTCACGTAGTGAGCGTCCTTTCCTATCTGTTGAATGGTTTGGTTCGTTTCATAATCTTTAGCTAAGTGCTTATAATATTCCTTTGGTCGATTTGGATGAAATAGCAACTCACGTTATTACAGAAGCGACTCAGGGTAGCCAATCTCGTACACATTTCCCAGCGACGCAGACAAAGAGATTGGGCAAAAGTGAAAGATACTTAATGTGAAGAAGCGCGGAAGATACAGCGGGAGGCATTTAGAGAGAACAGGTCTGGACAGAAGGAAAAAACTCATTATCACTTGCAAATTAAAGCAAATGCGACCACACCTGTTCCATTGCAAGCCATTTTCCATGGATAAATATGTGAGGTTGAGTGTTCCCTCTAGAAATTCGTAGGATATGTTAAGAGGTTGTTCCTCATTAACTCCTATCTCTTTACGATAACCATTAAGACGGCTGCAAAGTGCCTGCCTTTGAAATTTTATCTTGCACAACCCTACTCGACTTTAATGCATGCTTTATTGATGAACTTGTCTACATTGAGGGAGCAAGCACACACATCAGGTTAATTATCATCAAGTATTGCTGACTCTGAACTGTATCCCTGGAAAGGCATTGCGGGGAAGCGGATGTAAATTCCAGTCAGTGGGTGAAGTATATTAGCCGACCCGCGCAAGATCAATCTTGCAGATTCTTTATAGGAAGCCCAGCTGAACATCTAGATCTAAGTTACATTAAAAACAGCATTTGGATTCGATGCAGTGACGAATGGAACTTACGTAGAAATAATACAGATGTGATTACCTTGATTTTCGACTATGTGTAAAGAAAGATCAAGGACGCAATTTCCAGTCACACTTTTCGGTTCTATCCACAGACTAATAAGTTAACCAGACTGGAAACACGAGCTTCGGGCTGTGTCGTTTTTTACGGAATTTCCCGAGCGACGACCGTATAACCAACATGGCCGCCGCTCGGGAAATTCCGATTCTAGTTCTATCTGCAGTAGAAATTTCTTTTCATTTGTCAAGATTGGTTGTACATGTATTAATTTCTTGGTGCGGAACCAAACTTCCGCGTTCAGTAGGCGCGTCAAAATGGTGTCATTGAAAATTGTAGCTATGCTGAAGCGTCGGTCGCTACCTTAAACCTATTATGGTGGATGGTTCATGACCTTTCACTGTTTTGTGACGTCACACAATGGGATCATCCAGTCTGGGTATTTTATTAGTCTGTGGTTCTATCCGATGAAAATGTTCCTTGCTTTTTGCGGCTCAACAAATTTTAATATAAATAATAGCAAAGACTGATTTGTTCAAGATGAATGTGTCTACGCAACTCTTCGTCAAAAATCTATTCAGTACACCAAGTTTCATAATTTTTGATGACGTAGTCAAGAAGTTTAGCTGCTTACAGGTCACCCTCTAGCTCAATTATATAATAAGATACTTGGATATTCGAAATGTGTTGATGGGCACATGGAATTAAAGACAGCTCGATGTCATGAATTGAGGATCGGGATATGCACATAATTATGAGTAGATAAAAAACACCGGGAGCGTGAGGAAAATAGTTGACACGGGTATCAGTAAATGGGTTAGTGGCCAGTCACCAGAAATCGTGAGGTGCACAAGTTCAGGAACTTTTCACTGTAGTAAGTATAAACTGCAGTAACGAGAATGACGGCAGAATATGTTGATGGAACATTGCAAGCTGGGGCCTTGAGCTGGGAACTTCACTTTCTCTATTCCTATGAATGGGTGAAAGAAAACCCACACGATAGTCAAGCCTTATCATTTTGTACTAAACCTTTTCCTTAGTGCCGTCATTTTGTGAGTGGGGGAAGCGGCCGAGTGTCAGGCGTCATGGCTTGGTTGGTGTATGTGTTTTGAAGTCCAGTTAACACATAGCCAGGAGGTAGAATCGCGTGCGTGTGCTCCATCAAATGGAACTAGCTGTCATGCGGAGCCTATTTCGATAAACACAGTATTTACGTATTCATATTTCGAAACTGTGACAAACAAGATGTGACATGTCACTCACTTGCCAGCATACACCACAGACAAATCTGATATCTAAGACTACTCTTTTCAGTAATAACACCCAAGTGTATCCAGTGCCAAATATTTAACTCCCAGTCCCAGATATGTCCAATCCAAACGTATGTTTAAATCATAATCCATTCCACCCGAGCCGTCAGTGTCACTCCTCTTGTCATTGGGCGAGTGCCCCTAAGAAAACGCATACCGGTCTAAACTGTCACCTAGGCTGAAGTGTGAAAGCTGTGCATGTACTTAACTCCTAACCATGGTTAATTATCACAACATTCATCCGCTTTGGTGGTCATACTGTTACCCAAATCCGGAAATCCGGACTTTGATTCAGGAAATGGCATGCATTGAATAAGGTGTAAGTGGTTTGTGCAGCAACTTCATTACAGCATGTTTGTCTGCATATTTATTTTGTGCACTAATTAGTTAATAGATTTTTCCCCTCACAGTGATCGTCCGCCATTGTGTTAATCTGTGGACCACCTACCCCAGCATATTATGGATTTGGTTGATTTTGACCTTAGACTTACAATCTGTTTATTTTGGTCTTCATTCACTGTATATTTCATCCACTGAACCGACGTATCAACGTCAATACCATCAGTTCGGAATATTTGAAAACCTATTTAACCTTACATCTGTTGGCTTTATTTCCCGCGAAACAATTTTCCACAGAGCTAGCATTAATGACGGGGCACACCGGGTCAGTGGAATTAAGAGCAACATAAATTCAGATGATCGTCGACAGAAATTATCTTTTGTATTTATATTTGTATACTTCTTTAGCCCCATTTAGGAACTGCCTTAGTGTCACTGCAGCCCAGTTACAACTGGAGCAAACAAGTCGCCCCCCCCCCCCAAACAAAAAAACAAACAAACCCCACCAGCTCCACGTCATAGCATTTTGAGTAAATAGCTTGTAAAGTTTCACAGTTAAACTTTATAAAGTGTTAGAACAACTTTTCAGATTGTTTAAAATCTACTCCTAGAGCTGAGAAACCATCATGCACTTCGTTGAAATGATAGAATACATTCATTTATTCCACCTTATGGCTTTATCTCAAGTTTAGTAATGTACAGAGATGGAAGAAAGCAGTTCGCGCGGGGCGAATCTATTATAATTGTTAAAAAAAAAAAAAAAACTCCAAAAAACTCAAGGGATTTTTAATAAGACCAGGTTCCGCTCACACAGCTTGGATTTGCCTGAATATTTGGATTTGCTTTCCTTTGGACCCGCAGAGGGTTCTACTTTAAATTTACAGACTTGAACTGGTGTGGAAGTATTTTTTTGAGTTTGCTTTGTGTCGCTGATTGTCCACCTCCGATCCTTTCTTTTCCACGAACACATCAGCCTATGATGCCATCACTTCCTGAACAATTCCCGGTGCGCACCGTTGCACACTATGTCCTGGCCTACCTATTTAGCTGAGTTTTGTGGATGACTCTATGCACCTTTGCACCAATGATAAACTAAATATGACTGCGCACCTTTGCATCAATGACAAACTATCTTTTTCTGTGTCCATTCTTTGGGTCTGAAGTGGTGCCTTTTGTTTTGTTACCATTCGAAGAATGGGGCAGTTTCTAGTCGTTTACAATAAGAAAAATTAAAGCGACTTTGTACTTTCGCAATAACAGGTAGCATTCAACGACCTAGGAATCCCCCCCCCCCCCTCCCGGTTAAGAACCTCTGATTAAAACTAGCGTGAATTACCTGGAATATGCCAAGCAGCCTGACCTACAATAATTATTCCATAATTTGAATCAAATGGTCCTTAACTTTTGGGTTGAGAAAGTCGGAATGTGCTACCCTCGTGCCTCCCCCAGCCCCACGCCGACATGCTGGCCACACATTCCAGACAACTTGGGCTCGCATGTTCCAGATCCCGCCAGTCGGCAAGGTCGGCACGTGTCTTTCATTCTTTTCCCTCCCTTTTATCTCACTCTTCTCTCATCTGTTGGCCCCAAACTGTCAGGATTTTTTTTTCTTTAATCTGGTAGATAAAAGTGTTTCCTGTGAATGTCAGAGGAACTAAGAATAAAATGGCGAGGTTTCATTCCTCCTTTATATTTTCAATCCTCTGCCTCAGTGTCCTGCCTTTGTCATGTCCTCTTCAACTGTGTTCTTGTTACTCTCTCTCTGTCTCTCTCTTCCTCACTCGTTCTTTCTTTCTCTGTTTTTGTCTTTGCTGTGTTTCTCCCTCTCTCTCTCTTTTTTCTCTCTTTCTTTCTCTTTCTTTCACTGTCTCTTCCCCAATTCTTTTTCTCTCTTTCCTCCCCTACGTCATCCATCCTCCTTCCACCCACCTTAGCGTTTCTCTTATTCCTTCTTAATCTTATTATATTATATTTTCAAGTTTTTCTCTGACTCCCCCCCCCCCCCCCCCGCCCCTCAAAATCTGGGAACAACGTTTCCTTTGTTTTCCAGTTGCATTTTGTTCTAACAAGCATCAGACACACGCTGCATGGTTAGTAACAGCATTTCCTGTATTTTGTAGTTAGACAGATGCTTCTGTGTACGTCTTCCAATACAATGGTAAACAGTAACAATAAAATGTTTAGGCTAACATGTATTTGCGGGTCAAGATGCCCGCTAAGTTTTAAATGTGTCGTGTTCAGGTGCATTGGGGATACATGAATATTTTCCATGCATCCAGTGTCAGAATTCTACATTATTTGCATATTTAATCAATGTATGCGCAATACACCTACGGGTGTGTGGAGATTTGCGGATATAAAAATGTGCGACAGACTGTGTCGCGGTTGAAACTGCAAGGATCACATTTTTGGCTGTATACATAGACATAAATTATGCACGCTAGCATGAGAACAGAAATACCCATTCAACGGTAAAAGACTTTAAATTAGACCGAGTAAAACCGTATTTGAGTTAACTGGTTATAAAATTGCTCAGAAAACCATCTTCAGTTCAACACATGGCTTGCATCAACTCAGGCACACAGGCCTAAAACCGTAGGTAACGGGGTTCAGGAGTCTGGAACATATTTATTTTTGGGGAGATAGAATTTAGAAAGGAAGACTGAAATTTGCTGCTTGCTGAATTTATTGACGTCCCACAGTGAAACTTTCCCCTTTCTCTCTCTCCTATCACCCGCACCCCACCCACCCACCACCAGTAGCTGCTCTCACTGACGTCTAGTTACTAGGTTTATCATTCAACTTTTAGGCGCTTTTAAAGGACAATAACGAAGCCATTATTACATTGGTTGCTTTATCATTTTTACTTTCCGGCATTCTTTTTAAAGACCAATAAACTCAAAGTCATTATTGCAGCGTACTTGTAATAGGTTTATCATTTACGTACCAGCGTGTAAGTGAAACACTTGAAGTAACAGCGGGACATTTTAAACATCCGATCCGTAAGATTTTAAGTGATGCACCGGCGTCTTGCGTGTAATACGAAGGATGTTTCAACCGGGGAATGCACAGCTAGCTGAAGTGTGTGGAAAAAGCACCGTTAAATCTAATGTGACCATTTATTTCTGTCGCGCAATGGCCCATTGTGAGTAATAGTGTGCGCACCCGGAACTAGCTCTTTAAATCTTCATGGCGCCTTTTAATGTCATTTTGAATCTGTTAAGGAGGTATCATACTAAGCCCCGGTCAGACACAGTCAGATGCTGTCAGCAAAACCTACACCAAAGATATAATGGCAGAAGCTAACTCTATCTGACTGGGCTTGATATGGCAGGGTCTTCCAGGATTTACTGGGAAAATGTAGGAAATTGTGGTGTGCCAGCATCTGGCTATATCTGACTGGGCTTAGTATTATACCTCCCTTAAAATTAATAGTAATGAAACACTGAGCAGGAAATAGAATATGTAAGCGCGTGAAACCTGTAGAGGCGTTGTTTTGTTTATAATAAAGTAATCTGCTAGTGATCATAGTGCCATTCCGTTTGTCCGTAAGAGATCGAGCTTGACTGAGGTAGTGTCGTGGAAGAGAATAAATAGCATCATGGTCCCCTGTGGTTATCTGAGCTGGTAACAGAAACGGTGCAGCGGAATTCTCAAAAGTTTGCGGTTTGCAGATCGGATCACAGTGGATGCAATCTTCTTGTGTTAACAAAAGGATGATTCACCGGTGGATGGGCATGTTATCTCAGTGCATGACATTTACATCTGCTCCATGCACGTGCTTTGTGTAAATTGTGCATAAAAAACCGGCTGGGGCTACACGGCGCCTGTGGCAGAAAGTTTCAGGTTCTGGAGTCAAGGGCAATGGACGAGTTAAGGTGAAAACCGATCAGCTTGGACCGACGCGCACCAGTCGATTTTGATCGGCCGACCAGTTGGGTGATGACGTCATAATGGTGAGTTTCAATGAGACCTGGCGTACCAGCGAAGTACTGCCATCTTACTGAAAGCAATGTCGTGACGTCACCATCCACCAAAATGGTCGATCGTGACGTCACCATCCACCTAAATGGTCGATCGTGACGTCACCATCCACCTAAATGGTCGATCTTGACGTCACCATCCACCTAAATGGTCGATCGTGACGTCACCATCCACTTAAATGGTCGATCGTGACGTCACCATCCACCTAAATGGTCGATCGTGACGTCACCATCCACCTAAATGGTCGATCGTGACGACACCATCCACCTGAATGGTCGATCAAAATCTGCTAGTATGCGCATGGGCTATCGCTCTGGTCAGTAGTACAGGGCTAATGCTCATGTGGCTGATATTGTATTTTTCTTATACAGTTCTAATATAGATTCATCATCAATAAACCGTGTGATTTTTCATGATAAATATTCCTAGTTTTGCATTAACCGTCTGACTAATGACGCTGTGAAGCTAGATTTTCTCAAATGCAATTTATTATTGAGATCCATTTATTTCAGGTACTTTAAGTGGTGAATAAGAATATAAATCAGGCTATTGATCTGTATTTAAAAGCTAGTAATGAGAAAAACAACAACACCTGTATCTGGCGGAGCAGTAAACGAGTTAACAGCAAGTGATGTTTCAGTACTGAACGGGTTAATCTGACCATTTCAAGACGTGTCTGACATGCTTTACAATTTCTTTTTACGGCAGTCAGCTCTCGGCACTAGAAGGGTACTCGCCGACATGACATTCATCTGCGTTAATTAAATAGAAAAAAGGGTCACTGTTCAACAATTGTCGACCAAATCTGTCGGTGAATGAGGGAACGTAGAGTTCGCTCAAACTTGACGCCGTGTATAAATGTAGATGGCGTGCCAGAAAATTCTAGAAAAGTGTAGCTGTTTCAAACCTTCTGTGCTGGAAGGAAATGTTTGAAAAACAAAATTATATAACAGATGTATAATTATAATAATTATTTCACCTCCTAAGTGAACTGTCCCGTCCCTACCATGTGGTCCTTCGTCCTGGTTTCTCTGGTGGCTACTTTTTTTTTTTTACCTAGAGACATTTGTTTGAGCAACATGCCCACAATCCGATAGCCCCAGATGGGACCTAAAGAGTGATTTATTCTGTATCAGCAGCCATGTGTTTGAAAATTGATTCTATTGCAAACTGCTTTCACCAGATTATTGTGATACATCATTTTCTTACGGGCAATGCTGTTTATGGTCAGTGAAACTTTACTGACCTGAATATTAGGAAACAGTGATTCTGGTCAGGTCAACGAACGGGAGACCTGCAAGAAGTTGTTAGTTGTTTGTTTTTTTTTCCCAGCATAACGAAGTTCCCTGTCCGGGATTTTCACAGCTCGTTCTGAGTTCACCATTTCACGAAAAGAGGCCTTCCATAACGTACACACACTCGATTTCGGCTTTTTTTTTTTTTACCTCTCACCTCCCCCATGTACGCTTGTTATACATCTATTACACCCCCACTTATGAATTTATTGCCAGATTGGAAAGCGTGCTTAGGCTCTCCGGAAGCTCCGCACCCTTATTCCCCCCCCCCTCCCTTTTTTTTCTCACGCTGGAGCGTATGTGCTTTATGGATGGCCTCAAAGCTCTGATTTTGACAATCGTTTGTTCCTCACGTGTAACATTTTCCATGGGTTCTCCGGTCTGCAAACTGCACAACACATTTATTCCAGATGTCCCGAGGCCTATTCTATTCTTACAACAGCGTGTTGTATTTGTAATCAGCCACGCCAGCCCAAAGCTGTTAACCGGGGTCGAACGCTTGAAAGCCGCCTACTGTATTGTCTCACAGATCAAATCTGTTAGGTGAACACATTTGCTTCCTTTATTCAAGACATTCTTGAAGATTTGGGTCATCACCCTGAGAGGAGCTGTACAGTACTACACACTTCTACTTCTAGTGCACGAATTATAGATAAGCCCATTCGTGTGACAGTTAAAAATCGTCCTAGATTTTTAACACTTAATTCTATGGTTGGGAAGAGGTCACTGGAACCGTCATGCGACAGCGACTGAAGATATAATATGTAGTGTAATTGCTGGAGAAACCTATCGCCTACATCCAGTTGACATGTGCGTTTTTATTCGGTCGATGCTGTGAGTTCGGATCCCTTTCCATAGTCCGCATTCTGCGGATGCAGAAAGCGTGCGGCGTTTTAAAGTATGCATCCTACTATTTCATTGTGAGCATTTCCGTGGGGCATGTAGAAAAACACACCACAGAAATGGAAAGTACACATTACTTCTACAGGACTCAATAGAACGTAAAAAATGCGCTTCATGGAAAGTGGCCTTCAGTCTTAACCTGTCTCGCAGAATGGGAGTATTGGCAGTTACCAATACAAAAGACCCGAAACATTACACTTTGGTGACAGGAGAATGGAGATGTGAGGAAATGTCACATAATGTAGCTTATTGGTACTTTTAATTTACCGTTTTGCAGAGATAAATGGCTGAGTTTACTGACTCATTTCAGACACTTGTTATCTGTAAAATTCAACTGCTTTGCTGTTTTTTCAGACATGCTCTTTACAAACTATTTAACTTCCAGGGAAGAACAGGCATTTACCTGATCGCAATTAAATCTTTTCTAAACCACGCCAATTAGATGGAATATCAGAAATGAGTAGTCAGAGTAGGAGTTAGAAAGAGAAGCAGCAGAATGGCATAGAAAGGCACTGATGAGAATGATTTCTTTTTTTTTTTCCGAGTATTAATTTATTGACATATGAATACAAATTCAGACGGACCGACGAAATGATACTATGGATACAGTGAAAGCTAGAGGTGATGTTCGCAGGCGAGGATGACCACGAAATCAGAATTTGTAAAGTCTGTCTGCCTATCTATATGTCTGTCTGTCTGTGTGTTTCTCTCTCTGTCTCTGACTGTCTATATCACTATTATCAGTGTCTGACATCCCCTCTGTCTCTGTCTCTCTTTGTCTGTCTGTCTGTGTCTCTCTCTGTGTCTCTGAAGATGGCTGACCAGACCGATCTTTTGCCATAAGCCATGGCTTTCTTTAGCCCAGGCTCGCGCCAGCCAATTTTGATCAGCCGACTAGCTGGATGGTGACGTCACGATATTCAGTTTCAGTAAGATCCAACTAGTCAGCTAGTGAGGGGCGGGGGGGGGGGTGTCTGTCGGCTGATGTACACCTGATCTTACAATGAGGGCACGGAAACGCTACAGACTGAATGGGCTGGGAGGTGGTACTTGCTCCGCTTCTCCACTGCTGTCTCTTTTGCACAGCGACCTCCACAAGCTGCCCCTGATAGACCACAGAAAATAAATGACTTTTAAGCTGTGTTTTCATGTGTGCGGAAACAGAAACAGCAACGGAAGCGTCATGTTTCCATGTGTAGGCAAACGGCGTTTGCATAGAAATACCTGAAAAGATTCTTTCTTTTTCACTGCTTGAAGGGTTTTTGGCGTTTCTGTTGCCGTTTCCCTTTCTGTTTCCGTACACAAGAGAACCCGGCTTTAGACTAATTTTATAAAGTTAGTATGGACTCACCAAATGGAACGGTCCTGTAGAGCTCTGCTTCCTTCCAGGTGTCGCGGCCGATGCCACAACTTTTCAGGAAGATAGAGGAATAACCGACGAACGGCTGTAATTCTCCTATTCCGACATTATTTTATCAAAAGTCTTGCTGATAGTCATGAATTTGACACTCCAGACGGCCACAAATGCTTCGGCCAAAAGAAAAGTCAACCGAAGTCGGTTAGAGAAATTTAGTACCAGGTACATAGATATAGCTGTCGTACCCGCGGGTAGAGCTGTTGATAATACTGATGAATGTATTCATAGGGAGGGATTTTGGGAAGGTGGGGAAAGGGAGAAAGAGAGAGAGAGAGAGAAATAGAGAGAGAGAGAGAGAGAGAGCGAGAACATCAGTATGAGAGAGAGAGAGAGAACATCAGTATGAGAGAGAGAGAGAGAACATCAGTAAACAGAAAAAAAGGGACGTGGGTAGAAAAAAACAAAACAAAAAAAAACAAAACTATTACAGTTTTCTCGCCTGTATGTTTGAGAAATAAAATAACGTTTATGTGCATGCGCATACTTACAATGACCAGTGCACCATAGTTTTAATATGGCTCGGTTTCATTTCAGTGAAAACTTTCCTTATGCGGTGTGGAGAAAAATACGTGTCTCCTGAATATCGTGGTCTCTGACCTGTGAGCAAAACTGTAGGGCGCGTGTTTTATCCATTGTTATTGTTGCCTGTGTTAGTTTTCCATTAACCCGTGACACTCGGGGACCGATTCCACTTGCACACAGCGCATTGCCATTTTAATTAATTTGGTACATTCTTCGAAGCTGTCTATAACAGTCTACACGGAGTAGTAATGATGTGTATTTTTTTCTATTACCATATTTTGCCCTTGAAAGGTCAGAGCGCTAGCCTTGACTCAGTGTGTCAGGACAACCAGAACCATGATAAAAACAGGCTACAATACATCAATACCTGAGACAGTTAGAGAATAATGTATAGTGCATGTATAGCAAAATTTTGCGGAATCAGAATTTACATGCAGGCTGAGTGATTACATTATGATTATCTCACGACGATAGGTCATACGAAGAGAATCAGAGGACTTTGTTAATGTAAAACTTTAAACTAAAGGGTTAATGTAAAGTTTTTAATTGCAAGCGTATCATGTTTTTTCTTTAATCTGTT
The DNA here is from genome assembly GCA_963931925.1 of Onchidella celtica. Classification (NCBI taxonomy): domain Eukaryota; kingdom Metazoa; phylum Mollusca; class Gastropoda; order Systellommatophora; family Onchidiidae; genus Onchidella; species Onchidella celtica. The sequence continues at coordinate 36,757,461 of OZ007582.1, read as the reverse complement.
TCATTGCAGATTTTGCCGACCTTGAAGTGGATCAACCCATGAGAATGTGATCATCTACATACGTCTGAAAACGGCGCAGGATAACCGCTTGAGTTTCTGACAGTCTCTAGTGTTTCTTGTGGGAGTTTGTGTTTTGTTGGTGGCGTTGTCAACTGGTGTTTCTTGGATATAAAGCTGTTTTCTGTCCAGAGATTTCGATTTTGTTGCATTGAAGTTATTTGCAGCACGGATTACGCACGAGAATTCTGAGTTGATCGGAAAACTTCAGGACTTCAGGAAAGGGCTGCAGGTAAGTAAAAGGGTTAAGATAAGAATCACTTTATTTTCCCATTAGGGAAATTCTCGGAAGGTCTTCCCCCCGTCCGCGCCACTTACCAAAAAGTTAACAAACATAATATGATGAAGACCTCCCCTTACGTTCTTTCTTTCTTTGTCCAATACAAATACTAAACCCAACCTTTTGATAAGCCCGCTCAAAAGTCCCCTCTTTAGTGTGTTTTCTTGACTGGCGCGGACGGGCGGAGGACCTCCCAAATTCTCTTTCGCAGAGCAGTTTAAGAGCACATAATACATGATACATACAATATGCGCATCATTACATAACTCAATCGCTCGCAAACATGAAATGACATGGTAAGGAACCATCGTGGAATATGGCACATACCTAGCCAAAGTGTCTTTTTGAGGCTAATTGCAGTGGCAAAAGCGATCTTCTGCATATTTCTACATGCATGGTACTATGCATGATTAAAGATAGTCAGTAGGATTTCCTTCTCGCACACTATCATACTGGTCAGCTGCAAGGCATTCCTAACATTCATAATTGGTCGGTGACTTCTGGCAAAGGTAATTCAAAGCTCACTTTGATGTTTACGGTGAAGTACGAAATTTCGATGAATGCGGGACGGCCGACTCGTCTTTAAACCCGACCAGTGGAAGGAGTACCATACGAGTTAGACAACTATAATAGTCGAGTACATATTTCATGTCACCTGTCACCTGTAGGCTTCATCGTCATCGATGTTAGCTGCTACAGTGGATGTCACGACAAAATCTCCTCCACCCAATCCTGTCCTTAGCTTTCCTAGTTAGTTCACTTATTTCCAGCTGGCTGACTTTCTTGATGTTATCGTGATATGTAATGGGTGGTCTTCCTTGTTTTCTCTTTGTTTCTGTCTTTCCTTGAAGGATTGATATCATAAGGGCCGTGCTTTTGTTTCGGGCCGCGTGGCCGATGTATGCAAGTCTTCTTTTATTTATTTCAGGTGTTATTCTTCTGGTGGTGCCAAGCTGTTCTAAGATGCTTGTATTTGTTCTCCTTTCTGTCCAACTTATTCTGAGTAGCCTTCTGTAAAGCCACATTTCAGCTGCCTCCAATCTTGTTATGTCTGCCTTTTTGAGTGTCCAGGCTTCACAACCATATAGTAGGACTGGCCAGATCAAGCACTTAAGTATGTTCACTTTGAGGTCCGTTGGTGTGCCTCTATCCTTCCAAATGTTGTTTAGTTGAACCATTTTGTGTTTTGCCATTCCTATCCTTGTTTTTATGTCCGTTGAGCAGCTTCCATCTTGCGATTTATGTGATCCTAGGTATTTTAAATCAGTCACTTTTTCTAGTGCTGTTTTGTTTACTAGTATCTCCTGGTGTTCATGGTGCCCTGTTCCAGTATGCATGACTTTCGTTTTCTTAGCATTTAGGTGTAGGCCTGCTGTCTTGCCCGCTTCATCCACTCTGTGCAACACTCTTTTCATGCTGGTGATGTTATCTGACATAAGAGCTGTGTCATCAGCGTAGCGAAGGTTTGTGATGTTTCGGCCTCCGATCTTTATTTCCATATCTTCTATGTCTGCGTTTCTCATGATCTGCTCAGTATAAATATTGAAAAGATGAGGTGAAAGTATGCAACCCTGTCTGACTCCTTTCTCGATGTTGAAATATGGACAGTTCTCATTGTTCCATCTAATCGTTGCCTTTTGTTCGTGGTATAGTGCAGCGATGAGGGTCACAAGGTGTTTCGGGAATCCCATCTTAATCATTATATCGAACAGGTGATGGTGCCTAACGCTGTCGAACGCTTTGCTGTAGTCTATGAACGTGATGAAGGCTTCGTTTCCATTGCTTCTTATCTGTTCAATCATTATTTGTAGTATGAAGAGCATGTCAGCGGTTCCTCTGTTGGTCCTGTAACCAGCTTGACATTCTGATAGTTCCTCTTCTACCTTAGATTTCATTCTGTTGAGTATGATGATGAGCAGGATTTTGCTGGTGTGACTGATGAGGGCGATGGTTCTATAATTTCCACAGTCTTTGACATTGCCGCTTTTGAATAGCATGACGAATTCTTGTAGCTTCCAGTCTGTTGGCCATTCATTTGTCTGCCAAATTTTGCAGATCATTTGGTGGAGTGCTTTTATTCCTGATTCGCTGGTATGTTTCAGGAGTTCACCTGGTATGTTGTCTAATCCAGGGGATTTTCCATTCTTTATTTGTTTTATTGCAGCCTGTACTTCCTCCAAGAGAGGTTCTGGTTCTTTATCTATCTGTTGTGAGTCTGGTTGTTGGAGGTCCCTCGGGTCTGGTCTGATGTTGTCCGCAAACAGCATCTTGCCGTATTCGTGCCATCTTGAGAGCACATCTTTTGTGTTTGTCAGTGTTGTGCCTTCTTTGTTGTTCAGACTCAAGTTCTGTGGTTGGAAATCCCTCTTTTTTACTTTTCTTATTTGTACCAAGTGTTAATCGCCGAGCCGCACATTAACCACAAAAACATCCACCAACAGGACTAACTCGCCAGGGGCGCTGTTCGTTCCCCCCCCCCCCGCTCCTAAAGTTACGTCCTTGTAATATCCTTATAGTGTAACTCAAATGGAACTCCTCCCCGACCAATTATTTTAGGTATGAGAATTGTATTTATTAGGTCAGGATTCAGGCTTAGGCTAATGTTCAGTCCAGACCTGGAAAGGGTTTCCCCTCATGTTCTTTGTTTTGTGCAATTGTGTTAGCTTGTTTTGGGTGGTAGAGCATGAACGGCAGCGACAATGCATTGATATAATGAGCCGATCCAACAGAATGTCAGAAAAGGGTAACAACACATCAGTTCCGCCCATCGCTCGACACTGTAAAAATGAGGCAGAGGGCTTTTCCGATCATACTTTTCGATTCCACTCGACGCGACGAAATTCCGTCGGGGTCTGGTACAAATTTTACACACTTGGCCCGCAGGCGCGTCGGGGAAACTGTTGGATCACTTTCTTCTGTTCAAGCCAGCTGTCGCTCAAAATCAACGAAAGTTTGAAAACTACAGCGAAGACCTTTCAAAATATGCCTATGTACATCTTTACGTCTTTCTATTCGTGTTATGATATTTTGTAGAATTTAAGGCTCAGCGGTTTAAAAACCTTTCATGATCACATTGGAGGCCTTACCTACTTTATAATATGATTCCACTCGAAGTACTAACAAAGTAATGTCAAAAGCAGAACAACACCAAGTAATATGGCTGCAATTTGTGGGACATTTACAACAGTTCTTCATTGACGTTTCCTGTAGATCACTGTCGCTAGCATGACATCTAGCAGCAGCGCACAGTGCAGAGGTCTACCTTTGTCTCCTTTCGTGGATTGCTAAGGTGTACAGTCATGGCGTAGCGCACAAATCGTTGCAAATCACCGCGAAAACCCCATGGTATTTGGATGCTTTTTCTTTAAAAAAGTAAACACACAAAATCATTGTCTATGTAGAAAATGTCAGTCTCTATGTGATAAATAGGTGCCAGAGTGTGTTTTGAGCGAATAGAACCAGTAGGCATAATTTATCGTTCACATGCCCTTTAACAAGCATTACATACGTTATTGCACGTTCTGCTCAGACCGAGCTTGTAATGGTTCTAGGCAAACCGTGTTTAGAGGATGTAATCTGTATTTATAAATGTCAACCCGAATTGAAGAGCGTTTTTCCAACACTGGGTAAGTCAGATTTTGCAAGAATTATGGCTTCTTTCAGATCATTCATTCAAAATTAGTGTAAGATGCGGTGTAAGTGTTCATTTGGCACTTGATATGACCCATCTTTATCTTTGGGTAAAGGCGGACATACCACGTTTTAACTGAACACTTACACCACATCTGACATTAAATGTGAATACTGAATGGCCATCGGAAACGAACCATAACTCTTGCAAATTTTGACCTACCCAGTGTTGGGAAAAGCTCTTCAATTACTACAACTACTTTCAGTCGCCTGTTAATACAGTCTAACGATGGAAGAAATAAATGTCTATCCTTTTTGCCACTGTTAGGATTAGCATCGCCTCCGTTTTTTTCTGCTTCTATAACATCTATGGACAGACTTCGGGGGGGGGGGGGGGGTGTGATTTTGAAGGCGTGTCATCCCAGTATTTCCAGATTGTACCTATTAATGTACTCAACAGTTAATCGCCGAACCGTGCGCTAAATATAAAGGTATGTCTGTCTATCAAACTACTCCAAATATTCCACATGCTGATAATATTGCCATCTTCATCCCGCCATCCACCCGATATCATCGGCTTTTGAAATGCGCAGTATCTCGTCATGATCCTTGCATTACATCAGTGTAACAAAACTGCTCACGAGCACGTCAAAACAAACAACACCGAAGGGAACACATCTACCTGAGTGTCTAAAATTAGAAGCCAATCAGTAACCCCTCCTACTTACAACCCCTACCTCCCTCCCGAACTTAGCGCACTTTTCGCAAAATCTGTTTGGTTTCTTTGTTCCCATAATAATGTGAAGAAAAACCAGGCGATAAAGAAACACGCTAGGTATTCCACCTTGTCTGGAGCATGTTACTTTGTTAGGCTGTTGAGCTTAGAACTGGTCATGTTGATGAACTCATTGAACTTAGAAATTTTGCAAATTGGTGTGTGTGGGGTTCGGGGGGGGGGGATAGGGGTAGCAGAGAAGTCGACCTCATTCTGCAGTAGAGTTTGTAAGAATACTTCGCCACGGGGAACGAAAAAAGAAAAATTACTATGTGTTCAAAACCGTCTATCTCAGCTTGCCGTCTTCAAAAACTCCGTTTTTGCTTCTTCGAGTAGGAAAGAGCTCGGTGCCTCCTGACTACCCAGCCATGATACCCTAAACCTAACCGGTAACCCTAACTCTGTCCTTATTCCTGGCTTTAAATGTAATCATATCCCCAACCCTGTCCCTTACACTTTCAGCCGTGTTTATGCTAAGGAAGAAGGATAAGCTTAGTTGTAGTTTAGGGTATCTTGACAGAGTGGCCAGGACGTACCGTACTCTTTCCCTCAAGCAAAATTGACCCTGCTCGACCAAGGCGCTTTGTACCTGAAATCATTGATACGGTGTTAAATATAATTGGCACTGTTCAATGATGTACAACTGAAAGTGATCTCAGAAGCAATGCGATTTGTTTTTCGCCGCCATGTTTCTGGTGTTTTTTTCAAGCGGATAACGGGTACCTGTTTGTTGACGACTTGCCTTTCCCAGTTTATGTCTATCGATCTAAACTTTACGAGTTAGGATTGTCCGCAGGATTTCATAGGATTGTCTGTGAATAATTCACCACCGAAGTCTATAATAACCAGACGCACATTACATTTATAACCATTTCATTGGAGTATTTTTATATTTGGTATAGCTTTACTCACATAATGATATGATTAAATTGCCCGTAACTTTGATGACGATTATTTGGCAAGGTACCCTCTTTTTAAACCGAACCAAAACAAAACAATTATCTATATAAATTGGACGAGAAATTTTTGGAATGCATTTTGAGTGAATCATTATCATCGTGCATCAACAGTGTCAGAATTCAGTGCCAAGTTTTTTAAACCTGAAAAGCGCAAAACATAGGACCATTTTAATCCTCTTGTCTTCAGCATCCGCTCCGCTCTTCACCGCTACAGAATATTCTGTCCGCTAACGGCCGGAAAGACCTTGTCCACAGGCTCCGCAAAAATCTAGCGTACTGATTTGTCAGCTTTGCCCATGTGTTTTACACAACATACAGTAAATTAATGGAACTAACGCGAAAGCAGAAAGAGACAGCTGTGAGGAGCGGAGCGGAAGCTGTGGTGTGGACAAGTAACGCAGGAGCAAATAGTAGTGTACTTTTTCATAGTATAGATACTTTTCCGCAAAAAAATAGCGGTGAGGAGCGGAGCGGAATCTGTAGACAAGACCAGGTAGAATGCTTGTGAGGAATAGGCTGATACTTGTACTGATTTAAGGGTTGGTAGAAAAAAGAAAAAAAAAGACGTACACTATCAGAACTCCATCTTAGATTGTGCTAGCCTTGAAAGATGGAAGAGCAGCGGATATACAGACAGATGGTGATGGGTTCGACAGGGGGGGGGGGGGGGGGAGGGGATCCTGGGATTGGCATGCCTGTGTCACGTGGAAACCATTTTTTTGGGGGGTTACTTTACAAGGTGTATCTTGTCGTGGGTGAAGAGCTTAGGTTAGGAGAGAGTTTAATAAGAGGAGAACTGGGAGCAGACATCTGGGCCATGAAAGGGTGTAAGGAGGGGCGAGATTGTGGACTTTCTGAGAGGAGCCAGCGTATCTGGTAAATAGCTGATTGATGTAGAGATTATTTGCCGGCAAGGACAGAGGTTTGCACGCCCATGTACGCGTGCGCGCACACACGCACGCACACACACACACACACACACACACACAGAGAAAGAGAGAGAGAGTTGTGACAAGGAAATGTGGCAATCCGCGGTTTATGTGGAACTGAAGCTGGACATCCCAAGATTTTTCGCCAGTAGGAGCCAGAAATGTTTACAAAGGGGGCAGTCAATCCTCACACAATGGGCTTACGTTCGGCAGGATGGAGACAGTGCGGCTGGACGAATAGACTGACAACATGAATAAGAAAGCGATTAGTGCAGATGAACTGATGTAGGGTTGGTGGATGAAACTGAAACAAGATATTTGGATGGTGCCTGGGCCAGTATGATGATAGGTGAGACGATGGGTTGATAATCATGTGCGTGAACACATGAACAGATGGACAAGTGTTAGGAAAAGAAAAGATGTTTGCTTTCGAGCCCTGGGAGGAAAAAAGACAATACCAGTTAAAGAGGTTGAGACGTGAGAGAGAGAGCGAGAGATTAACGATGCTGACATAAATGATCAAAATATACCATACTATTGCTGGAAAGTGTAATAACAGCGCGATTATCAACTTTACGACACCCCCCCCCCCCCAAAGTTTATGCCGTGTTTATTAAAGCACCATTTATGCGCATAATATCTGCATATTTTCTTATTACAGATTATATTTGTTTTAACGCTTCAGCTGATAATCTCACACAATGTGACGAAATGAAAATAGGTTATATTTTTTACTGGAATTGCTAATAATAGTTATCCATACAACAAATTTAAATGTGGGTGTTTGTGTGTGTATATGTGTGTGTGTGAGAGAGAGAGAGGAGGCGGGGCACCTGTAGGAGATTGCTGTACTCATAAATGCATGCCATTCCGCATCGCCCTCTCCTTCTCTGCACTTATTGTTGTCCCCCCCCCCCCCCCCATTGCGTGTGTCATACAGACAGTACAACAACACAGACTTACTCACTCACTTCCTGTTCTATCCATTCATTCAACCCACGCGGGAGTCAGGTCTTAGCCTAGCATCTGGTTCCCGCTCAGCCCACTCTTAGGGATGGAACAGACCAAGGCTGGTGTAGACGCCAGACTGGTGGCTCGCCGCCTTTGTATTATGCATTACACGCATACAGTAGGCGCTGCCCACACCGTGATGACACTAAGGCACTAGGCACTGCCCACACCATGATGACAGAAATACACTAGGCACTGCCCACACCATGATTACACTAATGCACTAGGCACAGCCCACACCATGATGACACTTATGCACCAGGCACAGCCCACACTATGATGACACTAATGCACTAGGCACAGCCCACACCATGATGACACTAATACACTAGGCACAGCCCACACCATGATGACACTAATGCACTAGGCACAGCCCACACCATGATGACACTTATACACCAGGCACAGCCCACACTATGATGACACTAATGCACTAGGTACAGCCCACACCATGATGACACTAATACACTAGGCACAGCCCACACCATGATGACACTAATACATTTGGCACTGCACACACCATGATGACACTAATACACTAGGCACAGCCCACACCATGATGACACTAATACATTAGGCACTGCACACACCATGATGACACTAATACACTAGGCACTTCCCACACCATGATAACACTAATACATTAGGCACTGCACACACCATGATGACACTAATACACTAGGCACTGCCCACACCATGATGACACTAATACACTAGGCGCTGCCCAAACCATGATGACACTTATACACTAGGCACTGCCCACACTATGATGACACTTATACACTAGGCACTGCCCACACCATGATGACACTAATACACTTGGCACTGCCCACACCATGATGACACTTATACACTAGGCGCTGCCCACACCATGATGACACTAATACACTAGGCACTGCCCACGCCATGATGACACTAATACACTAGGCGCTGCCCACACCATGATGACACGAATACACTTGGCGCTGCCCACACCATGATGACACCAATACACTAGGCACTGCCCACACTATGATGACACTAATACACTAGGCACTGCCCACACCGTCGCGATAACACGAATGAAGGACGATTTGGAGGCAGATACATTGCAAGTCACTGACTTGTTCCACAACATGCATAAGATAAGATAAGATAAGATAAAGATAAATTTTATTCGTCCTTGTACAAGGAAATTTGTTTTGATCGTTGAATACATAACAATACAGTTACAGAAGCAGAAAGTATGATACATAGCGCGCACACACACATATATACACACACACTGATAAATTAACTAAATTAACAAAATTAACAGTGCACACAATATGCTTCCCTAACTAAAACACATTGACCTGACACGCAGGACATAATTCAACAGTGCACAGATTACGATCAAGATGACGACATTATTGTAACATCCTAGTTGATGATGGAATAAACGATTTAAAGTAGCGCTCAGTTTTAGTTTTCTTTGACAACAGCCTTAAACTTCTTACAGATCTTATATATTCCTTGTTCAGGGGATGTTGAACGGAAAAGGCAATGCATTTGATTAAGAATGCTTCCTGTTTTGTAACGAATGATCGTCACGCCTGTTGTAATTAAACAAAGTTTTGTGGAACTTGACACCATAACTTGTATGTGAAATGTATCCATTGGATTTGGGTAGGGTGAGAGCAAATTTGGATCCTCAGGGAGCGAATGTGTAGAAAAGGTTGAGAACCACTGATGTAAACGATGGACGTTGAAATAATTATGAAGAATGAATGGCGCACGTCCCGCTTGCCTTATTCTTCCTGCTATGTTAACCTCCCATCAAGCTTGAACCATAGCATAACAGCATGTTTGTCATCCGAGCCATACGCAAACAAATTGAAGCGATGGGGTTGTAGAGAAATAAAAATCTCCATGGCGCCGTATCTCTGATAAAATCAGTTTTTGCAATTTTCATAAGCCGAGCAGCGATAAATCCATGTCATGACTCAAGATTGGAATCATTTTTATTCTCCTCAGCAATCATTCAGGTATTTCTTCAGGATCCTCTGCGACTAAACGAATGAGGAAACACACCCACGCACATTTGCACAGCCAGAGAGTACATGAGGCGAGTTAGAAGTGTAGTGCCTAGTTAGTGGCCCAAAGGGCTAAGCACCTTGTTTTCTTCTTCCTTCATAGCAAGGCGGTTGTTACCCTAGCAGTGGTCACGGGTTCGATTCCTATCTTGATAGCTTATCTTTCTTCTTCCTTTTACCACCCCTTCGCTTTTCTGAGCACTAACTAGGCACTTCACGTGTAATTAGCCTCATATTTTCTCTGAATCATTATCTTAGTGCTCTGTCTTTCCCCCCCCCCCCCCCAAGCTTCTGCTTACCTTTATTAACGATGAGAGAGAGAGGGAGACAGACATACACAGAGAGGGACAGACAAACAGACACATAAACACACAAGGTGATCTAAAGGCAAGGTGCTCGCCTCTCATGCCAAGGGTACCGGGTTCAAAACCCGGCCGGTGCAGGCATGTTGGAAGTTTGGGATTTTTCTCATATTTTCGTGTCCTTGGGGGTATAGGATCGAGTACCTAGTCTTCTCGGATAAGGACAAAAAAATTCGGAGGGCGCATGTGCACGTTGCGCACGTTAAATATACCTTGGCAGTTGGAAATCGTAAAGACAAGGCCGAACAGGCCACTGCCCGGGCAAGATTAAATAAAATTCATCCCTCCCCCCCCCCCCATCCCCCCCACTAAAAAAAAAAACCGCCGACCGGCGCTGCACTGTGGCGACGACGTGCCTATTCCAGTTATAACGGGGCTGCAATAGCACAAAGGCAAATTTCCCAAATGGGATTAAAGAAATCTACAAATACAAATACACAGAGACAGAGACACACACACATACACACACACACACAGACACACACAGAGACAATAAGAAGAAGACTAGAATTCATGAAAATGGAAAATGAACGTTCAGTTTTATCAGGGAATCAAATTTAATGATGTCAGTTGATTGATCTCACATCTGACTAGAGTGAGACAAGTGGGAGACTGATGGTTCTCATAAAAAGAGCCGAGAAATATTTTCACGAAGGAAGAGACAATGTCATACTCGAATTTGCAAAATATTATTAGACAGTATCATGAAGCACATTGATTTTGGCGTGAGTTTTGCATCAAAATGTGATGTAAATATATATATACGTTTAAATGTAGATCAACGGCGGTTTCACTGACATGAAAGAAATTGTGCGGCATCCTCTAGCAGGGGATTTTCATTCAATTTAATGGAATAAAATTATGGAGGCCATTTGCAAGTAATAAAATCAAAATGACAGAATTAACTTTCTCTGAAGTGAAAGCCATAAGGCTCTGTTATCATGTTATGTTTTGCCTCGTGCGCTGGTGCACGGCTGCACGGCTCGTGTGGTGTATTTTGTTTGTTTTTGTTCTTTTTCTTTCATTTTTGTTGTTGTATCTTCTCTTTTTTTTCTTGTCCATTACTCCCTCTCTCTCCCTCTCTCCCCTTCTCTCTCCCCCTCCCTCTTTTTTCTCTCACATACACACACACACATGCATACACAGACCGGCAGTCTCTCCTAGCCCACCTCTGTCTGTCTATCTGTCTCTCTGTCTTTCAGACTGACTTTCTCTATCTATCGTTGTCTGTCTCTCTTTGTCTCCCTCTGTCTGCCTCTATGTCTGTCTATTTGTCTGTCTGTCTCTGTCTGTCTATTTGTCTGTCCGTCTCTCTCCCTGTCTGTGTGCTTTCTCTCTGTCTATCCGTCTATTTGTCTGTCTGTGTGTGCCTCTCTCACTCTCTCTCCCCCCATCTTTCTCTCACTCTATCTCTCTCTCCTCTCTAAAATAGCCTGTTTTGTAACATTCTTCCTGGTCATTCTCACACCGGCGGTTTTCTAGAAAACAAAATTTTTACCCCATTTCAAACGTCAGCTTTAGCAAACCATATTATTTATTTTAATATTATTATTCTCCCCCGCCCGCCCCCCCCCGCCCCCCCCCTTTTTTTTAAAAAAACAATAAACGGTAAAACTGCCTGGTTCCCTGAACGCAAGGCAGGCATATTTCTGGGCTGCACAGACAGAAGATCATTGAGGATGCCAGGAAAGAGATCAATAAGGCCAAAAAAAAAAAAAAAAGTGAAAACTTGCTGAGTTTGGAATTTTCTCGAAATATCAATGAGACAGAGAGAGAGAGAGAGAGAGAGAGATTAACTGGGAGACAGTGGAGGTATGTGTATGTGTGTGTGAGAGAGAGAAAGGGAGAGACGAGAGAGGGAGATAGACAGAGAGAGAGGAAGAGCGGAATAGCAGTGGCAGGATACGAGATAAAGATGAAAGATGAAATAGATACAGGTTAAATATAGACTGACCTAAAAAAAAAAGGCAGTGTATGTGTTCAAAAAGCAGAAGGAGGCAAAAAAAAAAACAACAACAGGAAACGCGGTTCTCTCTCCTCGCCACATAAAAAACGAAGTGTTGGAGAAGGAGAGAGATTCGTGTTGTGCCTGTCTCTCTCGGACGAAACGTCTTTGTATTGTTGAGTGTGTGCGAATACTGGGGGTGGGTTTTCCCACAGTGAGAACCCAATACCACAGGAACTCCGCAGTCTCGCAAGCCTTGTCCTAGGCATCTTTATGTATCAAGAATACAAGTGATTCTCATCTTTGTAGGGTAATGAGAGAAATGTGGGCAAGGTGCTTAATGTGATACATGTATATGGATTTGTATCTGATCTGCATGCAGTGATGGTCGTTTAGAGTTTAGAGGAGAGACATTAATTTAATGTAAAATTTGCAAATTTGCTTAATTTGCAAAGCACAAATTTTGATTTTATTTAAACTAAAACGTTCGGTGACTTTTTTTGCTTTTGTTTTGTAATTACAGTGATTTCACTGTTTTCGTATCGTGCACTTTTCGTAACAATTTACAAGATCTCATCTTTGTATGAACTTAGATGTGTGTTTGTAACTACTCTAGGGAAATATTACCGTTTTTTTTTTTTTTTTTGCTTGCTGGGATCTTCTACGGTTAATATTAGAGTTAGGATTATGTTAGCCCCCCAAGTAGGTACACCGAATACCTTCCTTCCCCCTCCTCCCCTCCCCTCTGCCTCTCACTGTCTCTCCCCTCTATCTCCCTCTCTGGTCTTTCTCTCTCTCTCAGCCCCTCTCTTTCTCCATCTTTTTATCTCTCAGTCCCACCTCCTCTCCTCACCTCATTCCATCTCTCTCTCTCTTCCTCCCCCCCCCTCCCCTTCCAATTGTAAAGTATTTCCTCTTGATTGATCTTGATTACCAAGGACATATTGTATGAACTGATATTGATAATGTCTCATGGTGATAAGTATGCAAAGCTTAAAATGGCAGGACGTTTGGAAGGGATGTGTGGAAGAATTGTATGGTTGTATAGAGGGTAGATAATTATAAGATAGTGGAATGACGAGGACAATAATACCAACAGCAATAAGGTCAATGATGTAAACTGTAATAATATTATATCGAATTGGCAGTAATGATAATGGCAGATTCTAAGGTGTGCTAATTTCGTTTAATCTTGTGAACTTACATGACACTTTGACCGCCGAGTGTGAGAACCCTTGGTCTCCATAACCTTGAGGGAAGAGAATACATCTGCTTATGGTAGCAAGCACAGATTGCATCTGATATTTCCGGTGTGGGTGTAGGCGGACAGATTTAGAACTGACTTTCAACTCCCAGTGGCGACTCACTTGCTATACACGATCGTGAGATAGTGAGCAAAGGCTCAGTCAGAATATGCCCCACGGCCATAGTAGGCTGTGTGCGCTCAGTGCCAATTAGTGAATAGAAAAGGGCTGGGAAAAAAGTACTGTCTATACTGTAATGGCTCTCACCGCGTGTTGTAAGTATTTCGGTTTAGATAAGTCTTTGGACTACAATGTGGTCAGGGGCAAAATGGTCTCTAGGAACGAAGACGATACAAAACCGTCAGTGATAACGAGATAAGCACTCTCCTACCTTCAGTCTACCTCACTGAATTATCATTCAGGTATTCGAGGAAAGATGAATGTGAGATTGAATATTATTTGTGCCAGAATGAGTACTTGAAATAAAGGGAGAAATAGGTAAAAAGATGGAGAGGTAGACTGACCGACGGAAGGAAAGATGGATGCACAAAGGAAGGGTAAATAAATTGAAGCGAGGGGACAAGTGCATGAATGGATGAATGATTGACTAGATAAACGGGTGGATGAATGGAAGGATGTAAGGAGTATTGGCCAGGTGGGTGATAGTAATTAGGTAAATGGGATCATTATCCACAATTAATAGGAATTCTCTTTGACGTGCGCGGGCTTTTTATTGCAGCCTCTTCTGGCTGTCCTGGCTCCCCAGCCTTTCAAGCCATCTTGTATCGCCGCTTTTGGAAATGAAACTTACATCGAACGGTTTCTTTAAAGCACTTCCGCTGGATATTTAAGTTGCTTCAGGGGTCGATAGAAAAGTCCTCCTCTTGAAATGAAAGAACTATTTTAACCCTACTACTGTCATAAGATAACTGCACTGCTGGGTTTGCTCATCCTTAGACTGTCAGAGCCAATTAAATCAATTTTCAGAAGCGCATGCTCTAGTAAGGTTTCTAAATCAAAGATATCCCTCAGTTGTTAACTTTGTAGGATAAAGACTTGTACTTAGAGCACCATCGGCGGGACACAGTAACTCTTTAATTGACAATACTATGGTTAAGGAAAGTATGAAAGGGCGGATTGTCTGGGGACACTAGTTCAGTTCTGTATTTCAGTTGTGTTTCTCTCCCTTCGTTGCTTGCGACATTTAGACGCGGGTGTGAAAAGCACGCCCTATGGCTCCACCTGTCCATTCTTCCAAATTGGAGTAATTGAGCTAGACCAATTCAATTAGTGAACGAGCGTGCGGGCACGTGCCTGACCTAGCCGGGGTTATGGTCTCCGTGAGGATCCAAGCTTGTGTAGCAGTCAGACAGTGGTACACTGTCGTCCTCGAGCAAACAGTTAGATACGCCGAGGAAGGCACTGCACTGATTGATGATCACGATAAGCCTACAGCACTATGAATCCCCATAGTTCATCGCTAAAGTTTTGAGGAGACATCATTGTCATAAGTGGATAAACTGCGATGATTTTATGGTAAACTTACGGGGAGGGGGGGGGGATGTTCTATGTCGTTAAACCCTGTCTTAGAAGCAATAAAGGAACGGAATAAAAACTAAAAACAACAATAACAACAGGCTTTCGGTCCTGATGGACTTACGCCGGGCAAAAAAAAGATAGTATAATTGGAACAAAGTTCAGAAATTCTAAAACATCTGGTACAAGTTTCTAGAATGGCCACTTATCTTGCAAATTCCCAGACAGGGAAGATACATTATAGAACAGAAAAAAAAAAAACACGAAAAATTGCCGTTCTTTGCATAGTGCGGTTTTCTTTTCATTAAGGGACGTCTGTCTTTTAATTAACGGTGAGATAATTAACTGTGGCAGATACAGGAAAGTAATTTACGTCGTCATAACTTCAAATTACCCAGCTTGGAAAATTGGGGTGGGGTGGATTGTGGATGGATAGGGTAATAATGAACGTTTGATAAAAGGCCAGGGGAACAATTGGGGAAAGAGGAGTGGTGAAAGTGTGGGGTTGTAGGAAGTGTATATTTGGGGTAAGTATGCCATACAAGAAGTATATTTATTTGAAAGGGCGTTGAAGTAGTTTAAAATACCGACACAGCAAGAATAGATCAACAGGCATACTGATAGAGGAGAACTGAAAGAAAATTGGAAGGTCGCAAGGATGAAGGAAATACTGCTAAGAGCAGAGAGAGGTGTGGTAGTATGGACCCTTTTCACTTCCGCGTTTCGGTTGTTTGCGGGGAGCCGCACGGCATCGAAAAGCACCGTGTAGGGCAAAAACCTCAACTTGCCTTAGTGATGGCATCTGAATATGTGCACAGTCTAAGCAAAGATGCATTTTTATGCCAGAACCAGCACGTAACGGGTTTGTACAGTTGGGTGCCCAACAAGAGGATAGCATGGTTCGACCGTTGTCCATCGCTTCCGCCCTACAAGTGAGGCACGCCGCCATTTTTTTTGCAAATCACGTGATATGGAGGACGCTAAATGAAAAGGGTCCATAAGAGCTGGGTAGTGATTTATTATATTATGCGACGACAGAGGAGCAGACTAATGCTGCTGTTTTAGGTAAAAATACCGTATGTATGCAAAAACAAAATTTGGAAATATTTGGCATGGCTTCGCATTATATCTTTTTTTTTTCTTTAAGTACGGTTATTATTTTATGATAACTAAAAGAAACTATTAGGCTATTATTTGTATGAAATTATGGCCCAGCTAGAAAGATTCGGCATATTTCATTCTATAAAACGATGCTATAAAGTGAATTTAACCTAATTTGGGTTAGACGTTCGTTTTCAGTGATACGGCTGGGTGGTAGAGGAAGCAGCCCAAGGATGTGAGAAAGTAATGAACAGAAACACGGACGTATACTAAAACTCTTCAGATATAATTATGTGTTGTGCTGTGTACCACAGTTGGTTCCCTTAAGGCCTGTCTACACTGGTAGGTTTTAGGAATAGAAAAAAGGAATGGGGGACTGTGTGGGAAGAACTCTCGTGGCTTTAAGTCTTGTTTTCCTATTTCCCCCTTCGAAACGGTGTTTGTTCACTCTGGTCCGTCTTCTGAATGAGAAGCAATGTGTATCGTTTGTTTTTGTCATGTCTGGAAGGGGGAAATCGGAAAGACAAAAGACGGAAAGCCAGGAGAGTTCTTCCCACACAGTCCCCCATTCCTTTTTTTCTATTCCTAATACCTACCAGTGTAAACAGGCCTTTACCTCTCCACGCTCTTGTTCTCGCTCAGTTGTCATTGTATTCCCTGCTGTCTCATTTTGCAGACACAGCGATAACGACGATATCGACCGTTGCTATTATAAATTTTAAAGAATGCTGAGTTTCTCAACTAAACCGCCGCCAGCTCAGATTCACGTCTCTCAAGGCCATGAATAAGAGAAGAGCGCTTGCCTAGGCGCTTGCACTCTCCCACACACATCTCGCCTCATGGGGATTTCCCAATATCATCCCCCCTCCCCTCCCTTCCTCCAATGCCCGTTCTGCATTCACCCATATTAATATCCTGCCTTCCCCGCCTGCGATTCTCCTCTTTGACAGATCATATGTCAAGAATAGGAATGTCTAGAAGACTATTGATCTCGGCAAAACAACAGCATTCCGTCTGTCGACCCGACCCCTATCTCTGTGTCGACGGTTTTGGCGTTTCTTTGAATTTAGGACTCCTGATATGAATTGATCCATTGCGGAAATTCAGTTTTGGAAAAATTTCATAAAATTGACGCTTGGCAGATACTGGTTAGGCAATGCTGTGTTGGAAAAGAAAGTGGATTGGGGGGGGGGGGGGGGGGGAGGAGGACGGTGTTGTAGCAAGAAAAATGATTTTGAATGATAAGGTTTTTCAGCAGATAACTAACCGAGGAAAGAGTTCATTTTGAACTCTTCTCTACAAACTTGCTTATTATATTTATTTGTTTTCTAGTTAAAAGGGTAGGGGATAGAGTTGGGATAAGATTAGGCTTAGGGATAAGGATAGGGTGGCCTTGTCTGGGTAGAAGGGACTGAACGCACCTTTTCCACAACCGAAGCGGATAAGTTGTTGACATAGGTATCGAAGAATTCACATGCAGATGTAGATGGAAATATGTACAACAGATCATTAATTACTATCAGTAGTCTAACTTTTCTCTTTGTGAAGGATGAGATCGTTTCCTGATTGGATTAGTTTTGTTTCGTTTCCTTTGCTTCCTGTGTATAGCTTTCCTGTACTCCATTGCTTTGTGTATGGTCTGTTCCATGTGCCTTCCTGCCTCCACTACAGTCAGATTCATATCGACATAATCGTTTCTTCTTGATTTAGATTTCATTTCTCCTTGCTGTTTCCTTATTTTCTCTGCATCTCGTCTTTCCCCCCTCACTCCTCATATTCTCTTGGCTATCTAGTTCAGTGAATTGAACGTGACATTTTTATTTTCCTTTCATACTTTTCCGTCTTTTGTTGGATGGCGTGTGAGAATTTTACCAAATGTGATGAACTTTATACGAACTGTTTAATTTATATGTAAAAATATTTAAATTAATTAACCCCTATATACCAAACTCTATAAAAGTACCAAAATAGACCGTGGAGTGCTTACGAAAGTGGCCGTTATCCTGCCGATGCGCCGTAAAACTCCACCTCCAGCTCAAAACTCAAACTCGGACGGCAGGAGTCGGTTCTGTGCTCCTCCTCCCCTACCCTCCCGGTTCCCTCGCGTAGTTTCCACTTTCCCAAAGCACCTGTCTATACAATGTTGCTCATCCACCCTTCTCTATGGCCCTATCAACTGTTTTTGTTTCACCCTTCCACTTTTTCTTTATCCTTTCCTAAAATCTGTCAACCTGGTCGACCGCCCCTCCTGGCTGTCACTCACGCGCTGACACTGAGATACGGGTATCATAGTTCTATCATTGTTGTATTCTGTCTATTGCATGTCTTGCTCTTTTCTAGGACGGCATGACAATTATCGTGTCGACCTGCTTTCCTTAAACTCAAATTCAAGCTGAAACTCAAACCTTGGGTGATACTGATTCAGAAAAATACTGGTCTAAGCCGTCTGTCTCTTGCGGTTTCTGAATAAAACGTGGATAGTAGATTTTTCTCTATCTCTGCCATCAGCAGCCTATCTGGCGGTCTCTTCAGCTTGCTTATGTCAGTAAATGATTGGTTTTCAGGACCTGTGAACGAGGTGTTCAAGTGACAGGTAATTTGGCCTAGCAACAATGTGAACGAATCATTTGGTAGTTAACTTGACATATGAACAAGTGTGATTGTCACATTAAAACCTCGCATGCCGATCTGGTATGGTCATTTACGTCTGTCCCCTCTTATCCTTTTGTCAGATGTGTGCTCATAGACTGGCACATGGTTCCCGATTGCTTGGGGAACCCAATACCCTCGCCAGACAAATGAATTGCCCGCGTCGTCAGACAATGTTAAGTGCAATTGTTCTGCTAACTCTCCCTCTTTTCCGTTACATAAATTCGATTATTTCATATTGGTGTGCCATGTCTGTTGTATGCCTGCACTTGCTTAATTTGCTCAAAATGCTAGAGATACACATTTATGTCAGAATGACAGAAAGAAAGACACCAGGGAAGAAATTTTGATAAAGAAAGAAACAATGAGAAAATAAAGAATGAAAGAAGAAAAGAAAGAAAGAAAAAAGGAAAGGACAGGAAAGAAAGAAAGCGAGACAGAAAGAACAAAAGAAAGAAAGAAAAAAAAAGGAAAAGGAAGAAAGAAGAAAGGGCAAACATAAGTGAAAAGAAAAGACATTATTTAGGAAAGGGAAGACTGTATAGTCAGCATCACCTGCACATTCCTTATAGTGTTTCTCTTCACCAACGACACCATTGCAGAGTTTGCTCTCATCTGTAGAACAGACCTTAGACATAATGTCTGTTTGGCGTTCCAATTTTTTTTTTTTCATTTTTATTTACCATTTGTTATTGTTAGGTTAAAAGGGTATGCGTGTATTTTGTGAAGTAAACTCGAAATATTGATTTGACCATTATTGTCAACGAGAAAGTAATTCATCGCTCAATTCCGATAACTGTTGATCGCGTACCTAGCAGATTTTATATGTGTCGGTCTAGCAAAATTGTTTTGTGGGTTGTAGTGGCCTATGGTCGTAGCTGACAGTAGCATGTCACCTGTGGGCTGTGGTTAGAGAGCTTATATTGCCTTGGGTGTTTTAGCTTGTGTACCGTTTTGTTACGGAAAAACTGTATACCGGTACGCCATTCTAGGTCCAATTCACTTTGTAACATCATTTTGTAGTGGGTGAATGTGCTGTATCTTTTTGTCAGGGTTGTAATTTGTACGCCCAGGTTTCTTTTTTTTTCTCTACGGAAAGAAAATAGGAAAAGACTAAAAAGTTTTGGGCGTCAGCGAAAGTTTTTTTGTTGTTTTTTTTTCTGTGAAATTTTCTACTTGGCGTCTACGGTCTGTCCATAACATGGCAAAATTAGAGAGCTGTATCGGTCAATCTGACTAATCGATCAGTTTCTGCCAGTATAGTCCCACGTTACTTATGTTTATAAAAATCGTCTCCTTAAAATGGCAAGGTTCTATCTCCGTTTTCTGGCTGAATTGAGTTACACACGACACACCATTTCTACGGGCCTTCTGCACAGTGTGTCAAAGTATCCAGCGGATTGGGCGTGTAATTTGTAAGTATTACTAAAAAGAAAAAAGTCGTATCTGTAAAAGCTATGAGCACCTGGAACTTCGATCATCAGTTTCTCAAAAGTTAATGGAAATGAGTTGGAACCTTGTCATTTTAAGGGGACGAAAATAATGTTGCCGTCCGTTCATTCAACAGGATCCTTGTGATTATGCCAGTGAATTGTGCCCAGGTACTGACAAAAGCAAATTAAGCGATGATAATTATTTAATGATTCACCCTTGACAGAGAATGGTGTAATGGGACCTCGGGAATCATCTTACATAATCATAAAATGTGTAGGTTTTATCAGAAAATACAGACTGATCACTGATTGGTCACGAAACCCTGATTCAAGCGTGGAACTGCGTTGATTTCTGCATTTAACCTTCATAGACCTAGTTACGTTTTGCCATCAGTGAAATAATTATATGGTACAAGGATAATATCGATTGCAAAATGGCGTGGCTACATGATGTCTGTACTAGCGTAGACACAACCATGAGTCATGGAACAAACTGTGCTGCGTTATTCTGTTGGGATGACTGTGTTTCATGTCGTACTACATAATTGTGTAGAGGCAACCATGACAGTCGAATTTAATCTAACAAAAAGACAACTCCAAACAGGTTTCACACAGGAAATTAATTCTTTAAAACTTTGGCCGCCCCACTTATTGTCCACTATTTTTTAGAAAACATTTTTTCCGGTAATTTTGTTTTCCAGTGATCCATGCTTAAACATAGATGAAGGCACACAGGTGCGTGGGAGACTATTTGAAACTCATTCAATGTGGTGCTAATTCTAATGAAGGAATCCACTCTTCCTCTGAAGATCGTCATCCGTCTCGCTCCACCTGGGGAGTTTCTTACCACTGCGAGAAAATAAAACGTAAGTGTAAGGAGCAGATCTGGCTTTATAGAGTTCGTCTGAGAGAGAGAGAGGGAGAGAGAGAGAGAGAGAGAGAGAGGGCGAGAGAGGGCGGCTGGCAGGCAGACAGATAAACGGACAGACAGAGAAGAAAAGGCCAAATTTCACAATGACGTGCCTCAAACCATCTGCATTTTGAAACGTATTTCACCCAGTATCATGTATCACATCGAAAATTATGGTTGGGAAGGCTGCGGGAGGCAGCCAGCGAGCTGAGATCATTGCCCAGTCAATGTCGGGATGTGACGTAGGTGTAGAGAGCAACAAGTCCGTGAGTCATGTTTGTGTGTGTGTCCCGAGCAAATAGAATCAGTGCTTGTCAGCTTGTCTGGAGGGGCGATGTGCCGGAGAATTTGGTGTGGTCGCGCCGATGCTAATGAGCAGGGATGTGTGAGTATCGATGAGTGGCCTCGTGGGGTGATGTTAGGTTTGGGGGGGGGGGGGGGAGAGATGCATTGTGCCCACTTAGAATGGCCAGGCTCTAACTCCTTTCAGACAGCTTCTGAGAAATTGATGAATGAACGTTTCATGTGCCCATAGCCATTGATGGTACTACTTTATTTCTTTTTAATATTGTATTTTATTTTTAATACCTACAAATTACACACAGAATCCGCTTTGTACTTTGACACACAATGGAGAAGGCCTGTTGAAGTAGTGTGTAGTGTGTAACTCAATTCAGCCAGAAGGTAGAGGTGGAACCGTGTCATTTTAAGGAGGTGATTGGTGCCGGCATGCCGTAAGCTTATGTACGTTGACCGTGGACGATGTGCTAGAATCGGGAAAGGATCTAGCAGGTTATGTCAAGTGAGTGAAGGAGAAAGAGAAAAGGAGAGAAAGAGAGAGAGGGGGAGACAGAGCAATGATGGTTTGGTCTTAGTTTGGCACAGGTTCATATCATGAGCAGGCAATGCCAATTTTGATTTAAGAGGCTCGAGGAGATGTTATTGTGTGGGCAGAACGGCAGACTGAGACTTGTTTTTGTTTGTTTGTTTCGAAATCTAGATCTATCTCTATTTATTTATCGTACTATATTATGGGCTGGAGCTAGAGGGTGAACCTGTAAGCAACGAAAACTACGTGACCATGCGACCAAAGTTCATGAACTGCCTCCAAGTTACGTGGACGCATCCATTTGGCACAAACTTCAGTCTTTAATTTTATTAATTTTACTTTTTTTTTTCTCTCTAGCCGCAAAGAAAAGATGCATTCTCGTCGACTAGAATGTAATAAATCAAAAAGTGTGTTCGGAATTTTCATTCTTCGGGGTTAGATCTAGATCTAGCTCGTCTGTTTTACTACGAATTGTCTGTTTTGTCTGTCCGCGTTTGACTCGGGCACTACATACAAAAAGTAGTCGCCCACGACCAGTATTGATGTACTGATTCAGCACCACTCAGGAAAGGTCTGTAGTATTTACATGTATTTGGACCGATGGCAGGTGGTTTAACCCTTTTGCTGCCAAGCCCAAACGCTCTTCTTTCCTTTAGACTACCAGAATAATAGATTATATATTATCGCGTAGAGAGCTAGAGACAGCAGGAAGTAGTAAAATTAGGAATGCAAAACATGTTGGAACAATGTCGACCTTGTGCATCAGTCTTCTGCGACATTTGATGGGCCGACATATCGGCCTTGTGGCAGCAGGTGGGTTAAAAAAACAACAAAAGTTGTAAGAGAGAGAAATAGTGTGAAGGCCGCCAAGCCATTTATAAACCTGTGACATAATTGCTGTTTACTACAAGTCCCTCATACACGCGCACCACCAGGAAAGGAAATCGGAATTATGATATGATGCCAGATTATATTGATGTTCTGTTACTTTATTGAACAAAATAAACAGCCACAAAGAGATGGGGAGGAAAGGGGGGTGGGGGGAAGAGACGGAGACGGGAAGAGGAGAAGAGGGGCGGAGAAGACAGGGGGAGGAAGGAAAGGGGAGGGGAGTAGAAGAGAAGTGGAAAGAGTGTACACGGGGTGGGGGTGAGCAGGTTCATTCCGGACAACCCTGGATACCACTGCTAGTATGATCTAAGGAAAGAGCACCCGCTATCTGTCTTGACTTTTGACTTTCAACAGATAGTGTTATTTTGTTAATTGTAGAGTTTTTCCGCTTGTGTATTGATCCTGGCCACAAACTGACATTTTTCATGGTTACTGTCACTAACATTCTGTCTGTGGTTTTCAGACCTCCATAATGGGTAGTTAGTGTAACTGATATTTGCATTGCGCCATGCAAAATATTGCAAAGGACAAAATGACAATGAAAAAAAAAAGGTATAAGACAGGTAAATGAGTAGGACAAGGGAGGCGCTGTATTAATTACTTGTGCACTTACCCATCACCACTGTGATTTTTTTTTTTTTTTGAGGGGGCCGGGGGAAGGAGAAGAGAAGAACGGTTATAAACGAAGAATAAGAAAATAACAACAACAATAATAATAATGTTAATAAAAAACATCGGGGAAACTAAAAAATAACTAAACTGTTGACCCCAAAGGAATAGCTAGGGGGGGGGGGGTAAGGGTGGGAACTTTGGAAATGAATCTGAGGATTGTGAAAATAAGCATCTGGGTTGTATCGAAACTGAAGGGGATGAGCCGTGTGTTGTATGGGCCCCAGTGTGACAGATCGGAAACAGGGAAGTGAGTCAGATATCAAGGGCTGATAGGAGCGTTCAAAAACATCGCGGGACGTAGCCGGTGTACCAAGCGTTGCTATTCCTTTTCTTGGTAAACATACTGGGCGGAAGGTTTCTAACTTGAGGCGGGGGGAGGGGGGGGGTGGAATAGTGTTGAATGGGGAAGGGGGAGACAGACAGACAGACAGAGACACAGAGAGAGAGAAATCACAGGTATGATACCCGAAGAAAGTCTTTACTCTCTCTCGTTCTCTGTCTCTGTCTGTCTCTCTCTCTGAATGTTACCTGACAAAACTGTTCACTGTATGTTCCTCCTCCTCTTCTTCTTCTTCTCCTTTTGTTCACCTCTCTCTCCATCTCTCTGTCTTTCTCGCTGTCTCTCTCTTTCTCGTTCCGAGTTCTTTACTCTCTCTTCTCTCGCCAGACCACGCCCCGCCCTACCCTTTAACTGTAGTATTCCAGCGATTTGTACAAACCCTGTTCTGGGACCGTCGGCCTTGGGTCGATGCGCCAACCCTAGTAACTGACTACATCTAATCTGCAGCTGCTGTTGCTGCCGTTAGCCCACGCGCTGGCGACAATGATGTGACAATGGCTGGGGTTTCATTGTTGCTGTAGTTGTGGCGGCGGCGTAGATAACCCAAGCTCACGTGGGAGCCGTGGCAGTGGTCTCCAGGCGATGATGAAGTGTGGCCGTGGATGAGTAAACGCAGGAAATGATCTCATACAGGTCGTAACGTTAGTCGTGTGTAGCTTGTCAGGGCTGTTCTTTATGCGCTTCATTCTAGTGGCGGCATTTGTTGGCTGTAGGGCAGTAATCCGTTAATTAAGGAGTTTTTTTTCATAGTATCGCGTAGGAGAGAACGGCCAGAATGAAAGGCCTTGTCATTGCAAAGTGAGTAATTTTTTGTTTGTTCGTTTTTTCTTTTGTTTTTCATTTGTATGTTGTCATATTCTGTGCTTGTATGTAGCGATATACACACCTTTTCTTTAGTTACACAGTAATCCAGTATCTCGCCTGGGCATTTTCACATTTTGTCAGCCTTTCCATTTTGACATTCCATATTAATTTCTCATTGTCCTTTCAGTATTTTTGTCACTTGTTTTTTCATGGGGGGGGGGGGGGGGGGCTTGGCTTCGTGTGTATATTTTTTGCTCCTCCCCGACCCTTCCCTTTTGCCCTGCGTCCATGTATTATGATAAATTTAGTGTATCCACTCAACCGCTTATGTGTCACACAAAACGTGATTATATTCAAGAAACAAAAATATAAAGAATACTTAGCTTGGACCACTAGGTATTGTTCCAGCTTGCACTGATGTCATGTCGCCCACGATAATTTGGGCAATATGTTTGTCCCTCCCATGTCCAGTGGACCAATGAAAATTGGGTAGCGTCAGCCCTCCTTACATACAGGATAGTCAGCTGTGTTAGTTTGTACACGGCAATCATGGCACTCCTTGCGGGAAACAGCTGTAACGAATATCCCACCCGTTCATTGTCATGATTTCCTCCAGGGGTCACTGGACTCCCGAAATGCAGATAGGAAGAACAAGTTTTTTTCTGTTCATGAAATTTCATTCATCTGAGTGTAGTTTGTAACCAGCTGCAGCGTGGTAATGTCAGAAACACATCGAGGGTATTTGTCATATTGTTGTATGTGACATTTTGCCGATTGCGAGGTTTTATTATGAAAGTGGTCCTCTCACTCCTAATTCATTATGTATGAGTCCCATTCGAATCGATTGAAAACTTTTCGAGGCATGTGTTTGTGACATAAAGTGGTATGCGTTTTAGCCTTTTTTAACCAAACTTCAATCCTCATTTTCTGGAAAAGGCAAAAATGTACATACAACAATAATAATGGAAAATACCCGATGACATGGTGGATTGCCCCGGCTGACGAATCAGATACAATTATCATGCAAACACAGAAACGGATTTACAACCTGTATAAACACAGTTAGTTCTGAATAGGACAACTATCTTTTATTTACCTTCACCTGTGGTGACAGTTCATCAATCCAACGCATGGTAAGTTTGTTTTGAATGCCCCCTACATATCACCAGTCCCATCATCATACCCCACACAAGGTTTTATTACGAAATAAAACCTTATATTATTATGTCAAGAAGTAGATTTTACATGAGTTATAGAACCCTCTCCCGCTGAGCCACGCTTTATTCTTTAGTTGATTTCCGTTATCAATCAAAACCAGAACAATTCGTCTTGTAAAATCATTATCCACATAAAAAAGAAAGACGACTTTTCATTATATAAGATGGTTTTAAAAGGTGAATTAGCATAATTATTATATTGTCTTTTTCCCTACCACAGTAAGCACGAGTATATTCACACAGCTGCAAATGAGAATTCTTTTTTCCCAACCAGTCCATGAATCCCTTGAAGTAATTTAATCCTTTATATATAAATATTTTTTTTTTTGCAATTGATTTAAGGCGAGAGTACAGTATTTCAACTGTTTACCACTTGGGATGTGTTCAGAATAAGAAATTTATTACAAGTAAAACAGTTATTCATTTCCTCTCCTGTTTTATATTTATGTTAAGATCTTTGGCATTTGTGCGGTTTCATAATATGGCCAGCACTATACAGTTTATTCAAATTTCTAGACCCACCATTCCTAGTCCCCTGGGTTTCGGTTTTCACTCGCAAACAAAGATCTGCTTGTTTTTCATTCAACTTATGTGGCCTATTTATCGAAAATGCTTTGATCGCCATTCACTTGTTTCACAACTATGCCGTACATCAATTTTTTACTCCGTGCGCGAGTCAGGCTGTACTCATGATGACGTGTACAGTCAATGTTTGTCCTTGAGTCGGCACAAAAATGACAGGAATGGTAACCGGAAACTTCTAAGCACTGGTTTTCTCCATATGTTTGCTCTCTAAACTACAGCATGTTATAGGTTAATCAAATATTTCGTAGTTCACCGTCTCCTCCCCCTCCTTCCCCACTCCTTTTCTTTGTTCTTTCCACTTATTTCTTCAGCTGCTCCATCTCCTGGCACCTCCACCAACCCCCCTCTCTCTCTCTCTTTCTCTCCCCCCCCTCCCTCTCTCTCTCTCTCTCTCTCTCTCTCTCTCTCTCTCTCTCTCTCTCTCTCTCTCTCATATCCCTTGGCCAGCCTGTCTTATTGTTCATTCATTCATCTACACCCCCCCCCCCCCAAACATCAACGTTCGCATATTTACTTACCTGTACTTTCATCCATCCGTTTAACCCATGCCTACCGGGTTTCAGATTTGCATACCCAGCAGAATTATAGAAAACTTATTTTATTATTATTTTGCCTTCTTTTATTTTAAATCATTTTATTTTATCATGTTTATTTCAACAGAATAGCATTTTGTGCTGATAACGAAATTGGTTTCCCTGTTTTCCCTCCATTTAACATCCTGGATCAATACAGAAATTTGCTGGATTCGCTGTCAGACAACTCGCCACGCATTTCAATCTTGTTGAACACTTTGATACCTAGAACTATCCCTGTTTTCGAGACCAGTATTTACTCGTTCTACGGCTTTAATGTCTCCGTGTTCTTACATTTATTCTCGTGTTCGTGATCTTTTCCCTTGTCCGCGTGGCTCTTTCTTCGTGCTTTTGTTTCTTCTTCTTCTTCGTCTGTCTGTTCGTATGTTAGCGTCTTTACATTTCGACCATACATTGTCAGAATGTGAATACATGTATGTATTGTATTGGAATTATCATCAAGCAAGTCCACTCTTCAAGCAAAATATCTGAGCAGAAGTGCAATTAACGGAGCATACAGTGCAGAGGTCGGCAACTTACGGCTTAGGGCCAGCACATTTAGCATTTTGGAAATCTTCCCAGCTTTCACTGAACTAGGGAATATGACTTGTGTGAAAACCTGATCCATAGTCACAAATTAATATATGGTCATCAGTATTTCAGTGTATTTGTTTGTCTTTAGGCTTCATACTTGTTTTCATGATCACGGAAAGTCATTCAGAATTGCCTGAAAACTGAAGCCTCATTCATGTATGATGCAGTGATTGATCCCTCGCTCGGTCTCTGTCTGCCAGAGTGTTTGTCAAGGTGGGGCGTGGCAATAGATTGGTGACGCGTGGGACTTCAGAATGGGGACCAACATTTTTCATAGAAATCTGAACTTCACAGTGTATTTTAATTTAACTGTGTAGATAAACTGTTGGTGGTTTCCTTGTTTAGTGGTCTTGTCCATAGCATCCGCTCCGCTCCGCTATTTTACGGACAATGACGTATGACAAAGTAAAACACTCTCTGCCTTTGTATGCTTGTCCACAGCATCCGTTTCGCTCCGCCCCTCACCGCGGCAGAGGCAAAGAGTGTTTTACTTTGTCATACGTCATTTCCCGTAAAATAGCGGAGCGGAGCGGGGGCTGTGAACTAGACCACTTAGCTCGGAATAAAACATCAAACTTTACAGATATATTTTATGTAGTAACTTAGTCCAATCATGGTAGGGCGCAGTTTTTGTTGTGTGTGTGTTTTTTTTAAAAGGAAAATTGAAGCAGGGCGTGGGACAAGAAAAGGGTGGGAAACACCGAACTACCATTTATGTCCTGATTGTATGTGCTATAAGGCCTGAATAATGAATGTCTGTTGTTTTCACCGCTGAAACCATTCTATTCAGATACACCGCTGTGAGACGGTTAGTGTTTATTGTGCGCTCTTGATGACAGCCTTTTCATTTATTTATTGGTGACAATCAAATAGAGTAGATTCGCGGGTGGAACTGAGCAGCAGGAATTGGTAGCACAGGTAGGCTACTATCAGCGGGGTAGCTTCCCAGTCAGCAATCCCTCGGAAGCAAACTCGTAGGATTGACAAGTTTGCAAATAGGAATAATGGCAACGTTCCTACGTAGGTCCACTGTTACGACATTCTGCGGAAGTCGGTTTGATGTAGGGAATCCGAATCCGACCCTGCGGTAATCCTACCAATCTTATGAAAATCTACGTCGGATTGACGTAGTGATGCAGACTGGGTTTCCACTTGGTCATTATTTCTGTCACATTTTATTATGAAACAGGGCGAGGTTTGTCCTACCAGGTGATCGGACTTAACTCCGACATGTTCCTCTCAGCCATATCTGATTACTTATTACCCTGTATGTCTGTTGACAAAACTCTTTTCAGATATATATACATACAAAACAACTTTGGAGAATTTTACCAATGTGATAAAATTAGTACGGAATTATATAATTCTGTTTGTGAAATCTTGAAGCTCTGAATGCCAAGCATGAATAGAGTAACCAGATAGACCGTTAAAGGCGCAAGTGGCCATTATCGTGCCGACTGGCCGTGAAACCCAAACTCAAACTCGGGCCGTATATATAATATGTCAGTCGTTCTATCTCTTTCTCACTCTCTCTATCCCTCCTGCCACGCCCTCTTTCATCCTGTCTTGCCCTTCATATCCCACCCTTCCCCTTTCCGGCCCGCTCCTCGGAAAGAAAATTGAATGTCCGGAATATACAGTTTGGGAGTGGTTCAAGCCAGGATATAAACCATTGGTTCTCAACATGGGCGATATCGCGCCCCTCGGGGGCGATTTTGATTTCTAGGGAGGCGAAAACGAAGAAAGGGCGATAAGGGGACGAAAATGACGAGGGGGGAGGGGGAAGAGGAGCTGGGGGGGGGGGGAGATTTGGGGACAAATAGGGGGCAGCCAATGACTTCTTTAACAGCACGCGTAGTTGGGTTTTGTGAATAGAAAAGGCCAATTTTTTTAAAGTGCATTTGATAAAGAATGCTTTTTCTTTTATAATGAATGGTGAACACGCCTGTTGTCAAAAATAAGGCTTTGAAAAACTGAACATCATAATTTGTGTGTGTAATGCCTTCTTGTGAAATGTAACTGGTGGGTTAGGGTTAGGATTTCGGGAGGGGGGGGGGGGGAGAAGGAGGGCGGTGAACGAAAATTTGGAGCTTAAGGGGGCGATTGCATGAAAAAGGTTGAGAACTACTGATATAAACTATACAGCTGTCGTGTTGTGGGGGTAAAGATCGTATAAGTCCAAAACCACAATTTTGCGGGTGGTTGGTGCGCACTTCTGGTTGGGTCTCCGCCTTCTGTTTTACCGTCCTGTTTACTTCTGTCTACCGTCTTCCTTTTTCCGTAACATGATGTGGCCGTTCTCGTATCGGCGTGCTTTCTCAAAACTCAAAATAATGACCGAAAGAAACTATTAGTCTTACAAAATTGTAACCCAGAACGAAATGTATCAGAGCACATTAAATTTTCATTGTGAAAAATGGTGTTAAAATGTGGATTTGATGTAGTTTGGGATATACGGCCTTTTGTAGTCAGTTTGCCTTTACTTATTCATGGGACGTGTTTGTTTTGTCATCACTGCCTTCGAATCAAACAAAGTGGCGCTTTATAGACTGTTAGATAACAGTGATTGGGACATGAGATACCCATACTACCATAGAACCGTTTTTGTTGCTTTTTTTTTTATTTGGACTCAGTGGCGGACCTACATTTTTGGGACCCTGGAGCTTGAACTGTTATGGGGCCCCGTCCGCAACCATCCACAATAGGGTAACATCCAAACTTCACTCATTAGAAAAACTTCTTCAGGGCCCGTCCGGGATTAGTGGCCATGAAACTTAAACTTCATTAGTTTCATAGTAGACCTGGCACTGATTTTGGGGCGATGTCGCACCGAGTCCAATCCGATTTGTCTCATTTTCAGCGTGAGATATGAACTATAGAATGAAGTGGTACCCCATCATCGGCGAGACAGGAAAAAAAATTGTCTGAGTTAAAACAGACGTGACTCAGTGCGCGACCGACCTTGAAATTGAGTTAGATCTACAGAATGTGAGCCACAAAGCTGATGGTTCCTCTGATTTCGATTTTACAAGTGCTTTCAATTAGTGATCGTGTCTGCTCATATTTTCAGACCTTTGATTGTGCATCTCGAGGGATTACGTCACGAGCACGAGCCATGAAGTTTTGCGTCTGTGGGCGTCTAGCCAATATTTTTGCACTCTGTTATCTTTCTATGTCTATTTACGTTACGCGCCCTATGCGTCTTGCGCTCGGGGCGCTTACGTATACATACTATCCCTAACCCCGTCCTTATCCTCAACCCTAATTCTTATCAAATCCCTAACCCCGCCCCCTACCCTTTCAACCAAAAGCTGCAGGAAAACAAAAACAAAATCTCTGAAAGAATAATTAATCGTAATTGATTAAGACTATGGTCAAGAAGCATTTTGGGAGGAGCCCTCTAGCTGTGTGGTCACAAAAGGCTTTAAACTACATACCCCTATCGAAAAAACAAAAAACAAAAAGTTGGGGGGGGGGGGCGTATATATACTTGTAACGGTATCATTTGCGGTAATGGTAATAATGGAGAGGAAAGGACGAGAGTGAGAAATGAACTTCTCTCCAGCTGATCAGATTTGTTGTTCTCTCAAGACTTAGTACTGAAATGATATGGACAACTGTACTTAGCAAATTAAACATAGTTCTATGTTTCAATTGTTTTTTTCTCACTTGAGATCGCAGACCTTGTGTTCCTAAGAAATTTTGAACTTTGACCCGTCTTTCGTAGGAAATTCAAAAGCCCACATTATGTTTGTCTCCCAAAAGTTTCAATGTTTTTGGTTGTTGTTGTTTTTTTTTTTTGCCACGGTGTGGGCAGTGCCTAATGTATTAGTGTGATGCATAATAATTAGGCAGCGAGCCACCAGACTGGCACCAACACCAGCCTTGGTCTGTCACCCCAGTTATAAGTAAATTTTAGCTGCACCAGTTTCAAAGATTACAATCATACGTATGTTGGGACGCTTGCATTGAAATCCTGGTGTATATTGGAGAGTCATGTTCATTTTTAATAACGTAGCCTGTGTCAGGTCCCGAGAGATTGCTCTGGCAAGTTCCGTCAATAATGAGTGCTTTGTCAGCGTTCTGTCTCTTTAGTTCTGCTTCATCATTAAAATGTAATAGTGGTAATCCCCCTTTCCTATTCTTTTGTCCCCACTCGTCTCTTTCTCTGTCTGTCTGTCTGTCGGTCTGTCTCTTTTTTTTCCCTCTGTCTTTCTCTCTCTTTCTTTCCGTCTCCCCACCCCCCCCCTCTCTTTCTTCTTTCTCCCACCTCTTTGTCTTTCCTCTCCCCTCCCGGCCAAGCAAGAGAGCATGACTGCGTACTCACGAAAACATCATTGGGGGCGGGGGGGGGGGGGTGCCCATGCGCCTGATGACGAATGTAGTAAAAGATTTTAGGGTGGGTGGGAATGAGAATAAGAGAATTAGAAGAAGATGATCGCATTGGTGTCGCTGAATATGATAGGCAGTGTCGAAATTCGATGTTCTGACAGTGGCGTTTTCATAATACTCGGAGAGATCTTTCACATTTTGTGGCCAGAGTAACTTGGAGAGAAGGAGTACTTTATATTATTGTTCAACATACCAGTTTGTCATTGTTGTACATTCTTGGCAGATCTCACCGATTGCAGCGTGAGAACCAAAATATTATTTTCTCACCCTCCTGTAGATACAAATACCACCGGTGTAGCTTACACCTCGCATATTTACCTCACATCTACAGAAGCGACATTTGAGCCGTGCTAGTTCCGCCTCAGCTTTCTTTGGTTGTTTGGAGTTTTCTTATGTTCCTCTGAGGGAGCGGCGCAAGTTTCAGGTGTGGCAAGATTATTGCTTACAGATGAAGTGTTACAGAAGTGTTGAAATGAGCCGTATGCTTACGTACAACTTGGGTGTTTTGTTGTTGTTATGTTTTCCTCTGCTAGTCCGTTTCAGATTGTGAGCTCGGTCTTTTTGAAGTCCCCTTGTTCCGACCTTCGCTCATTCTTCTCTCTATCCCTTTCTCGAGCATGCTTAGTGTCATAATAATTATATCAAAATATTTATGTCCCATGTTCACTTTTAGATCTTACTGCCCTCGTGACCTGAACCTTGACTTCAAATGGTCAGACAGACGTAGCGTAGTCCACCAGCAACGTTCTGTGTATGTCGCCCATGTTTCCTGTATCATGTTGTCCTCCCGTATCTGTTCTGGTGAACATCCAAATCAGCGGTTTCCATGATTTCTCAAAACAGTACTTCGTAAGAATCTGGGAACTAACATTTTTGGCAAAATCACATTTCCTTCTCTGGATCTAAAAATAAGCGGCGTATTTTGTGTCAAAACCCATGGCTCAGTTCCTGTAATAAGAACAGTGCACAAATCAAACTGATATTGTGGCCATTAAAACATCTCAAGACGTGTATAACCTCAGCTTTGACTTTCTGTTTCAAAGAAACTGTGGCAGCAAAGAAAATCACTTTCTTGGCTCTCCTTTAAATTTTTTATAATGTCAGATACGAGGTTCTGGCACCGAGGTGACGACTTGTGCGATGCACACAGAGGTTTCATTTTGACGGAAATAATAAATGGTGTCATTGAAAATTTATCGCAGATCTGGGTGTTTACTTAAACGTCGCACAAAGGAATATCTGTCTTGTCTGTTGAAACTTTTCCCTCCCAGAAGTGTTATTTCCGCGGGGCATCCTATCTCATAATACCCGCAGCTTAGTATTTCGCCAAGGAAGGCTGCGAGGTGCGCGAAATTTCCTATTTCCTCAAGGGAAAATTGTTGCATCATATGATATTTGTTAGCTTGCCGATTGATGTTCATAAATACCAGATTTGTTGAAAGGTGAAAAATGACTGGTTCTTAAGTTTGGTTATGATGACTTGGGTATGCGCTCAGTACAAATAGGCTACCATTCCAGCTGGTTGCATATCGATGGTGTCGGGCGCAAACCAGCCAAGTCAAGATAAGCAAATTTTTACAGGAGGAACAAAAAGTTCCGGATAACACAAAAGGCGAATGTACTTAGCTGGTTTGATCACATGTCTATTTTGAATGTTTCTATTGAATTATGCATTGTAAGAGCTATTTTTACAGATGATGCGGGGTTCCAATCTTCAAAAATTGGTACTATAGAAAGACATATGAAATTTTCTGACTTGGCTGGTTTGCGCCCGACACCATCGATATGCAGTTCAAGAGTTCGTCCCATTAGAATGATAAGATTGTATCGCCACTTTTTGGCTGAACTGAGTTATACATGCTTCTACATGGCCTCTTCATTGAGTATCAAAGTATTAAGCCGATTCAATGTGTAATTTGGAAGTATTACTAACAAGAAAAAAAAAATGTATCATCAAAAGCCGTGAGTACATGAAACTTCAATCATCATTTTCTCAAAAGCTGGTAGAAGGGATTTTGAGCGGTGTCATTCTTAAGGGATGAGTTGCTGACAACCAATCACCGGGAATAACAGTAAAGTCTTCCATTAGCAGCTGGTAAACTGAAAAATGATTTTGGCGTGAAGACTTCGCGAATTTGCACTTGTTCAAGTAGATAAATGAAGTTTCAAAAAATAGGTTGAACTTGTACGACGCAAGGCGCAGTACAGTGAGGAACACGGAGAAGCAAGAAGAGAAAGAGATAGAAAGACATCATCACAGAGTGGACGAGCATGAAACTCGGTGACTCACTATGAGGATCGAGAAGGGTGGAGAGATATCGTTGCCAGTTCATCAGTGACGCCCCAAATTGTCAGGCGGACTACAGTATAGATCTAGATAAGAATAATAGTAAAGTTCATTTGTAAAGCGCATATCCAGAGATGCTCTATGCGCTTTACAATACATGCAGAAACAGAACAAATCTCATTCCTAACAACTGACCACACACACACACACAAACACTATCTCCCCCCCCCCCTTTCTCTCTCTCTCTCTCTCTCTCTCTCTCTCTCTCTCTCTCTCTCTCTCTCTCTCTCTCTCTCTCTCTCTCTCTCTCTCTCTCTCTCTCTCTTCACACAGACACACACAAACACCATTAGGCCTTCATATCAGACTATACATCAAAGTGTTTTCTGAAGAGATAGGTCTTCATTTCAGAATAAAAAAAGTGCCTCGCTTTCTGTTTCGAATATTTGCTGTTGAGTTCCATACAGCTGGTGCGTACACAGAAAACGCTCTCTCTCCAAATTTTTTTTTGTTTTAGCAAATTTAGATTCTAGTAGTTTTTTTTCAGAAGATCTTAATGCTCTAGATGGTTTATATGGATGAATAGAGTTTATAAGATAAAAAGGAGCATTGTTGTACTGACATTTGTGGCATAAGGTGTACAAATCGCGACCTTAGTTCTTTTTTGTTCCAACTCCACTTTTAGCATAACTGAGAAATTCCACCTTTAAAATTTTGTGACTTTGGTACTATTATGATAAGGCTTTAGAATAAATCGGAACTGTGAAACAGCTTGGTAAGTGCCACAAGCATTTTAAACAAATGTCTGGCATCTACCTACTAAAAGATCTCCAGTTTTTCAGAAAGGGGAGATAGAGCAAACAAGAACTAATGTCGCGAAATCCATTTGTGTCAACTGTCTGTAAGTTTTGAAGAAACAAAGTAAAGCTGTTTCTACCAGTTTGAAAACCGTTTGTTCTCAAAAGTTTGAACTTCTGGTTAATTTTGAAGGTTTGGGCTTGCCAAACACGAGAAGACCCTCCAGCAATGTCATGCTGGACATTCTGACCAAACTCGACACTTTTACAGCCCAGTCGGTTTTTTTTTTTTATTTGACAGTTTTTATGCGTCCGCCTTGCATGAGCAAATTTGTTCCGATTTGGTCAGAAATGTTGAAGCGTGCGTCTGTGTGCTTTTGTTTGGTATTGTTTCTGTCTGTGTTGTTGTTGCTGCTGCCGGGACATGGGGTGGGAGGGGACGTGGAGAACAGTTAGTTTTGTGGGTACAGTACATGTGTGTGAGAGAGAGAAAGAAAGAGGGCGGAGAAAGAGAGAGGAGGGAGAGAAAGAAAGAGGGAGGCGGACAGAAAACGGAGACAAGGAAGACAAAGCCTGGAAGTAGGAATAATAGTGACATACTGTGCACGAGATGTCCAATTTAAACAATCTCCCCCCCCCCCCTCCTCTCTCTCTCTCTTTCTGTCTGTCTCTATAATATCTGTCTCTCTCTCCCTCCCTCCGTCTCCCCCTCTCTCTGTCTCCTCTTCCCCTCTCTCTCTCTCTCTCTCTCTCTCTCTCTCTCTAGTGTGTGTGTGTCTGTTTGTCTGTCTATCTGTCCGTTTCTGTCTGTCTGTCTGTCTGTCTGACTCTCTCTGTTTCTGTCTACCCCCCTTCCCCCCCCCCCACACACACACACAGAAACACACATTCTTTCCTCAAGGGTCGCTCAGATTTGTCGGCTAGTGTGTCTATTTGATAACTTGTACACTTGCCAAAACTTCACGTTGCGAAAGCCATGCACTTTGAAACAGCGAGCCGTCTCTGGCTTGTGTGTGGACATAGGAAACACATTTTTATCAATTCACTGGCTGTAGTCGTCATCATCATCATCATTAGCGGACAAGAACTGGCATAGATTGTATGACAAATGAGGGAAATCATATCGAGATTTTCAACGTTTGTAATGTATACATCAGTGATTCTCAACCTTTTTTTTTCAGGCAACCGCCCCCTTAGGCTCTAACCTCCCCCAACGCCCCAAAAAAGCCCTACCAAACCCCAACAGATACATTTCACAAGACGACGGACTACACACAAATGGTGATCTGAAGCTTTTCAAAGCCTAATTAATGACAATGGTTATTCATTATAACACAGAAACCATTCTTTATCAAGTGCTCAAAAGGCGTTTTCTCTTCATAAAATTCATCCCCTTTGTTTGCCCCCTTACTAATCCTCCATTCATGTTTTTGTCACCCTACCACCCCCCCCCCCATCCTGTTTGGCCCCCTTGTCGCCTTTTCCCTCGTTTTTACCCCCTGGAAATCAAAATCGTCCCGAGGAGGAGGAGGGTGGGGGAGGAGCGATATCGCCCAGGTTGAGAACCAATGAGTTTCATTTATGTGGGCCACTTATAATAATTATGTCCTTGAATATCACTCGTTGTAGTGAACGTAGGTGACCTTAGAATTATTGGAAATGTCATCACGCCTGGGAGGGGGAGGGCGTGTGTACATTTTGTATTGGGGATGGCCGAGCCTTCACATATTTCTTTGGTGTGTGATAACGACAATAATAACAACAACAACAAACTCACGTGCATACACACAGAAAGAGAGAGAGAGCGCGATTTCAGAATTGGTAGAAGAGGAGAAGAGGAACAGAATCAGAAGAAGAACTTACAGATTGTGAAAGTTTAAAGTTAAAATAAAACTGAAGAAAGAATCTTCTGATAGGACGTATTGCAGGTCTAGTTTGTTCAGCATGGATGTTAACTGTCTTAAATTTCTAAAAGGAAATGCACTAAGTTTTATTAGTAGTACACTTTGCAGTCAGCAATATCCGCACCCTTGGATAGCTTCAGACTATTCGATAATTATTCCCAGGATACTTGCACGATGTTTTGAAGGGACTGTAACTATAATGGACTTGTATCTGAAAGGCAAAGGAAAACCAGGTAGACCCCGAGCAACTTCTTCACCCCCCCCCCATCTCCACCAAGAGTGTTCAGTGAGACGCCTGCTTGTCTGTGTATCATATGGGGGGGGGGGGGGGAGAAAGTAACTATGATGGGATGACTTATTTCGTACACATAACAACGAGAGTGCTTGTTCTGCAGCTAGGAGGATGTCGGGAAAAGCTGCAGACTGTGAGTTTGGAGAAAGCACGGCGACACGATGACGGCCATATTGCGCTAGGACTAGGAGGAAGCAAGAGGAT
This sequence comes from Onchidella celtica, assembly GCA_963931925.1. Taxonomy (NCBI): domain Eukaryota; kingdom Metazoa; phylum Mollusca; class Gastropoda; order Systellommatophora; family Onchidiidae; genus Onchidella; species Onchidella celtica. Next base: position 36,720,206 of record OZ007582.1, on the reverse strand, counting down.
AGACAGAATGTAGAAAAATGTTAGGACAGAAGGAGAAGCTGCAAAAATAATTCTGGAGTCCCCATAAACTGAAGTTACCATCTCCAGTCCATTCCTTGAACTATGATAATTATTGCCACAGATTACCATTGGTGCCATTTCATGCGTGTCAGATATGCTGGGTGTTCGGTGTGTTTTATGATATGCTAGCTCTACCCAAATACATTGTATTACTAACTGCACATGATATGCCAGAGAGGCTCAATAATAAGCATAATTCATTTGCCGTTTCTAGTGTGATATTATTTTTTATTATACACCGTTACTACAAGAAGCTGAGCTGAAAGGGGGGGGGGGGGCGAAAAAGGCAGAGGCGGATTTGTACTCAAGTTGGCAGTCATTTTTCCGATTTCATGGTGAGAAAAGGAGGTAATTTAAGTTAAGTTTATTTTAAGTTCAGTCGGAAGGTGAATGGCCCCCAAAGTCCAAACCCATCTGGTAAGAAGTTGGAAACCAAACTGAAGGAGTGATTAACGATAAAAAATACGTTGGAGTCACTTTCGAGTAGACATTTTCACCATCCTTGCTCTCTTATTTAGATCATTAATTGTTTCTCAGGTTGTTTAGAGTACCTCGGCGTTGGCATCGTCCTCAAAACTTGTTGCATGCGTTTTACTGTGCTGGTCGTTGGTGTGGTGGCTGAGACATAAACACTTGACCGCTGTGTATTTGGCTTATCATGAATTCCGTGAGCTCTGAACAGTCTTGTTTATTTTCGTCACGATGTTCTACCATCAGACTTACTTTGTTGCCATCCCACGCCTGTATTTCCCTTTCCTGTTGAGACTTAATTGGAGGAAAGGTAGAAAAGGCAGCGGAGGAGAAAGGAAGCGTTTGTGTGGATGGGAACGTTGAAGGGGGGGGGGGGGATAAAATGAATTGCTCACTAACTTCAGCCCTGCTCGTGTGCCAAACATAAAGGAACTGCACTCCGAGAATTTATGTTGGAATGGCATGAAATCTAAGGAAGTTATCTGCCGCTAATCTGGTGCTGTACAAAAAAACGTTTTCGTTTGTATAAACAATGTAGTGCTTGTCGAAGGTAAAAGAGTTTGTTATCTAAAGCTTATAAATACTTGTCCTTCCTTTAATAGTCGTTTTCTTTTTGTCAATCTGGACATATCACAAGAGTTTCTCATTAGCTTCTTTCTCTTAGAGGGGGGCCTGTTGGGTAAGATTAGGTGAACGAATACATTTTAGTATCGTTTGAAAAGAAAATAAAAAAAATGGGGAGGGATGGGGGAAGAAATGGTTTTGGGGATGAGAAGTTGGAGCTGGGGGAGGTATGAGTGTAAGAGTTGTTTATGGAACGCTTTATTGATTCAGTGACTTTGCTAGATGTCGTAAAATAATCCCATAAACTGAGGTGAAGTCGTTTCATTTCCAACTTCTCTCTCCTGCTCTGTCAGGCAGCATGTTTGTCTTTACCTTTAAGTGCTACTACTACTACTATTTCCTGTTGCACCCACTGGTGCTTAGGGCAGCAACAAAGGATCTCCAGCCCTGTCTGTCCCGGGCCATCTTTGCGAGAGTTCCCCATGAGTGATTGAAGGATTTCATCTCTGCCTCGATTGTTCTCCGCCAGGTTGCCTTGGGTCTGCCTCGCTTGCGCCGTCCCTCCGGTGTCCACTGAAGTGCTGTTTTGGTTATAGAATTTGCTTCCTTTCGCAGCACGTGTCCAAGCCATCTCCATCGTCTCTTCGTGATGATGTTGGCTATTTCTTCTTGCTTGCATCGCCTTAGTAGTTCCTGATTAGAAATCTTGTTTGGCCAAAAGATGCGGAGAATCCTACGAAGACATGTGGTGTGGAAGGAAGACAACTTGGCGAGGTCACCTTCTGTCATTCGCCAACACTCTGATCCATACAGGAGTGTAGATAGGACACAGCTTTGGTACAGTCTGATCTTGGTGTTGATGCCGTATTGTGTCGATTTCCAGATGTTGCTCATACTTTGAAAGACAGCCCTTGCATTTCCCAGCCTACTTTGGATGTCCTCCTTTGTGCCACCCTCTGGTCTGATAATGCTACCAAGGTATTTAAATTTGTCCGTCGTGGTGAGGTTCTTGTCATCTACTTGCACTGGTGCTGGAGTGTCTACATTTAGGGTCATAATCTCTGTCTTCTTCTGGCTAATCCGAAGGACTACTTTGCATCCAAAATTATGTAGTCTCTGCGTCTTATCTTGCATGTGTTGGTGACTATGTGACAATAGCGCAAGGTCATCCGCAAAGTCCAAATCCTCTAGGTTGTCGAAGAGTGTCCATCTGATGCCTCTTGGTGCATCCTCTGTAGTTTTCCGCATAATCCAGTCGATTACGAGGTTAAACAAAATTGTTGACATCACACATCCTTGCCGTACACCAGTTTTCACTTCAAAGGATGCATCACTGTTTCCGACACTGCAACTGAAGTTCTTGTAAAAGCTTTTGATGAGTTCAACAAGCTTGCTGGGAATCCCATAGTGCCGAAGAATGCGCCATATACTCTCTCTGTGGATGCTGTCGAAGGCCTTTTCGAAGTCAACGAAGTTCACATAGAGCTGCCTTTGCCATTCTGAACACTGTTCTATGATGTTTCGGAGTGTGAAGATCTGGTCAATGCATCCTATCCCCTTTCGGAATCCGGCCTGTTCCTTTCTCAGTGTCTTGTCCACAGCATCTGACATACGTTGCACAATGATCTTGGCAAGGATTTTGCTGGGTATAGAAAGGAGAGTGATACCACGCCAGTTGTTGCAATCGCTGAGTGCTCCTTTCTTGGGTATTTTCACTATTCTGCCTTCATTCCAGCTCTTTGGTACTGCTTCTGCTTCCCAGATAGCTGTGAACAGTGGCTGAAGGATGGTGGCTGACTGATCCGGATCTGCTTTGAACAGTTCTGCAGTCAAGTTGTCTTTTCCTGGGGCTTTGCTGTTTTTTAGGCTCTTTATTGCTGCCACTATCTCTTCTTTCTTTGGTGGATCTATGTTGATGTCAAGGTCTTCAGCAGCATCTTGTATTATTATTCTATCTTCAGGTGGTGGCCGGTTTAGTAATTCCTGAAAGTGCTCTGTCCAGCGTGTATCCTGTTCTCGTTCTGTAGTCAGTATTTTCCCATTCTTGTCTTTGATTGGAACACTTGGTCTTCCACCGTACTTGCCACAAATGCGCTTAGTGATCTTGTGGAGCTTACCCTGTTCTCCTCTTGCTGCTGCCTCCTCCGCATCTGCCGCTAGCTGTTCCATGGCTTCTCGTTTATCTTTCTTTACTAGTCTCTTCACTTTCTTATTTAACTCTGTGTAGCTATGTTGGTACCTCTCTTTCAGCCTTTCCGATTTCACTTGTAGGAGTTTCTTTTTCATGACTTTCCTCTCCTCGATCACATCCCATGTTCTTTGTTGGATCCACTCCTTGCTTTTCCCTTTCTCATTAAATCCAAGGCAGGCTACACTGCTCTCTGTGTACACTGTAGTTACTCTTTTCCACTCTGAATCGATTCCTCTTTCTTTAGGGTTGTTCTTATCAGACTCTCGTAGAGCCTGGAATCGGTTCTTGACTTGTATGTTGAAGGCATTTCTAACACTTGCATCTCTCAGTTTCTGAATATTAAGGTGTCTTTGCTTTGATGTCTTGATTCCGGTCTTGTTCAGTTTAATTTTGATAAGTGCTGCCACTAGATGGTGGTCGCTGGCTACGTCAGCTCCTCTTTTCACTTTCACATCTAGAAGGGATCGTCTCCACATACCGTTGATCATCAAATGGTCTATTTGGTTCTTGTCTCTTCCATTTGGAGAATTCCATGTGAGTTTGTGAATTTCTCTGTGTGTGAAAAGGGTCCCTCCGATGACTAAGTTGTTCAAGGCACAAAAATCCACAAGCCTTTCTCCATTGTCATTCCTTGTTCCAGTTCCATGTTTTCCCATTACTCTTTCATAATTTATATCATCTTTACCTACCTTAGCATTGAGGTCTCCCATGACAATGATGAGATCATGCCGTGGCGTCATGTCCATTTCCCCCTGGAGTTGTTCATAAAAGTCGTCTTTGTCTGTGTTGTCGTTTTCGTTGGTTGGTGCATAACATTGGATGACAGTGATGTTTGTGTGTCGTCCTTTCATCCTCATCCTCATCAGCCTGCTATTGACTGGTTTCCACTCCAACAAGCATTTATCCAGTCCTTTCTTTAGGATGATGGCTACTCCTTCATGATGTTGGTCATCCTCTCTTCCAGAGTAGAGAACGGTTTCTCCAGTGGATGTTTTGATCCTTCCAGATCCAGTCCATCTGCTCTCACTTACACCCAGGATGTGTAGGTTGTAGCGCCTCATCTCTGATGTTACTTGTGCTAACTTACCCGATTCATACATTGTTCTAACATTCCAGTATCCAATCCTGGTCTTGGTTTTGGCGGTGTTCAGTTCCTCCTTCATCCTGCTAGCAGTTTCCTTTCGGCTTTCACTACTTGCATTCATACGAGTCGCGAGGTACTCAGAAGGTCCATCACATCCAGAACGTTGGTTTTTCCATGTTGCTGTTTCCGTAACGATTTTTGTTTCTCCAAGTAAGGTCACCCCAACAAGGATTTCAGGGTAGGGTTGTTAGCCCTACGCCCAACCCCCGAACCTGGAGGGCCGGTCTGTTCAATCTTGTCTGGTCCTTCCCCCATGACCTGTCCAGCTTGCTTAAAGCTATCAGGGGCACGAGGCCTCCGCTGGCTTAGCTCCTGGGATCACTGGGACACGCAAGCCACTCCTCCACGTCAAGGCATGAACAATAGGCTTCCCCAAGATCCTGGGAAATTCCACTGACCCATGACCTTGACATTGCCTGACCATCAGTCAAATCCGGAAGTGAGGCAAAAACGAGTAAACATTGCTTAGCCCGTGCTACTTTGTTCTACTTTGCACGGTGGTGTACTACTCTAGTCTCTAGTTCGTTTATCTTTTCCAAGTCGCTTTCCATCGTCGCTATGGATTTCAAAATTAAGTCGTGTTCACAGCTTCAAGATTATTTGCGAGAAAGAGGTGTTGTGATCAGTGGATTCAAGAAACAAGAACTGATTGACTTGTGTCGAAGTGCAGAGAGTCTGGGCATCGAGGTGGACCCAGATGGGATTTTGGAATCGAAGACAGACACTGTAAAGGCTAAACTGAAAGTTACGGTCAACAGCCAGATCATATATCTTCCAGTTCCAACACAGCTGGACATATCTCACGATTTGAGCCAGATACCAGTTGTAACATCGTTTGATATCCTGTCGTATCTGGCTCAGTCGAGACATTATTCACACGGCAGTCTTCGAGACTTCACGAAACTGGAGGGCTACTCAATGTTTAAGGATGGGTACGTCCTAGACTTGAAGACTGGAAGGTTCGCAGAAAGCCAGGAACACCACCACCTTCAGTTTCAAGTCAAACCACGCACTAATGCAAAGGATCCCAGCAGTGGTCTTCCGTATTACCTGGGGTGGATAGTGTTGACAGCCCAAGAGGACAACAACCCCATCGTCAGTGCTTACTGCTGTTGTCGTGGAGGGTAAGTTCTGAATATATTATATATATTAATTATATTAACTTATTAAGAGAGACAGGAGAATTATAGGAAGGATTCTCACGCATCTCATACTGGTAGCTGTTGCAGTGTAGGCCTATAGTCTACACCTTGAAATTGATTTTAAAACCCTTGCGTGACGGAAGGTCTCTTGGTGATTCATTTTTCCCAATATTGCTGAATTTGATTCTGAAGTCAGTTCGACTCTTAATTATTTGCTTTGATTCGTTATGCGAGAAAAGTATGATGTCCTTCGTACGTCTTAATGGTCCTGGCCAGCCACTGTCTGTGACGTTCGATTTAATTCCCAACGGCATTTTGTCACGATTAACAAAGAGCAAAATATGACGTATGCTGTACATCTTGCAGGTCACAAAAGGGTAGTAACAGTGCCTGGGTATCATGAAAAAGTGTCTATTGCACAGATTGTAATTAGAAAAAAAAAGATATAATTTCTAATTGTGATCAAAATTATAACAGTACATTTGGAAGGCAATTTCTCGAAGAAATGAATGTTCTTGTCATTATTCATGAATGGAGTTTGTAGGTAATCCTTCTTTTTGTGAAAGACAGAAAAACTGAATTTTTTAAAATCCTTTTTGCATCTGAAGTAACCAATAAACACCATTCTTATTTATAATTTTTTCACAGGATTGATGGTTACTGCCGGCATGTTGCAGCAGCCTTATTTGAATATATGTCATTTGTTGATGACAGAGGATCCAGCTGCACATCAAAACCATGCACATGGTATTGTAGAAGAACTGCTTCTTCAACCCAAGCTGTGGAGGTCACAGAATTGAATTTGTCTCTTGAGCCACGTAGCAGAACACAGTAAGTGTTTTTTTTTTCTCCTGTAGCTGTCCTTACACTACGGAGATCCCCATTTTTACCAACACATACATGGTATATAGAAACAAGAGAAGATTTGTGGATGAAAACAAATTTTATTGTAATAATATTGTCTCTATAAAGTTATCAGCATGTGACAAGGAAATGGTTCTAGGAACATGGTACCGGTACAAGGAATTAACATGAAATAGTTTACTGTTGCATGTGTCTCCAATGCTTTTCTCCAACCTTTTGTAATGGTTGATTTGATGTTAAGACAAAAATTGTTTAGAAGCAAGAATGCAGGATAACAAAACAGCTGACATGTATAGATCTATTCAACTGTGTTTCTATCATTATCATAAACGATGTAAACTAACACGTGCAGCTGGCATTACTAAAAATGGTGATGGTGAATCTAAATGTCCTTGTGGCTTGAACATGATGATGACACCAATGATACCATCACTCACGAGCCTCTCTTATCTATGATTACACATATTTATACATGATTACGCTTCTTGTCATCAAGTGCATTTTGTTTTAGTTTTCACCAGCTCTACCCTAAAACACATTTTAAAAAATGAACATAATTACTCTGATGTGCACAAACATAACATCAGTGTTGCAATATTATGGCAGTAGCTCAACAATACTTTTCCAGTGACAGATGGAAAATTAATTATGGTAATATCCTTCATCATTGAAACACGAGAGGCATCAATTTATTATATTACTTACAGAATATTTCATTATGATTCATTCTCTACAGATGTCGAGTCGCCCAGGCATGTGCTGCCCCCTGGCCAGATCCAGATGAATTGTTTGCAAGTGTGAAAAGAGTGCACCCAGAGGCTGTAACTCTAGATAAAGTATACAAGCGACTAAAGAAGACACAAACGCCTCTGACAGTGCCATACCCAGATGAGAAATTGAGGGACTTTCTCACTAAAAAATGCACCTGTAAAGGAGGCTGTCAATGCAGCTTTACATTTGTGTCAGATGTATTGACTTACTGTAGACAAGAACTGGATGCCATAGAAAAAGAAACCAGAGGTCAGACAAGCAGTGATAACTGGCATCGTGTAAGAAAAACTCTGATAACGGCATCAAATTTTAAGAAAGTGTGTCAGAGCACTGATGGAGCTAACACTGCTGTGAATTTAATTCAGGGATCTTCTTTGAAAGAAAACCAACTGCCAGCAGCTGTAAGATATGGGCGCAATAACGAAAGCAGGGCAAGGAAACTTTTTGTTGATGGACACAGACTGAATGACAAGACCTGTAAAAAATGTGATGTTCAGACGACAGGAATTTTTTTGTCCCCAGACATTCCTTTTCTTGCTTGTTCCCCTGATGGGGTAATGAACTGTCAGTGTGGTCACTTTGTAATAGAGGTCAAATGTTTATATAAATACCGAAATTTCTCCCCATTAATAGCTGCCAAGATGGCAGGAATTGTTGAAATCAATGATGCTGGCATTGTTACTTTGAAAGATAAACATCCATACAACTTTCAGATTCAGGGACAGATGTGGGTAACAAACATTAAAACAGCATACCTTGTTATCTACACAGACAAAGGAATTTACCCAGTCATGATTCCATTCAATGAAACTTTCTGGACAGCATGTCAGCAGCAATTAGTTGATTTCTACCACACTTTTTTTTATTCAACACTATGTAAAGCCTTAACCATTGGTCAGTAAGTGTACTTTTTTTGATAAAATACTGATTGATTGTATTGCCCAACTGTTTTTGTGATTTACATTTTGAAAAGTAACTTAATCTACAAGCCGCTTTTGCAGATTACAGAGAAATATGACAATTCTTGTAATCTGATTCAAATAAAATCGTGTTTTTAAGGAAATTAAGCCACTGAGAATACGAAACGTTTTCATCCGTCTAATGGCCCTTTCAACATGAATTCTCACTGATGCAATTTTGCGTGATCTCGTAATGGCTTTCAAGCTGAGTGTTTTGCCTCTGGAAAAGGCTGGCATGTTTAAAGTAGCTTTTCTCTTCAGCAACAGGTGGCGAATGTTAAAACCTCTGTCAGCCATGATATCATCATTGTTTTCAATCAAATCAAGAAAGCCTGACATCTCCACAATAGCCGCATCTGAAATGCTTCCGCCATACAATTTTGAGGCAAATGTAATAGCCCCAGATGGCATGATTGCAATTAGCTGCTTGAGAGTGTTTCGGTGTTTATAATTAGAATATGTTACCTTCTGGGCAGAAGGCATATATGGTCTATCAATTGTATATTCTGTGCAATCAATAATTGCTCTTGTGTTTGGAAATTCTTTAAAGGCATCGGGGAGGTTCTCTCTGCAAATTTCTTTTGAAGGCCATCGCATTGTTGAAGCAAAGCATTTATCCAGAAAGTCAACCCATTGGTTAAAAATAAGACCCACATTTGCTGGTGAGATCCCAAACAAGAATGCTAAAAACTGATTATCAAAGCCCCTTCTTATCTTCACTAGTGTCATCATAAACTCTGTTCTGTGTTCCAGTATTTTCTTCTTTCTACGCTTTTGTGTTAAATTACCAAGATAGGGTGCAAACCAATCAAAAATCACATTGAACAATTCTGTGCAAGGGATGCCAGTGAAATAGAAGCAAGTTGGATCATTTGCTAGAACTTTGTTGATAAATCTATTCCTGAACAGTCTTTTCACATCTTTTTCTGATAGTTCAATATGTGATTTACATTTTGTGCAAAAGATATGGAAATCTTCAGATGCTGAGTACTTTCTGGGGGATTGAAAAAGTGAGTCCAGGTCAGGAACACATGATAAAATTTGGTCATGCTGACTAGATTTTTCCTGATTTGTGTTACAAGAAATATTATTTGATTTTGGTGGTGTTAAGAGTTTTGAAAATAATGGGATGCCTTTATGTGCAGGGCTTTGGGGTGGGTCTGATTCTTCAAAATGACATTTATACTTTTCTTTTGGTAATGGACTTCTCATCATTGCAGTGAAATTTGGAATGTTTTCAGATTCATCGCTAATGACAGCACTACTGAAACCTTTAAGTGGCATTTCCTGACTTGATGACAATGACATGACAGTATTTGAATTTACAGTTGATGGGTTGGCTATCATTGTACATGATGAAGATGATGGTGTTGATGCCAATCACATTACATTTGAATTTGTAATCGCCGGGTTGTCTATCACTGTTGATAACGGTGGCTTTGCAGTTGCTGATACAGGTACTGCTTTTGTTGTACAGAGTTTGGGTGATGTCAATATGTCCCTAAGTGTGCTGTACTCAGAACTGTATCCTTGTGGGACAGGGCTGCTTTCTGGTGTAGCTTTTTCTGTAATGAAACAAAGAGCAAACACTTATATAACATATTGATTTGTAGTAAATTTAATACCTTGTAGCCTTGTTTATGTCAGAGTATTTTGTGTGGAGATGTTATTTATTAGCAGCTCTTTTGAGTTATGATGGAATAAAAATCACATGTACACATTATTGATCTTTACTATAATATAATTAACCTGCTTTGTATTTGATAAATAAATTCATTATCTTGTATTTGTGACTTATTGCAGTTTTGTTGCTAGTGAGTATGGAGATGTACTGTATATATTATGATGTATGTCTGTGTATGAGAGTGAACATGGTTGTGACAAGATAAGGTTTAAAAAAAGGGTACCAGGTGTAAGGAAAAATCAACCATCTCTCCCCCTTCCTCGGATAATTTGTTTGAAACATGAAAGGGTTAATGATATATCAATCTGAATATTAAATTTGCAATTATATTTACTTCTCCTCTGCTTTGTTGGTCCATCCCGTTCTGCTGGGGCCTTTCTTTTCCTGACTGGGGTAGCACAGCCTGCAGGTTCAGGATACTCTGAAGTGTCATCTTTGAAATGCTGGAAGTAAAAATTGAAAATAATCTCAAACTTTGTTTAAAGACACAGTGAAATGTGAAATTACACGACTAACTCTAAAAGTCATATTGTACTATGAAACATCATAGATCTAGGCCTACAATATATAAAATTGAAAAAAAAGGAAGGGACAAAATTAAAATTCACATTTCGTCATTATTCTTCTGCATCAAAGACAGACTGAAAAGGACGGAGAAAATCAGTAAACTTTGAAGGTGGCCAAGAGATCCTTTGGGTAGTTGATCATAATCATAGCCAAATGTAGTAAGTGCTAGAAGAATAACATGGAGGCCGGCTTTCATTGTTTCATGCAGTTAGAACAAAGAAAATTGTCGATGGGTAAACAACAGATAAGAAATGACTGTGAACAATGGAGATGCAGACCAGTCGAAATTTAATAATAATTATGAAATATTTGTGCAAAATATGAAATTTTAAAAAGTACAATAATCTCTCACCTTTGAACAGACATAGGTGTAACTCTTGATCTTGTCCACATTCAGGTCCTCGTGTGGCCGGTTACAGAGTTTAATCCACTCTTTGCACTTATCTAGTTTTGTTTTTGGCTTGGGAAACGGTCTGAAAGTGACACCGGCCATATGTGGCCTGTCACTATAGCGGCTGTCACTGTTACACGTTCCCCAAGCACATGTTTTTGTCCGCATTGTGGTGTATTTACAACTGCGTCCCGATGCGAAAGACTCAATGTTTGCCTCACTTCCTGACCTGACCTCGTTACGATAGGCCTGACCTACTTTTGACCGGAAATTCCGTCGGACTTCCCCAAAATCTTGTGTTCTCCTATTGGAGCAGACCTTTAAGTGCACGAAGAACTAAGTTGCCAGTGTGACCCTGAGAACAAAGGCAAACCAGGTAAACAGGATAAAAGTTCCAACAGAAGGCAGAATCATAAAAAAACCAGTGGCAAGTTTGGCTTTAAGAAGAGATAAACAGACGGAAGGAGGACTGTCAACAAACTGTTTCTCCTTCATATAAATATGAGTCAAGGAAAGAGCACACAGTTCAGTCTCGACTTCTGACTTTTTCAGACATAAATTATTATTTTGTCGTCCATATCATGAACTGGTGTATCAAGGATTTTTTCCCATTTTTACAGGGGAGCTTTTCGAAGCTTTGATGAGATTGGGGTTTCATGTGTACAGCCACGTGTGTGGCAGAAACCTTTGTCTATACATGTACTTTTAAAAACTATTAATGGATACGCCATTTTGTGAGGATATAGCTCTCACCATGTCATTGAGCAATGCTGGATTTGATTTGATGATTTGATAACAGGAACCAGAATCCTAGCACACCGGGCATCTCCATAAGTGTTCCTCTCCCCGTTCCATGATCAATTCGAAGATTTTCCTACTTATGGTCTGTGTGGCCAGATGGTTCCATATAATTTTGTCGGGTTCGTCCGGCTTTGACGCACATTCTTCCCTCACCCCGTCTGTATCCAGCCTTAATCATTCTGGTTGGAGGGGGAGGGGGGGGGGCACCTCAGTGTCTTCTTCCGCGAGCGTTTCCCTGTCGTGTCGCAAGTCACCCACGACAGCAGCGTTGCTGGCAAGTAGATCGACCATCTCATTGCAGTGATAAGGAGCCGTTACCCCAAACCACCAAAAAATCATCGATACGCCACTGCGTGAAGTGGACGACGGTTTGTTATTGTTGCGTTTTCTGCTTGGGTATTGATCTTGGACACAAACCAACACACCCTTCATGGTTGTTTTCTCTTACAAATAAACCCAAAGTTCCTCAGAACAGAAATGCTCACGAGTTTCATCTCCACCGAAATGGCTATCTTTAACTACCGGAACTCATATCTAGTGACATCTGATACCTGACCTAGCTCATCCCTTTCGCTCAGGAAAACGGGTTAGCTTAGGCGAGCACCAACCGATTTTGACTGGCCGACTAGTTGGATCATGACGTTGCGACATTGAGTTTTAAGGACAATGATCAAAACTGTGCATGCGTCTTTCAAAATGAAGAGTATTGCTGAATAATGGTTGCTTCATGGGATTTGAACAGTCGCATTTTGTTGCATGTATTCAAATGTATGAATTGCTGTGGGCAGCAAGGAGCGGAGAGAGCAGATGACGGAATATTGAGTCAGTTGTTGTTATTGTTGTTTGTTTTAATGAAAATGCATCTTTCTTGTGAATGTTTCGAATTTGCCGTTAAAGGGGCTGTAATGAACTTGAACTCTGTTATACTGTGAGAAAATGTAATAGTAAGGCGAAGTAATAAATAACACTTGTTTTTTGCTTTTAAATTTCTTCGCATTACTGTTACATTTTCTCACATTTTAAATTAACTTCAGATCTGGTGTATTGGAGAAACATTCTCTCTTTTTTGGATATGATTACCAGGCTCTTCATACCCCGGTTTTGAATTGACTGTTCAAGGGCCTGTAATGAACTTGAACTCTGTTACAATATCAAAGTACTTGCTTTTGAATTTCTTCGCATTTCAACTATTAGATTTTTCTCACATTTTGAACTGACCTCCGGTCTAGTGTGTTGGAGAAATATTTTCTCTTTGTAGACATGAATCCCCCCCCCCCCCCCGACTCTTCATACCACGGTAAAGTAAACAGCTGAAATGAGGAACAGGCAAGCATTGTAACCTTGTTCGGCGTAAATCTGTCAAGTTGTGGGCCATGCTGGCTGGAGTCTACAGTCTGGGCTACTACTGCTACAGAACTCTCTATCTCTGGGCTAGCTAGGGATGATAAGGGGCCATCCATCCAGGGGCTAGGGGGGAAAGGGTGAAGAGAGTGGTGTCTCACCAGTGTTTGAAATGTCTACATAAGGAGAAAAGGGGGAGGGGGCGGTCATGGAAATGTACATTATGGTTTTCGATTGTGGCAATGAATCAGGGAGGTAGGTTTTCTTTACTTTTTTTTGTTTTTTTTTTAAATAAGACGTAGGGTTACCAAAACACAAAAAAAAAAAAAAGCAACAAAAAATTGAAGCCAGGCTATCCACTTCATGAAGAAGTTAAACAATTCATGCCAAATGTCCACTTAAAAGTATTTAAACATCAAAGCCTCATCATGGACATTCACCGTTCTAATGATCTTATGCTCGTACGCTCGTGTAAGGTTTTTTTTTTTGGGGGGGGGGGGGGGCTGAGGGATGGAGCCAAGCGTATAACAAACAAACAAGTGTGTGTGTGTGTGGGGGGGGGGGTAAAAATCGCCAAAATCGAGCGCACGCGCTTTATGAATGACCCCTTCGGGTTTCCTCCTCTACGGACAGCCACTGAATTTGACAGCGATAGAAATGAGAGGCAGTAAATTTGTGCTTCAGACTTCGGGATAAGGTAGGAGCCCCTCCTGCGAGCTTATGGATATTTTGGCATACTGAAAAACGGATTTTTTCAAGTAATTTTTTTTGCGAATTCAGGGAAATTCAATAACGATTTCGTTAATGTCAGACATATAAACGTACAGGTACCCTTCGGGAGGTTTGGGGATGGGTATGGGGGTGAGTGGTTAGGGTTGAGGATAAAAAGTGAAAGAGATCAATAAGCATTCGTGTTGGGTGTGCATGCAAAGCACATAGGTTTGGCAAAACGTGTTAATAGGTTAAAGCCGTTAGAACTGTCCGGAAGCGAATTGGCGGCTCCCAAAGGAAACCTTCAGGGCAAATTTAAGAAATAAAAAAATTATAAAGTTTGGGTATAGAGATGTCCGAAAAAACAGAACAGAATGATAATGAATCACAGTTTTGCAAATATAGAAGTAAGTAAACAGCGGCTTGAATTTCCTCCTCTGTCAGTAAGCAAGCAGCGGCTTGAATTTCCTCCTATGTCAGAAAAATGAATGTGCAATGCAGGGACATTTTATCGCATGGGCACACTAGACAGTTGCCCGGGGGCCCAAAGTGTTTCGGGGGAGGGGGGGGGGCATCCATGCAAATTTACTTTGGTTTTTTGAAACGGGAAAAGAAAGTCCTGTTGTTTTGCCCAGTGGGCCCATAATGATGTTAAGATAGCCCTGGTGCAACGCCTTGGCCTAGAAAGAAAGACGCGGGTATTCCTTTACTCCGTAGGATCTGGAGTGAGTACAGTCTCTTAGCTTCGTCTTAGCGGCGTACGCGGGCAATGGAGCAGGTGATAATATTCCGTAGGGAGAGAGTTTTTTTTTGTTTTGACCGATGAGCACTATCACATGGCACGCTGGTACTTAATGGTGCGTGCTCGTTGATCTGTGTTGATGACTGCTGGCTATTCACACCTGGCCTGCCTTTTTGCTGTACAATATTTACTATTCGTTCGTTCTCTATGACTGCGAGCATTCACTCGCTTATTCTTTCAGCTTGTAAAGTAATGAATACCGTGGATATTTGTTTTGTTTTATATTATACCAAAGGAAGCGAGGAATGAGTTGGAGTGGGGAGGAAAAAGGAAACGAAAAGAATATGCAAAGGAGAGAGAGAGAGAGAGAGAGAAGAGGGAGAGAGAAAGAGAGAGAGAGAGAGAGAGAGACTTACTTCCTATAGCCCTTCCCACTCCCAGCTTCCCAGCGAGAGTATAAAATTAATGGGCAGACAGAGTGGCGGGTGGCAGGAGAGGTGGGATGGTATGGACTTGGAAAGACAGAGAGAGAAAGAAGGTGGAAGAATGAACGGCACTTCATGTTGGACCTAGTTGGAAAAAAATTAAAATGAAACGCAGACAGGGTGCCGGTGAATTGAAATACTTAAACTGGAGTGCGCGGCTTGAAAGATGGTGAGCAATGGACTAATGGAGAAGACTGTATGATTCTTATCATTGACGCAAACGACGCCGGCTGATCAAAAAGAACACTGTTGTTCTCCAAAACACAATATTGATCTGTGTGAACTTTTTGGCTTTGTGGACTACATGCTTACACACTACTACTACTACTATTTCCTGTTGCACCCACTGGTGCTTAGGGCAGCAGCAAAGGATCTCCAGCCCTGTCTGTCCTGGGCCATCTTTGCGAGAGTTCCCCATGAGTGATTGAAGGATTTCATCTCTGCCTCGATTGTTCTCCGCCAGATTGCCTTGGGTCTGCCTCGCTTGCGCCGTCCCTCCGGTGTCCACTGAAGTGCTGTTTTGGTTATAGAATTTGCTTCCTTTCGCAGCACGTGTCCAAGCCATCTCCATCGTCTCTTCGTGATGATGTTGGCTATTTCTTCTTGCTTGCATCGCCTTAGTAGTTCCTGATTAGAAATCTTGTTTGGCCAAAAGATGCGGAGAATCCTACGAAGACATGTGGTGTGGAAGGAAGACAACTTGGCGAGGTCACCTTCTGTCATTCGCCAACACTCTGATCCATACAGGAGTGTGGATAGGACACAGCTTTGGTACAGTCTGATCTTGGTGTTGATGCCGTATTGTGTCGATTTCCAGATGTTGCTCATACTTTGAAAGACAGCCCTTGCATTTCCCAGCCTACTTTGGATGTCCTCCTTTGTGCCACCCTCTGGTCTGATAATGCTACCAAGGTATTTAAATTTGTCCGTCGTGGTGAGGTTCTTGTCATCTACTTGCACTGGTGCTGGAGTGTCTACGTTTAGGGTCATAATCTCTGTCTTCTTCTGGCTAATCCGAAGGCCTACTTTGCATCCAAAATTATGTAGTCTCTGCGTCTTATCTTGCATGTGTTGGTGACTATGTGACAATAGCGCAAGGTCATCCGCAAAGTCCAAATCCTCTAGGTTGTCGAAGAGTGTCCATCTGATGCCTCTTGGTGCATCCTCTGTAGTTTTCCGCATAATCCAGTCGATTACGAGGTTAAACAAAATTGTTGACATCACACATCCTTGCCGTACACCAGTTTTCACTTCAAAGGATGCATCACTGTTTCCGACACTGCAACTGAATTTCTTGTAAAAGCTTTTGATGAGTTCAACAGGCTTGCTGGGAATCCCATAGTGCCGAAGAATGCGCCATATACTCTCTCTGTGGATGCTGTCGAAGGCCTTTTCGAAGTCAACGAAGTTCACATAGAGCTGCCTTTGCCATTCTGAACACTGTTCTATGATGTTTCGGAGTGTGAAGATCTGGACAATGCATCCTTTCCCCTTTCGGAATCCGGCCTGTTCCTTTCTCAGTGTCTTGTCCACAGCATCTGACATACGTTGCACAATGATCTTGGCAAGGATTTTGCTGGGTGTAGAAAGGAGAGTGATACCACGCCAGTTGTTGCAATCGCTGAGTGCTCCTTTCTTGGGTATTTTCACTATTCTGCCTTCATTCCAGCTCTTTGGTACTGCTTCTGCTTCCCAGATAGCTGTGAACAGTGGCTGAAGGATGGTGGCTGACTGATCCGGATCTGCTTTGAACAGTTCTGCAGTCAAGTTGTCTTTTCCTGGGGCTTTGCTGTTTTTTAGGCTCTTTATTGCTGCCACTATCTCTTCTTTCTTTGGTGGATCTATGTTGATGTCAAGGTCTTCAGCAGCATCTTGTATTATTATTCTATCTTCAGGTGGTGGCCGGTTTAGTAATTCCTGAAAGTGCTCTGTCCAGCGTGTATCCTGTTCTCGTTCTGTAGTCAGTATTTTCCCATTCTTGTCTTTGATTGGAACACTTGGTCTTCCACCGTACTTGCCACAAATGCGCTTAGTGATCTTGTGGAGCTTACCCTGTTCTCCTCTTGCTGCTGCCTCCTCCGCATCTGCCGCTAGCTGTTCCATGGCTTCTCGTTTATCTTTCTTTACTAGTCTCTTCACTTTCTTATTTAACTCTGTGTAGCTATGTTGGTACCTCTCTTTCAGCCTTTCCGATTTCACTTGTAGGAGTTTCTTTTTCATGACTTTCCTCTCCTCGATCACATCCCATGTTCTTTGTTGGATCCACTCCTTGCTTTTCCCTTTCTCATTAAATCCAAGGCAGGCTACACTGCTCTCTGTGTACACTGTAGTTACTCTTTTCCACTCTGAATCGATTCCTCTTTCTTTAGGGTTGTTCTTATCAGACTCTCGTAGAGCCTGGAATCGGTTCTTGACTTGTATGTTGAAGGCATTTCTAACACTTGCATCTCTCAGTTTCTGAATATTAAGGTGTCTTTGCTTTGATGTCTTGATTCCGGTCTTGTTCAGTTTAATTTTGATAAGTGCTGCCACTAGATGGTGGTCGCTGGCTACGTCAGCTCCTCTTTTCACTTTCACATCTAGAAGGGATCGTCTCCACATACCGTTGATCATCAAATGGTCTATTTGGTTCTTGTCTCTTCCATTTGGAGAATTCCATGTGAGTTTGTGAATTTCTCTGTGTGTGAAAAGGGTCCCTCCGATGACTAAGTTGTTCAAGGCACAAAAATCCACAAGCCTTTCTCCATTGTCATTCCTTGTTCCAGTTCCATGTTTTCCCATTACTCTTTCATAATTTATATCATCTTTACCTACCTTAGCATTGAGGTCTCCCATGACAATGATGAGATCATGCCGTGGCGTCATGTCCATTTCCCCCTGGATTTGTTCATAAAAGTCGTCTTTGTCTGTGTTGTCGTTTTCGTTGGTTGGTGCATAACATTGGATGACAGTGATGTTTGTGTGTCGTCCTTTCATCCTCATCCTCATCAGTCTGCTATTGACTGGTTTCCACTCCAACAAGCATTTGTCCAGTCCTTTCTTTAGGATGATGGCTACTCCTCCATGATGTTGGTCATCCTCTCTTCCAGAGTAGAGAACGGTTTCTCCAGTGGATGTTTTGATCCTTCCAGATCCAGTCCATCTGCTCTCACTTACACCCAGGATGTGTAGGTTGTAGCGCCTCATCTCTGATGTTACTTGTGCTAACTTACCCGATTCATACATTGTTCTAACATTCCAGTATCCAATCCTGGTCTTGGTTTTGGCGGTGTTCAGTTCCTCCTTCATCCTGCTAGCAGTTTCCTTTCGGCTTTCACTACTTGCATTCATACGAGTCGCGCGGTACTCAGAAGGTCCATCACATCCAGAACGTTGGTTTTTCCATGTTGCTGTTTCCGTAACGATTTTTGTTTCTCCAAGTAAGGTCACCCCAACAAGGATTTCAGGGTAGGGTTGTTAGCCCTACGCCCAACCCCCGAACCTGGAGGGCCGGTCTGTTCAATCTTGTCTGGTCCTTCCCCCATGACCTGTCCAGCTTGCTTAAAGCTATCAGGGGCACGAGGCCTCCGCTGGCTTAGCTCCTGGGATCACTGGGACACGCAAGCCACTCCTCCACGTCAAGGCATGAACAATATGCTTACACACAACCCAGGCAAATTGCGCAGAAAAGTGCGACATTTGCTAACCCAATATTTCACCACAGTGTATGCATTTGTTCATTTTCTGTGTAATGAGTACAAAGAATTATTTTCAACAGATGTCATCTGTTGGCCTAGGTTATCACATTTACTAGGTTGTTTTTCTGGGCGTTTTGTCAAGATTTACGTGGAGCTGAAGCTTAGTACTATAATATTATACATTTTATAACCCCGGAAAGCAGGCGGCCGGTCAGAATTGACTGGTGCGAGTTTAGGCTAAATGTTACGCGCCCTTAATCTTGTGTATGGTCACCATGCATGAATACGATGAAAATTAGATTCGTCGGTTTCAGTATTATCGTAGTATTGTATTGTTATATTTGTGAGATCCATATTTTTTCATATATAAATTAATTGGCTTTGTGGACTACATGCTTACACACAGCCTTGCGCGGACACGTTGTCTAGAGGCAAAGTGCTCGCCTCTCATGCCGAAGATACCGGGTTCGACTCCCGGTCGGTGCAGGCATGTTGTGGGATTTTGAGGGAAATATCCGGCCCTTGATCCTATGGTAGGTAAGATCGAGCACCTAGTCTTCTCAGAGAAGGACAAACAACTCGGAGGGCCCATGTGCACGTTGCTCACGTTAAAGATACCTCGGCAGTTGGAAATCGAGAAAAGCAAGCCTAACACTGCCCGGGCAACATTAAACCCCCCCCCCCCCACACACACACACACGTGAAGAAGAAAAATAAAAACGAGAAAAGCGAGGTGTAAATGCCAAGAGCACGAACCTCCTAAAATAATGAAGTTCAACCACACATCCTTACACATTTAAGTAAGCGACCGGAGAGAGAGAGAGAGAGAGAGAGAGAGAGAGAACTATACACATTCACACTGTTATCAGAATGCAAACGAATACCAACGTGCCAGTCTAGCCCATGTTCCCGTTTCCCCATTCTAATGTTCCTGTCAATCACTCGTCAGATTTTTAAAGCCTCTCCTTCATATTCTCTCCATCCAACCGTCCATTCCCGGTAAGATAGAATGAGGAAAGACATAGATGTAGCAGGATAAAGTCGGGAAATGCAGAAATCGTTCACTCACTTTCGCGTAATAGGGTCAGCAAAAGCAGGAAATACATCGGCACACATGCCAAATTTGTGTTTCTTCAGAACTGTAAGTCGATAATTTGTTTAAATCCAATTTTTTTTAAAGGGAATTTCTGAACGTTAATGCGCACTTCAGAGATTGGCTGCGTGCAGACTTTAATGGGTTTTAGTTTCTCTTTCTGCAAACCTAGGATCATAAAGCAGAATAGGATCATAAAGCAGAATGAACCAGAAAGATGGCAGAAAGTGAGACGAATTATAGTATGTTTAGGAATCCTCCTCCGTCCCACCCACCTCTCTCTTTCTCCCTGTTCCTGCTCCTTCACTCTCTGTCTCTCCCTCCCTCCCCTCTCTTCCTCCCTCCTTCCCTCCCTGTCTCTTTGTCCCTCTCACTTCTGTCTCTTCAAGCCCTCTCTCCTACCTCCCCTCCCCTCCTCTCTCTCTCAAGCTAGCTCTCTCCTCCCTGTCATTCTCAAGGTAGCGTTCTCCTCCCTGTCCCCAAGCTAGCTCTCTCCCCCCTCGCCTTCTCTCCTCCCTCTCTCTGCCTCTGTCTCTTTCTGTCTCTCTCTCTCCCTCTGTCTGTCTGCCTGTCTCCTCTGCCCTCTCGACATGCACATGCTTAAGGAGAAAATATAACCAGCATGGTGAGACGGTGTGTTTTACCTGGCCTAGACACTTCAGTCACATGGAGTGGATGACGCATTTGTATAGCAGATGCACGGATAATCTGAAATAAGCGCTTTGTCTTCAGATAAGCGGGAAAACAAAACAACGTTTAGGACGATGGAAAGAATCACACGGATACCTAGATAGACATAAAGGTATCATTATCAAGGCGGCCGGGTGGCCAGGAATATTTCGAGGGGTATAATAAATGTGACATTTTGCCGAATTTTGAGGTTTTGTCACGAATGTGGTTCTCTCACTCGTATTTTCATTATGTATAAGTGTCATTCCAATCTGTTGAAAACGTTTCGAGATATGGAATAATGTTTTATGCGTTTTAGCCCTTTAGCCCACCAAACTCCAGTTCTCATTTTCTCAAAAGGGCAGAAATGCACATACACGAGTATGGCAAATACCCGACGATTTTTTATCTCGCAAGCATCATCCACATGCCGCCTTATCCTCCCACCAGGGATTCAGGATGTCAGTTCTTCAGAAATGTTGACTGAGAGCACATTTCGAGAACGTTCGTGTCTTTATACTTCCTGACACAGGAAGTTTGTTGTTCGCACAGGGGACCCTTCCCGTGAGTGACGCCACCGCATGTAGCCTGTAACATAGATTTAGACACGTGTGAAAACTCAAATATTTACTGTCTTTTAAATTGGTGAGTTGTCGAGAATTAGCTCATTTAGTTAGAAGACGCAGCCGAGACAGAGACAGTTGCTTATGTTGCCTTCTCTCTCTCTCTCTCTCTCTCTCTCTCTCTCTCTCTCTCTCTCTCTCTCTCTCTCTCTCTCTCTCTCTTCTCTCTCTCTGTCTCTCTCTTTCTCTCTCTTTTTCTGTCTGTCTGTCTCTCTCTCTTTCTCTCAGACTAGAAATATTAATTTGGTAAGTGAATTGAGGAAGTAAAACACAGCGCGGGATGACACCATCTTTCTCCCCCCCCCCCCCCCCGTCTCCGCCCCCTCTCTTGCAATAAGAAACATTAATTTGGTACATGAATTTGGGAAGTAAATAAAACACGACATGGGACCAGCTTTTGCACGCCTTGAGGTTACAGATAATAGGGCGTGCAGTATCATTCCTTAGGCCTTTAGTTGGAGTACAAAAACGGAAAAAGTAACACCTGCGCCCGGGCGCGTGCATGCATTACACACACTCACATACACCCACGGACACTACAAACCTTAACATCTATTTATATGCATGCACGCTTCTCGCGCACACACGCATACACATTCACAGTCATGCTAACTTATGCACCCATTTTTGAGCAGCAATGCAAACTGACTTTAATCGATTAGGATTCCCAAATCGGCTCGGGTCTTTGCTCCTTGCAATACCCTTTTACAAACTTCTTAGTTATCACCTTATGAACATGCGCTGAAACCAACAAATCAATATCACAGTAACAACAATGTGCTCAAACTTCAGATACGCCTGTTCATGGCATCCACAACTTTGATATATTATTATTTTATTTCTGTCCTCCCCAGAACCCTCTCGCTGAAGATGGCTCTACACAAAGGCACCCTACAGATCTTTGAGAACAATGTCGGGATCAGTGATGCCGTTCTGCTGGACCCCATGACGGAAGACGCATTTCTGGATAATCTGGAGAAGCGGTTCGAACATCAGCAGATTTATGTGAGTTTACCAAACCGTTGCCTTTATCATCATTGTCTTCATCATATTAATTATTATCGTCATCATCATCATTATCATTATCGTCATCATCATCAGCATCATTATTATTATCGTCATCATCATCATCATCATTATTATTATCGTCGTCATCATCAGCATGATTATTATTATCGTCATCATCATCATCATCATTATTATTATCGTCGTCATCATCATCATCATCATTATTATCGTCATCAACACCATCATTATTATCGTCATCATCATCATCATCATCATTATTATCGTCATCATCATCAATCAACATCATTATTATTATCGTCGTCATCATCATCATCATTATTATCGTCATCATCATCAGCATCATTATTATTATCGTCATAATCATCATCATCGTCATTATTATCATCATCATCAGGTTTAATCAGCTTAATCATTTTTAGCGTCGTTATCATTATGTTCATAATCATCATCATTATTATCATAATGTTCATCATCATCATTATTATCGTCATCACCATCACCACCACCACCGTCGTCATCAGCATCATGGCATCACCATCAGCATCATCACTATCATCATCACCATCATCATCATCCTCATCACGACCATCATCACCGTAAATCAAAATTTAAACAATTGATAGAGACAAAAATTGGTCCGGAATGGATATGGCCACGTTATCATTCTGTCGTCCAAAATTATTATTATTTGGAATGTTATATCAGTGTTGTCGTCATCCAGAATATCGTCACAATCCTGATTATTTTACTTTCTTCATTTCATCTTCAATCACCTTGTCCAACCTGTGTCCACAGACCTATATCGGGAATGTCGTGGTGTCGGTCAACCCGTATGAAAAACTTCCTCTCTACACGCATGCGGTCATTGAGGAGTACAGGAGCCGTAACATCTATGAGTTGCCGCCTCACATGTAAGTCTTTGTCAATGGGAACTCCACAGCATCATCTTGTCTTTGCTTTTCTGTGTTGGGGTGAAACAGACCAACGCTGGCGTAGGCGCCAGACCGGCGGCCCACCGCTCATAAATTTTGCCTTATACCACACCGCGACCCAGCGGGATGCAGTGTCCAGTGCCTATTGTGCTAGTGTGAAGCAAAATTTATGGACCTCGAGCCACTGGTCTGGCGTCTACATTAGCCTTTGTCTGTTTTACCATAAGACTGTATGTTGGCCTGGGTGTCCGTTGCATCCTGTCGACGTGCTTTCTCCGAACTCAGACTCAAACCGTGCCAGTTATCGTACTTCTCTTCCCCGCCCCTTCTGTACCTTTCACACTTTTGCATTAATTAGATGATTGTTCTCGTTATGTTTCTCAGCTACCCCATTTCATTCCAGTCTCTCTTTACCTACCTCTAGAGTACATACAAAACTTGAAATTCATTTAAAGAGCAGCCATCTCACCTGCAAAGCCAACATGGCCATGTGACCCCGTGTTTATGGACTATTTTTATCTCCTGTAAACCTTTCAATGCCAAAACAGTTTTTCAAACTCCGTGTTACTTTTGAATTTGATTATTAATTTTCTATTACTCCAAAAGTTAAATGGGAGGTTTTAAGTATACAAACAAAACGTCGAAAAATTCTGTAAAATATTGTATCAAACAAATTCACAGCAGACATGCGAAAGATGCTTTCACAACAAGACGCTGTTGACATTCAAAGAGTTAAAACAGGATATGTAATGCCATTGTTATAGTAAACATCTTTACGGTTTCTTATGCCCTTTGATGATAATTTTATAAAGCGAACTCTTCCATCCTTGTTACAAGAATTATAAGAACACCAGAGACCGCTGTTTTCCCTGTTTGTTATCCACTGCTTGCACCAAGATTACTTGGCATTAATTTGGTTGAGCATTTTTATAGCACGTGACATTCTCTTTTTGTGTCGGTTAATTCGCTGACGCCATAAAAAGAGCAAACTTTGCCAACTGATCTATCTCCTGATGTCTGTGCTGAGGCACGCGCAGGTGTGTGTGTGTGAGTAAGCCGAGACTATCTCGTCGGTGAGCAATTTTTTTGCTAGTTAGAGGAGACTGAAATGAAACCCCCCAAAAACCTACGAACTATCATCGAAAACCATCGAAACAGAAAGAGAGGTGTGTGTATGTATGAATAAGCCGAGACTATCTCGTCGGTGAGCAAATTTTGTGCTAGTTAGAGGAGACTGAAATGAAACCCCCAAAAAACCTACAAAGAACTATCATCGAAAACCATCGAAACAGAAAGAGAGGTGTGTGTATGTATGAATAAGCCGGGAATGTCTCGTCGGTGAGCAAATTTTGTGCTAGTTAGAGGAGACTGAAATGAAACCCCCCAAAAAACTACCATCGAAAACCATCGATAGAAAGAGATGTTGCGATATTACTGAGTCGGGGCTGCTAAAGGAAGGCGAACTCTGAAAGGTGAGATTGAAATGAAGATTACAAAGGAGACGAAGAAGGAAGATTGGTGTGACTTTGACGTGGAGATAGGACAAAAAACCAAGGAAGTAAAGAGCCGGGCGAAGGAGGAAAATGTAGGGAGGAAAACCAAAAATGTTACCTTTTTATTATCCTTTTTTTTTTTTTTAACCAATGCAACTTCCCTTTTTCATCCAAGGATACACCAGTATTTTATTTCTATTGTGGCGTCTTTGGGGTCAGGAATGTTTTATATGTTCACACCTTTGGGCTGCCTAACTCTTACTTAAGAAACTCATTTTAGTCAGTGTCGATTACGGTCATCCTAGTATATTTATTGTAATGTTTTGCACACATTCCTATTCATTCGCTCTTGCCCCAGCACTTTCGGAGCATCCTGCACACACACACACACACGCACACGCACACACACACACGCACGCGGGCGCACACACACACACACACACACACTCTCTCTCTCTCTCTCTCTCCCTCTCTCTCTCCCATTGCTCAAGCATAACAGGTCATGTGCACAGGGGCTGTCCATACAGTGCGCATGCTCGATTTTGGCGATTGTTGACACCCCGGTCCCTTCCTCCACGCACACACGTTCGTTTTTTTAAAGGCTCGGTATCTCATAATTATGCTTGTGCTTCTTGTGTAAGTTAATCACCATAATTATTGAAAAGCATACCTACGCTCTCCAGGAGTTCCCCCTTCTTCCCCCCCCCCCCTAAAAAAAATGCGTTTCATACACAGGGGGCAAACCCTTTATATATCTCTCCAAGCATGAGCACTTTATGTGTGATACCTTTGTTTCTCGAGGACCTCAACCTAAAGCTGTTGTTGGTCTCCAATACCTACGTACTTTTTGTGTAATACCATTGTTTCTGGAGTGCCTCAACCTAAAGCTGTCATTGGCCTTCGATACCTAGGCTACGTACTTTATGTGTGATAGCTTTGTTTCTCGCGTGCCTCAGCCTAAAGCTGTTATTGGCGTCCGATACCTACGTACTTTGTGTGGCGTCTTTGCTTCTCGAGTGCCTCAGCCTAGAGCTTTTATTGGCGTCCGATACCTAGGTACTTTGTGGGTGACCCCAGTCACAGTCACATGGATACAATATATTTCATCTCTGAATGATGATTCGTTACACATCCCATATAGAAAATCTAAATTAATATGGTTTGGATGATTGTGTACCCTTCTTGAGAAATAGAATGCTGCCGTTTGTAAATATGCACATGTTTTATATTAATTTTTGTTTCCGGATATCCTGTTCTTTGTAGCATTCTTGTGTTTCGCTGTCATAAGAATTTCAATTTTTGGTTTTGTGGTTTTCCTTTTCGTAGAGTGTACGAATTAGTTACTCAGTCCGTCGCTCCATTTACTATTGCGGTTTTTACAAAAAGCGAAATACAATTTGCACAAATATGTGCCACATTTGAAATGATAACATTGGTTATTTCTGTTTGAAATTTATATTAGAACTTGCATGCGAAAATAAAAACCAAACCAAAAAACCAGATTTTCCCCGAAGGTGTGCGTAACGGAATAGCAAGCTACTGCTTTGATCAGACAGGCTAATGTCACGCTCACTATCTCAACGGTTTTCATGCGCCGACCTGTGCACGCACACAGACATACATTGTAAACACTTTATTTTTCTGGCGCCTGAGATGTGGAGTTTTATAATCTGTTTCTCACCTTTACTATAAAGATTGAGAACCAAAAAGAAAAAAAAAGGGGGGGGGGGCGGGGAATACCGGGGGAGGGGGGGGGTATGAGGGAGGAAATTGAAGGACACCACCGAGACAGATTTCGTTCTTACATTTCTCCGTGAGTACACCGCGGATATAGAGCAAAATTGTTGTATCTCCAGGTTCATGAATTGGGGTTCATAATGGCAGTACTGTAATAATGACAAACGGCTTCTTGCAATTTTTTCGTTATTCCACCGTTTTAACCAGTTCCAAGTTACAGAGAAGCAGTATTTTGGTATCTCCCTTCAAAATGAGATCATTGAGAGCCATATTGTGGTGTTTCCGAGACAGCTATCATTATTCATAAACCTGGAGATACAACAATTTTGCTCTATACCCGCGACACGTCATACATCCCAAGGTAAACAAAGATTTCTTCCTGTTGATGGCTCTCTTCACACCCTGCCCTACTTTTCTCCCCGGCCCAGATTTTGCCCAGGATCTATTTGTGCCGCAAAAACTTTATTTTGGCTCCACTCCACGCCAGCGCCCACGTCACTCATAGCTTTGAAAACAGAACGTTCGTTTCGTTTGTGACAGAGCAGGTTCAATCATAATTATACTCTCTGCGTGTGTCTGATGTCTGAGCAACTCTTGAGGCACGAACTATAGTTATTAAAAAAAAAAAACTGAAAAACTGGGGGGGGGGGGGGTCGCCTGTTAACAAATAATACCCAAACGACACAATGAAACGCAAAGAAAAAGGCACGACGTGACAAAAAAATGCCAATATTGTGGTGTAGAATCTTTGGTAAGAAAACTACAACAGAGGCATTAGACGTGAGGCTAGAAATGCGTAAACCTGGGTTTTCATGTGTAACGGACACGGCAACGGAAACGTCAAAAACCCGTCAAGTTGTGAAATGGAAAGAATGCTATCTATTTGCGGAAACGCCATTTCAGTACATATAGAAACACTAGTTCTTTTCTCCCTTTAATTCATGTATTTAATGGACTACTGACCTCTCCGTTGCCGTACACATGAAAACACGGCTTAAGAGCTTGCCATGCCAAACCGAGAGGATAATAGTGGCTAATAGCAGCTGTGTGAAGAAAAAGAATAATAAGCAACTGATTTTATTTTTTTTTTCAAATAAACGCTGAAATCAAGTTTTTATGAACCCCAGTAGGCATTGCTCATGGTATTGCGTTCTTGGGCTATGACGTACATTTTCCAGTTGTTGTTTTTTTTAATCCCCCGAAGTCTGAAATGTAAAGAAAAGACAGAAATAGAGAGATGTTTTTTGTTGTGTTTATTTACAACATCAGTGCAGTTCATTATACAGTTTTTCTCAGCCAAGGCCAAACCAAACTGAGTCAGAGAATAACAACAGCTTGTGTTAACGGCACGCAGTGGATCAGAAATTTTACTGTGGGTTTGTTGTGACCTGCAGCCACTCTAAAGAGTATGAAAACTTAATCATTAATAAGATTGTGGTATCAAGTAGCGGTAAATTCTTGTATTCGTTTGTTACACCTACCTCTCCCAAAACTGTGATGTCTCACCCCCCCCCCCCCAAAGAAAGAAAAGAAAAGAAACTGCCCTGGGACTGAGCTTGCGCACTTGCGCTGCAAAGGTTTTTTCTGAGAATGTTGTGACAAGTACGCACGTTCCCCCATTTTTTTTTTTTTTGCTATATGGATACGCACTTGAAGCCTTTTGAGGGCACCCGAAATACTTCTAACAACAACCTTAATTGGTTATTCTCTCAGATTTTCTTTTCGTTTTTCTCCTTTGGGGGGGGGGGGGTGGTTGAAAGTGTAGGACTAGGGGGCAGGGTTAGGGAGTCGATAAGATTTAGGGTTGGGGATAAGGACGGGGTTAGGAATAGGTATGTAAACGTTCGTGCCCCTAGGGCAAAACGCTTGAGGTACGCACGTACAAGTATTGAGTAACAAAAGCCTTTTTCTTAGCTGAGCACGATTGCCCACTCGCCAAGATTGAGTGTAATCCAAAAAGAAGAGGAATGGAAACTCTTGGCAGGTTTTTTGTTTTCCATGGTCTTGGAATCTCCGACGAAAGACGAGAAAAAATTCAAAATTTGGAAGGAGCCCAAGACTTAGTTCTGTCAGAGAGTATGCATGTATAGAGAGGTTTCACTATTGGTTGATCTGCACTGCGGGACAGGGGGAGGCCAGAGAGCTTAAAGTAATTGTAGGCTCTCTGGGGAGGCTCCGGGAAACCACTGTTAGCATGGAGCGGAAAGTAGGTCACTGCGGTAAGCACTACCCGTTTGTGCATTTTCACTGGGCGTAAGAGCTTACAAACGGCTTTAAAAAGTTTCAATTAGCCAAAAAAAAAATATGAAAGACCACAGTAAACAAATATGCACACTATCTTTGGTGAATGTCATGTTTTTCAATTCTTGTTTACCGCAGCGACCTAGTTTCGCGGTTTGGCGCAAGAGATATCTCTATACATACATACTCTTTGGTTCTGTAACGTCAAGCGGAACAAACCAGCCGTGACTCCAGGTGGGAAACAGTTTCTGTATCAGCTGATGGAACCTTACTAGGAGCTATCTCTTTTACAGCTCGTCTCCTTAGAATGACAAGGTTGTGACTCCCTTCCGTCAACTTTTGAGAAACTGAAGACTGAAGTTGTATGTGCTCATAACTTTTAGGGCAAAGAATTCTTTTTTTTATTTTATTATAAAACTGATAAATTACAAACTGAATCTGCTTGGTACACAGTGGAGAAGGACTGTAGAAGTAGTGTACAGTGTATAACTCAGTTCAGCCAAAAAGTGGAGATAGAATCTTGTCATTCTAAGGGGTCGAGTGTTTGACAGCCGTTCAAGTTTTACAATTTGGCTGCAGGAAGTTGGACCTCCAAACATTCGATTTTTCATAATTGTGTCATAAAATGCCACCTATGAGGTTTTTTGCTGTTGATTGCCTGTGAAAATTTAAGTCAAAATCTTGTCATTCCATGTTGATGTAAACTGGAAAAGCAGATCAGTACACATCACAGTTCAGCGAAGCAAAAAGTAAACTTTTGCACAGTAAATCAATTCCGGATAGCAAAGTAAACAAATATGGGAGAGGAGTGTGGCTGGTCAAAAAAAAAATAAGGTGGGGGGGGGGGGGGAGAGAGAGAGAGAGCTTACAGGAGAAAAAGAACAACAATCCTTTAAAACTGTGTTTGTCAACCTTTTTTTTTTGTCCCATTCTCCATTTCAAATTTCAACAGCAAAAACACAAAAATGCGTCCCACCTTTGGACAAAGTTAGTATGCTGTATATATAGCCTTATGCCCCATTCTGAATTCGCACGCCCTACCAAAATATTGCCACTACCCACCGGTGGGGCATGCCTCCCACCCTGAGACACAATGCTTTAAAATCAACTGTAAGTGTTCAAGTGATATTGTTCAGACTAAGAACTGGTCACAATAGGCTCCGCCACCATAATATTATGTTCACCAAGTTTAAAATAGGAACATCTACCATATGTGAGTGCAGCCAGTCTCCTCAAAACACAGAGCATATATTGCAGAACTGCACACTCTGCTCAGCACTACGAGAAATATTATTGGCCCAAACCCACCGATCTAAATGTCAAACTCTATGGTGCTCTAGCAGAACTGCAGAAAACCGTTGATTTTATTAAAAGAACAATTCTGCAGATTTAGACTGGTGAAAGAAGAAAAAGAAGAACTTTGGGGGGAGGGAGGGGGGGGGGGGCTCTGACTCTGGACCAGTGCTTGGGGTGCAAACCTCTCCGTGTACCAGCGATGCAGCATTATCGTTAGACTGACAGTTTCCTCGTGTCAGACACATTTGGCGTCTCTGTCGTGCCCTTTTGCCCAGTCAGTTGTTTTCACACGGCCGTCTGCCAGCTGTTTGGTTTCCAAACAAACAGTTCGAAAAGTTAATGGCGTGTGGCGTCCACGGATACGCGTTTCTCAATAATGACATAAACACATTTTTCTGCGTCATTGGGAATCTGTTACGGTACTGTTTTGACACAAGTTTGAAGTTGCGTGTGCTCAGGGGTGGATCTACATTCTTGTGGGGGAAAAGTAAAAGGATTGTGGAGTCTTGTGGGAATGAAGGAGTTTACGAGAAAACTAAACGTCACACCAGAGGTCTTAATATTTTTCGTTCCGTTTACCCGTGGCAATTAAGGTAGGTCGCCCCGCCCCCCCCCCCCCTCCCATACACACACACACACCCTGTTTTGTTCAGCAAATTGACTTTACACTTCTACATCATATATAATAAAGCAATCGACAGATCGTCCCCTTAGAATGAGAAGGTTCTACCGCCACTGTTTGGCTGAAGAGAGTTACACACTACACACTACTTCTAAAGTCCTTCTCCATTATGTATCAGAATATCAAGAGGATTCGATATTATGAAATTTTAAGTATTACTAGAGAGAAAAAAAAATTCTTCACCCAAATAGCTATGTTCACGTGAAACTTCCCGTCCTCGATTTCTCAAAAGTTGAGGGAAGGGAGTTACAACCTTGTCATTCCAAGGGGAAATGAGGAAGTTTAGAAAAAAAAACAAGAACATTTTTTAATATGAGTACTTTAGTTCAAACAACCATTCGCGGGCCTATATTTTTGGGACCCTATAGCTTGAACTGTTATGGGGCTCCTTTCGCTACTCCAGCAACAACAGGGCAAGATCCAAAATTCACTCATGAAAAGGCGTTTTTTTTAGAGGCCCATCGGGATTAAGCCCTGAAGCTTAATAAGCTTCATTAGTTTCATAGTAGCTCCGCCACTGCAAATAACAATGATAATAGCACGTAACAGTTTTTCAATCATTGAGGAATGACTGAAGAATCAGCAAATTGGGTGGGCGAAATTTACCCCAGGTTGGGAAACTATGCGATACACAAGGACCATGATGAACTCGGAGGAGGCGCTGACCTTCGAACTAATCTAAGGGATTTCTTCGGGCTTCAGGACAAACAAAAAGAAAAAAAAAATAGGAAGGAAAATGGGTACACAGTCATATATGTGTGCAGGGTGAGAATGAATGAATGAATGCATGAATGAATAAAATGAATGTGTGAGCCGAGGAGGGGGAGGAAGGGAACCAAGAGACTGAAGAATAAATAAATTATAGACAGATAAATAATTATATTCTTATTATAAGATAAAAATAGTGGCAGGAGTAGGTTTATTTTTTTAAATTATTATTTATGCACTTTAAAAAAGAGTAGATTAAGATAATAGTAGAGATAGAAATGATACCAGAACTAAATAAATAAATGAAATTTGAAATATTAATCATGATGATCTGATTTAGCGAACTGGGGGCGGAAATGGGGGTGGGGTGTGTGAGGAGGGGAAAATGCTCTTAGGCACATCATAAGTACAGTGCCTACACAGTGATGTTTACCATAGTGCATTGCTTGCTACACAGAGTAGGCAATCGCGTACTTTAATTCATCTTTTTTTTTTTTTTTTGCCTGTGGTTAAAAAAACAAAAAAACAATATCACTTAACTAGGTTGCATCGCAGGACAAACCGATCTTGAGTAATGACGTCACTATGTCAGTAGGCAGGCAGGCAGGAGTTGAATGAATGTTGGGTGTTTCAGTTATGGCGTCGGCATTAGCGGGGTCAAGTTAGAACCCAACCGGGTGTCTGGGAGAAATTCTGGCTCTCACCCCCGCCCCCCCCCCTTTGTTTTGGACTCCTTTTACATTTCTCAATTGATTTGAAGAGAGATGAGTAAGCAATACAGAATAGGGAATGGAGGATGAGAGAACGGGAATGTTAGATAAACAGATGGAGGAGGATGAGAATTGAGATCGTAGAGTTTTTGCCATATTGTTGAATGCGACACTTTACGGATTTTTAGGTTTTGTCATGAAAGAGGTTCTCACTCCTAATTCCATTATGTTTAAGTGTCATTCGAATCGGTTAAAAACTCTTCGAGGTATTGTGTTTGTGACATAATGTTGACTTCTGATTTTACACACCTCTTCAAAATTTCGATCCTCATTTTCTAGAAAAGACAAAAAGCACATGCAACACTATAATTATATGAAATATTACCAGATGGAATTATATTAATGCCCCCCACCCCCTCTCTCTCTCTGTCTCTCTCTCTCTCTCTTTTTCTTCCCGTTCCTTTCCCGTCCCACACTCACCATTAGAGAGAGAGAGAGAGAGAGAATCCTTCCCGTGATGCATAGTCACCGAAATGCATTAATTTTGTATGTATTATTTTCGTGACAGGAGAACAACAACAGGTCTTTGCTATGTCTTTGAGACCATCCCTCTTTTCCTTCAAACTAAAAATAATGTGAGAAGGAAAACCATATGGCGTCTGTTTTTCCTCCAAAATTAGGAAAATAAAAATAAAATGCGGAATTCTGATCTGCCTGTCTAGTGGGTATTACTTACCTCTAGGCAGTATCTCTATAAGACAGCAAGAGAGTACGCACTGTGGCAGACAAGATTTTCTTGAGAGGAAGGGACAGGTGCACGGAGAATGAGGCCTAGTGGGAGCGCCCCGAAAAGGGAGGGTGGGGGCGGTGGTTAGAGAGAACAGGTGAGATATTTTTGCATAGAGAAATACTTTCCGAGACAGACTCAGGTATAGCTCAACTCTTTGTGTAAATCACTCATCGGTGTGTGTTCGTCGGAATTTTCGTACCTCCAATATAGAAAGGGATCTGTCCTACTCCGTATGATATACCTCTGTACATGTATTATTTTGTTCGTCGGAATTTTTGTAACTCCAAGAAAGAAAGGGGTGGGTATGTCTCATTCCACCTGATGCGCGTGTTTGGTTATAAACCAGGAAGTAATCTAGAGCGTAGTAGTACTGTGTGAGAAAGAAAGAGTTGCTTTCTTTACTCTGTGGAGTGCAGTAGTATGGAGAGAGAGAGAGAGAGAGAGAGAAGGAACGAACGAGTGGGGACGATTGCGTTGGAAATGGAGAGATAGAAAGAAGAACAAACAGAAGAATCAAGGCTTGAAAGCAAATAAAATAATTGGAGGAATGAGAGAGCAATAAAACAAAATCAAAAGTATTTGAGGAAATGGGAAAGAAAAACAAAAGAAAAGGGGGGGGGGGGATATAGAACAGATTGGCCTTATAATTACTGTTATAATTAGGATGGATGACTTGAACAGTTCTCCTCGTCTTCCTGCAAGTGCAAGTCTGTCATGTTGGGCGTTGGCTGAAGGTGTGTCGCCGTGTGCACAATAGTTGGTGGCTGTGATTTTGCAATAACATTTTCCCTACCGACCTTTACTTGCCTCGCATTTCTTCAGAAGAAAAGAAAATCAACAACATTAAACATATACACACGCACGCACACATACACAAACTCTTCTATATCCTGCACACTTCTTACTTTATCCCGGAGGTTTGACTGCCGTTGTGAGTCTAGCAGTAGATGCAAAAATACGCAGTGGCGTAGCGTGAGTGGGGCCCATCCCCGGCGTAAAATTCTTAGGCACGCAAAATTTCAAAAGAAAAAAATAAAATAATAAAGTAATAATAAAGGATAAATAAATAAATAATTAAAATAGTGTGCCCCCCTCCCAAGATCCGAACATTCTTCTTAGTTTGTCAACATCGTCATGGTGCTAACCTTTTGGCCTAAGTCAGACTTAGGCCAAAACAGAATGTACCTGTTACGTCATTGCCCTAACTATGGTGCATCTAATAATGTAAAAATCATTCAAAAGTGCCAAGCCATTATCCTGAAAATAAAACTTTCTGCAATGGCCTAACTCATTCATAGACGTAGGCCATTTTGGTTCCGGGTTTGTTTCACCCCAACGTGGATGAAGGCCACTTTTACCTAGAGTAATTTTGGTCTAAGTCATACTGCATACCAAAAGAATAAATACGGCTTTTGCGATTTTCTCAGAATTGCAAAAAATGACTTAATAACTCTAAAAGTTATGAGCACATGAAAATTCAATCATCTGCAGTTTTCTCAAAAATTGGTGGAAAGGAGCTAGAACCTTGTCATTCCAAGGAGACGAACTGTCTTACGTGAGCCGGCAGAAAGAGAGACCTCGCTCTCTGACTGAGTCAAAACAGAATTATTTACCTCAGTACACTTAGAGCCCAAATTTACTGTAAAAACAAGAACCCTGGGTGCATGAAGCGGAAGTTACTGAAATCAGATCCACTACGCATCTTTAACCGCCGGGTAGGTAAAGGCGATCGGGTCGCATACTCGTAACTGTGCCACCATCAAACCGTGCCCGCGGGTTTAACTCAGCATGGCAACAATAATTGTTTATTGTTCCCACGGGGCCTAACCGTCTTTTGTCTCTCTATACAGGGTTCACACAGGTCCTTAAAAGTCTTTAAAGTCCTTAATTTTCATAAAAGAAAAAGTAAGTTCTCAAAAAGTCCTTAAATTCTGAAAATGATGCCCAAGTACTTAAAATTTGTGTTTCAGTTGATATATTTGAGATTCAAATCTTCCAATCGCACACTGAGTAATTGGTACTTTGAAATAACTGAACTTTTCAGAGTGAATTTACTATGTTTGAACTCGGGAGACGGAAACATCCCGTTTCGATGAGTGCTGCACACCACTTGTATAGTTGTAATATTTCTTGGTCACAGGCCCTTAATTTGTTCACTGTGAGTCCTTAGGAAGTCCTTAATAAAATTGGTTTTCAAGACTTTGTACGAATCCTGTATATGGGACAGTATGGTAAGGAACGTTATCACGATGCAAGGGTCGCAGGGAAAATGGGCTGAAAAAGTTAAAATGTTGCAAAGTGGAAAATAAAAAAACAAAGTTTTCAGTAAGAGAGCTTTGTAATAGAAAAAACAGCAATCTGTAGTTGGCTTTTCTTGTTTGTTTCTAACTTAGGACTTTTTGCAAAATACTTGTTTTAATTTTTTTTTTTTTTTCATTTTGGCAAGTCTTGCTGCGACCACACATTTTGATTTCTTCCAAAACAACAACAACAACAACAAATTAGCAGAAGTTTCCAGATCTGATGCCCCCCCCCCTCTCTCTCTCTCTCTCTCTCTCTCTCTCTCTCTCTCTCTCTCTCTCTTTTGTCTCTCTCTTTCTCTCTCTCCCTCCACGCTCCACTCTCTCTCTCTCTCCTTTCTCTCTCTCTCTCTCTCTCTCTCTCTCTCTCTCTCTCTCTCTCTCTCTCTCTCTCTCTCTCTCTCTCTCTCTCTCTCTCTCTCTCTCTCTCTCTCTCTTTTGTCTCTCTCTTTCTCTCTCTCCCTCCACGCTCCACTCTCTCTCTCTCTTTCTCTCTCTTTCTCCCACCCTCTCTTACCATCCCCACTTACGCATATACCTTACGGATGCAGATATATTTGCTCAGAAGGGCATGGCGATCTTGACACAGTGACATCGGTGTTGAGTTTTGTCTTGAGGAGTGAAAGGATTTGCTTTTATAGAAATTTCGAACAAATGCCATCATTCGATTGAGAAGATAATCTTCCGGAGGTGTCATCTTCTAGAATATTCTTCCTACACACCCAGAAAATGTGAAGTTATGCCCTTTATGGTGATCTGTGACAGAACTTGGCGGGATGGATGAGTAGATCAAGAAATGATAGGGCGATTCAGGCAGAACGGGTATGTTATATAGGTGACATTTTCTCCTCTTTGATTGATTGGTTATTTACGGTGGGAACTTGTTGCGTGGCAGCGGCCACACCCAGGGTAACCCGTGGCAACCGGTAGCCGCCGGAGGGCGGGGCACAGATCTATACAATGATAATTGTTCTCAATGCCAGAACAATTTTTCTCTCTCTCTTTTTGTGGATGGTAAGACTGAGTAGTTTCGAAAGTCGTACGACGTTGGGGTTACGCAGTGCAGTTAGTAAATATTCGCTGATGTTAGATCTTACATACCAAGAAAAATTGTGGTAAATCTGGATAAGACGGGGCATAATGGAAACTGTGTTAATTGGGGTCTGTGGTGTAGACGTCAAATTGGCTTACTTTCTTACTGAGCTGTGAACCGAAGGCATGTCTATAATACATAATTGTTGCTGTCTACGTGTTAGACGTGTTAGTTTTGTCACACCCTTACCTCTAATCAGTTGGATGTGTAATCATTAAACTTGCATGTCTCTTTGCTTGAGCGCCCCCCCCCCTTTTTTTCCCCCACGCACACAAACAGAGACATTTCCTTCTCTTTCTCTCTTGCTGCCTCTCTCTCACTCTCTCTATCTTTCTGTCTCTCCTGCTCTCTCTCTGTCTGTCTCTTCTTTCGCTCTTGTTCTCTCTCTCTCTCTCTCTCTCTCTCTCTCTCTCTCTCTCTCTCTCTCTCTCTCTCTCTCTCTCTCTCTCTCTCTCTCTCTCTCTCTCTCTCTCTCTCTCTCTCTCCTTCTTACTGTCTCTCTTTCTCTCTCTCTTTTTCTTTTTGCCCCCACCCCCATCTGTCTCTCTATCGTCGTCGCACATCGCGGCTTTTTTTTTTTTATTAATCTATTCTATAGTCAGGCCAGTTCGAGAGTGTCTTGGAGATACGATAGTGAGATGAAAAAGAAACCGAGTTCTCACTTGTTGCTGGCAAAAAAGGGGAAAAGCAGGAGATAATAGAAATGGAAGCGCATATACGTACAACATGTTGTACGGGATATGGACAGTGCATATCCGTACAACGCACACAATTCGATGACGTAGAATACTCACCGGAATACTATATTACTGACCTTGGTTAATTTGCATAGTTTTTAAAAAGTATGAATCGGCTTAGTAGCAAAACAATCGGACTTCTGCTCGGAGATTGCGTGATCTGCGCTAATAATATACCTGAGTGCACGTCGATCACTAATGGCTACCCCAGCCCCTTTTCGCCTGATTAGTCAATCTGACTACCGCCCATTGGTACAATACCAGGTCCATCTGACTATTCCATGTGTTGTCACTTTAAATTCGTGAACACCATACCAAGTTTTGTTTCAGCAAACCTTCACCAGTCGCGCTTTTTGGTAAACATGTTGTACAGACATGCACTGTCCATATCTATACAACATGTTGTACGGATATACACTTCCAACAGAAATAGATATCTAGTTAAAGTGTAAAGGGAGGGAAGTTTGATGGATAACCAGATTGTTGGCTCCCTCGGGGTAGTGCTTGGATCACCGTCACTTCCTCTCTTATGTTTTTGTGTTATGGTAGGGCTTTGAGAGGGGCGTGGGGTGTTTCTTTTAGTCCTTTATAAGGCAGTTAATGTGGTGTACATTAATGGTCCTCACGTTCGTTCCTGAATATGACGGCCTTCACTCTCTGGTCCAAGCTATACACACACAGTCATATTGTACGCATGCCTCTGAAAGAGCTAGAAGCGCATGGTTCCACAGAACGAACGCTGTATCTACCAGTTTTGCAATACTGGGGCACATTTTGATAGCTTAGAAACTGGATAATTTAAGCAGATGTCTATTATTAAAATGGTCGTATTCTGGATCAAAGTATTGTTCTTGTATATTCATACCGTGGTCGGTAAGACGAGTGGATGAATAGTCAGGTAGTCAGTCTGATAACAAATATAAACACGAACATTGAAACACATTATGGGCAATTAGACATGTGAATTTAATTTTATGTACACATGTATAAAAAGTAACACTAGCACTATCCCTTGCCAGCATTTATATAACTTGATGCGAAGTTCATGAGTGTAAATATACTCGTCTATTATTCTGTAATTGGTTTTATCGGATGCCGAATCAGCGAAGATTGAGAGAGAGAAAAAGAGACATGGGGAAGATGGGGCCAGAGTCACTGAGCGAGAGAGGGAGGAGGTAGAGTGAGATAGAAAAGGAGAGAGGGGAGGCGGAGTGAGAGGGAGAGAGAGACACACACACAGAGGGGGAGAAAGAGAGAGAGAGAAAGAGAGACACACACAGATGGGGGAGAAAGAGGGAGAGAGAGACACGAAGAGACAGAGAGGGTGAAAGAGAGAGACACACTGAGAGAGCGAGAGAGAGGGGAGGGGAAAGAGAGACAAAAAGAGGGAGAGAGAAAGGCAGGCGGAGGGAGGGAGGGAGAGAATGTGAGAGGAAGAGAGAGTGAGAGAGATTTGGTTGTCAGGTCATATTACGCAGGACTACACCAGATAGATCCATTAATATTGCTTGTCTAGCTAATACCGGAACCAGGAAGTATTATCCCGCCATCATAATCAATAAAGTACGTATGATAGATATCCACGTTTATGAGTTTATGAGTTACTCATGAAATTAACAACACTGATACCACATTTAAACACACAGACGTTCTTATTCACGTGCACCTACACATTTGGACGGACAAAAAAAACTCCAAATGAACGTTAGATCACGATCGATGAAGGGCTGATTTCGTGAGAGGGGGCAAGTAGACAAGAAAAGCACGCTAGCTTTTGGTTACATTGATTTCAAGCAACACACTTCCGTCTAGGCTGTCCGAATCTATAATAATTCCAGAATTTACGTTTTTGTTGGTTCTTGCTGAATTGAATAAGCGATCTAGCGAATGTAACGTACGAGTAAGTAGGTCTTCGGCTGGAAATTTAAAGGAAAGTCTGGTGTTGTTGTTGTTGTTGTTGTTGTTGTTTTTGTAATGCAGTAAAATGTGCTGGGTCAGTGGGAAAAGAAAAGACAGAGAAGGGGAGGTGCGTTCTGGGTAATATTTGGACTGTTTGTTGATTGTAAACTGGTTCATGCTGTTGTTCATACCGCCCCCCGTCTCACGTACTCTGGCCCATCAACAATTTTTTTCATTTTTCAGGAGGGATTTTTTTTTAAAGTCTTCGATGTGGCAAAAATGTGGCCGTTGCTGGCAGATATAAGTTACATTTTATTATACATGATTGTAAGTAAATGCATAAATGGTAGTATCCAGCAAGGAGCCGAGAGAGTGAATGACTGTGCATTTTTTGTTTTTTTAAAAAGATCTTTCAAAGATTGTTTGCATGATTCTTCTTTGTATTTTGAATTGGCCGTCAGGCTTACAATAAACTTGAACTTGAATTTGTTTCTACTTATAACTTTAAAAATATAGAAATGTTAATACGTCACTATGTGAGAATGTAGATCTGACAGATCTCACCATGGGCAGTGATAAAGTAGCCATCTCAAAACCACGCAAATCAGCGATACGCCAGATGGGCGACGATGCCTTTGCAATCCGCTACTGGATCGCAACGCTATGTAATATAATTATGTTAGTGAAGTCTGCCGCCCAGAGGAAAATAATGACAGCATGGCCTTTTTCTCCTTTTTTGTCTCTGATTACGAACGGTCACTTACGTTCGTTTGCCACACTAGAAACTACTATTTCGATAGCAGACTCGACCATCTGTCTTTGGCATGTAAGAATTATCTGTGAGACAAGTTCATAGAGACAATAATATAGAAAAGGTCATGCTGTCAGTTATGTCGTTTTTCCTGTGGCCAGCAGTATTATTAGATCGAGGCAAGTCCAGGCGTCTTTTCATCTTGGATGGAATATACACAGGCATTGATTCTAACCCCTGCGAGACGGCAGTTATGGCTTAAACATCAAATTCTGAACGATTTCTGTTGTTGAAGAAATAGTAATATTATTGGTTAAATGCGATGGGAACTTGTTGCGCGGCAGCGACCACACCCATACCCATGGTAACTAGTGGCAGCCGGTCGACACTGGAGGATGGAGTTAGGTTTGTATTTCAGAATCAGCGCGATGAAATGGATGGATAGAATAGAGTATTGAAAAGAACTGCCTGTAACAAGTCAATAAATGGAAAAACAATAAATTCAAAACGGAAGTTCTGGCTCGCTCAATATTTAAAACTGAGTGAGTGAGAGACGGTTGGAGCATTCTCGCGACTTTATCTTTTGTTTGTTCTATCTCCATTTTCTGAAAAACTGGAGATCTTTTAGAACGCAGAAGAGGTAAACAAATGCATATTTTGACCGTTGTTTAGAATGCATCATCATTTATGGCACTTATCAAGCTGTTTTACGGTTCCGATTCATTGTAACTCCTCATCATAACACTGAAACTGTAAACGTTTAACGTGGAATGTCTCAGTTGTGCAGAAAGTGGAGTTGGAACAAACAAGAACTAAAGTGGCATTCTGCCTGTTGTGAAACGGAGAAGAAAGAAAGGCTTCTTTACTTACTAATAGAGGAAGAGGAGCCCTTACTAAAGGGATGGCAAGATTTTCTTTAACGGGAGAGGAGAGGATTGTTCCTTATGCAGAAAGGGAAGGATAAAGGATCCAGGAAGAGGAGATTCTCGCTAATTGAGAAAAAGAGAAGATTGCTCATATAATGTTTCTGTCTTGTGACTAACGCACATTATGGTTTACAGTGATGACCAAGGCGTCCTGGATCTGTAGACTATGATGGAGCTCCCTAGTGGAAAGTATGTCAAACGGTGGCCATCCCCTCTGGCTAAATTATGTTTGTTCACTTAACCCTCTCGTGCCACTGTTCCATATCTTATTACAAAAAAAAAAAAAAAAAGTGCAGGTTGGCCACTTTTTTTGGTGCTCAACACTGCAGCCCGACTGGCAGTTTCAAAAATTGTTAAATTAGTTTTCCTAGGGGTCAAGTAATCCAGCCCAATCGCCTTTGTATCAAACTATTGTGCGCATTCCAGGTTCAGGTAATCTTTTTTTTTTTTAAATGCTGTTATCACATTAAAATACAATGAACTTCTTGTGGCTCCCTTCGATAAGCCCAGTGCAAGGGAGACTATTCAACATAACATCGTCTCAGTTCGAAAATTAATTAGATGGGGCGGGGTGGGTAGAAAAGAAGAGATTGGGGAGAGGGGGAAAACTACGCCAATCAAAACTTGACTGAGTCAGTAAGGGTGAATAAAAGTCCAATTTGTCTTAGGCTCGTGAAGTCGCATGTTCTCTGCTAGTTATTATGTAAACTACCTCAGTCGGTACCCGATGTTTTAAATTTTGTAATTTCTCAACAAACAATGTTTTTTTAATGATAAAATAATATTCATATTTTTGCATAATTATGTCTGACGATTGAAATCAGTTTTGCATGTTTCAGAACTTTTGGACAAGACAGTCCATGTGTGGGCTGCGGGAGGTTAATCTTAACAGCTGTTAATTAGTTTTCAAAGAAATCCGAGCTGGCTTCGACCTTGAGTCGATATTCTTATAAAACCCCCTTACCTCTCCATTGGATAGAATGAGGCATTAACCCAGAGCATCCGGCGCAGAGTGGTGAGTGTCCGCAAAACAACCTGTCTGTGCCATTTTTCGACATGAAGCTAGAAAAAAAGGCGGAATGACCAGTTAAGTGCTGCGAGGGAAACAGTGGACTTGAGTAGATAAATAGGTAAAAACATTGTTGCGGGAATCCGCTTATGTGTTAGAGTTCAGTGGAAAGTCGTCGTTAGGTGATAAATAGTATTGTAAAACGTTTAATTCCAACAACTACCGACCTTACAGCTATCCATCCATCGGACATTTTTCCATCCACCTTTCAACGATCCATCCATCCATCCGTCCATCCATCTGCTATTGTATTATTTTGCTCTCCCTTGCTTGCTGGTTTATATTTTATGTATTTATTTTTCGGTGATTCATAGAATGACCTGAACTTAAATTTTTGGAGAATTTCACAGTATGTCTGAATGGCAGGATAGGGAGCGGCACCAGGTCGAGGCAGTAGCGATGACGTAGCAGTAACATGTGCCCTTTAAGTTTTGGCAACAATGAAAATGGCCCATTAATCTCATCAAATGAAGACTTGACTACTGGCATAATTATGGAATGTCTTATAATACAGGCCTTTCAGAATGTAAGTAAATTATTCTTTTGCCGTACAAAATGTAGTGATCGGTAAGCTTGACATGTTCACAAACTACCGCTTAATTTCAACTCTATGAGAGTCGAGCTTTTGTGTTACATTAAAGTAATTTGCTGTGCTGATTATTATAACAATGAAACAGCGTGAAAAACCGCCTTCATTCGGTAACAGTACCAAGGTCTAGTAAAAGAATCTTTTTTCAACTCTCTGATGTATAGCTGTAGCTATGGTCTTCACACTATTCTCCATATTAATCATTTCGTACAAAGTAAAGGATGGTTGCTGGTGAGATAGGTTCTGGAACAGTCAGTTTTGTACAGATTCTATATTGTCATCTAATTCGAACATGTTGTCATGCCTCCTGACAATTAACATGTTCTAAAGCTTGGAAAAGGTAGTTATCAGGTTGTATTCATGAGTCGGGGAATTTGTACAGAACATTCACCTTCTACGGCGCTCAACTGTTTTAATGCTTTGATCAATAGCCTGTTTTAGTTTCCCCGGGAATGTCGCAGTTATTGCCCTTAAAAAGCACAATTGTCAGAGAGAAGGTCATCGTCATCATTATGTTCAATGACATTCTTCTGCCAGCAAACTGCGGGTCTTTGAAATAGCCTCACCCTGGAGTTCACTGCATTTCAAAAGCAGCATTAGCATTTATAACACAGTGCAATGTACCTTTCTTAAAATGACATGTAACAGCCGGGAGATAATTTTAGTTGAGCTGTTCGCACAAACCTTTGAATCTAATGGAGCATTGAGATTGCAAGTATTGAATTCCCGAAGGCCATTAATCTGGCTTTGGCAATTGACATACATTTGGAATGTACCGACGACCTGGTAGCAGGAAACTTTCCCCTTGTAAACAAACGCAACAGGCTGAAAACAATATTATGTGTAGCAAACGTGTCATGGCTAGTGGGACAAAACTTCTTACTACAGCCTCTGGCTATGTGTGGCCAATTTTTAAAATATTATTTATTGTTGAAGCCATTTTTCCCCACCTAGTAGATTTTTGTGGCTAACTGGTGAAACTTAATGATAATCCTAGCCCTTATCGCAGTATTTCCAGTATATTCAGTGTGTTTTCCTAAGCAAAACCTAGTTTCGTCAAAACAACAACAACAAAAAAAACAAAACCTTGTTACTTTTTTTTTTATGGCTTACACTAATAACGTGGAGATGATTTTTTTTTTAAAAAGATACACCCATCGCAAAAATGCCAAAAGAGGAGGAGGAAGGAAGGGGAAATGAATCTTTATTTTTTGCAGGTTGTTCACCTGTTCACCTACTCACCATGGGCTGTGTACTCAAAACAACGTCTATTTTCAGATTTACAAACGAATGCCGTAGTTATGAACGGATCTTCTTAAGAGTATTTCATTTTGCTTTTATCAAGCCCTATTTTGTGCGAGGTCGTGTAGAATTTGTGAACTATCTAGTGACCCCATCCAGCTTGTCCACGTTGATAATGTGTTTCAAAAGTTCTTATCTGTATGGAAGAGTCTACCTTGTTTATAAAGCCACATTTACTCATCTGCGCAGAAGTTTAAT
The DNA here is from genome assembly GCA_963931925.1 of Onchidella celtica. Classification (NCBI taxonomy): domain Eukaryota; kingdom Metazoa; phylum Mollusca; class Gastropoda; order Systellommatophora; family Onchidiidae; genus Onchidella; species Onchidella celtica. The sequence goes on along the minus strand of OZ007582.1, from coordinate 36,676,774 downwards.
AACATCCCAAGTAGAATGCTGCACCTGCGAGAATTTACGCAGTGACTCCGAGGACGTGAAATTGTCGACGTAAACAAGCACGTATGCTTCTTTGACTCGAAGAAAATGATTTCATGTCTCTTCTCTTGTGCCCGATGCACAAAGCCCAAGGGATCACCTCCTCCTCTCTCCTCTCCCCCCCCCCCCCCAGGCAACAAAGACAAGAAAACAGTGAAATCACTGCCACAGATTCATCCAGTTTGATGACAAATACTGTGTTTTTCTGCAGAGGCCAGCAAGGTGATTATGCAGTAGAGTATAAGTAGCGTGCATTCGAGGCAGCGAGTTGAGCGTACTCGATGCAGGCCTGCATTTTCACGCAACATTTGGCTAATCGGAAAATGAAGATGCCACCTTCATAACTACGTTTTGCTTGGTTGTAAAATGGATGTAAATGTGCGTCTTTCCACCTTGCTATGCCTTTACCATAGAAAGATGATAATGAATGCCTGCATTGAAACAACGGACATAGCATATATTTTCTGCAGTGGAAAGAATTGTCCCCGTTTTTCCACATAGGGGTATTTTGGTCATTATGTCTTAGTGTTTGTCGGACACACAGCGTTGTTTTATCGTGAGGGTCATATAGACATCGCTTTTAGTTTATAAGGGATATTCAGTGGTGGATCTGCTATGAAACTGATGAAGCTTAATCTTCAGGGCTCCTAATCCCGGGAGGGGGGGAGGGGCGCGAAGAAATTGGGTTTTTTTAATAATAATTTAAATGAGCGAATTTTGGATGTTGCCCAACTGTTGCTTGTTGCGAAGGGTCCCGTAATAGGTCAAGCTTCAGGATCACAAAAAATGTACATCCGCCACTGAGACATTGATCTAAAAGGATACTAGTCTTTTCGAAACTGATCTTTCAGAGAGCAAAGGTTGTGTCAGGGACATAGTCAAATTTAAGAATAAAAGCAAAAATGCATGCTTGTCAGTTGAAGAGCCTTATTTGAAAACGGTCACAGCCATGGGCTTTGCGCGACTAATGGAACATGCTTCGAGGCGGATGTTGTAACGTGAAAAAAAAAAAGGACATCACATTACTGATGAGGTAACTCGGTCCCGGAGCAGAACTCAAGAGATTCCCGTAACTTGTCCCTGACTTGCGAAGCTGTTCTGCTCTTTGTCCCGTGAGACGGCAAAACAAAAAGAGGTGAAAAACAAATACATTGTTCCACCGTGCTTAGGCAGGTTTTGTCGGTGTCTCCACAGACTGTCTGAGATATCACAGTGATGAGACAGTTCAATGAGAACGTTAAGTGAATAGTATGGAGCTAATTGCAATAATGAGGATGGTCATAGAGTCAGGGTAAGGGGTGAAACTGACCAAGGCTGGTGCGGGCGCCAGACTTGTGACTCGACGCTCATATTATGCATCACATAAGACGCGGCATGAGCAGTGCCTTGTGTAATTGTATGATGTATAATCCATGACAGGCGAGCCACCAGTCTGGCGCCTACGCCAGCCCTGGTTTGTCTCGCTCCTAACTGTTGCTGTTGTGGTGGAGAATGAAAATATCAAGTTCATGTCAAGGCCAAACGGATGTCTCTGGGCTTCCTCTGGAACTGATCCAGCAAGGCAGGTGTGGGTATGTGCATTGAAGGACGAGGACTATAGTTCTCGTGGTCTTCCTTTAACTTTACGATCAGTTTACTCGTACGTGCCAAGTCCCGTAAGACTCAGCAAATACATTTTTTCCCTTGTTGGCAAGGGGTATGAGGAGAAGAGGTGTAGGGTAATAAAGAGAAATTGAAGAGTTGGATTTGGTGGGAGGATGGGAGGGTACTGCCCTATCCAGCTCGCAGGTTTTCACCTCACTACGGAAAGGCGAATATTCAGTTTGAGTGACACAGATTTCCCTACACTAATATCAAAGCCAACCATTCAGAATATCGAATCCCATCCTGGTCCATTGATTTTCCTTTACTTTGGTGTATTATAAATATGTCATGTCTTGTGTTCATACTGAGTGAAAGAAAAAGCAACATTGAACCACTCCTAAATTTCAAACTGGCCAGTGTGAAGAGTTCCCGTCCACACTCACAAAAGCTACCGCAGGGAATGAGTTTTAAGGAGTGAATGCAGTGCCATAATTAATGGTGCAGGATATAAATGAATGTCTTTGTTCTCTTCTAATTTACAGTCAGCCTGCATTTCCTTTTTTGTGACGAAGTGGGAACATTTTCTACTATATCGTATAATGAAATTTATCGTTTTTGTATGTCTCCTTCCTGTTTGTCCCATTCTATTTTTTAATGAGTGTCTTTGTTTGTTTGTTTGTTTTAAAAATAATTATCCTTCATTTTTAATAACAATAATGATAATAAAACATAGCATTTACATAGCGCCTCATCCCGTTAACAATTAGGCTTTAATCGCTGTACAACATCTTTACTTTATATTTACACGCACAATACACAGGCATATTCAGGAGACAAAAAAAAGCTGGACATTCAGAGTGTAAAAAGATGACTCTTCAGCTGATGTTTAAAAGTTATAAAATTATCAGTCTCTCTCAAAGACAGAGGCAGAGAATTCCAAATCTGAGGCCCTTGAAAAGAAAATGATTTTTCTCCCATGGTCTTAATGGACATCTTAGGAATGTTAAACTATTTAGCGTCAGCAGATGATCTAAGATGCCGTGATGACACATAAGGAGTGACAAGATCAGTTAATAAATTGGTGCGTTTTTGTACATTCATTTGTGACACCGGGTGGCCAGCTTATACATTATACGTTTTTCTATCGTTAGCCAGTGCAAGCTCTGCAGTAGAGGTGAAGCATGATCCCTTTTCCTCTTCTTAAGGATTAAGCGTGCTGCATTTCTCTTCAGTCAGTGATCTATACTTTTAACATTCTTCATTTTTATCATTACTATTGTTATCATTATTTCACCTCACGCTCTGACGGGTAAATGTCCTATCATTCTGTTACAGTTCGTCTATGATCTTGCTTTTTCCTCGACCAATGTAATCGTAACCGCTTTGACGTGCTTTGCCCAAACTCAGACTTAAACACCACGCTCTGATGATCGGGTTGCATTACCAACGATCGAGATATTTGGGCTGTTGATTAGTTTGAGTTTAGAATAGAATCTTCACCCCAGGCTTATTTTGCATTCATGGTGTCATTTACAAGTCTGCAGACTCGTGGTAACTGCAGCTACTTGGGCTGTTGATTAGTTTGAGTTTAGAATAGAATCTTCACCCCAGACTCTGTTGTGCATTCATGGTGTCATCTAAAAGTCTGCAGACTCCTGGTATCTGCAGCACGTGTATTATGGTTCAGCCTATACAGTGGCATCAGGTGGCTAGGATCACTAAAACAAAATGTGTCTGCGAGCTGATGGTATTCCTGTTTGCACTGGACAGCACTGGAAGAAAATAAATCCCCAGTCAGCAGCTCTACGGAAGTCTGTCGTGTAGGGTTGATGTCAATTTTGCCCATAGGAATGACATTGTTCCTACATAGATCTGCTGGTTATGACATCATGCCGACATCAGTCTGATGTAGGGAACCCACCCCTACGGTAATCCTGCACAAGTCTACATGGGATCGACGTAGGGTTGCTCACTAAGTCTTCAGAATTTGATGGAATGTCCACATGACAATCCACCTTGATCATCAGCATTGAGAAGTCAGTGCAAAATGGAAGCAACTGTTCTTCTCTCTGTCAGTAAAATTCAGAGCAAATCAGCAGTAAAAACTGGCCTTAGAAAAAAAAAAAAAAAAAAGGAGGACCAAAAAAATAAATAAAAAATTAACTTGTCCAGTCAAAACTGACTCAATTTCAGCCAGAAGTTTCCAGATTTACTTACATTTTCCATGTTATTTCCAGTCCCTCCAGTGTTTGAGGTAGAACTTTGTTTCTTCCGCAGATATGCCATCACAGATGACGCTTACCGGTCAATGCGAGACAAAAATCTGGACCAGTGTATTATCATATCTGGAGAGAGTGGTGCCGGAAAGACAGGTAAAATGACCACCAGAGAGATCATTAAACTCTGAAAAACAACATAAAAATAATGTTTTGTATTTCTTTTTTCAAATTAATTTTTTTGTTTGGCATAAATTTTCTTTCTTTTTTTTTTCTATTGAGTGGGGTTTTTTTTTGTTTTTTTTTTACTCAATTTCAATGTTATGAAGGCTTTTATTCATTCATAAATTCTGTAAAATCTTTGTCCAATGTGGGTGAGTGAAAAATATTATTTAATTTTTTTTGTTTGGCATAAATTTTCTTTCTTTTTTTTTTCTATTGAGTGGTTTTTTTTTTTTTTTTATATATACTCAATTTCAATGTTATGAAGGCTTTTATTCATTCATAAATTCTGTAAAATCTTTGTCCAATGTGGGTGAGTGAAAAATATTAATTTATTTGATTGTAAGCTTAGACAGTTTTGCTTATTGAACTGCCAACTTCAAAATTTTGACAGGAGCTATGCCACAGATTCATCCAGTTTGATGACAAATACTGTGTTTTTCTGCAGAGGCCAGCAAGGTGATCATGCAGTATGTGGCTGAGGTGTCAGGCAAAGGGAAAGACATTGACCGTGTGAAGGAGCAACTGTTACAGTCCAACCCTGTGTTAGAAGGTTGACAGACATTTCATGCACTTTTCCTTTTAAATTCCCAACCTTCATCATGTTTTATAATGATAATAATAACGACATTGACATACATTCACTTAGGGCCCGTCTCTGCAAACGGGCCAATGGGCTTTACAATGAAATACATGTAGTAACAAATCATCTATGCCCCTTCCTTCCCCCCCCCCCTCTCTCTCTCTCTCTCTCTCTCTCTCTCTCTCTCTCTCTCTCTCTCTCTCTCTCTCTCTCTCTCTCTCTCTCTCTCTCTCTCTCTCTCTCTCTCTCTCTCTCTCTCTCTCTCTCTCTCTCTCTCTCTCTCTCTCTCTCTCTCTCTCTCTCTCCTCTCTCTCTCTCTCTCTCTCTCTCTCTCCTCCTCTCTCTCTCTCCCTCTCTATCTCTCCTCGCCCCTTTCTCCCCCTCTCTCTCTGTCTATCTGCCCTCAAGGTCTCTTTCTCTCTCTCTCTCACCTTCCCCTCTCTCTCCCTCTTTCTCGCTCTCTATCTCTCTCTCTGAGCTCTTCCTCACATGTTCTTACAAGTTACTTCAGTGATGTCCAAAACATTTTTTTTTATTTCCTCCACAGCATTTGGCAATGCAAAAACCACCAGGAATGACAACTCTTCTAGATTTGTAAGTAAACTAGAGTATAAGCCCATGCTAATCAATATTCAGTTAACCTGTGTCATGTCGCTAGCCAAAAGACCATAGTTTAAATATTTCTACAAAAGAAAAATTATTTGTATTAGACAGGCTATGTGTGTAAAATGTATCTCATTAATTGTGGAATTCATTTCTAACAAATACTTGAACTATCATTATTTTCCTTCCCTTATTGTCCTGATATTATTATGGGTATTTGACCTTGTAAATATGGTGTTTCATTTTCATGAGTGGATATAATCCCAGCCAGTATTCCTACATCAATCCAACATAGATTTGTACAGGATTCCTCTAGAGTTGGTAGGATTATAATGGGGGTGAATTTCCTACATCACACTGACAGCCGCATTATGTTCTAACCTGGTGTTTCACAAGGTGGGGCACGGCAATATTTTGGTGGGGCATGGCCCTTCAGAATGGGGTGTTGGGATTGTTTATAGGAATCTTAATTCACAGTGTATTTTAACTTAACTATGTAGATAAACTGTTGTTTATTTATGTGGTGTTGGTGCTTTTTGATTAAAACTTCTTTCAATGTATACAGACTGAATATATAAATATTTAAAAAATCTTTTTGTATACTGACTTTGTCTGATCATGGTGAGGCCCATATTTTCTTTTGAAAATTGAAGTAGGGCATGGGACAAAAATGGTTGAAAAATGCTATTATAGCCAGAAGATCTGGGTAGGAGCTTTGTTGTTCTTATGAGTAAATATGAGGTTGATCCTTTGCATCAGATTGACGTAAGGTCGCTGTCTGGAATATGTCAAGGAACAAGTGTCCATCAGTAAGATGAGAAATTAGCATTTAAATTATTATAAGTAAAGACATATACCAGATACTTGGGAAAGTCTGCTACCATCCAAAAAAGATGATGCAATCTGACAAACTGTATAGTATATTTCAATAGGCCACAGTCTGTGAGGTCATGGCAGGGCTTGGAATGAAGTTAAAATACGGCCAAAAAAAAAAGAAGAGTTGTATGTTACAAAGCCCTGGGTAGGGAACAATAAGAAACATTACAATGAACAAAAAAAAGAAAACTTCATTCTGATTCGTTGTAAATGTAATATTTCTTTATTATTTCTTATGTTGGGCTTTGCATGTAACATACACTCTTTTCTCTCTCTCTCACTTTCTTTTTTTCCCCGTATTTTAACTTTGTGACCCAGTCCCTGTCTGGCAGGATGTCTATGATAATTTGCTATGCCAGTTCTGGTTCTGTCATTCACTGTCTCTTGTCTCCTCAGGGCAAATACATGGACATTGAGTTTGACTTCAAAGGAGACCCAGTTGGAGGTGTCATTTCAAACTGTGAGTGTTCTATTTTTCTCTCTTTGTTTGTCTCTGTCTCTCTGTCTCTCTCTCCCCATCCCTCTCTCTCTGTCTCTGTGTGTGTGTGTGTGTTTTTGTTTATCTGTTATGTGTCACAAATGTAATAAACCTGCTTCCAGCTTTTTTCTTTTTTTCTATATTAATGTGGATCTATTCACAATCGGCCATGTGTTTGGAAGCATCATGAAACTGTTTGGGATTTCCACAAACTTTTAAACAAAAGAAGGTTGCCTTGTTAACTGCTCCCATTATGCATTCTCACTATATTTTGATAAACGCAATTTTGTTGCATTGATGAGATAGTGAATCCTGGCTGCATGCCATGAAAATTATAAACTATTTATATTTCACCTGGAAATCGACTGCAGGAAAAATCTTATTATCTGGAATAGTGAAGAATAACAAAGAAGGAAAATGCAAGGATGAAAAACAACAACAACAACAACAACAACAACAAAAAAAAAAGAAATCCACAGAATCAGATAATCACAGCATTGACATTATAAATGCATAATTAAAAGGTTAACTGAATTTATACTGATGAATTTATATTAATCTTCTGTCTTGATTTAATTTCAGATTTATTGGAAAAGGTGAGTTAGTGGATACAGTGAAGTTGTTCTGCCATTGTATTGCACCAGAATCGTTCATAAATTTAACACCCAAAGAGGATAACAAATGGCTTTGTTATATTTGACAGTGATATCATCTAATAGATTAATCATGTGAACATATTTTTTGTCTCACTAACTTTGTCTTATCATTTCACTGCCGACCAGGAAGACTTGTCTTTTGTGAAATTACTACTTTTCAGGAGAAGCAAAAAACTGTTTTATACCTGTTGCACATCCTAGAGAATAACTATTTATTTCAAATTGGTTCCTAAGAATAGGAAGCAGGTAATCGTTGTGTAACCCATCTAGGTAGACTGGCGTGGCTGAAAACTGTCACATATTAGATTTTAATTTTTTTGGAAAAATTTGACATATCATCTCTGCTAATGGCATAAGTCTTTTTTGACACTTTTGAGATATTAAAAAAAAAACGTTTCTTGTCCTGTCATTTGGTAATTTATGCCACTATGATTCTGTTCGATTATTGCATTTTCCTATAAGTGCATTTCTTTTTCTGTAATATTATCTGACAGCCCTCATGCTCAGGAATGCAATGGGCCGTCATTTGCCTTTTGGCATAAGTCTGACATATGCCATTATTGTAGAGCAGTGATGAGATGGCAGTTTCTTGGTCAACGATGATTTACCAAATGTTGATTATTTCATCAAGAACAGAATTTGTCATGGATTCTGTTTTTCTGTTCCAGTCTCGAGTGGTTTTCCAGAACAGCGGGGAGAGAAGCTTTCATATCTTCTATCAGTTGTTGCAAGGCATGGAGGAAAGCGAGTTAGGTAAGATGTACAGATTGCTACTGACAGTATCAATAGTCGGGCAGGAGAGAAGACAGGAGAGGCTAGAATCTACAGAAAGTGGGAAAATGCAAGGAGAGAGCAACTGAATAACATGAAAATAAAATCATAGAGGTTCATTGCCCTGATGACTGGCACTTTGCCTAGTTTTCACAGCATAACACCTTTTAGACATCCTTTGCATAATCATCCCAGTGAGACTTGATGTTGAGTGTAAACAGCATTGCAGTGAAAAGAATTTCGAAAAAAAAAAATTGCAAACTTGAATAAAAGCATATTTCACAAAATTTATCAGTACAGCTCCTTGCCTTGCAAGGTTGCACAAAACACAGTGCTGAGACCCTGAGCGGAATTACAAGCTCACAATAATTTTTTTAAAAATTTTTTTCAGAAAAACATTGGTTATGAGAATAAAAAGGCAGAGATTGAGATCATCTCAGGCAGCTGAAATCAGTGGTCTTAAGAAATTAACATAAAAGACAAATTTGATAAACCAGTAATGTAGCAGTCAGAGTTAATTTTCATGTTGAAAGTCACAGGCAGCTGAAATTAGTGGTATTAACATAAAAGGCAAAATTGATGAACCAGGGATGCAGTATAAAGAGTGACAGATCATGTGGTAAGACTATTGAATTTTGTTTGTAATTTACAGCTGAGCTGAAACTGGTACCTTTGCCAACAAACTACTCTTTCTTGAACAAGAGTGGCTGTGTGGAGGTGGACACTAGGGATGATGTGGCCGACTTTCATGCTGTCAAGGTGAATAGAATGAGTTATATCTTTTGATCTGGGCAAAGGGGTGGGGATGTGCGTGGTTTGTGCACGTTTGTGTGTGTGTGTGTGTTGTGTGATGGGTGGGGTTGGGCCTAGCACATGAATACTCAAATCAGAGAGGTGTAATGCACGAATACTCAAGTTCGAGAAACACCCCTCAGTAGTTCAGCTGCAATCCTCTCTCTGTATGGAGAGAAAGAATGGCAGTTGATTTTCCCCTGGCAGAGTGGTTGGTGTGGTGGCAGAGGTCACAGGTTGAGCCCTGCCTGAGTCACTTCTTTGTCTTCCACTTTTCTGAACACTAAGTTGTCGCACACTGCTAAACCGGTCACTTTTCTGAATGGAGCAAAGCAGATCACAGACTTTTCATACTTGCTCTGACATTATTGATGGAAATGAATGCTTGTCTCTAGGAGCAACTGGTTCTGATTTAAACAAAGAGGGTTTGGTTTGATGCTAAAGACAATCTCTTTATCTTATAAGAGGAGATTGACGTGTGTGAATTATTCCCTGATTTCACAGGCACACATGCTAAAATTACATGATTATTTCAACTCTCACATTTGACTCTCAAGTACCCAGTGTTGTATTTTTAAAATATGCCATTTGATGGCCAATGTATTATAGGTGAAACAATTTGTGTTTTCTTGAAAAGTAAACTTTACAGTAAATAGTTACACTTTTACCTTCATCTGGGTATTTTAAATCTTTTTATAAGTTTCCACATTTTTTAGTAATACAGTATTTTATGTCTGGACACAATTCGTTTAACTCTTTGAGTAGGCCTCCACAAGCTAATGAGCCTCTATTTTCCCTCATTACACACCATTTTCACCACTCTTCAAAAAATTTCTCCCATTTCTATCCTTGAATTATATGTAAAATACATGACTGGAAAGGTGTCCTCAAGAGAAAAACAACTAGTTGAAAGCATACATTAATTTATACCACTTTATTGCCACTTATGTTGTTGAACAAAACAATCTGATCGCCATTGATTCCATATGCATGACGCATTCAAGCATTGCACAGTGCATCATATACTTGATGCTTATGTAATGAGTTCAGAAGTTAATCACAGGTTTTTCATCTTGTCCTCTTGTTTCATCTTCAGACTGGTATGGACATCATTGGGTTCACCAGTGAAGAGATCCACATGGTCTTCCAGTTGTTAGCCAGCATTCTCAACCTGGGCAATGTGGAGTTCTCAGAGAGAATCAATGCAGATGGCACTGATGGCTGTGATGTGGTCAATATCCAGGGTGAGAATTGAGAATCCCTGGCCATGGTGTCCAGCAGTGGAGATGAATTAACAATTTGAAGATGATAGGGCCAATGATGGGCCTAATTGTTTCACAATGAAAAAGAAGATGGGGCCAGTTATTGGCCCAAATGTATTATAGTGAAAAAGACGAAGGGGCCGATTATTGAGAAAGCAGTTTTGATTAGTCATGTCATGATCTTGTAGCCATTCAGAAAGCTTGTTTCATTCAAGCTGCAGATCTGTTCATATCAGTGGCGGATCTTCCTGCCGTTGTAAACACATTACCGTTTCTTGTCCTGTGAACCCCCATCTTTCTAGACAGGTAACATCCAAAATACTCCATCTCCAAAGGGTTAATGATGATTTAATTAAGCCTCAGTGAGCACCAGTCAATTTTGATTGGCCAACTGGTTGGCTGGTGACATCATAACATTGAGTTCAGATGAGATCCAAGTAGTCCGTTAGTGCCCGGGGGTCACATTGAAACTCAATTTCATGACATCACTATCCGACTAGTCAGATAACAGTGGATTGTGTTTGGGGAATATAACAATCATAGGGCAGACTTTGTATCACACAAAACAAAGGAATTATTTTGGAGCACAGTGGTTTATACATATAGAGAAAGCAATCACAGTGGAACAGTTGTGTTTTATTGCTCCAAGATAAATCAGAGATAATGAAAAGAAGAAAGACATTATTTTTTGAAGGAATGATAAATCTACTTTATACAGGCCTTTTCCTGTTGTATTTTTATTTGTGAAATTCTAATTAAGCAAGCTCTAGGAATCAAAGTACACTAAAGTACCCCCAAAAAAACTGTGAAGGGAGGGAAATGGCAGTTGGCACACCGAGGCACTGTTAACTTCAAACTCAAACTCAGATTTCAACCTATGATGACATTAGACACATCAGTGCCAATGGTGCATTTTATTTGATTTTGATTTTTTTTTCTTTTGCCGTTTCAGCTGTGCAAGATGTATGTCATTTATTGGGCTGCTCACTGGAGACTTTGGCTGGAGCTCTGATGCAGAGAACTGTGGCTGTCAGAGGGGATATGGTGAAGACTGACCTCAAAGTAGGAGATGTGAGTATCAGCTTTTGATTGCTTTTGTCACACCAAACTTGATATCACAACACATAGAGCAGGCCCATGCATATAGTTACCCTTTTTCAGTGGCAGATCTATGTAAAACTAATAAAGCTTAAGCTTCACGGTCCCTAATCCCGGAGGAAACCATTTTTTCAATGTGACCCTTTGGACCTTGTTGGATGTAGCCCTATAGTTTGCTGGTTGCAAAAGTGACCCTATCAGTTCAAGCTTTGGGGTCCCAAAAATGTAGGTCTGCCACTGCCCTTGGCTTACTAGCAGCTTGTCTGTTATTTTGCTTACTGATCACACAATCTCGTGCTGTTGTGTCTCAAGTGTGTTTTGCAATATTTCATGGTAAGATTCCCCAATTCAGCCTAGTGTGAAAACCTTATACTGTACTTTTGATTTCCAATGGAGTAGTTTTAAGATAAAGGAAATCCAAAATCATGCAAATGCCGGCAATGCATGTGGTAGTACTCATCTGTTATCCTTGTATTTCAGAGAGGGGGGAAGGATTATACTGTATCCTTTTTAGATATGTGTAGCTGCCCTACGAAATGAGGTACTTTGTGCATTTTGGTGGTATGGAGATATTGGTCTCACCAAATAGGTTATTCAAAGCCCTTTCATTTGTTAAAAAAAGAAATATTGCTGTAATTTAATTAGCAGAGAAGATATGGCCTGTCAAAGACAGGAAGTGACAGAACCACAATTTGAGAAAAGCATTTTTAAAGTTTCAGCTTTTCGTCAAAATTATTGATGGTGACTCAATTCAAATTCAATTTTGAGGCATATGCACTTCTCAAACAGGATTATCATTTTGAAAAGGAATAGTAGAGATGTTAAGCTTTTCAAAAATACTGAAAACGCAAAATCAATAAAATTGACCCTATGATGCCTTTTATTGATTTTCTCGAATCGTGGTAGTGCCAAAATGTGCCTCATTTTGTCGGGCGGCCTACACATGTATAGGGTATAGGGTTAGGTTTGGGGTTACATTTTTGATAACACAATTCGGAAACATCTTAATGATGATTATAATTTCAATTAAAATCAAGCCATAGGTCTCCAGATTTTGAAAGCTTAATTAGTAGCTCAGAACATCCTGGTGCTGTCCATTTGGAATTAGAAAGGCCATCCAGCCAGAACAGCCACTTCCTAACTGTTAATGACTACTGTATCTTTCCAGGCCATGTATGCCAGAGACGCACTGTGCAAGGCCATCTACAACCGCATGTTTACCTGGCTGATCAGGAGAATCAATGACAGTATAAAGGTCAGTACATGCAGAGGCGAGAAATGTCAAGTTTCCGTTGAAGTTTCCTGACTGGAAAAGCTCTCTTCACATTGGAGTTTTCATCAAACTTGAGAATAGTCGGCTATTCCTAAAGCTGGCTTTTCATGGGTACAGAAATGTGTTTTGTTACATATGAATACATTCTATTTCACTACTTGAAGGATTTTTGCCATTTCCATTATGTTCCCGTTTCTGTACACATGAAACCCAGCTTTATGAATGCATATTTACACTACCAGACCATACATGATGATGCCTTTGTTTTTATTTGTCTAAATTTAGCATACTGCGTGATCATTTCAACAAAGGCTCGTACTAAAACAATACATACATTCATGCAGATAGGCAAAAGAAGCTGTTTAGAATATCACAGAAATTGCTAATACCCACTTCTTGTTGTACAAATAGACTTTTAAACATTGAGAAGTTAAGTGAACTGGTTGACATAGCAGTTAGTGCTGTCTTGACCTGTCCAATAAATGCATCTGCAGCACTTGCATTGAACATGACACACATTCCAATTTGGGGCTTAATGGTACATCAGCATGATAACAGCCACAGTGCACCTTTCATGTTTGTTTTTGGGATGCCTTACTGTAGCTTGATTCTCAGAGTTTCATCAAGTAAGATTTCACATAAACAAACAGATCTTCTGGTATTTTCCATATTGTATGTGCATTTTTGTCTTTTTGAGAAAATGAGGATAGAAATTTTGAAGAATTGTGTAAAATCAGAGCACAACTTTATGTCACAAACACATACCTGGAAAAGTTTTTAACCGATTGGAGTAACACTTATACATAATGAAATTAGGATTGAGAGAACCATATCCATGACAAATCCCCAAAATCCTCAAAATATCACATACAGCTATATGGCAGATACTGCACTAAATATAACAATGTGATGGGAAAAGTTCCGCATTTTTTTTTTTGTTACATATTCCAAATGCGTGACTGTTTTCAAGTTTGACACAAGAGAAAAATGCTTTTGTCTTGGCACTGAACATGGTGAAAAGGTTTTTCACACATCTTGGTTCCACTACTATAACTGATTGCTCTTATGAAACTGCCAGTTGATTCAGTGAAATAATTATGTTGAGTGATGTTTCAATTATAGGATGCACGACTGGAGTATCAGGATTTAGATGAGTCGGTAAATATTTCTTGTGTGGTATTTCATAATACACCTATCTTTCTAATTCTTTGCTCTTAGAAATATAGCCAGCTGACTAAACGTAGGAGGCTTTTCATGCTGTTGAAAAGAGAAAAAAAATTAGAATTTGATCTCAATACAGCAGCACTTTTGAAAGAATGGTTTATGAAAAAGTTTTTCATGTAATTAATCCTGAATATGAATCTTGAATCTTGTTTCTGCTACTGAAGGAATTCTGAATGGGGGGTCAGGCATTTATAGAAGCATAAAAATTGTAGGGATATAAAGTTATTCTCGGTAGAAAGCCAGGAGACCACAGTAAACTAAGATGAAAGTTTGATACCTTGAAGTATTGAAAAATGTGAAACAAAGCATGCAACACGTGTAAAGAGGAAGGCTGTTGTTGTATAGACGAAAATTGTTAAACATAGAGGAAACAAAATTATATCATCATGGTGCTGACATTTTTGCCTAAGTCATTTTGTGCACTTCTGAGAAAATCAAAAAAAAAAACAACCTTATATATTCTTTTGCAATGCAGTCAGACCTAGGCCAAAATGACTCGAGGTAAAAGTGGCCATCGTCCACGTTGGCTGAAACAACCCCAGAACCAAAGTGGCCTATGTCTATGAATGAGAGGCCATTACAGAAAGTTTTATTTTCAGGATAATTGCTTGGCACTTTTGAATGATACTTACATTAATAAATGCACCATGGATAGGGCAATGACGTATCAGGTACATTCTGTTTTGGCCTAAGTCTGACTTAGGCCAAAAAGTTAGCACTATGACGATATGCAGTATGGATTGGAATTCAGTCCATCAGCTTGCAGGTTGATAAATTTACAATGTATGCATATATAGATATTTTTTTTATTTTTTTTTGGAAGCCACAATATGGAGCTCATATATTAGCTGACACCACATACTCTTTTCATTCCAATGTATATGCACTTTTAAGTTTACTTACCTAAACCAGGCTTTTACCAGGTATCCAGACACCTTCTGATTTATCTGAAAACACTACAGAATAGGTTGAATAGGGTTGACTTAAAGATTGGTCTTAATTTCCACTTTGAAGTATGCCAGTACATTTTCATAGTGGGTCTTGGCATAGACAAAACCAGACCCTTCAATTGCTTTCATATTTTTTTTTTTCATAACTCAGAAAAAAGAATTCCTGTTCAAGTGTATGAAAATAAAAAGCCTTCCATAATGATATCAAGTACTCAGCCTTTAGAATTGTTCTGGGATTGCTGAGGAGAAAGGAAACATCCCATTTTGAGAAAATATTATTGACAAGCACATTAATCATACCTCTTGTTTTGTGACCCATTCTCACAAAAGAAATGACGTTTTCTTTCCGGTTGAATTACTCCAGTAATTAATAAGACAGCTGTAAAGCAGCAGAATCTTCTCTCTTTATCAGTGGACAAATCTCTTGAATGTGACTCAGGACTCTGTTGACAGGCAGAATATTCATATATTTTATTTTCAATTAGACTTTAGATAATATCAAATTACAGGCTTTCGCAAATGCTCCATTCCTGTGTGGATTTTTTTCTGTACGTTTAAGTAACAGAGAGTTACGGTACCATCCTGATTTATTTTAGGTGATAGTAGTTTGGGACAGACCTGAGAAATTGATATTTTGTGATGAATGTTGATAGTTTATTTAATCAAGTTTTGTGAATAATTTTGATAAAATGTCACGTCAGATATTCATAGTCCAGTTGCCATCAGTACTATGGTTTCATCGATCTTCTCATGCACTGTCCCAGCCAGCATCCCTACATCAATGTGGCGTAAATTTGTAACAGATTTCTGTAGGGTTATTAGGGCTACTGTTAGGAAAATTTCCCACATCAACCCCAATGGGTGTGCGATGTCATACCAGGAAAAGTGAAAACGTTGTCACATTTAAAAATAGACTTCTCAAAACTGAATTGTTTAGAACTGATTTCATTGAAACTAATTAAACTTAATGATGTGCGTTTTCGGAGGTTTGACAATGAGACTAGATCAAGTGTTTGTTATTGTGTGTGACTGTGAGTGGGGGCATGATGAATTGATTTTATGTTAATCCTGTTTCTGATTTTAGTTCAGCGCCTTAGAGCATACCATTTTTTGTGGATTTGACACAAGTTAATCGTTACGTGACATGAAATAATCAGCAGATCTACATCAGAACAATGTGATTTCTGTGAGCAAACCTGACGTCAGTTTTACATAATATCAGATTGACATAGGCATTGCTGGCTGGGTTGTGGATGTGAGATTACACATTACATAGAAATTGTACAACAGCAATCCCATGTATTTTCATCTCTCTACCTAGTTTTCTTTTGTCCATTTTTGACTCATCATATTCTTTTACTAGTGATATTAGATCATAATATTTAAACATCCAGCTTTTATTTAATTATTTTATTTTATTACTGATGAGCTTTCTGACTGTACTCGGCACCACATAGCAGGGTTGTTTTCTTTTTTTTCAATTCATTTCTGAGTTTCTTTCTTATTTTTGTTCCATCTCTCTTTCTCTGGCTAATTTGCTTTGGAAAGTAGAAATAAGCCGCATAAAAAGTATACAGAACATTCTTCAGGTCTTTGTTTGGAGCCAACAAGCCATAGGCTGAGGCCCCTGAGAAGCAAAGATATCTTCAGATCTTTGCTGTTTCTGTCTCGGTAATGAGACCATGTTTTAGGGGTTTTTTGTTTTTTTTTTGCTAGCCAACGGCTCTGTACTGGGTGGTGGCCATCAGTGAGCCTATATTTTTGGGACCCCGAAGCTTGAACTATCATGGGGCCCCTTGGCAACCAGCAACGATAGGGCAGCATCCAAAATTCACTCATTACAAAAAGTTTCTTTGGGGCCCCTCTGGGATTAGGGGCCTAAAGCTTGTGCTTCATTAGTTTCATAGTAGATCCGCCACTGGCTTTAGCAATGCTATTTTAAGAGCAATATGCATACGATCACAGAAAAAAAATTGTCAGCCTGGATTGTGGAAAGAAATGACTTAGCATTGTATTATGGAAAGACGACACTGAGACATGACGGCACACTTTGAGAACTCCCGCTCCATATAGACAAGCTTTAAGTTTTAGTTTTGGTGTGATGGCATGTCAACACAATCACAGCCACTTGGCATCTTTTGTGATTTTCTGGGTACCTATTGTGGCTTGGTTCTCAGAGCTTGATCAGTTAAAATGTCACAGATAAGAATACGCCGGGCAGAAGGTGCATTGAACAGTGAAAATAGAGGGCTGCAAATAGTGGTGCTCATTATATTAGCTTCTGCTAAAGGAACTGCTTGTCAGGCAAAGTACTAAAACTTACTGAAAATCCAGTACTACTGAGATCTCTGAGCTTACAGTGACATGGGTCCTTTTCCTCTGGCATTAGCTATTACAGACTCTTGATTCAGGTTCTCTGTCTACTTTGGTATTTCCACTCATTTCTACATGCACATTATAATCTCATATTCACTCAAGCAAATGGCTACTAAAACAGATAGTTTCACTTACTCTGAAATAAATTCGTGACTGATTCAAACTTCAAAATAATCATTTTGTTTTTTTCATTTCATTTGTCATCTTTATTTTCAGTCAGTTAGTATCTGAATTAGGTCTCGGAGTAATCACTTTGTTTTCCATTATTTGTCAACTGTATTTTTAATAAGCTAGTGTCCGAATTAGATCTCAGAGTAATCACCTTGTTGTTTATCTTATTTGTCAAAACTATATTTTCATATTATTGACTTGAGTCTTTTCTTTTATTAAAACCCATCCCCCAAAATTATAATAATAAATAAAATGAAAGCCAGATAATGCACTGTGTAAAAAGATTGTTCTTTTAACTGCACATGAAGACTGTGTGAAGGGCGGCAGCATCGACTGTTATTGATCATTTGTTTTAGTTTGACAAATCAGACATTGCGTCTCAAATATTTCAAGTTGTTGTTTTGGGACAAATATGATATGAGTGAAGATGAACAATTTGTCAAAATTTTTGGACAGTATTATGTATAATCTATGTCAGATTTTTTCTATTGTTTTTTGACAAGACATTATGAATAAAGTGAAAACTTTGTCAAAATTAAGAAATGATACCAGTGTAATGAGAAGCAAGAAGAAAGCCTTTCAAATCAGATTTCAGTGGGGTCCTTCGTGTGCATTCCACTGCTAGGTTGTTTAGGTCCAGTCTTTGGATAGAATAGCAAACTGTGTTATTTATCCCCAATGCTGAGTGAAGCTGCAGAGATGCTACTTGTCTGCCAGCATATGGCATTCATATCCTGTGTATATTTTTTGTTTATTTGGAAAAAGTTAGTTTTGATGAGATTGTAATATGTCATAATACAATTTATGTCATTTAGTTTATGTCCTGATAACAAGTCTCACACTTCTCACTTTTAATGTCAGTGCTATGTGCTGCTATAGCAGTTTGGTAAATGACTCAAACTTTCCGTAGAGAAACTGAATCATATATTTATAGCTTGGACAAAAAAGAGACTGGCATTGATGACTGAAAGACTCTCATTGAGTTGCATATTTATATAAAAGCTTATCTCATCTCTCATTTTCAAATGACTTGGACAGTTCAGTTGAGAAAGACAGGGGAGTCATTCAGATTGTTTCTTTCTTCTTTTTGTAAATGGAGTTTATAATGATACCAAGCTGGAAAGAAAGTAATTCTCATTTTCATTCAGATTTTTCAGTTCCTTGCAAAACTTTCTGTCAGAAGTACTCTTATCTGAGGCTGTAAGCATCGGGTCGTTTTCAGTTTTTCATTTTTTTAAGATGTTTGAAATCCATTTAAAATAGCAAACTGGAATATATACATTATATGCCATAGACCCATCAGAATTAACTGTCTGTCCGTAGGTGAGGGAAGACCTGGAATCCAAAGCCAAAGTGATGGGCGTCCTTGACATTTATGGATTTGAGGTGTTGGAGGTGAGTTTACCCATAGGGAAATCCTTCTTCCTCCCCCCCCCCCCCCCCCCCACAAACAAAAAACAGTGAAGTAATACCACAACCAATTCATTAGTTGGAGAAGCTAAACACATTAATCACAGAATTTTAACTTCACATTATTATTTTCTCATTAGTAACAAATAAGGATTGCTATGTTTTAGTAAAATTTGATCATTTTCATTCCAAATAACATTTCTTTAAAAAAAAAAGGAAAAACCAAAGAAATCTTGAATGACTTACTCATAAATGTCCTTCAGAGATGGAAAATTAAAAATATTCATGGGACAGAGTATTGAGTACGATGTCACTTGCACTGACTGTCTCTTATAAATTTAATTTTGATTATATCATTCATTATCGTCTTCAGAAATGCAAAGCAAAAATTATCTGTGTCACAGAGCATCATGACTGTGTCAGGTGTTCTGACTTTCCCGCACACAAACATAGTCTTGAATAAATCCCTTACATTGTCTTTCAGAAATAGAAACTAAAAAATTATCCATGCCACAGAGCATCATGATTATGTCGGATGTTCTGACTTGCTCTCAAGTGCATCTTCTGGGAGTCAGACTGATCAGAATCCATCTTCTTTAAAACTTCTCTAAATGATGGAGGGTACAGTATTATCTATTAATGTTTGAATGAGCCAGCTGTTGTATTGATTGCTGCTGTGGATCATTATTTTCTTGTTGTCATTTTAGACAAACAGCTTTGAACAGTTTATCATCAACTATTGCAATGAGAAACTGCAGCAGATCTTCATTGAGCTGACTCTCAAAGAGGAACAAGAGGAGTATGTGCGTGAGGTGGGTCATCTTGTCAGTGCCTTGTGCCGATAGTTAACTTGATAATGTTTAAAAAATGTAAGATGGTAGCTGCTGTGGCGGACCTACATTTTTGGGATTCTGAAGCTTGAACTGTTATGGGGCTCCTTTGCAACCAGCAATAGTAGGGCAACATCCAAAATTCACTCATTAAAAACAGTCTCTTCAAGGCTCCTCCATGACTAGGGGCCCTGAAGCTTAAGCTTTATCAGTTTTGTAGTAGATCCGCCACTGGCCATGTATGGACTTCACAGACATCAGTGAGAGTAATGCATTGAATGGTCACTGGTACATGGTTGTATGCCTGATAGACACGCTAGTCAAGAGTTTGCATCATGTAGTGTTGTACTTAACCTTCTCACATCACATGACTTACATGCTTCACCTACCCTCCAAACGCACTTATTTCATAATAAGTATTCCCTTTAGATGCAAGATTTTGGGGTAGGTATAAAAATTCTGAAAAAATTTTATAGTTAACTTATGACAAGCATTTTAAGGTATTAATAGGAGTAAAACAATGTTTTGCACACAAACAGATTTACAGTGTGTTTATACAAGACTTTTCAAGCTCAGAATTTGAGTGTTGTGGTAGGAAAGGTAAAGTCTTTGAACTGAAGCATGCAGCATGTCAGTGGGTAAAAAAAATGGGTCAGTCAGATGCGGCATGAAAAGGTTATTGATGTGGACACAGGACAGCATGAGAAACAAACAGCTGACATGACATGTTCAGACTCTTAAACTGTGATTACCATTGATAATGACAAGATTCATTAAATTAACCCCCCCCCCAAAAAAAAATGAATCGGGTTCATAATTTTATTTTGCCGACTTTGAAATTAGCTGAAATACTGTCTCTGGCCTAAAATATAGAGAGCACAACATTACGTGATTTGAATGTGTTTTGACATTGAGCTTTCCTCTCTCTTCGGCCTTTTTTTTTCTTTGGCCATGTGTTGGTTCACTATGCAAATTGCATGTTTTACCATCAAATTCATGAACCTGAGCCATTGCAGTGTCCAAATGACTTTACTTCACTGTTTTCGTTTAGGGCATTGAGTGGATCCATGTGGAGTACTTCAACAATTCAGTCATCTGTGACCTGATTGAAAAGGTGAGTGAAGAAAATCATTTAGAAGTTTGTTCTTTAGCAAAGAAAGTCGATAGTAAAGTTTATGGAGCATTTGTTTCGCTTCCATTTTGACATTCATGTCTCATGCTGGCAACAAGTTTACTGGAGGATGTTTCAAAGTTTTGGTCACATTTGTTATTCTTGGATGTGGCAAAAACTTTCTTGTTTATAACTTCAAAAGTACCAAAGATGTATTGATACATCATCTTGTGAGAATATAGACCTCACCATCAGCATTGGTAAGATAGGCTTGACGTAAAACCGCCCAAATCATCCACATGCCAGTATGTGAGATGGACACCAATCTGTTATGCATTTCAATTACATTTTTCAGTGAGATGTATGAAGATAAATCAGCCCAGTAAAACAGAAAAAACAAACCATATTCACATAACTCTAATTTTCTACAGGATATTAGGGTGTGTCTTTGTTGCAGTTCCTTCATCTTTGAGAGTGTGAATATTATATAGCATAAACATTAGTCATTGTGGATTGATTTTGTTCTGATAATCCTATTAGGAAATGACACTGTGACTTTTCCCGTGTCAAAAAGAATGCTAGTTGTGTTTCCAAAGTTTAAATAGTCATATAGATGGCTGGATATCATTCTACTGTATGTTTCCCTGATACTGAATAAAAATTTTACAATGCCCATTGCATAATTTTTGTTTTCCTGTTTTCTTTTCCCTTCTTTCTATCCAGCTGCCAGATTGTCTAACTAGCAGATGATGGTAACATGTGTAACGAGAAAAATCTACCTGAAAGATTAAACTTTAGTCACTTTCATTCTTTTTAATTAGCAATGTTCTTTTTGTCAAACTTTAAATAGTAAAATTCCTATTTCTCTGAAATTCATAACTACTCTGAGTGACAAAACCAAGATAACATCAAAAATACATTCTGTTTCAGCCAAATTTGGGTATCTTAGCCCTGTTGGATGAGGAATGTCTACGACCTGGCAACACCTCAGACAAAACGTTTTTGGAGAAGCTGGATGACAGATGTGCCAAACACCCACATTATGAGAGTCGCAAGTGCAAGAAGAATCAGTCAGACAAATCTCTGCCTCATGATGCCTTCAGATTGCGCCACTATGCTGGCAATGTACGGGCATTTATTACTTATAATGTCTAGGACTCTGTACAATGCCAGATCCAGGTTTTTAACAAACCGGCCATCTTTTACTTTAACAGTTTCCCTGGTATCATGGCCACAATTTTAACCACAATCCTCATTCCTCACTGGTAATTGGTTTTATCTGCTGAAATACAGCAATCACACAAGCAAAGTCTCCTTTACAGCATTGGGTAGTAATTAAACCCAGACAGACCCTCACAACATTAATGGCATTTGTTGATGGCGTTTCACATTATGATTGTCCTTTTGTCTGTTATATGCTTAAGGATATTTAACCAAAGAAAACTCACTTGTAGAACATGTTTATGGGTAGTGTTGGCAGGACTTCTGTTTCCATGAACAACTATTTCCAGGAAAAGGGATTTGATTTTACTTTCACATATGTTTATCACATGTTCTGCAAGACTCCTTATCATTCAGTTATTGTCACATGTATTCCTTTTTGTTTTGGGATACTAATTTCATAATTAAATATGATCCACACAAAATCATAAGAAATCAGTATGATTTTTGACATTTGCATCACTGTCTGTAAACTCGGCATTGTGTGGTGGAAAAGCTTATATCGTTAATGTCAGGAGAGTATTTTTTCCCCCCATCCCTGGAATAAAACCACTGGTAGAATGGGTAATAATAGTCGGTGAATGGGGATCCAAAAGGTATAGCAGAGCTTGTAGTATTTCTGCTTTCTTTGTATGGATTATCATTACATTATTAGCTATCAAGGGTTGGCAGCCAGAATGTTTTATGTCCAAAATAATCAAATTTGTAACCTTTATAAATTTCAAATAATTGCAAAAAAGTCAACAAGGTCACATGCATAGTTTTGTCAGGTAATGAAGTCAAGTCACACACTTTGTGTCTTGGATTTCTACATGCATTTAAAAGCAGTGAATAAAGCTGGACAAAATACATTCTGGTTGATAAACCCTTAGTATATTTTCGTGTAGACGAGGTGTAGAATGGGAAACTTGCACAAGGACTATAATGATATTTTAATTGTTTGATTAACAGGTCCTGTACCAAATTGTGGGATTCATTGACAAGAACAATGATCTGTTGTTCCGAGACCTGTCTCAAGCGATGCACCAGTGCACACATCCCATGCTCCAGGAACTGTTCCCAGAAGGTAAGTGTAGCACCAATGCACACATCCCATGCCATGGCTCAAGTAAACGGAATGGGAGATGTTCATTAAAAGCAAAGCATTTATCCCATAGACATAATGGACGTTGCTTTGCTGGCTTAACTCAGGGGCATAACAGATTGTGTGAATGTAATGCCCACTTATTTCACTGAACAAAGACTCTAAGATGTTGTGTTGAGCTCAAGATATTAATTGTTTGTCAAACATTCATAATTTTGTCTTTTTTTAATGTTCTTTCTTCTTACTGTAATTTTGTAATCATTTTTTTTTTATAACTGTAATTTCTACATTTGAATATTTCAGGAAAACCCACTGCTAATTCACTGAAAAGGCCTGCTACAGCTGGTTCACAATTCAAGGTAATTATACTGCCTTTTTCTTCATGCCAACACAATTGAAAGATAACTTCCATCAGATCATTTGAGACCCTTCTGGAGTCTACTGAATTTCCCAATCAGGAGAGGTTGGCGGAAATAAGAGAGGATGCATAGCCCCAAGAAGGAATAGCAGCATTGATGGAATAGAAAAGGCTGGCTTTCAACAGAGAGGTGTCAGTATTTTTACCACGAAATAGACAACCCCGTGACTTATAAGGTCACCCTTTGAGAAACTTGAGTTTTTGCCTGGATATGAGTGGCAAAAGAACTACATCCGTGTTCATAAGTCCGGCAGAATGCGTTACGTTTGTTGGTTGTTGTGGCACTCATTTTTTTTTTTTTTGCCACTGGCAAGAGCTAGAAACTGGAATTTTTACAGCTTTTTTCGTAGGGCAAGGCTCATTGATGAGGGGAGACAATTAAAGAATAACCACTTTTTTTTTTTTTTAATTGATTGGTTGCATTTTAATATCTGGTGCTGGAGGCAGTTGCAATAATGGCTCAGAAGACACTACTTCAGACTGAAAAAAAGCTGGTTAAAAAGTCTGTATATGTGCAGAGCAGGCTGTGTATTTGAGAGAAGACAGAGATCAACAGAATTACAATTTTAGTAACTGGCATTGAAGCTGTGGTCATGTGCCAAAATTTTATTATGTGAAGGGCATGTAATATTGCAGTGGTTGATACATTTCAGCAGTCTGGCTTGAAGAAGTCAAAAAAGTGCAATTGCAACTTTTGAGATAAACAGTTTGGTCATGACACAGACAATTTAGATAAGCCCAGCAGAAAACTGTCATGGATGCAAGATACGTTCAGGCATTTTTTTTACCGTTGTGGCTTCTGTTGTTTGGAAAGCAGAGAGAGTGCAAGCATGGATTTACATGAGATATTTCTTGTTTGCTATTTTGAACTGATCTTTTTGATTTCAGATTTCAGTGACAGAATTGATGAAAAATCTCAGCTCAAAGAGTCCTAATTACATCAGATGCATCAAGGTAAACAGAACATAGTACACAACTAACAGTGTACCCAGCCAGCAGTCCCCTATATCAGTCCGACTTTATAGGATTTGACTTCCAGTTTGCTCAAAGGAATGACATCGTTCCTATGTAGATCCATTGGCTTTGAACTGTGCCACCATCAGTTTGAAGTAGGAAATCCACTTTTGCAGTAATCCTGCCAACCCTGCAGAAATTCTATACTAATCTACATTAGATTGATATTGGGATGCTGGATGGAGAGCTGGTCATATTAACAGTGCATCATTAAACAACGTTCAGCTCTTAACTCATTCGCTATGGTAAACCAAATATTTGGCTCATGAATTTTCACTTTGCTACAGAAAGCTGAATATTCGGCTCAAGTGGACACTGATTTTCCAACACTAATACCTAAATCAACTTCTCAAAATACTGAATCTCATCCTGGTTCATTGATTTTCCTTTACTTTAAAGCCTAATGTATTATGTCCTGTGTTTATACTGAGTGAAAGAAAAAACATCTTTGAACTCTGTCTGAATTTTAAACTGGATAGTGTTGAGAGTTCCTGTCCACACCCACAAAACTTACTGCAGGGAATGAGTTAATAAGGTTATTCAGGGCAGGGCTTTCATGATGTAAAATATAGTGGGTCCATCAGCGTTATGTGGGTGTGGCCTATGCTTGGTATTACATTAATTAACACTATTGAATTAAAATGATATAAATGTAAAGAAAGAGAAAGGAAAAATGCATTTTGCTGAACCATAAATAACAAGACAATTTTAATCCCGTCCATGTTTATCGTTTTACATTTTCCTCATAGAAAAATAGTATACGTTTATCTGCTGTGAAATGTTACACCATTTTTAGAGATGTATTTTGCCAATTTTCTTTCTTTACAACAGTCCATCATCTTAACATATTTCTCATTTGGTATTTATTTAACCATTGTATATGAATTTTTACCTCCATTGGCTTTTGCTGAATAGCCTTTTAGTTGTACACTATGCCATTTTATGTACATTACCTGTAGTATTTATTGTCTAGTTTGTTTGTTACCTCAGTATAAAAGTAAATAATAAATTTAGCAGAACAACTTTAGAAAAAAAAACACAAAAAAAACAGAACTAAACAATATGTTCTAAAAGTTAAAAAAAAAAAGAAAAATTTTGAATCTGTGGTTGTCTTTATTTTTTCTGCCTTTTTTTTTTTGTTGTAAATTTGCTCATCACATTTAATACTGTAACTTCCCCATGAATACGCTCGTCATCCAAAAGTATGTTGACATGGGAAAAACTAATGGTGATCAGTCTTTGTAGTGACAAAAACACAATTGTTTTGTTTTGCTTGCAGCCCAATGATTTCAAAAAGCCACACGACTTGAACAGGGAAATTGTAAAACATCAAGTGAGATACCTGGGGTAAGTCATCAGGAGTTATCATTGTCAAAGAACTATATTTTCTACTCCCTAAGCACAACTGTTGTTGTTATTCACTAGGACGGTGGTTCTCAATGTGAGGGATATCGCCCCCAAGTTTGATTTCCTGGGGGACAAAAAACGATGAAGAGGCAGAGGATTTGGGGGCAAACACAGGGCAGTCACTGACTTGTTCAACAGCACACGTACATGGGTTTTATGAACAGAAAAATCTTCCCCCCTACCCTTTTTTTTTTTTATATAAAGCATGCTTTGTTTTATACTGAATATTCAACATGCCCAAAATGGTTTGAAAAAAACTTAACATTGTAATTTGTGTGTCATTTGCCTTCTTGTAACTGTTGAAAGCCTAAGGGGGTGATTGCCTGAAAAGGTTGAGAATCACTGCACTGGGGTATTCATTTGTGAGAACTGAATATAAACTGTATCTATGGAAATAAATTTGTTTTGTTACAGTTTATGGATTTGAAGGAACGGAACGAAAGGTTGGTATGTTTCCCTGAAATAATTCTGCTTACCGATATCTCTGCTTCTCAAGTTTGCACATGGTGGGAGAGCTCTCAGTGATCAACTATAAAATAATTTTACCAGCACTTAACCCCCAAGATTGGCACATACTAGTGAACCAACATGGGCATTTGGGGCCAAGGTCATTTCAGAGCTTGTTTCTGATTTGGTTCTTAAACAATTCTAGATGACGGCCAGCTTGTGAGAAAATGAGATAATATTCCAAATATAATAACCAACAGTTTGCATGATACACCTTTTCATGGTGTGGAGAGAGCCTTTGAAAGGTTAGTCTTTGTGATCCTGACCAGTGGTTCACTGGTTAACATATTCTTGTCATAATGCCTTTGATTTGGAAGAAATATAGTGAGGAATAAGATGGTAATTTCATCTAGAAGAGGTCATTGGAACGTGAAAACATGTCTTAAGCACGGCACGGTCAGCATGACCCACCCATGTTTGTACACCTGCTGCCGCGAACATTTGCGAACTGGAAACCATATATATATACACCCGGCATAGCGTAAGGGTTAAAATCCATGTGACCCCTTGTCACTTTGGTTGCTGGCTCAAATATTTCGTGCAACAATACACTGTTGAGTTCAAAATTTAGGCCTCACAAATAGCAGGGGAGGCAAAAGAGAAGTGACCAATGTCTTTGTGCTCCCCACTCCCTCATTTAAGAAATTCAACAAACCCCTCCAAAAAAATATCTTAGAGTAATTGATGACATTCACAGAATGAACCAAATATCTTATATCTTTTCTACTGATGTAATGGATCATTGAGGAGGCGTCCTTGCATTTTTTTTTGTATTTTTTTTTTTTTTAGACTGATGGAGAATGTTCGTGTGAGAAGAGCAGGCTATGCTTTTCGCCAAGTTTATCCAGCATTCCTGTTCCGCTACAAGATGCTTGCGAATGAAACATGGCCTCACTGGTCAGGTGACCCCAAGGCAGGCGTTGAGAAAATTCTTCAGGCTCAGAATATTCCACAGGAGGAATTTGCATTTGGCAAGACCAAAATCTTCATCAGGAACCCCAGATTGGTAAATGACATGGTCAATATTGTACAAGGTTGAATAACAGCTGTACTTGTTTAATTAAGGAAGGCAAAGATTACACAGACTTTTTGCTGCAACCAGACCAGCACAAATTTAAGTAAAATTGCCTACATATAGACTTGCTGGACACAACCTGTCATTCTTCGAATTTTAAGAGCAACATTTACATGCCTTGAGTGAATAACTGACAAAAAGCAGTGTTCTTCTTTTCAAGTTACGAAAGATTGCAGGCTGGATGGCAAAGATTTGCACTTCAGCTGTTTCTGTAGTATTCAAAGAAATCAGAAAACAGCAAAATACTGAAGTGCAAATTTAGGAGAAATGCCTTTAGGGTGAAGAATAAATTGTGACCTCCACATTCCCTTTGAGTATTGAGGACTTTCTTCATAGCCCGGTGGATTGAAACAAAATTCAACCTCTCTTTCCAAAAAGCCTATTGAAGGGTTTCAGTGGGTCAAGTAAGAAATGTGGCAAAACTGTGGCAGTATATTGGAAACAATGAATGTCAAATTTTCCCAGATAGATTTTAAAACCCAGTTTGAATTCATTGCCTGTGTTCATCTTTTTGTATGACGGAAATGTTTGTTTCGTTTAAAGCCTTTTAATATGCTCCTGGTTCTTGTTGAACAGACATATTTGTTTTTGTAAAGAAATTCATTTTACCTGTTTTTTCTGTCTTCAGCTCTTTGACATGGAAGAACGTCGTCGGGACCGCATGCATTACCTGGCCACCATGATCCGAGCTCTTTGGATGGGATTCAAAACCAAGAAACAGTATCAGCGTATGAGAGCCAGTCAGATTCTGATATCTGCCAGATACAGAGGTTACAGGGTAAGTCAATGACTGTCACGCACCAGGAGTGGGAGGACTTCAGGCTAACCTGACCTTAAGGAATACTTCTGTGTTTATATATAGCCAGCAACCGTAGGTCAGTCGGACTACATCACAGACTAGGGATAAA
Organism: Onchidella celtica; assembly: GCA_963931925.1. Lineage (NCBI taxonomy): Eukaryota > Metazoa > Mollusca > Gastropoda > Systellommatophora > Onchidiidae > Onchidella > Onchidella celtica. Next base: position 36,648,597 of record OZ007582.1, on the reverse strand, counting down.
CCAGACGGGACATTCCCATTGTGTGACGTCACGAAACATCGTTCTAGCGTGACCTCAAATTCGTCTACTGCTAGCCTTCCGCCATCTTGGAAACACTGCTAGTCCTAGGTCCTAGTCAGACACTCATGGACATCAGCTCTGTTTAAACTGATATTGATAATCTTTAAATTCTTTGCAAACCAGTGACATTTATGTTTGGAAATAAAACCAAACATCCCAAACGCACTGAATTGTGTTTCAAATTCTCTTGTAGCCACAATCGAGTCAAAAAAAAAATACAGTCACCGATCACTGTGATTGCTAACACTGACAGTGACCGTGTCAGAGAGTGTTCAATCGCACTAGATTTATATTATAAATAACATAGGCTACCTACCTCTCTCTGTCTTTTTCTGGATTTGGATAGTTATGGAATTTCAGGCTTGCTCCAGTACTAGGATCAGTGGAAGTCTTGGAGTTAGAGCTACAATTAATATAAGAGGAATAACGAGCCCTTCTTGTCGCCATCACGTAAACAATATGGCATCGGGATCAGTGTTCCCAGATTTTTTTTTTTAAAAACCCGTCAAAGTTACAAAAAAAGTAGCCCAAAAACCGCCAAACTGACAATTTTTTTCCAGCCCAAACCCGCCAACCGAAAATAATCATGTTTTATTGAGGTAAATAAACAAGTAATGGTAATAACTAATGTGTCTATGGATTATTTGCCTCTAATCCTAGCAGTGTGTTAGAAATACATATTATATGCGATATAATAAAAGTAATGCTCTACAGTCTTGCTTCAGAACTCATGCGCACCAGAACACTGCGCACCAAACTGAACACTTGATGCGGTTACTTTTTATGAAATGCACGGTACTATAATTATATTATGAAACAAACATGCAAAAATACAGATGTTACATAGCAATAAACATTGTTATTTTTTTTAAATACATGCTTGAAGTAAACAACTTTTGATTATAGCCATCAACTTTTGATTATAGCCATCATCTTCCTTATCTCAATTGCCACCTTCCCGCCAAATTTAAGGCCTGAAGAGAGTATAGTTTGGTCAGTTACTCATGCCAAAGGTTGCAGAATGACCACTCCCTTACTTTTAGGTTCACACGCATGCCAACCTCGTGGACCCTGTTCACCTGATTGGCTATACTTTCAAACAAAGGACTGACCACGTGCGACTAATATTGCATCATCGCTCACAGTTACACAATCTGGCACTGGCAGTCTTGCTGAAACCAAGAGGCAAGCCTAGCAAAGACCAGAATTTTATCACTCTGTGCCCAGAGACTGTCCCCAAAAAATGGTTTCGTGATTTTTTCAATCAAAACTAATTTCCACTCCAGCTTAACGGCTCTTCCAAAACCAGCCCAAAACTAGCAAACCCGCACACGGAAAAAAATACCCGCAAATCACGAACAAAACCAGCCCAATTCCACGGTTTCCCGCCCAATCTGGGAACACTGATCAGGATCTACAGTAATGCCAAGATGGCGCATTCTCAGAAATTTCTGGAGAAACCGACACAGCCCGAAGCGTCTATGTCCTATCTATGTATATTATTTATCTATGGACTACATAGGACAGACCTTAGGTTTGCTCAAAAGAATGATATTGTTCGGATGTAGGTCTGCTGCATATGATATTATGCCACTGTCGGCTTGATGTAGACAACCCAGCCCTTTTTCATCCCTATCGATCCTACAAAAATTCTATACAAATCTTATGTCGAATTGATGTAGGAATGCTGGCCGGGTAAATAATGAAATGTTGGTTGGGAGACACCTTTGTGATACTTGGTCGGGATGGCAAAAGGTCTTTTCCCACAATTTTAAACTGAAGGTTTGGAAACAAAGCATAGGAACTTTGTTGTTGTTGTAAAATGAACTAAACATTCTTTGAAAGACATTTAGTAAACAAGAGGTTTAGGCTGAAATCTGTTCTGTTATATCAAGCTACATGTAGTATTCATTTATGTAATTTCCTGAGATGGCTAGGTGCAGGTTTAGAGTGATATTTTGGAAGTAATGCAACACAGAAACACAAAGATATCGTTTTTTAACACATTGTATGTGTGAACATAGTTTTGGTTACAGTAAGTCTCAGACATGCCTTATGACAATTTCAGTCTGTAGAAATGCTGCACACTATAAAATGAACTTTCTTACAAATAAGGATGAAGTTGCAAAGATACATTGTAATCAATGTTGGGGAAAGTCATTGTAATTCATTTTTTTTTACCTTTTTATAGGCCAAGAAACATTATCAGAAGACAAAGCTGTCCACATTGGTGATACAGTGTTATGTCAGAGGGTGGAAGGTAAAGCAAACCCATGATTTTGAAGTTTGTTTTTATCTTTAATATTGTTTACATGCACTGTTTTTGATGTCTTCTTTTTTGCTCCTCACTCCTAATGAATCTCCCTGGATATGTTCTATAGTGTTGAAGACAGACCCTAATCTTGCAGTGTTATTAGTGCAGTAAGACATGCTTCTGTCATGTGTCTCTTGTCAGTATTTCAGTGATGGATGCATTTGCTTTATGCTGCCTCTTGAAACAAATAGCTCTATAAGCACATTTCTTTTTTTGTTTTAGTCTTGAGAAAAAATGAATTGGCCAGCTCTCAAGCCATTTTTTTTTTCATTAAAATGACATTACATATCTGTCATAGACTGGAAACAGTTTTGCTTGATACATTAGATGACTTTCTGCTTAAAGCTTAGCTTGCACAGAAAAAAATTTGGTATTGACTCTGAAGGACATTATTTTTTTTTAACACAGTGCATTTTGTCCAGAGTTGTGGCACCAGCTGATAAATAACTAAAAAGTTTTGCAATCAGCAAATAATTATCAAGCGACATAACTTTCACATATAGTACTGGCAGTTTAAAGCATGCTTTCTGCAACTCATATTAGATTTTTCTTGCTTTGGAGTGAAAGTGGCTGAAAGCAAATTGTAAAAATATAAACAAAGCTATGAATGCAAATACCTGACATAGGCCAACATGTCGGAATTCAGTGAATGGATATAAGTGCATTTTACGTTACTTCCCTTATATATCAACTCGCAGTATTTCTTCTCTGGTCTTGTCCGACTTTGTAATGTGTCTTTATATTGCCTGGTGTTCTGATCTTCTTTTCTATCTTTTCCATCTTAATGTGTATAGATATGCTACATCCTGTATGTGATAGTTTTGGATTATAAATGGGTTTGCATGTTGGTAGTTACAGCTAGACTTTCGGCATGAGCGTGTGTGGACTTTTCAGTTGGATAAGATTAAATGATGATAAATAAATAGTTGTAAATATCGATCGTTGCATTGTAAGGTGAAGAATGTAATTGCCAAATTCATCTGCTCTGTTATCTGTCTTCATCATCGTTCATTATTTGTTTAATCTTTATGCGCTGTGCCACACTGAAGCAGTTCGTTCCTTGTATGCACGGGGCAGGGGACTGCAACATTCCCTGTATTCATGTGATTTTGAGATTTTTTTTAAAATTTTTTTTAAATGGCAGGAGTAATTCATTATTGTGCAATTTTGGCCATTTTTTTTTGCTCAGCATTACAGCTTAAATAAGAATTTCAAAAATTAAAAAAGAAAATTTAACTAATCTAATCCAATCGCTTTAGTGTTGACCAGTTGTGTTTATTCAAGTTTCAGACCATTTGTTAAGAAAGTTGTGAAAATATAAATAGGCTGATTGCTTTTTGTGTTCCCTTTGATAAGCCCACTGCATGGGGAAACTGTATTTGACAAGTGTTCAGTTGGTGCATCATGCCCACGAGTTCTGAAGCAAGACTGTAGATTATTATGGGATATCGTATAGATCAGAGAGAAAGCGAGAGAAATATGGGTATATAGGGGTTTATCCCGAGTAATGCTGGGTACCTCATCTAGTAGTTTTAGAAATCGTAACTTTTGATAGACTGAAGCATTTTTAACACATCTTGAATCAGTGAAAAGAGCAGACCAAACTTTTCCACAATGCCAACCCCAGTACTGTCGCAGGGATAAATTTTCAGACACATTACATGCTCTTACAAAGATAATAGGAGAGGGCAACTTGTGATTGGCACAGTACGAAGCTGTAGTGTGAAGAGCAAATAAAAGTTGATCAGTGTAGCGTGTAAAAGTTAGGTGTTTACTGCCTGTCTACTCAAATTCTTTCACTTTTCTATCTTGGTGTCTATTTGACTTTCCATCATCCATCTGCCTGTTTTTGTGTATTTTTTGTGTACTCATCCATTCATCTGCCCAAAGGTCCGTCCGTCAGCCAGTATATTTAAAGACTCATGTGTCTAATTGTTCTCTGAGTTTTAGGGTGAACAGCATTGTGCTGAGACCTTTGAAAATCAAATACCTAAGTACATTACTCTTGTCTGTTTATTTACTTTTGGACATTCATTCATCTTCTCATGTGTTCACAGTCAGTCGCTGCATCTCACTTAATGGCCATGTATTGTCATTATTTTTACATTATGTAGTTCTTCATTAAACTGTTCAATACATGGACTGTTTAAAGGGGTCACAAGAGTAGAAAAGTATGCAGTTAATTCACCCTGAAAAGAAATGCCTAGTGTAAGTTCAAGGGCAACTGTAAAATATTTTGTATAAGCCATTGAACTCTTACTTACCTATCTTTATCAAGTCAAAAAGAGCATACACAAATTGATTGGACTTTTTTTTTTTCTTTCCTTTGAGCAAAGACAATAAATGAACCAGTAGGTTTAAATCTGATTTTGTTGTGCATATAATATAAATCTTATGGATTATCACTGAATCTTCAATGCCATGTCACATCATAATCATCATTGCACCATTTGTCATCCCAGGCGCGTGTCATATTGCGAGAGCTCAAATTAGCAAAGCGGAAGGAAGAAGCAGCCACATACATTCGCAAAATTTATCTGGGTTATAAGGTGTGCAAGCTTTTCTACATACATGAATTATGCATATATGGAGATTTTATTTTTCCTCATTTTCTGTTCTAGTCCTATTCCTCTGTGTGTGTGGCTTATGCTTTGTTTCATCTGCTTTTGTTTGGTGTTTGCATTTGTTAAAATCTGTATTTTTTGCTTTATTTTCCCCTTGATTCTGTGACAGAGGTATCCAAATTGGGGCATAAGTTGTCGATATAAGAGAAAATAATCAGATTTTGAAGTAATTAAAATGTTGGGAAGAGATAAGAGAAAACAGCAGTCATAAAAAATCAGTTTATTTTGAGATTAGATTATGAATGTGATAATTACTTTGTGAATGTTAAACATCAAAAGAATGGTGATTCAAGATTTCTCACTATAGAGTTTAGAATCATTGTCTGTCCTCCAATATGCAAAAAAGGGGAGGGCTAACGATCAGGAAAATGAGACTTTATTGCATAATTAAGTTTTTTGAAAAGTTTCTATTCTTCATCCATGGTCATGTGCTCACCTCATCATTGTTCATGGTGAGATCTGTATTCTCGCAGTGTCTGATTAATATCTTTAATGTGTCACGATTAAGGTTGATGACCTTGTACGCCACGAGTATAGAGGGGGTAAACTTAGTAGGGGAGAAGGGGAGTTTTTAAGTTGTTGACTAGCATGAAAAATTACTATCACGAGGAAGGTCGGTGGCCTTGTGCGCCACGAGTCTAGGGGGGTGAGCTTAGCAGGGGAAAACACGGTTTTTAACATTGTTGCCGAGCGTGAATAGATACACACGACTTGCTTTAAACTAGTCGCGTGTGCAAAAACCTCGGGAGTATAAGTAGAGGAGAAGCTCGACACACGTGGTTCCCAAGTTATTCCTAAAGGAAGACGCAGAATTTATCGGTCCGGGCGACAAGTGGAAGGTCGTGCCAGTGGGGACCAGAAGTGTTAGGTGTGTGAGGGATCCATGATGTTCACATTTATTTCCCAATAAGAAGAATTTATCGGTCCGGGCGACAAGTGGAAGGTCGTGCCATGGGGACCAGAAGTTGAGAAGTCCTGATGATAGGATGGGAACCCTTCAGGAGCTCGTGATTTACGATGGCGGGTGTGAACCGTCGGTGTGCTGTGTGTTTGCAGAAGTTGAAGAGTCTTGAGGACGGGATGATGAGAACCCCTCAAGGAGCTAGTGATTTACGATGGCGGGTGTAAACCGTCGGTGTGCTGTGTGTTTGCAGAAGTTGAAGAGTCTTGAGGACGGGATGATGAGAACCCCTCAAGGAGCTAGTAATCTACGATGGCGGATGTGAACTGTGTGTTCTGATTGGTGTGAGAAGCCAGGGGCATCTGTTTCCCCTTTTATCGTCGAAGTTAGAGATCTAGAAAGGATCGTGTGAACTCTGGAGACGTGAAACTGCATCAACGAGGAGGGCAGCTGTTGACAGAGACTATTAAGTATATGTAATTAGGTTTATGGACAGAGGGGTTAGATCTAGATGTGAATCGGGGAATAGAGAATAGCCATGATCCCCAAGAGTAAATTTGAAATATCTCTGTTTTTGTGATTATGTATGTGATTATCATGAGTTGAATGTTTTGACATAAGTTTTGTCATGCATTTATAATTAAATATCGTTTAATTTAAATTTCACTCCATGTGTCCGTTGATCGCTGGTCTGCTTGCTTGGCTTGTTAGCTGGGTTTGAAAGGTAAATAAGTTAGGTACTCATCACACACGTGGTCGTGACCATCTTCACGCACGTGATCGTGACAAATGGTTTTTAGCGTTTTTGCCATATACTTATCTGTGTAGAAGAAATCTCACTCACACTAAAACTTGGAAACCCTCTCTGTAAAATGGGAAAATTATTGATACTCCAGTGCGTGGGATGACTCATTGAGCAAAAGATCAACTATGCACAAATCACATCTATAAGAACCAACCTTTGCAATCATTCAAAGATATTAATGGTAGTGACACTTATCAAGAGAGATATAACACTATGAACATTTGCTTGGTTCTTGGAACCAAAATTCTTCTATCAACAGGGATTATTTTGTCCAAAGAATTAAGACGTAAACCATTGTCCCTGTTTGGTTACATGGTGATATTGAGAATTCATTATTCGTTACGATGAATCCCAGATGACATTAATGATCTCCTGTTGAATAAACTGTTTGAAGGAACAAACTACAGCTGTCTGATCTCCTTGCCACCTCATCGTCAGTTTAAACTGCTCACCAGCATCTGGCAAAACATTTTCTAAAAATCACAGAAAATCGTTGAGTTTGCAGCAGGGCTTGGAACAGAGTTGAAACATGGCAGAAAAAAGAAATGTTTGCATTACCCAAAAAAAAAAAATGAAAGAAACTAAAGTTTCAGTGAATCAGAAATGAAAGGAAAAACAATACTGATGCTAGCTTTGGTCTGACGTTTCCCAGGAAAAAAAAAAGACAAGTGAAACAATTTTTTTTTTAAATTCTGAAAAATCCTTTAAAAAAACCAACAACTGAGTTTGTGGTGAGTCTCTCCACAAGGAAAAAGGCCTGCTGTTCTAGGCCCTACATTCTCGCAGTGAAGGGTCTGTGAATTTGATGTATGGAAATCTTACAACTTATTTCCTTATTTGGTACCCTCTGTCACATTTGGCTTTTTGTGTTGCATATCTCCTAGCCTCATAATGTTCAGTGTACATTACAATCAGATATCTATGTATTTGGCTGAGCTTTTTTTCCTGTATATTACTGGCCTGGTGTATCACCTGTTCACTAATTTGCATCAGATAAAAGCCTGTGGTGAAATTTGTTCATACATTAAGATAGGACAGTTGTTTCTTTGTGCCTCAAAAAAAAACACAACTGCATACGGTTTGCTTCCCGGTCAGGGGCGTGACATAGGCTATGAAGCACTGCATGAAGAGAGAGCTTGGTCAAATGGTAAATTAATAAACTGATTTTGTTACATTACTACCAAGACTAAAAGAACAAAAAATAGCCAGCATTTTCCTACAGGGTCTGAACTTATAATTACAAAATATGCTGCTTAAATCAAGGCCTACAGTAGTAGCTGAACAGTGAACAAAATTCAGTATTTTCTCTTTATTGGCATTGTAAAATATGCCATGGTTTATGTCCGTTCATTAGGCGCAATTTTGGGGTGCAAAATCCTTGCACATTAAACACACCAGCTGTCCCATCTTATGATATCCAGAATCTTTGCATAGATTAAGCCATAGAACTTAGGACCTGAGGAGGTGAGGGAGAGACAAGGCTAGGTGCATCAACCAATGGCAGGACTTTGGTAATGACACTTTTTTGTTGTATTCCAGTTGAATCAGTTGCAGATATCCCATTTCCTTCTATTACCTCTCATATTTGGAAAGCAGTGAAATAATATCAATTTGATCTGTAAGAAATCAGAATTGCTGTCATTCATGTTTAACGTCAGCACATTTTTTATTTATAAGATGATTTTTCTAGCAGGGAAATGCTTTTCATTTTATATGGTCTTGGATTGTATCAGAACCTGTTACAAAAAAATCTCAGTATTTACTGGTGAATAGAAAAGATAATTTTTCTTGCTTTATGGTTATTTTGGGAGACAATACTTCGGTATTGTCTTTTGCGAAATGGACTTTTCAACATTTATGAAGAACATTATTTCTGACAGTTTCTATATTAGAGCAATAATTCATTTCTGTGACTTAGGTGCACTAACTCTACTACCCCTGTATTTGGTGGTCAATAGTATCTACCTGTAATCTTTGTAGCGAACTTTAAGACCTTTTAAAATATGCCCACGTACACCTTTTCGTCTCTCTATGTGTAGTGTGATATTTTGTAGAAGTCAAGGTTCAGCAGGTAAAAAGTCTTTCATTATTACATTGGAGGCCTTACTTCCTTTATAATATGATTTGTACAACAAAAAGTAGTCCACCTATTGTACGTAGAATTCTGGTGATTTTAGTGGAAAGAACTAAGAAATATTAATCTTGTAAGGACTTAAGCGAGTGTACCACTTTGATGTTGATGTAAGTTGAAGCTCAGGTTTGTTTACCACACTTAGTTATCAACTATAAAACTGAGAGATTCTCTTTGGCAAAGTAGGCATGTGAACAACAGTTGTAGGATTGCATGTACGTTGAGATTTTTTTTTTTTCCACTTGTTGGAAATGATTTGGTTTTTGTATGCATTTATTTGTCTATCTAAATTTTACAACTTTGATTTGTTTGTTCCAGTTATGTAATTTGTCTGTCAGTTTGCTTCTCATGATTTCTTTGTCCTCATGAATGCATCATTTTCAGTTGGTATTTCCCTCTGTTCTTCTGCATTCATTGAGTTTGTTTTCAAAGTTGTTTTGTTTGTTGGATGGCATAAGGTCAGGAATGTGCTTGCATGTGCAAACTCTATCAGTATTAGTAAATATATAATGTTATTACATCCATAATGTTATTAAAGTGAAAAGAATTTCTTTAAAATTATTCATCACCTATTTTGATTCCCATGACTGTTCTAGTTTCCTGAAGAACTATTCGTATAGGACAGCCTCCTCTCCCCTTTTTAAATTCATGTTTCACCATGATTCATTGCAGTAGTATAGTGAATTATATTTGATATAATGCCCTTGCAATTATGACATTTGACCATCTGTACAGGCAGTCAATGTTAGTCTTTTCCATTTGCCACTGACTGATTCTCTGTACTAATACACTAACAGCATGAAGAGGCTATCAGACAAATCTTTGGTAACTTTTACTTCTGATCTTCAGTTGCTTTTTTTTTTTTTTTTTTCGTAGGAGAATGTTGCTCACTCTGTTAGAGCCACTGAGGCTGACCATGTTTCCCTTTCATTTCATTTTTCTTCATTCCAGACTTCTCATCACAAACCAGCAATCTGTAATTCATCTTTTCTAAAATATCATCCCTCGTGTTTAATCCAGTCTTATTGTCATCTTTATTTCATACATGCAAAAATTTTTGCCTTTTAATTGCCATGCCTCATGTGTGCATTTGAATGTTTCTTTTGAGTTGCCTGGCAAAGGAATCTGTTACTGTTTGTATTTAAGTTTGCTGCAGAACTGTTATTTCAGACTGCATTTCTTTGTTAATTTTAGTCTATTTGTAGCAAAATTACAGACAAGGTCATTTTTGTTTCCATAATTGGATGAGTTTTCAGGAAGAAAGGATGCTGAAAAGGGGTGAAAGTTGAGAATACAGCAGGCAAAAGTGGAGTTATTGTTTAATTCATAGTTAATTTTGAGGGGTATATGCCATATTGTTGTATGCGACATTTTGCTGATTTTGAGGTTTTGTTGTGAAAATGATTCTCCCACTTCTAATTTCATAACGTGCAAGTGTCATTCCAATTGGTTAAAAAAAATTTTGAGATCCGTATTGTGGTGTAAAGCTTTATGCTTCATAGTCTTTTTGCCGACCAAACTTCAATCCTCATTTTCTCAAAAAGGCAAAAATGCACACACAGCAATATGACAAATCCCTGACAGTTTGCTGCTTATTTAAAACTCATGAACATAATGTCATTGTCCATCTCACATACTGGCATGGCCATGATTTAGGTGATTTTTGGGTTATGGTTACCTGGTCTTTGTTGTAGTTTTTTTGTTGTTTTTTTTTGCATACTTCTGTAATCCCATTTCGGAAATTTGCCTTAGTTTCATTGCAGCCCAGTTGCAATGAGGGGAGGGGGTGTTGGGTGGTATGGATAAATTTTGTTTAATTTTGCCCGTGCAAAAGTGACCTTTCAGCCTGCTTTTCTTGATTTCCAACTGTCAAAGTATCTTTAATGTGTGGAACGTGCACTCTGAGTTTTTTATCCTTATTCGGGGAGACTAGGTGCTCAATCCTGTCTACCATATGATCAGGGACAAATCCCAACTTTCCAACATGCCTGCACCGACCGGGATTCGAACCTGATATCTGGCTCATGGTGAGATCTCTATTCTCACAAAGTTATGTATCAACAACTTTAATACTTTTGAAATTATAAGTTGAAACATGGTTGTCTACATAATAATATAAGAAATCTTACTGTCCCCAAAATTTTGAAATGCTCTCCTGTGAAATGAGAAATTGGTTGTTCTGCCAGTCTGTGAGACGGATGCTGCTGCAGATTTAGGGCAAAGGCAAATGAAATAGTGTTATTTGCATCAGCTTTTTCATTCATTTGCAGTAAATTGTATTCATTACTGACGTATGTATGAATAAATGAATGGATGAAATGTGACATAGTTATATCTTTCTAGGCTGACACATTTAGTGTTGTATAATTTTAGTCAAATTTATTTAAATTCATCCATTTGTCGTGACTTAGTTATTATTATTGTTATTCATGCAGCATGTATTCACCTTTCATTACGAGTGCTGTTCATGCCATTATCCACCCACAACAATGATCATTACTTAATATGTTTGAGAAAGGGAATGAGAACAGCAAGGAATGTATGCAATCTTGATAGATACTTGGCATGTATTGTAAACATATAATACAATGTATCATTGCTTGACTTGCCTTATGCTGCAGGCCCGTTGTTTGCTAGCCAGGCTGAAACACCAGAAGTACCTGAACGACTGCGCCACCATCATCCGCAAAACCTACCTGGGTTGGCAGGTCTGCCGCAACCATTTACCATCGCTACCCTATCTGTGTTGCTAACATCTCTCCCACACTGCTCGTACCAACCAACCAACCAACCATACTGCATGTAGCTTGTCCTTGTGTGTAAAGTGCATGGAACGACACTAACATTTCCACTGCTTGTTCTGAAATAAGCTGATCTTATCAGGGGGTGGCGCATTATATCAGGCATTGGAAATTTTTCATTGGGGTAAGAGCCAGATCTGAAAAATGTGAGGATCAGACATGCTTTTGTCCATTCTGAAAGAGGCTAAGTCTACGACTTGATCTGAAAACTTTTATACTCATTTACTCAACTCTTTTCAGATATAATACACAACACTTTTGCGAATTTTATCCATGGAATATTATTAATAAGAAACTTTTTCATTCTGTTTGTGAAATTTAGAAGCTCTGAACACCAAACATGATTAGAAAATCCAAATAGACGCTAAAGGGCGCAATCTGGCAAGCCCAAATTCAAACTCAAACTCATGACTTGTCATTTATTTGGATGTTGATTTTTGTAAAAAGAAATTTCTTGTCTGATTTTGGATGGGGGGGGGGGGGGGGGGGGGATCTGGGGCGCCATGCATTTTATGTATTTTTTAATGGCTTAGTGGCCAATCAGTTTTGGGGGGCAGGCCAAAATCGTTTGGCAGGCCGGATGTTGCCCATGTCTGCATTATATTATATAAGTTCATCTGCCATTCACACAGTTTATACAGAGACTATTTTAGTTTTATTTGTTTCCTGAACTGTGATGAGTGAAAATGGATCAGTGTTTAAGTCAAAATCTTGGAGGAAGCAATGCCAGTGACCTGCGGGAGGAATATCAGACATTGACCATAGAAATGAGAGAGTTGATGTCTGAAAATAATGGAGAAAGTATGCACAGAAAGAGTGATTGGTTTCAGCGGTCACGTTCATGATCATGCCATCAAAAGGCACATTCATGGGGCTTTGGAAGTTGATGATGCTTGCAGGAACTCAACCACTGATCCCAGCAGTGGAAGTGCACGCCAAGTGTTGCAAGCTCTATTGCTCATTTGGGTACCATCAAATCCTCCATTTATATGACCAATGTGCCAAATCTCTGAACTTCACTGTGTTTGTGTCAGTGACGAATCTACAGCCAAATTAATGAAGCTTAAGACCCTGAAGAAACTTTTTTTAATTAGTGAATTTTGGATGTTGCCCTATTGTTGCTTGGTTGCAAAAGCCCCCCATTATGGTTCAAGCTTCAGGGTCCCAAACATGTAGGTCCATCACTTGGTTTGTGTAAAACAGTGCTGTCTCTGCTTGTCTGCTTGCTGAAGCGGGAGAAAAGACGCATTACACCCTCAAACTGTCGGCTTCATTCACAAGGATTCTAGTAATCATACAAACCTCTGGACATGATTTGTCTCATGGTTCTTTCAAGAGATAACATGCTATAGCCTTTGTCCACTCATCACTACTCACACTTCATTCAAGCAGTGGATAATTACACCCTTTGCCAGACAAATTTGGTTCCAAAAAGTCATTGCTACTATCCGATATCATGTCAGGCTGTGCCAGATGTCCACTATTAATCATTCAACACCAGCACCATGAAAATGCTGCATTAGTTGAAACCAGTTCTGTCCTCACCTCCACATGGTCAGTTCCTCCTCCAACAGAATTGTAGCTATTTTAACCTGTTTATATATAAGTGTCTCATAAATAAGATTATACAGGGTGGGCCAAATGTAGTTATACAATTTTCTTAATTTGTTTTATTTACTTTTTTTTTTGTTGTTGTTGTAGCAGTATGTAGATAAATCTACATGACCAAGATTTGTGAATCCCACAAAGGTGGATAAAATCAGATTTCCCGCCATTGTTCTCAAAGCTAATCAAACAAAAAAAAAAGAAATATATATATATATATAAAGAAAATACTGTATACCCACTATTGGCCAACCCTTTATATACATCATACCTACCAAGGATAGTTGCAATAATGTCATTCATAAAAACACTGAAATTATAGTGTCATCTGAACTATGAAATTAACATCAAAAGAAGAAACTCAATGTTGAATATCAAAGTGATGTCTTCACGGAACTCAGACTTGTCTGGCACAAAACCAGCAGACGAAAAAGACGCATAAATCATATATATATGCATGTTCATATTGTACTTGTGACATACATCAAACATACTGACACATTTCAATGTGATCAAAACTCCTGTCTACACTTTCATTGAAAGTTTTAAATCCACAATGTGCATTTTATTGACTCACACAACCATTCCATTTGTTTTGTTGGTTACTGAAATTTTCTGAACCGAGCCGTTGCTTAAATCATTTTTGGTTTTGAGCGGCAGAAAGAAGCCCAACACCAAAGTTGATAGTGCTATGAAATGTACAACTAAGAAAGCTTATGGTTTTCTCTTGCATCTGAAAGTACAACTTACAGGAGTTTTGCTCCCCGGCATCTGTTTTTGTCATTCATGTTGTGTGTCTTGTGCATTGCATCAGTAGCTAATGACATGACATTTTTTAGCCATAAGTGTCCTTTTTTTTTTTTTGTTATGCATTTATTTTGCATCTTGGGGGTTCAGAATCAGCCATGAAAAGAGCATTTTTGTTTGTTTGTGTGTGTGTGTGTCGTTAATTTGAATGCTTTCTTCTGTTTTAACATACAACATTTTATTGAGTTTTTCTGTTTGTGTGTATATTTGAATGATGTGGATGTTTGAGGGTAGATAGGTGGGAAGTGATGCTGTATTTACTAATGGTTGGCCGGCTGTTGGAACCTTGATGAAAACCAGCCATAGAGGCTGTTGTTTGGGATCATAGTGTTTTACACAGAAAGCTATAGCTGAGCAGTGAGCAAATCTCAGTATTTTCTCTATTTGGCTTTGTCATTAGACGCTCCCCTAACAACAGCTGACCTACATAATATTAACCAAAATGAGCATCAAGTAAGGCTTCATTGTTTTTTAAATACAGACTTTTGGCTTTACAAAACAATGAAAATAATTATACTAATGTTCCAGCCAACACGTAGATTTCACAATCAGTAACTAAATGGGATACTGTCCTCAAGATGATATCTACTATCTTTCTGTACTAATCAAATCCTGTACCATAAAAACTGAGTGATAAATCTCTGTAGCTCTCACAGTGATTGCTTTCATTTTTTTGTAAATTTGGATTGACTCGGATGCCAGTGTCTTGAAATTCGGAATGTTTCTATAACATCAAGTCTTTGTAGATCAACAAAGATAATACTATTTGCTCATTTTTGTCATCAGTTTTTGGGGTGGGGTAGTTCATTCCCCCAAATCATTTACCTTTCTTTTTTGTTTTATATTATTATTTTAGTTGTCAAGAAAATGCCGTATTTATTTATTTTGATTAGACTCTGCATGAGTGGAAGAAATATGAATGTCTTTTTTTTTTTTTTTAACTTTACCATTATGACAGCATGCTGTTGTGGCTGTTTTATTTGAGTACATTTTAGACCCCCACCCCCCGTCCCCTGCCTGTTTATGCTTGCTTTTGTTCTAAATCATTATAGAAATTATCATTTGGAATGAAGGCTTCAAAAGATGAAAAGAGATTTTAGGTGAATCACATTTGCACTTGGTTACTCACTGCTGTCCCATCTGAGCTGATACAAACAGAAAAAACAAAAAGATAGCAGCGTTTATTCACTAGAGGAATATGCCTTACAGTTTTCTCAACTCTGTTCTCTGATTTTACAAACATTCGCCACATAGACTTTTCTGACGGGAATTATATCTTCAACTATTTTATCATTTATTGATAGATTTACTCGTAAATTAGTTTTACATTCAGTAAGATTTATTTCATCAATGATCAAGCATTTGAGAATGCCCTAAAAGTGCCAAAATAAATAATAGTAAAAAGTACTAGTAGACTTTTCTGGCGGAAATTATGTCTTCAGATCTTTATCATTTATTTACAGATTTACTAGTAATTTAGTTTTCTTCCAGTAGAATTTATTTCATCAGTGATCAGTCATTTGGGAATGCCCTAAAGTTGCCATATAAATGAACTTTTGTACATTCCAAATGTTAGTGTCTGGCACTGGCGGATCAACTTTGAAACTAATGAAGTTTAAGCTCCAGGGCTGCTAATCCCAGAGGAGCCCTGAAGAAACCTTTTAATGAGTGAATTTTGGATGTTGCCCTATCGTTGCTGGTTGCAAAGGGCCCCCATAACAGTTCCAAGCTTCAGAGTCCCACAAATGTAGGCCCACCATTGGTGTCTGGTTTATCATGCAATCTGTTGAGAGAAAGATTGTGGCCTGCTTGCCAGAGCATCCATGCATTGGAATGGGTTTTTCTTTTCTCTAGTATTTGTATTTTTTTTCTTTGATGCTATGAACATCTCATTTGTAGAACTCATTGATTAATTTGATTCAGTTTCATTGCTAGTATTTTCATTGTATATTTATATCTAAATGTAATGATGTCATAGGGCTTATAATGAGTGTATCTTTCTTAACTTCATGTTGAATGCCAGAGTAACAATGTCATCATGATTGTGTATATAACAGTAGTTGTCAGGACTACACATAGCAACATTCGGTTTCTCTTTCTACCAGACTACCTCATTTAAGTAGACTTTAATGACTGTGCACATACAATATATCTAAACAGTTTTAATCACATCTGCATATAATTTACACCATGATAACATATGTCGCGCAGCCAGTCAAAATGAGTCACTTGTCGCTTTTTATCATAATAGAGTTATTAGTATCATGTAAAAGCTTTTTCATGCACTTTCATGTGGTGAAAAATTTTTTAAGCTAGTTTAATTTTAGCCTGAGATATTGCAGTTTAAAGAGGTGGGGGGTGAGCCCTGAACAATGGCGGAAATCCCGAGAAAATCGCGATTAAAGATCGGGCTGAACACAAAACAGTTAGATACCTACCTCAGAAAATCCTGATTTTAATCATTTTATACTTAAAATCTGCTAATTTCATTAACATTTTCTAGTTCAGAAATGGATAAACTTTCCATTTCCGCAATAAAAAAAAAAATTGATATCCGACCCCCCAAACAAGTTCAACTCCCGATTTCTCTGGTTCAAGCCCAGCGACAAGTGTCTCATTTTGAATGGCCGCTAGACATATTATTTATTGTTTGTCTTTTTTTTTTCTTTAAGATTTTAATGTATGTAGTGCTGAGCATTGATTCTTCTGTTCAGACTCAGACTCAGAGACCATGTTCAGTGCAAAATTGTTCTATTAAATATTGTGAGGCAGATAAAGTTGTCTGAATGATAAATGATTAATGTTTTATATAGAAATCATTACTCATTTTACTTGTTTAATTATTTGCTGTATATTAATAAGTTGAATAACTTTACATATGATTTTGTGTGAAAAGTTCACAGTATAATTTATTTACAAGGTTTATGACTGTGCTGTTGTATTATTAAAGTGAACAGTTTATCATATCATTGGTGTTTAAATATCATAAGTTTAGTTTCTGTGGTATATTGGTGAAGTCATGGTTAACATTTCATTCAAGTCATGATTGCAATGCCTTGCATTATACTGTAATTATTTCACTGAAATAGTCATTTAATATTAGTCATTAAGGCAACTTTGGTCCTGTCTCAGTGATGCTTGGAACTGTTAGTGTTTTCATGACTTAGAACGGAGTTTATAATTTGTGTGTTCCTGTGTATTGTACAGGCTCGTAAGCTTCTGGCTGCCATGAAACGAGAGAAGAAAGTCCTGTGGGCCAATGGAGTGATCCATAAATACTACAGAGGATGGAAGGTTCGACAACACTACAGGCCAAAGTTCAGGAGAATAGCTGGGCCCAAGATCTCTCGTTTCATGATCACTGCATTGGTTAGTACAATAACATTATGTACATTCCTTGTCCTGCATACACAAGTTTATCACTGGTTGTGCGATAATAAGCAAAGGGTTTATTTGTCCACGGAAGGATTTGATTGGCGGGATAACCTAATCCACAGCATAAATATATATATCAGAGACTAAAAAAGTCTTTTTTGTGCAACCTCAGCTTAAATTAGCATCATAATTATGAAGTATTAGAAGTGGTTTAATTCAGGCATGTCAAACTGAAAGTTCCCGAAGGGCCACATGGGTCACATTATGTCATCATGGGGGCCACACACGGCAAATATTTGCACACAGTACAACTAATTGAAGTCATTGGATAAAATTTACTGCAGGATATTTTGTTGCTTAATATGCACATACAATATGTATACGAATGTTTTAGCAGCATTCATGAATACAAACTAATAAAATAGTTTGATAAAAAAAATTAAGTATTTTCGTATTTTGCAACAGCAACAAAAACATAGTTAAAAGAACACAACAGTTTAAAACTGAAACATTTATTTGCTACTATTCAAAAGGTTTTAGTGTTTTGTCCTGCGGTTTGGCACCTTTTTTGGCTGACAGTTTTTGGTATGTCCGGCTGAAGTGTCTGTGCAGTTCCGACTTTGATCAAAGATGTCAATGCTGATTAGTCAGCCTTGTTCTCTGAGAGGAGGTTTTTTGTTGATTTCATGAAAGAAAATAGCTGTTCACACACATAGGTAGAACCAAACATTGCCATTTATATTACGAAAAAATACGATAAAATATATAAAATTTATATTACGAAAATAAAATGTGCTCGCACTGTAGAAACCTTTACGAGGGCCGCAACTTTGCTTTTAAAGGGCCGCTTGCGGCCCACGGGCCGCATGTTTGACATGCCTGGTTTAATTAGTGTACTGTTTCATCACCAGGATAATGGATATTCTTGTATAATTGGCTGCATACTTTTAATATTTTTAACTGTTGGAGCGGTAAAGCACGCTAGGTATCAGGAAGGTGTACTTTGCAGAGCCTTTATATTGGCAACAAAAAGCCGCATCCCTATCTCCCACAATAAACATACAGTAAACTCTATATCAATTCGGTAAATACCAGTGCAAAGGTTTTCTGTCTTTTTTTATACTAGCTGAGTTACCCGGCCCTGCCCGGGAGAAATATCTTTATCTAGAAAACAACACGCACAATCGGCACACAGATTATGTAGATCTAGGTAGAAAACAACTCACAACTGGCACAGTAACACCCGCATGGCCCGTGCATAAGGCAGACGGCACAGAAACTCATGCCTTCTAACTTTGAAACACAACCGGAAGTTTAAAGTCGAAACAAAACAAAGGCAGGAGGGAGGAGCAAGCATTATTCGATATTTTTAGGCCTATTTTCATTTATTACAAAATTACGATACTTCGCTTTCATGTCAAAGGAATAGACATAGTAGCAAAAAGAACTATCTTTCACATGTAATTTTTTTCAGGCCTGGGCATTTCTTCCTCGCAGCAGTGAATTTTTTTTCCTTGCTGTTTTTTTATATAGATTTTAAAATTAGTTCAGTATCAGTACAGATGTTCTGAAATCAGTGCCTTGCATTACTGACATTTGACATTTAATTGATTATAATATGCAAAGAACGACACTGCCTGCTTGTTTTATCTTGAAACATACGGGTGTTTTAGGGGAATGAACTCATCCAGTCACTAGCCAAGCCCCATTCCCTCTGTCTGCAAATGTCTTGAGCTACTTTTAAGTCAAACTCTCTCTGTTTCTCTTGTTCCTCATAACAGAAACGTCAGTACCTGTGGAACCTGAAGAAAAACCTGCCATCCATGGCACCCATACAGAACTGTGAAGACTGGCCAACTCCACCCAAGAGACTCCAGGCAACTTCAGATTTGTTACGTGACATCTTTCATCGCTGGAGAGTAAGTGAAATCACATGATTCAGATATCAATTGGTAAAGCTGTAAAACTGTGGGAGTTGACAATTTCCTGAAATAACTGATCATATTTCATATGATTTAGTTATAGACCTGGAGCTTCAGTGTCTGTCCATATTTTGTGTATATGAGGGAACAGCACAAAACTTGTAATATGGTGCAGTCAGCCAAGTTGGAGAAATTTAGCAAACTGTCAGCTTGGATAAAAATTTACCATTCTGCAAATGACGGCAGATGTAATAATCTGAAATGGCAAAAACTGAAATTTCTATATTAGTCTTAGTTATCATTTTGCTCTTGCTCAATTTTTTTCAAATTGGGCAGCTACAACATATTACAGATTTTGTGTCTTTACCTCACGTACATAAGTTTCACTGTTTTATTTGAATACTTGTGTGTTTTTATGTCAGTTAGGTGAAAGGATGCTTCTTGCTGCATTCATATGTATATTAAGCTTAACTCATTCACTAAAGTTAGCCGAATATTCGGCTTGTGGATTTTCACTTCACTACGGAAAGCTGTGTGGACACTGATTTTCCAACACTAGTATCCAAGGCAGCCTTTCCAATCATCGAATCCTATCCTGGTTCATTGATTTTCTTTTACTTTAATGTCTAATGTATTAGATCTTGTGTTTATATTGAGTAAAAGAAACAACATCTTTGAACCACCCCTAAATTTCAAACTCAATAGTGTTGAGAGTTCCTGTCCACATCCATAAAAGTAGGGAATGAGTTAAAGACTACAATAGCATCTTTGAATTGTGCAATTGGTCTTGTGTTGGCAATTATACTCTCTTAATCTGAAGTTCTCCCAAAGGATGGAGACTGTTTTTAATGAATGCTGATTACTGAGTTTCGGAATATATGTGCTGAAGTTCTTCTCTTGATATTTGAACTGTCTGAATAATAAAATAAGAAAGATTCTTTATCGTCCTAATGTGTTTATCCATTCTCCAAATACTACAAAGAGTTGTACTAAAGTATTAAAGGAATCGCATCAACTTGCACCTCTGACTGCACCCGTCCGCCCATTTACTGTAGCAAAAAATTCTTTTTGTTAAGTTCACAAGGGCTACAAAGAAGGACTGCGCAGAAATGCACTGGGTTAGTGTACTGTTTCCTGTATTAACATTTTCTAACAGACTTGACATTTCACTAGCAATATCATCATAATCTGCTTTCCCAGAAATTCATTTACTGCTGTGAATTGTAGTTATTATTTTGTATAAACCCTGTTGTATTACCTTTCAGTGTGCTAAATACCGAAACAATCTTGATGAAGCAACAAAACATAGACTGAAGGAGAAAATGACTGCAAGCAATTTATTCAAAGGCAAGAAAGAAACCTACCCAGCAAGGTAAGCTACAGGTTTCTTCAGAAGAATTATGTATTATTTTCTTCCTATGCTAAAATCTATTTCTTGAATGCATATCGTCGCTATGCTGCAAGACTCCCGTAACTAACATTTCAAAAATTTTACAGGAGAGCCAAAAAACAGATTTTCTTTGGCTTATTGCCACCAGCACATTCTAAAGACAATGGACTTGATTATTGCCATATGTGAGTGTGCATGAGAAAACCCACAATATGTCGAAAGAACTGATTTTGAGAAAAACGGCTTTGAGGTGAAAATATGGGTCCGACACAAACTTCCAACTTGGCTGTTGTTTAGGGGACCGTGGCATGTTACAAGGTAAACTGTAGACGAGCAGTGAACACTACTCATTATGATCTCTATAAAGGCTTTGTAATTAGACTACGGTCTCCTAACAAGATCCAATAACTTCCGACTTGGCTGTTGTTTAGGGGACCGTGGCATGTTACAGGGTAAACTGTAGATGAGCAGTGAACACTACTCAGTATGATCTCTATACCGGCTTAGTTATTAGACTACGGTCTCCTAACAGCAATCACTCCAATATTAATGGGTCAATTAGCTATTGCCACTTTTAGGATTAAATACCGTTTTCTCAAAATCTTGTTTTAGGGGTGTCACTGACTTCAATTTATCAGGAATGTCTTATCTTTTATTATATGTACAGAACTCAAAATGTCATGTTTTCGACATATTGTGGGTTTTCTCATGCACACTCACATATTGTTATTTATAGGAATTGAGCCACGAGCTCTTGACACAAGGTGCACCACTGATTTTCAGACCCAAAGAACGAAAAAAGTGATTTTGGCCAAAATGTTAGTTACGGGAATCTTGCAGCATAACGACAATATCGTAGCAGGAGAGAAACACAGCTGAAATATTGTCTGAGAAATTCTACCAGTTACTTGTTATAATTGAAGCCTGAAAGATTGCCACAATGCACTGCTGTTACTGACAAGCCAATTTTGTATTAATTTTCATTGTCTATTCACTTCATCATTACACGCACAGACCAGCTCTCTTCATGACTAGTGTGTTGAAGATCTGATTCTTTAGTTTTAGTATGTAACACATACATGTATGGCTTTATAGTATATACATACATATATATATAGTTTGCGTACGTTTCCTTAAGTACCAATCTCTCAGTATCCCCACTTGATGTGCTGTTTCACTGTATTGTCGAACATACCTTGACCAGCTACTTTTTTCACGTTATTGCTGTCTGATTTAAAGAAAATGATTATTCCATGTTATCTTTTTGTATTCAGAATTCATGTCAACAGCATTAAGAAGCATAGAAAGATAGAGGGAATACACAAATCACAACTGTAATAGCATGGATCTGAGAGTACAGAGAAATTGCAGTGTAGAATCCAGTTTGTTGTTCTGCCAATTTTTCCAGTTTCTCTAACATGAATTGTGAAACTGAATTCTCCTCCCCTTTACTTTATCTTAAAATCTCAGTTGTGGAAGTGGAAGTATTCAGAAGATTTACGAAACCTTTAATGTCAGCTTTGTCATTTGTAATGCAGCACCTGCACCAAAGATAGGAGACTCTGGGTAAAATGAGTGCATTGGCGTGTTCTTCAAGTTTCATTCACTTTTATATATTTTTTCCCCAAAATTTTTTACCATTCTTTTTTTCTCATCTTTAAGAGTAATTAAAGACAAAAATCTGTCTTATTTGACCAAATTCCTGATACAATAATGGAATCGTCCACATGTTGTGCATGAAATAAAAAAATTCTAGACCATCAAGAAATTTGTATCAACGTCCATTTTTTATTATACTTTGCTGGCAGCATATTATGTAGATTTGGGATTTAGAATGGGGAAGGGCTAATAAAAATTTGAAGTTGAAAAATCAAACCAATGCCTCTTCTATTTAACATCTTTCTTCATAGCTGGATTTTTAAACATTTTTTTGCGTTTGTTTACATTTATGAAGATTTTAGTGTAAATTCACCTCACACGTACACATTATATTGTCACTCATTAACGATGCATCAGCTCAAACCACAATATTTATGGAGGTTAATAATTTCATGCTGAGAATCACACTAGAGTACTGGATTGTTTGTTTTGTTTTGTGTCAGTTTACTTATTTTGAGATCACAGGATTACATATCACATATTATTTTCTTTAGATATGTCACAGATAGAAAAGAACTGTGTGGTTTAAACCATTAAACTGTCTCGTAAAATTCTGATCTGATTTTTTTGCCATATTTGTCAAAGTTCATTGAATTGCCTGAACGTAATTAATTTATTTTTTTTTTAATCACTATATGAATGTAAAAGTTAAAAAAAATAAATAAATAAAAAAAGAACAAACAAGTTCACTTGATACTTAAAAATCATATTTTGCCATAGGCATAGCTTAGTTTAATGTGCGTGGGTTTTCTTTGTGTTTGAGCGTCATATTTAGCATTGTTGCCAAAGCTTTAAAGTTTTCATTGCAATGAAGTGTGGACACTGAGGTACCAGTCACTTGACGAGTATAGTCAGTGTCATATCGGTCAATTCTCTTTCCTATTGGTGTTCAGTATGTTTCACACAAGAAGTAACAGGAAATAAGATGCAAATTTTTAGGAGCTTCTCATGATATTTTGAACCTTAAAGCACCATGCAATTTCCAGTACTTTCATGCTATTGACAGAAACCATTCATGGATGCAGTAGACTTATGTTTTGACTAATTTCTTGACGTGTTGGAAAATCTGATGTGTTTTTCAGTGTTCCAATTCCATTCAAGGGAGATTATGTGGATGTGAGTTCCAACCAGAAGTGGCAAAAGTTGTACAAATCCACCCAGGATGCCTACGTCGTGTTTGCTGATAATGTCAATAAAGTCAACAGAGCTGATGGAAAGGTATACTTATTTTAAGTCTTGAGCTAGCTGGTTGCCAGTTTGCTCTGTCATCCATGCATGTGTATAAATTAAACCAGTAGTGTTGTCATGTAAAAAAAACAAAAGTAGAGCTCACTGCAAAGTTGAAATGTGGTTAAAAAAATAAGCTGAGCCCCTTCCAATAATAATGAATGAAATAACTGGAAAGACAAATAAATGAATGAATAAATTTAAAAAAACAAAAATTAATATTCTTAAAAAGTTATTCAAAATGAAAATGAAATATAATGCTATGCATAGGCTTTACTGACAAAGAATGTATGAAATTAGACATTGCCCGAGTTGTATGTCATTGAAGACGTATGTCTCTAGGAGACCTACATCTATTAACTATCCCTACACCAGAATCCAGAAAACACCATTATATTTAAGATTTTTGTGGTTGGGAAAATTCAAACCCATTGAGAATGGAGGTAAATTACCACATTTTACAGGGTGTAGGGACTTCCATGGATTTGCAGAATTCTGTGGTTTTTGCTCTTTCATGGCTTGTTCTGTGTTAGTGTGAGACCACACTATGTATGTTATACATATTAAGATGATGTTATGCTAGTCTACTATTGGTGATATGCATTTTGGTCTTAACTGGTCTTTTGACCGGGTTCATAACTTATCTGTCATCTTATACTATTTCCGCTATGGTATGATATGATATGTGTGGTGCTCTAGGAAAACCCTTCATATGGGTCAAATTTCACATTTTGAGATATACAACTATTATGAAAGGGGGACATTTTCTGTGTATTTTGCTTTTTATTTGAAGTCAATATCTCAAATAGTTTTTGAGATACGGCCGTTTAAAGTGTCAGGTGTAGTAACAGGAGAAACTGAGAAAAATGACTTTGTAGGCCTTTATCTCAAAATCATGCTCTGTGTCATCCAACGGGCTTTCCTGGTGCGCCACACATATGATATTGCACCTTTGAAAGGAAGTAAAGAATTTTGATGTGTATGTGGGCCTATAATGATACAGTGCTAGTTTCAGAGAGAGTTCAGTGATTTTAACCCTCGTCCTGCGGACGCGAGGCCAATATTGTGGCCTACGTACTGCAAACCGGGTCTAGCAGGAGGCCAATATATTGTATGGCACTAGCGCTGCTCCTCGTGTTTTGTTTATTCGGTTGCCGCAGCTATTGCTTTTTTCACTTTTTTTCTTTTCACACTATTTTCGTGTGTTTATCTATCCTGTCACCCCTACTGTATCTAACAAAATGGTATCCTCCGATTACATTTATTACGATGCAACTATTCGTAACTATTCGTCATACTCATGGAATAGTACCGACGGTCTGAAGTTCAAACTGGGGAAAATCTTGGGGAAACTTTTACTTTGATGCTGGTTGTCGTCTACATGTGAAATGAGAAGAAAGGGGCCCATGTGCGTATTTGAGATGCAGTTCTATGTCTGTAATTATGAATTCCAATGTAATATTAGGGCATGCTGCATAAGGGCGTCTGTCTGTATGTTTTTCATCATGGAAAACTGGGAGAAAATGACCGACTTTGTTGTTGATCATTATCTTTATTTGATGTGGTAATTAGAGAGATACTGTGTTGCTTTGATTAAACCGCTTTTCAGTACATGTATGTGCTCTATGGGCTGGAAATCAAATCTCTCGCTAAAACTAACATCATAGTACGTGGAAGCTTTCCATAGTAGAGGAGGGAGAACGCAATGCCATGATACATGTGTTTAGTAAATTAAGCGCCTGGCTTAGAAAATAATTTGTTCACCTGAATGGCCTGACTTAGGGACAGAAAAAGCTCAGAGGTCTTGGGAAAATGATAAAACGTGTCTTAAACGGCATGTAAATGCAGAAAATTCTTAATTTAGGGCTTTCCATTTAACAATAAAACTTACTGCACATCATCACAAGTACTTTATCCAAATATCATGGGGATCATTTATGAGTTATCCACCACTATTGTTGTTATTGCGTCCTAAAGTAAACACGATACACATGTTCACAAGGACCCGAATGACCTGACCGCCGAGGTTATCGGCAACATGCGAACGATCGGCTGACTGGCCGCTGGCTACCCCGCACAGGGCGTTACGTAGACAAGTTCACTCAACATGGGACGAGGGTTAAGAATATTTCACATTGGGCCCTGTTTTGAACATCAATACTGATGCAAGCAGTGACTATTGAGACAAACTTATCATAATTATTATTTTATATTGTGTTTCAGATGGTCAGCAAACTGTTGGTACTTAGCACCAAAGCCCTGCTAGTGTTGGATCCCAAATCCTTGGCACTCAAGTACAGAATTCCATTGACCATGATCCACAAGATCTCTGTCTCTCCATACAAAGACAACCTGTGTATCTTTCATTTACAGAAGGTGAGCAGCTGGTTGTAAACTATTGTGAGATCTAAAACAGTTTTGTATTTCCAGTGCTGTAGTTAGATTGTGTTTGACCCCTGTCAGTCAGTCACATGTGAAAGTATTTCCTCGTGGTCAGTTGTTTTCTCAACCATAACATGTTTAATTGTGTAGACATGGGATAAGATGCAAACTTCTGTAATCTGTATTACCAAAGTCTCACTTAACCGGATGAACCCGATTCACCAGTATACTGGTGACGCACTCTGCTGTCTATATCCCTGTTCATTGTTGGAGGTCGAAAAGTGAGGGCCTGACAAGGCGGCTGCCCAGGCAAAATTAAAGAAAAACTAACGCCTCCCCCTCTCAAATGCTGGCAGGTGCTGCACTGTGGTGCTGGATGTGTTTATTCCAGTTGTAACTGGGCTGCAGTGACATCAAGGCAAATTTCCCAAGTGGATCAAAAAAGTATACAAACACAAAATACAAATTGACCACTGCCGAGTGCCTTACCATTTGTTACCTGAGCTCAGGAGGCCAGGAATAAGGTAGAGGGAAAATCAGACAGTCAGGATTCAAAGGGTTAATGTTGATTATGCTATTAAAAGTATAGAGATGGATTGGCTGTCAACTATCGGTAAACTGTATTGTAACCGAATGTATTGCAAAGGGAGGAGATATCCTTTACATTTAAGAACAAATTACCCCAGTCAGTGACAGTGTAGCATCTTAAGTGCTTTCCTAATTTAATTAGTACACAAAGGCTTAAATGCAAAATTTGCTATTTACATGGAAATTTAATGACACCACTTTATTTTTAAATTTTTTTTATTGTTGAATAATTTTCCTAGCATTTAACTGTCCATTGGTTCAAAGATAATCTTGGCAAAAAACCCTGAATTTTTCGAAGTTTGCAGTACCTGTACAATGTGTGTTTGCATACAAAACTTATTGTATTCTGTATTCCTGTCCTCTGCACTTACTAAACGTATACACTGATACCCGGGCCGTGCAGGCATGTTGGAAATTGGGATTTTTCTCATATTTTCGTGTCCCTGATCCTATTGGGTGGTAGGATCGAGTACCTAGTCTTCTCGGATAAGGACGAAAAATTCGGAGGGCCCGTGTGCACGTTGCGCACGTTAAAGATACCTTGGCAGTTGGAAATCGTGAAGAGCAGGCCAAACAGGCCGCTGCCCGGGCAAAATTAAATTAAAATTCATCTCTACCAGTCCCTCCCCCTCCCCCCTCATCCCCCCCTCCTCCCCCCCCCCAAAAAAAAACGCCGGCTGGTGGCGCTGCACTGTGGTGACGACGTGCCTGCTCCAGTTATAACTGGGCTGTCATGGCACAAAGGCAAATTTCCCAAATGGGATTAAAGAGGTATACAAATACAAATACAAATACAAATACCACTGCCATTTTGTAGGTTAATGAGGAAATCTTTCTGTGGATTTTCCAATTACCCCAAAATTGTGAGTCTTCCTGGGAATAATAAAAGGAATAAGAGAGTGCAGATACAAAGGAAAATGCATGAGCTGTGAGATGTGAAAATATTAAATGCAAAACTAGCTTATATTTTTTTTTAAACTTTCAAGAAAATTATTTCATTTTTTATTATATTGAATAATTTCCCAAGTATTCAACTTCCTCTTTCTTCAGAGATAATTTTGACCTCTTTCCTGGCCAATTATGAAATTTTTATGACTTCATAAGGTAGAAGAAAAAGACAGCCATATAAAAAGTTATAGTGCTCTGAAGTATGAATTAAAAATTCTGAAATGTTATTTAATGTTGTGACATGGAGTAAATGTTTGTTTTCTCACAAATTTGAAACAGTTTGCTGATAGTGCGTGAATGAGATGGGAAATTATTTTTATCCACACTTTTTTCATTCTCTCCAACGTGACTTTTAAAATTGTGTGCCTTAATAAATGTGCACACCTATGTATGAATATGTGTGTGTAATTGTCACACCTTCATTGTTTCATCTTCATCTTTTCATGCACAAACATTAGTTGGAAGGTGAAAGTGGAGGAGGCGAAGAAGGTGGAAATGAGTTTGTGAGTCTGAGGGACCAGAATGGTCTTTATTATTGTTATTATTATTTTTATTTATTTTTTTGTCATTCATCATGTGTTCCATGCATTATTTTTGCATTTGCAAGAGTTGTTTTCGATTGGACATTATTTGTACATTTGGAACAGTTGTGTTCAATTGGACATTATTTTTGCATTTGCAACAGTTGTGTTCGGTTGGCACTCTCATGTTAAGACATCTGATTCGTGTACTATAGACAAACTAGTGACAAGGGTTTAAGATGGCATTAGAAGCAAACAGTAAAGAAACAGTACAAT
Organism: Onchidella celtica; assembly: GCA_963931925.1. Classification (NCBI taxonomy): domain Eukaryota; kingdom Metazoa; phylum Mollusca; class Gastropoda; order Systellommatophora; family Onchidiidae; genus Onchidella; species Onchidella celtica. The sequence goes on along the minus strand of OZ007582.1, from coordinate 36,620,261 downwards.
AGATTACAAAAGAAATCAGAAATGAAAAGGAAGAAATTACAAACTTTCAGTCAGGAAAAGGCTTTTCCTCAGGCAAAAAAAAAACTGAAATAATGTTCAATGTTTCATAGGAAATGTGCTAAATATAATTCAGCATTTTGGCTCTGGCAGTTAAGTTGTCAGCAGATTGTTGACAATGTTAATGAGAGTGCCAAAGTTTTCACGGAAACAACTTTTTCACTTTGATGTTAAGTCAGGATTATTTTTAAAATTTTTGATAATCATCAACATTACAGATGGAACTGTTTTATTTGTGAAACGCCATTTTGTGCAGTTTTAAATTGCTCCAGATTAATTTTTTGGTGTATTTAAGTCACTATTGGTGTAATTTGATGTGCTTGAGCATGTGTTTACTGGCATGATAATTCATAGTCCATGTACGATTTCAAGTCTACAAGAAAAAGAGAACCTAAGACATTTGCAAATGTTCATCAAATACAAGGAAAGTTATTTGTGCTCTTTTTCCTGCCTGTTGATGGGCCTGTTTGTTGTTTGTGTAGAGCTTAATTGTAGCATTGTTGGAGTACCTGAGGCTTGCAGCTGTGAGACAGATGGACAGAGGAACATTGTCAAGCAGACTATATCCAGTCAAAGTTCTTGTGAAGCTTAAACATAACACCTGTATTAATATTAGGCTTATGGCTCTTCCAGAATGAAAAACACCTCAAAGGTCAAGTATCCATGGTTAAGTTTGAATTAGGGTCGTCATAGCATTTGGCTTTGTGTGTACATGTAATTAAGTTTAATGCAAATTACCAGTTTCCGTTTCATCAGCTTATATTTAAGATAAATGCCTTTGTGAAAGTGAGGAGTTGTGGGAGATTGAGAAAAAAACAACCTCTTTTACATTCATATGCCAAACAATTCTCATTGCAGATGAAGATGGGCAGATCCAAATTACATTATAAATTTATTTAGGACACAGAATGATTTTTCTTGAAAAGTGAATTTTTCTGAAAAAAAAAAATAACTTTTTAACTGCGTAACTCAGACATTGATAATATCTTAAACAACTGATGATTTGTTTATTTCTGTATTCATGCAAACTTGCCAAGGGTTTTTTTTTTTTTTAGATAGTTCATGAACCACATGAATTATTTTCAGATCTCATCACACACGGCTGCTGATTTTTGTGCCTTATATGCCTTTTTGTGTCAGATTGATTGATTTGTGAATGAGTTTGGCTTTTATTGTTGCTGTTGTTGTTGTTGAGTTACTGTTTTCATTGTAAGCAAAGGGGATCCAGCCTTGACATTACTGCATTTCAAGATTTGAAGGAGGAGGTGAAGCGAACACAACTTTGAATGTGGTAATCTGTAATACATGCCACTCTTTTGAAAAAAAAAAAAAAAAAAGAAATGCTTAAGGTTTTTTTTCAAGGAATATTGGCTTGCTGGTAAAAAGAAATTTCAAATGCCTCATTTATTTCATTATTTGTTTGCAAAGGAAATTAGAGATTTTATTATGCATGTATGTGTGTATAATATAAATATTATTTTAAAAGTAATTTTTTCTTTCATCAGGTCAGTGTAAGAATGCACGGTATATGGAATTCTGTGTTGATCATACTCATTACCTTTAGAAGAATAGTAGTCTTAAGACACGCTGCATCTCTAGTTTCAATGACAGCAGCTCATCTATATTTAATGTGACAGCAGAGTTATAGTACAACAAGTATTGCCCTGAATTGTTCTATAGCCATCTATAAGAAAGAAAGCAATCTCTGGTCGCATACAGGTTAGATAAGGTTGACACATTAACGAGCTGATGTACAGCCAGTTTGGTGGTTTATTCTTTTATCTTAGGCCTGTACAACAAATAGATGTATTACAATGAGGGTGTTTCTGTGTTGTCTTTTTACCCCTCCTCCCCTCCTGTACACTCTCCCCTCACGTACATTTTCATATGCTAGGAGCATACACCCCTCTTGGCATACATTCTGTAGGCATGACCCCTTTAAATATTTGTCTTCTGTGCTGGGTATACCTAGCTGTTGTACCTCTCAAGATCCCTGTCTGAGTAAAGAAAAATGAATGCACAAATGTCAGAATTCACAGAGCTATTGTTGGCTTTTGCAGGAAAATGGAGAAGTGGCCTCCAAGAAAGGTGACTTCATCTTCAGCACCAACCAAGTGATTGAAGCAGTGACCAAGACACAGATGGTGGTACAGAACAGTGTGGGCAAACCTCCAGAAGTGCAGATTTTGCCTCAGTAAGTAGTCATTGGTTTGTTGCACTTGATGTTACAGAACTTGTGCTCCTGTGAAATTTTGAACTCATATTTCTTCCTCTGTTGGAAATGCCAAGACAGTATGGTCACTGTGCCCTAAGATTGTAGTTACTCAAAATTCAAAAAATCGATTTTTATATAGATATATTCAATTACATTCAAAGCCACATGAAATTATCATGGTTCTAAAATCTTCAGCCCAGAAATAACCAAATAGCAAACTCTCAATAAGTCATTGTCACGAGACCAGTAGTGCTGACATAAAAGTTTTTTGCATTTCCTGAAAAAGTGGTCAAAACCAGGGAACTGTGATGATATGTTTCACTCTGTCAAGAGTTTCAGTCCTTCACTTTAGATTACGCCCAATCTACAATCAGTCCCCCCGTGTCCAAAATACAAAGCTTTGCTAGTGCACATGTCCAGCCTCCATGCCCTGGCGGGGTAAGGTTCCATCACAGTTTTGGGTGACATAAGTGGAATAAAGCAATTTCCACTCTGCTATTCTTTCTTAACAAAGCCTGACTTGGTGATGAAGGAAATGTTTCCTGTAGTGATAAAAGTGATGACAACCAACATTCCCTCTAATTTTTCCAAACCATGGAGTGGAACTTTTGATGCTTTGAGCAAAAATATTTTAAATTCAAAGCCAAAAACAATCATACCGGTACTTTGTAAATTAAAATGAGGGGCAACATTTTGATGTGCACGACAATATTTTGATGTGTGCAGGTTGGCTGCTTACCCATGCAGCTATGAGGGAACAGTGGTGACAACAGTCACTGCTGAAGTTTGCAACTGGACCTGATGTGACTCGGTGAACTTGCTCTCAGTTCTCCACTCTCCATATGACTGTCCCCACCTTTCCTATCCCATTTCCCACTCCACTTCCTATACCCCACATGCCATTGTAATCTTAAGGAATATGGCATTTGCTACATTTGAATGTAAATATTTTACCAATGTTTTTGTCCTAGTTTACCTCATATGAAGCACTTTCGCAAATTTTGTTTAATCTTCTGTGAAACAGTAGTTCTGATTGTGTATACCTAAATTTGCCACTCTAAGGGGTGAAACAGGCCAGGGCTGATGTAGGCGCCAGACTGGTGGCTTGCCATCCATCATTTTTGCTTCACATCCACAACTCACTGGTTGCCTTGGTCTGTTTCACACCTAACAAGCAAGCCTACATCTAAACTGTATACTTTCATATCACATAGATCTCATCAGTTTAAAGCACAGGGCTTTATGTCTGTCATTGAATTGACATCTCCATCCCCTCCAAAAAGAAAAGCAAAAAATGAACAACAATTCAAAGAAAGTGTTCACCCTCAGCGTGTGAGAGCATGCATGAAAAATTCCATTCATACAACCCGTGTACCATTGCTCTGAGTCAAAGAGATTTGTCACCAGTAAGTAAAATCTCACGACTGGATGTTTACCATCAATCTGTTCACAGGTTGAATGCAGAGTTCAAGGGGTCAACAGTTGAAGTCTCTTTCAAGAAATCACAGGGAGATGTAGCTAATGGGAACATCAGGATAGCAAGAAAAGGCAACCGGTTGGATGTGATTGAATCCTGATCCAGGACACAAGTTTATGTTTTGTATGTCCTGTACATCAGTATGTCTATCTATTAACCAGTCACATTCAGAATCCAGTCAAAACAAATGTAGGTCAGTTGCACGCTGACATTTCAGATGGAAAGTATGTATGCATGTATAACAATGCCTTTTTTTTTTTCCAATCCAGTTGTAAAAAAAAAATTGCTATTGTTGTTTTTCTGTAATAATAATTATTATCAAGTTTTGGACTTGCCATTTCTTTCTTTTTCATGCCAGTGAAACAGGGAGATTTTCTATTGGCTGTACTGGCCATTGTGATGTTATTGTTGCCATTGTTTGGACTTACTGCATTTGTCACTCTGTGCTTTGGTGAATGTATCTTACTACTGAACTTTTAGCTTTATCTATCTTGAATCATCATATTTTATCTTTATGATAAACGGAGAAACAGTGGGCTTAGTGGTTGTCTCTTCATGATTGTCACCGCTGACATAGTTGCTGCAAGATTTGTATACATCAATACCTAAAATTGGAAGAGATATGTACCATGAGAAAAACAGAGCTATCTTAACTCATGGGCACACTGGGCAGTTACCCCCCCTTGTGGGCCCCATGCATGCAGATTTCTGAATAGTTGCATAGCAGGTAGGCCACAGGGGCCCATACTGTTGTTAAGACAGCCCTTGTGGAAAAATCATCTCACAATAGGTCAGACACGGTACCAATTTGGCACCCAACAGTGAGAAGCTTGACACTACCTAGCATCATTATCTTTATGAAGCCAAGAATAACATAATCCAGTTACCTTGTATAGAAATACTGTGCGCACTTGTACATACTTGGCTGTTTGTAGTTTGTATTTGTTGTTTTTTTCTGCACTATCATGAAACCAAGAACGTTTTTTGATTGCCAGGAAAGTGGAACTGGAAACAAACACTTGAGTTATGAATGAACATGTTGTATTCTGTTACTTCTTCCCTTTGATTCAAATAGAAACTCCTTGTGTTAGAAAGATCCAGCTTACATTATCTTGTTTCAAAATGTTTATTACTTTCAATGCCTTGCTTGTCCCATTTGTATTAGTGGTAACTTTTCTAACACCCAAATTGTGCAAGAATCTACGCAGAATGCCACACAGGATTATTTTCCTGTTATCAGTTTTAATAATCAGAGGTTCTTGTCATCATATCAGAGAATCAATTTTTTTGCTCACAAAGTTCAGTTTTCATTCAGAAATGGTACTTATTGAGTGCAAGTCATATTTTTTCTTATCTCATTCCCATTTTTACCTGATTTTGTTTTAGTATTTTTCTGGTCAAATCTAACTGAGCTTGACTGAATCATTATTTTATAGTTATACAATAGGTTTAGTGCCAGAGAGAAAGGAGAAAAGGACTGAAATTGCATTACCATCTGTGGATTACCATTCATGAAGTGCATAATATTTCATGGTTTTCAACATAGACACGTTTTCTCAGATTTCACAAACTTTGTCCCTGCAGTCGGCCTCAAATGTTCAGATATGTTTACCATGCACTTGCAATGTGCCAAAAAAAAAAAAGAAAAGCCAGAATTAATATGCAGAAATTTTATACTTTTGTTATAGTATCTGTTATGTGCCTCACACTGACTTGAAAAAGCTTAGATTCATTCAGTTTTGTGTAAATATACAGTTAAACTACAGTGTTGTCTCAATAGACTTTATGCAAAACTTCAGTGCCCAGAAAAGGTTAGTTCTTTTGCATGCATATTTTGCCATGGTTAAAAATGTAAAATTCATTGTTCATTAATTCTTTGGTTATGTAATTAAGTTTTTGAGTTGGATCAATATTAGAACCACCTTGTTTTGAAGGGGAATGAAATGTCGCTTCTGCACTTCAGTGAATTTGAGGAGTGAATATGCAGCATGCAGAATAGCAAAACAGGAGTTTTCAGTGGAGAACCCAGAATCAAGGCCTTACAGGTTTTATGATTTGAATACTATTAGAACATGCAGAACATTAGTATCATATAAGTCCATGCTTGACATGTTTGGTTCATCACCAAGAACATCAAACTCCCCAGTTTGTGAGATGGAGAACAAAATCTGTTCAGGTGTTTTAAAGAAATTGCTAATGCCATTTAATCTTACAGAGTGAGGTAATTGTACTTTGCTATGTTGATAATCTTTACCGTAAAGCAGTATATCCTAGAGCTCATATGCCAAACATTCATGAACAAAAGGGCAGAGAGAGACAGACCATAAGTATTACCCAGCCATGATCTTTTCCATAACTTACATACATGTAATTGTGTATTGAATAAACACTATGTGTACCAGAGCACCTGTTGCACCTTTCTTGTCTGCACCTCAAATTTGACCTCAGCTCAGCTCTGTTACTATGCATATCATTTCTGTACCACAGGTATATTTCATGGGATTTAATGGTATCACAGTATAACAAAAAAAAACAAAAGGGTTTGAAGCTGTTGCACTTTTGAAACCTTCTTGTGCTCTTTTTTGAAACAATTTGCCAGCACCCACTGTTGTGTATGTGGAACACTTTCTAATTTATCAGTAAATAAATATTTGTATTTTTGCAATATTTTGACCATTTTATATCAGTTTGGTAAGATTGATAATTTTTGGCCCAGGCAGTCTTTATCTGGGCTCCAGTTGGTTAAAGAATCTTGCTGAGGTTGAAACAAAATTAGTCTGTCAAAAATGTTCACTTTTGTCCTTGAAATAAATAATTCCATAAATTGCAAATGTGCCATTATTTGACAATTTGAGGTATATAATATCAAGGTAGATCTGTTTGTTACTGCATATCACTCAGCTGACATTGCTCATACCTCCACAAGTTATGATAATTGCCGTAACTTATTCAAAGTTGGCATCATGAGTGTGCGCACTGCATGATCTGGCACCCTAAAGGAGTCCTACGAAAGGAAGCCTCAAGAGTCAGAGAATACCACGATGTCAGTATCAGTGTCCTAGGTTTTATATTTTGTATCGAATTCATGTCAACATATCTTATTTATTTCACAGCATTGGCATGTGTTGAATAATATTATAATATCACGCTGGTACATGTATTTATTTTGTTTAGCTCTAAAGGACCAGGCAATTTGGATCTGAGTTTGTGTGGGGTTTTGTTTTTGTTTTTGTTTTTTTGTCTCATTGTATTTTTAGTGAGGAAATTTAGAATTACGGGGATCTGACAGCTGGAATAAAAAGGAAAAATTTACGGTAGACAGAAAAGAAAGAAAAAGGTTTTAGAATTTCAGCATCAGTTTTGTTTGGTTTGTTGTGTTTATTCATTTCCTTTTCATTTTATGTTATTAATTGTTGTTCAGATTAGCCCTTTTTATCAGTTATTAACTCTTTCCTTACATACAAAGCACATTGCATCACACGCTTCCCTAGCAATGGCTGGTACAATGCAGCCTGCGTTGTGACGTTGTAAGGTTATTCCTTGACCACTATAATGGAAAATTTTAACATCCCATGATGCTGAACCTTAAAAATAGAATTTTTGGGTAAGTTTCTTTTGCCCTAGCGTGTCCAGCGATACCATGTGAGTGATAAATGCATAGTTTGGACAGCTGTTGTGTAGTAAGGTGACTTGTGTTTATAAATGCAAAATACAGCACAGCATATAACCCCAGGAAGTGCTCCATCCAGATGTGGAGTGCCGGCCAGTAGGGAAAGAGTTAAGTTATTTAGATTAACCAAGTTCAGTTCCTTTTTTTTCTTCTTTTTTTTTATTTTCTGGACCAAACGGGCGAGCTTTCAAATGTCTCAATATGCAATTTTTTACGTATAAAATTTCAAACTTTTCTATATTGTTCAGTGTCATTTGCTCTCTCCGTGCCTGATTTCGTAAGTTGCGAGAGCTCCATTCACTAAACTACATCAAGAACACTGGTATGCATGGTTTTGAATGTTGCCTCTGCATACTGGGCAGTTCAGTCGATAAGTTTTCACTGCTAAACCTAGCTATAGTAAACCGACATGTTTTGTTACCATTAATTTTATCGGTATTTGCCATATTGTTGTATGTGCACTTTTGTCCTTTCGAGAAAATGAGGATTGAAAGTAGGTCGGTAAAAGGGCCAAACGCATAAAACATATCACAAACACATACCTCAAAAAGTTTTTAACCAATTAAAATGACACATATATAATGAAATTAGGAGTGAGAAAACCACTTTCATGACAAAGCCTCAAAATGGGCAAAATATCGCATACAACAATATGGCAAATATCCCTCGATTTCATCTTCAGATTGAACTGAATTAGCATTAATGTGGACTTTGAAGTTTATTATTGTATACATTGAAGAAATTTTATAAAGGCAAGTAGATCAGCTCGAAACTGCATGCTCACACCAGCACCCATCCTACATTCTAACCAACGCACATCACTGTCAGCGTTTTACTGTAGCTTAGCAACGGATCATAGTAAAGCACTTGTTGTATTTTTTCATTTTTCAAACACCTGAGAATTGATGATACTAAAAAATATTTGTAGGTTGATATTGTGGTTTTGTCTTTTTTTTTTCTTTTTTTCATTTTTCATTAAACTTTTGAATTTATCACAGTAGAGTTGCTCACTGCAATGTATATGACTAGATCTATTTTGTCTGTCAAGGCTGAGGTATCTTAAGAAGCTAGGACTTTTTCTTGTTTTGTATGTAATGCCAAACTTCAGCTAGAGGATTTTGTGTGTATGTATTAGTACTGTAAGAAAGTACAAAGTAGTTGTCTCTTTCCGCTTAAAGAATATTTTTTTTATGTTGCGCTTTGTGTGAGAGTCAAACAAGTGGTAAAGTATCAAATCGAATGTACAAAGCCCTTGAACCACAACAGGAAAAGCATTTTTTCTTAAGTCCGAGATGTTAGGATTGATTTGGGGGTTTTTTGTTTTTTTTTCATATTGTTTTTTTTACATTCAACTCGGACTGGCGTTGCTGTTTGAGAATTTGACTTCTAACAAATTGGCCTTTTATTTCACTGTTTGTAGTTACCATTTCATACAAGGTATCTTGACTTATTGGAAAGAGCAGAGAGATTTCAATATATTACACATTGTAGTACTAATAGAAACAGTCAACTATACAACGCAAGATAGCAGAACTATGGAATGCCTGTGAATATGATATTCTTTTATATCAGTCTAGTATAGAATATTAGACCTGGTTTCTTCTACTTGACGTCAGACTAGCTTTGTTTTAAATATCTGTAATACAGGGTCATAAGGGCAATCATTATCACCATCTACAACAAGTGAAATAACAGGACTTTGATATCAAGTCCTGAGAGCCTCAATAGATTATGTATGAGAGGTCAAAAAGAGACTTCACAATCATCGTAGTTGCTTATCAGAATTGCTTAATCAATCAATGTACATATATTTGTCACCAGCTTTGTGTGGCCAAAGTAAAGCCAGATTTTTTTTATCAGTCACCGTGCCAAGGAATTTAGGCAAAATGCCAAATATAATGCCCTTTAAACCTGTTTTTTGCCTTAATTGCAAGAGTTTAGAGAAAAATAGTGCTTTTATTTATTTGAGTTACACTGATGGGGATTTTTTCATACAAAGTTAGAATGTTTTCATCTTGTTTGTTTTGGGTTTTTTTTTCATTCTGAAGAATGTTGTTTATTAGTGTCATATGCTACAAGAATTTGTGACTTGTGTTACATTTTTCTTTCTGCACACATGGTATTTAATTACAGTGTACGCAATGACTAAGGGTGTGGAGAATGTGAATGAGCCTAGGGAACTCCCCATTGTGAATCTTGGGTGGGTTTTTTAATCCTGGCATTGAAACTGACAATGGAATTGACTTTGCTGCAGGCAAGAAGGAGATTTTTAGTGGAAGATACCTCTCCTCTAGCTAAATGCTATTTTTTAGCTCGTTCATCTAAAGTTTGGTGTGAGTCTGGAAGAGCTATATATACATACACATCTGCATAAGTCTTGCAACAAACTTTAAACGGCTGTAACTTCTGAACGAATTAGGTTACTTCAAATATTTGTTTAAAAACGAAATAAACAAAGATTGTTCCACAGAAATAAAAATCGTTCATTTTCCTAATGACTTGATGTCCTGTCTTACTTGGACAAGCAAACGACGAGGTTCAGAACATTAAAAGAAGGGAGAAAACAAATGCATTTGAGGGTTCAGCCTGTCGTGTGAAGTGTTTTGACTGTTTCTATCCTGCCTGAAATGCTCATTTGGATCTAGTTTATAGGATCAATAGAACGTGAATTAAAGATGACATTGACAAGGTTTTTTATTTCATTCAGTTTTCTGCAGCAGTTCAAAAGTTGCAGTCATTTAAGTTTGTTGCAAGACCTGCGGCCTAGTCCTCCAGATAGGGATCATGACTCCTTGATATCTCCCTGTTGTATGTGGCCAGTTTGACACTTGGGGAAAGTTATTCTGAAAATTTGAACCGTTTTAATATTATTCACAAGATAGAAAAATGCCCTCGGGTATTTTTGCTTTAAAGTAGTTTAATCATGTTTAGAAATCTGAAATATCAAAACAGGTCTCATTTTGTTGCTAGACTAGATTTGATGTATTAACTGCCACACAGATTAATCTATAAATTATGCATTGTGTATTGTATTGTATTTGTATAGCCTGTGTTCTGGTCTTACTGTTATACTTTTCAATATATGAATTTTTGTTGTTACTACAAAGCATCACAAGCTCTGTTACAGACTGACTCCTCACTTAGCAGCATTCAAAGCAAGCCCATGATTTTCTAATGGTTCTCTAAACAATTTTTCCTGTTGATTCAACTGAAACTTTTTATCTTGTTAATGTCCTTTTATCTGATAACAGGTGCTTCAATCTTATTTATAATCATTATTATTTAGTCATTTCTGTATGCATCTAGTATTGTTCATGCTTAGTATGATAATATCTCTGTCTTAATAACCTGAACTTGACTAATTTGAATGGTGTACTGGAGAAGCCAGGCTAACTGGTAGTTACTGTAACAGGCAAGGCAGGTTGTGTTAGATGATAGGACATTGTCCCTCTGGTAGTTTAAGCTGTGACTGAGACTGTGTAGGACATTTTGTCCTCCAGGTAATTACAGTACAACATGACAAAGACATGCTTTCAGTTTCAGGTGTAATTTGGCTGGTTAATTGTGACAGTTTTATGTGATAGAATATTGTCATCTTGATTAGCCCAAGTCAAATAGAGACATTGTCTACTGGTGGGACATTGCCCTCCTGTTAGTGTTGGTTAAAGGTTTGATAGAGACAGCATTATGTTGTAGGATATTGTGTTCTTGGCAATTTGTTCTGTGCATATGTGATTTTTTATGAGAAAATAAATAGCCCCTCTTATTTATTGGAAGTAGACAGCATGGTTTGCCACTTTCTCTTTCTCTAATGCTATAACTATTCCGGGTACACGAGGTGAGACATTGAGACAAAAATAGGAACTATGTATATCCTGCATAGAGAATCAGAGATCCAGTATGAGAGGCACAATGGAATCAATGTACAGGACAGAAGATTTCAAGTCCATTACTTACTATATGAGAGCTGCTGTACAGTGCACTCAGCCTTCAAGTTTTTGCAGTGATTTTGTTTTTTCTCTCCTCTGTTGTATTAATTCCAGTTATATATATTACAAAATAAGATAAAAAATAGGGTGAAACTGATAAGGATTCATGGTTACAGTCATGTGCTAATATTTCCCTTCCCTTCAGACGTTGAATTATGAATGTGATTTATTGCCGGGCAGTGTATGATTTTAATAAGGCTTTTACTGATTCTTCTGAATTCTACATCTACTTATCGTTTGAGGTAAATATTTAATTTTGTAAATAATCAAAATTTGACTGTCCTGGTACATGTAAGCTGTATGCTGGAGGAAGAAAGACATATGATACATTTATCTGAAGCCGAATGACTGCTTGCCTTCTTAAGTTAGACTGGCCTTCACCAGTGGAGAAACACAAAAAGATTTTCATTGGTCATCATGCATTGCAAAGCGAAGCACATGTACACTGTATTTTTATTTTTAAGTTTCTCCCCGATTAAATGGAATAATTATCTAGCAAGAGTTCTTTAATTTTATTGTGCAAACTGTTAACTCTATAAACACAACCTAAAAATGCATGGAAATTCATCTCTTTCATTATTTAATGAGGAGAATGGGTTGAAATGCGTTGAATTAATTTTTGTCATGTACCTGCTAAAGCACCAAACATGTACATTGTATTTTCCAATGGCAGAGGAAACAAAAACAAAAAAATATTATTCATTGAACATGCTGGTGTGTATCCAACCTCATAATGTATCTGAAAAGTGAAAACTGTCACAACACATCGGTTAATTTGATAAAAGCAGAAACTTCAGTGGGAGAGGAGCGAAGAAGAACAACAGATCACAGCAAAACTTCTGTTTCTACCCAATTTCGTTTTCGAGGGCAGTGAAGTTTGTTTAAAGCTGAAACCTGTACTCTGACGAATGATATGTTATCTGATGTTTTCAGTGGGCAGAGAAAGACAGTGACAAAATAAGAGTTAATCATGTCAAAGTCCTAAAAAAGTATCCAACATAGGGAGGAACATATGCAGCTTGATTGAAAACTGTAGGAGCTAGGCTGTGAGATGTTTATCTTGTTTGAAAACTCTTTTGCTAAACTGATTTTATGACATACAGATTTATGCAGTTTTGGGGTGAAAAAAAAGGGGAGGGGCAGAAGATGCGCTTCCTGGTACACGTACATACAATTGCCTACACAGATCCCACCCATGGCACTGAACTCTGATAACCAATTTGTACCAATGTCAGCTTCAGTTCTTCTACAACAGTTTACAGGGAACGTAAGGGTGACTGTCCACTGTATAAAAAAAACAACAAAATTTGGCAGCCACAAAGATGTGAATGTTATTTCTGCCTTTTTAATGCCCTTGATTATGTTCATGCAAATAAATCAGTTCATTCTGTTGTTCATCTTCATGCTGTGATTATTTTGTTTGCTTATAAATTTCTTAGTTACATACACTGGAATTATTTTTGTTATTGTTATTTAGGATGTACTTTGCGAAGTTCATTCTGTTATTTGCAATTATTTAATTTTGTTTCTTTTTTCTCAAAAATTTAAATAATTTTGAATTGTTCTGTTTATGCTTTTCTTTTTTTATTGCTTAATTTATCGTTCATTAGCTGTATGTCTGCTTTTGTGCAGTTTTAAATGATATTTCTGTCTGATCTGTTGATTGACTTCAGCGTCATAACTATACTTTTGTCAAAACTATACTTTATATCTATATTGTTACTCTAAATAAACACAGTCTGGAGAATTCTGGAATTTTCAGTGCACGTTCTTAGTGGCATGTTAGCCTGCTTTTCATCGGGTTTATTTTTTAAATTTCTGTGCTGCTGTGCATTGGTCATCTTTACAAATCATGAATTTTCTCAGGAAATAATAGGCTGAGTTCATACTGCTCTGCTCCATTATCAGTCTCGACACTTCCATTACAACATCTTAGCCCTCGCAGCGATTCAGAAATCTGTTTCCGGTTGTCTTTAGGTTGATAGGTCTGCGCAAGCTCCAGGGAAAAAACCCAGCAACTTAAGCACTAAAAATGGAAAACCATGTCACAAACCATGATGTCGTGGGCTTATCAACTAGGCCCTGAGGAAGTGGTAATCCCAGTTCATGTTCAGATCACGCGAAACAAGCAATTGTTTTTTTTCCAAGGCCCTGATCTTTCAATACAGAAAACAAAACAAAGAAAACATAGTAATGGAAATTTTGGCTGACATAAAATCATATTTGTTTAATAAATGATTAAATATAGTAACTATCTCAATCAAAATACAATCATATATACAAGTAAAATGAAATATGTGCTGAAAAATATTTCCATAAACTTCCCGTTTGGGTAGACCACACATACAATACTTCTGAAAGCAACGTGAACACAGTTTAGATTCAGAGTACAAATCATCGGTTTCATTGTGAAGGGGCAATAGAAATCAACAGCTGTACAATGAAAAGGCAAACGTTTAATTCCCTGTAAGATGAAGGGGCAAACACCCAAAATCAATGTTACGAGAAATTCAGTTTTGAAAATATTGTATTACGCTCATCATCGATTTCTCATCTTCTCGTCGTACTACAGAACTCAAAACTAAATGAGATTTAACAAAATTGCTTGTGGTGGGTAACGCCCCCGCAATATACTTTTGATAACCGTGAAAAGTGAATATATCTCAAATTTGACCTACTTGCCCCTTCATCATGAACCTGAGGAAAAGTCAATGAAAAAAACATCATTTTAAGGGCAAAAATATGTACTGGTATGCTCTGACAAACCAAGATTCATCCAAAAAAGATATATTATAATTTATATATTTGTATTTTATAATATGACTTGCATAAAAATGGAGATGAATAATAATAGTTCGTCCATCAGGTATGATGATGACCTTAACAACACCAGAGGAATAAAGAACAGAAATTGTTGAGAATTTTCAACACATGGACAATAAAGAGAAGTAAAGGACACAGAGGACAGAATGGAAAGACTGTTCTTTCATGACTTATGGCTTCTCATGTGACTGATAAGTCCTATTTTTGCCCTGAAGACCCTTCCGCATAAGTGACAAGAGTGCTCCGTTGGTTCAGTACCACTGGGCCTTTTTTTGCGCCGTTCTCTTTTTTTGATAGCCTGCTGGACTCTGTCAGCTTCCCATGCTTTGCTGCCTCTGGTAAGGGCCGCCCTCCAATTTGCACGATCAAGCGAGAGCTTTTCCCACTCACTCACATCAATGGCAAAGGCCTTCAGTGATTGCTTGAGAGTGTCTTTGTAACGTCTCTTTGGGGCCCCAACATTCCTCGTTCCATTGGAGAGCTCAGAGAAGATGATTTGCTTAGGGAGTCTGGAGTCGGGCATTCTGACAACATGTCCTGCCCAACGTAGCTGAATTTTTTTCAGGTGGCAGAAGATGCTCAATTCCTTGGCACGATTGAGGACCTCCGTGTCTGGAATTTTATCCTGCCATTTGATCCTTAGGATCTTTCTAAGGCAGGCCAGATGAAAGTGATTTAGTTTTCTGGCATGCGATTGGTACACTGTCCAGGTTTCAGCCCCATAGAGTAGGGTGGGAAGGACCACAGCATTGTACACTTGATGAATATCACCCAGGGAAAGATGGATACTGATGAAAGAATGTGAGAAAGCAAAATAATGTGCCATATAAATATAGAAAATTATCTTCTTCAATCCTTCTACATGAAATTAATACTATCATTTAATATTTATATTTTTTGTCCAAAAAAAAAAAAAAAATGAACAAAATTTTATGGATCCGGATGTCATTATTTTTTATCTGTACTTGAGTAAATGTGTTGGCTGCCTGGCCTGTTGAAGAAAGACAGTATTTCATCAACAACTCAATTGGACTATAATATAAGTTACAATTACCTTCTGGCGGTGCAATAAAAGTAATGTTTAAAAATCCAGCCCATTTTCCCACCTTTTATTACATCGCTGTGCCAAATAGCAAAATTTAATAACAGTAATTTAGGAAGGAACATAACACACCTATAAATATAACATATAATAATAATTTTAAAGAATTTTCATTCAGATTTCTTGCTTGTTCATAAATCTGTCAAACTGTCATTTATTTACCAGGACTGCAGTCATCCCAACACTGCTGTTCTGTTTTTCATATATATATTTTAGACCTAGAATGTGGGTGTAGGATGGGAGCAGATTTGGGGCTAGGCATTTGGCAGTGGGAATTACTTCCTACTGATTCATATCAATAAAAAGCATCCTGCCAGACTCCAAGGGTTATGTAACCTTTAAGGATCAGAATGGCCGCCTTGGCAAAATAATCATTTCTATTGTAGACTGGTTACAAAATTAATTTTATTGTACATCTAATAAAAGATTGTCTGATTATAACAATTCACAATTAAATGTAGTAGTAGATAAAAAATCAATAGGTAATACCAGTATGTAATATTAGCTATGTCTGCTTGCCAAATTTATACAATACTCAGACAAATAATGTGACTACGTACAATGCAATATAAATCAAGAGTCCATTGATAAACTAAATTTGAGCTGAAGTCAATAAGCTGTATGATGCAAAAAAAGCAATCTACACAAACCAACAAAATGAACTTGTAACTACAAAATGTAATGAATTTTATCCTATTCCTGCCTAATATGACTCGATGTGCCCATGCTCGTATCAGCCTAATAAGCCCAAATGCTCTCATACGTACCAGTGTGATATTTATAGTCTCTTAGCAACTTGATCTCGTTGGCAGCCTGATATAGAACTATAGGTAAAAAGTGCATGGCATCACAGAGTGCTTTGTTTTGGTCTTCCGCCACTTAAGATGGCCGGTGGATCAGCTGATTAGTGTAACTTCAAGATACATTGTATGTCAAAGCGGTTGAAATGCCTGCTGGCTGCATTGCAGTTGATTGCTATGGCAGGGATGGAAAGGATGGATCCAAGAAAGTCAGATTTCCTACCATCCGTGTAAACAAGGGAAAGGAAGTGAAAGAATTGACTGAATGTGTCCCATTGAACATGTACATATGTGCCATTGTTTACTGTAGCAACCTGCTTTCAGCTTGCTACCAATTGGTTCACAGCGCCACCCATGCCCCGCAGTGCAAATCAGCCAACAAATCAAAATCAATGCCACAAATGCCATAACGGTGGGCGGGTCCGGACACTAAAGATGGCCGATATGCACATTCTACTTTAGTATACTCATGTTTGAAACAAGATATCCACTTATCAGTTAGAGAAAATCGGATGCATATAGCTTGCGAACTTTATTTTCAATGAAGTTTTGGAATCACCGAACATCAGAAGTGGAAACAGCGTTGACCAGATGTTCAGCTGTGTTGATGTTTCCACAACTAAATGCACTGGTTGCTTCCTATGTAACATTCATTTACATGGTGGTCATTGTGAAAGCAAATATCATAGGACTTAAAATGATGACATTTTGGCACAGAATCTGAACAAAATGGTACGTTTTGAGTTCTGTCTTTATTTTATTGCAATAAATTTCAATTCAACTTACAGATATGTACAGCGTAAATATATTTTCTGAAAGTATTCTTTTATCTACATTTTGGTACCATTTTCACCAAAACCGGATAATAATTAATGTGCACAAATATTTTTTTTTAAATATGTCCAGGAAATTAAAGTTATCTCCCTTTGCTTAGGCATCGGCATGAAAACTGGGAAGCCTTTTAAGCAGGAGTGGTTTAAGTACTGAATACATTTTTCTGACACAGGTCAACAGTAAGCGGCTCCCAATATTTTTTAACTTCCGTCTGTGGCTCCTTCCATTTCTTGATTACAGGTGAAAAAAATCTTTAAAACAAGAAAAAAGTACTACTTGTAGGCCTATAGCCTACGTGTTGCATAGCATTCCAAAGATGAATTCTATCGCTAATCTCAAATTTGATTATTCTTCTCTGAAAGGATGCCAGGCCCTGATTTAGCAATATCCTGTGTCCATCCAATGGTGAAGATTCACAACCACTTATGAAATGAATCATTAAAGCCAGACAATAGATGGTCTGCATCACATGCAGAAAAAAGACTACTGTCTACAAATAGTACAAATTATCCAGCAGTAACATTCCAAGCCAATTATTAAAGTTATTTTCCTGCAAAATTTTCACTATCTCAATATACTAAGAAGATTCAGATCTTTTTTCATAAAAAATAAAAGTCAACATTCTGGTATGTAACTGAAATCCTGCATAAAATCTCCAGTTATTTACCTGTAAATTTCCTTGCCTACATTTCCTGATCATATATTAATTTTTTTTCTAAATATCCTTTCATAACATCACTATAACACCAAAACATGAACAGAGTCCAACAGCATTTAACATCAAACAGTATCCAGGGGTATTTGCCATCTTATTGTATATGAATGATTATGACATTTTCTCGATTTTAATAATAATAATAATAATAATATATACATTTATATAGCGCCAGGACTAAAACATTAAAAGCTCTAGGCGCTGTACACAGTAAAAAAAATCATAAAAGCACATTCAAATAAACTTACACACACACAGACAAACTAGTTTTATACATCTGTACACAGTAAAAAATCATAAAAGCACATTCAAATAAACTTACACACACACAGACAAACTAGTTTTATACATCCACATTGCAAGCTATAAAATTCAGTTTTTAAAAAGAAATGTTTTTAACCTGTTTTTAAATATGTTTAGAGAGGCAGAATTTCGAACCTCTTGTGGTAAAGAATTCCACACACAGGGACCAAAACAACTAAAAGCTCTATCTCCATAATTTGATGTTTTACACCTGGGAACAACCAGTTTGTTTTCTGTAGTAGATCTTAAAAATCTATCAGACTCATGTTTTTTCAAAAGTTCCGAAAGATAGGAGGGAGCTGAACCTTCAAGACATTTGTAAACCAAAACTGCAGCTTTAAATTTTATTCTGTTTTCAACAGTAAGCCAGTGAAGTTGGTCAATAAGGCTTGAGGCAGATTCTCTTTTTGATTTTCTAAAAATCAGTCTAGCTGCATTATTCTGAATTATCTGAAGGCGTTTTATTTTGTTGCTCGGAATTCCAAAGAGCAGAGAGTTACAATAATCAAGCTTTGAAAACATAAGTGAAGTGATAAGTATTCGAGTTGCCTCTTGGGATATGAATGGACGAATAGAGCTGATGTTTTTTAATTGAAACATTAATGATCGACATAATGAACTTATTTGATTTTCCATGCTGAGATCTGATTCTAAAATTGTGCCTAAGTTTTTAACTTTATTCACGTTTGCTACAGTGCTTTCACCAAGATTTAATTTTACATTTTTAATTGCAGTAATTTGTCTTTTTTTTCCAATAATCATAACTTCTGTTTTGTCTTCATTTAGCTTTAGTTTGTTTTGGTTCATCCATTCTTTTGTGTCCATAATACACTTTTCACTATCTTTTATAACATTGTCAACATGACCTAAAGTCGTACCAGGGTGATATAGTTGGACATCATCAGCATACTGATGGTAATAAAAACCATGATCTTTAAAAATATTAGACAGGGGTATTTGCCATCTTATTGTATATGAATGATTATGACATCAGGTATGATGATGACCTTAACAACACCAGAGGGACCTAAAACTGAGCCTTGTGGAACACCATATGGCAGTATGTATTCTTTTGATTTTATGTTATCTGTTACAACAATTTGTTTTCGGTCACATAGATAGGACCTGAACCATTTCAGAGCTATACCAGAGATCCCATAGGTTGCTTCTAATCTGCAAAGAATAATTTCATGATCTATAGTGTCGAAGGCAGCTGATAGATCAAGAATGTTTAAACACGAAACCAAGCCCTTGTCCAGTAATCCAAACAAATCATTAACAATCCTCAATAAAGCAGTTTCAGTGCTACAATGATTTTGAGGTTTTGTCATGAAGGTAGTTCTCTCACTTTTAATTTTATTCCGTAAAAGCATCACAGAGGTGTATTTTTCATGGACATTTTTATGCAAGTACTGATTTTGAAGCATATTAAACAAAATCCTGATTTTACACAACTCTTCAGATTTTCAATCCTCATTTTGTCAGAAGGCAAAATGCACATACAACAATATGGAAAATGCCCAATGGTTTAGGTTGTGCCAGTCATCAGTGAAAAGGTAGGCATGATGACCAAAAACATCAAAATTTAATATCACACAGGACACAGCCATCTCATAAGGCACAAAATATCAGCATTGTGAAAATGACAGCCCTCTTTATACCTCTGAGACCCAGCATAACCAGTTTGTTTAATGAAAAGATTGACCCTCAAACTATCAAACAGTACAAAACAAGCATTGTTACACTGCACTTGACTTACACATTGTGGGAGAGAAGAAATCAGCCAGTGCAATCACAAATCAGGAAATGAATGCAGCTGAACTTAGGCTAGCAATGGTTTGGATATACCGTAATCAAAGTCTGAAATTGGCACTCAACAGAGAAATCTGAAATTTCCTCCCAAATTTTGCTTGAAATTTTGTTGCCAGTACCGTTCAAATGAAAAGTATCAGTTCCTGTGTTTGAAATACTGCCCCCCTTTTTCATCCATCTGAATTGTGAAACAGGCATCTTAGCATTGGTGAATGTTTACCAGTTTACCACAAATTTTTTTCCTGTGTGAAATAATGTTAATTTACAGGCTACAATATGGAATACTTTAAGCCCATCTTTCACACACAGTGATGGTGAAATTTCACTTAGCGCAGGGTTCCTGCGCCTCCTTCAGACTGTTTTTCTGGGGCTTTTCAAGGCTACAATGTTTTCAACCATGGCTACTTACACCTTACAAAATGACGGAATTTTTTCCTTTCAATCAGATTTTTCCCCACTTTTTATTTTAAAATGTTCTTTAAACCCACGGAAAATTTCAGGGCAAATCCACAATTTCCATACCAGTAGCTTTTTCTAAAATGTTTAAATTCCAGAGCGCTGCACAGAAACCATGACAGCAGTAGCTCCTGGATTTACTACAAATATTCCTTGATTTGTTTTTTATTTGTACCTGGGAACGTCAGCCATTTGTGGCAACAACTCTGAACTTGATCCATGTACAAAAACATTTATTGTGACCAACTTTACATCCTCTCTTTAAATTTTGTTTCACATTTGGTGTGGTCAAGCTGCAGTCAAAACTTCTCTACTGTGACTTTTGTTTTGTCATCTTTTCATGGTGTTGATATATGGAATCTTGCAAACATTTCTTGTAATCATTGACATCAACTTCATCCCAGAATGGAAACCATACAACAGGCAGATGGGAGATCACCTTGTCTATGATGGGCTTCAGCAGGTCAAACAGTAACTGCGATCCCTTCTCTGATAGGTGGAGACCATCACATAAGTAGCTGGGAAAGTCCTGAAATCAAACACAAACAGAATTTGATCGTTGAGTGTTACTGGCATTGACAATAGCTCTATTGTACCATGCATGGTTCACGAATTAAAAGTCAGATTGAAGAGTGTTTTCCAAAGATGGGTCAATCAAATTTTGCATGAGTTATGGTCCCTTTCAGGTGGTCATTAAAAATTAGTGAAAGACGCAGCGCAAGTGTTCAGTTACAACTTGAAAGTGTTCCGTTACAACTTCCGATAAAGACCAGACATGGCAAGTTTTAACTAAATGCTCACATCGTGTCTTACACTAATTTTGAATGACTATCTGAAAGGTGCCATAACTCATGCTAAATTAATTTGACTTGACCAGTTTTGCAAAATCGCTCTTCAATTATTAAATTATGGAATGCGTGCAATACTGGGTGTAAAGCCCCCCCACACACGTTCAAGCCCGGCTTACAGCCTCACCCAGATTCTGTAAAACTTATAAAAAACTGAACGTGTGTGGGCGATTTCATACAGCCAGGCTCCGAGCCAGGACTTAAGCCAAAAATATCAGGAGGTGCCTGAAAAATTATCTAAAGCCAATGGCTTGACTCTGTAAACTCAAAATTAAAACATACATGAAAATCTTTTTGGGGCAATTTTGATGACAAAATCGGGGAAAAGCAGTAAATTTACCATTGATTTGATACCAAACACCATTCTCGTGCGATGGATAGAATGGTTTTTATAAATTACTGACTTTTCATCAATTCTCGCACCTCACCCCGTTCCTCTCTCTCTCTCTCTCTCTGTGTGTCTCCCCCTCTCTCTCGCTCTGCGTGTGTGTGTTTGGTGGGGATAAAAAGAGATTTGGAAAGAGAGATACAGAGAGAGATATTTTTTCTCTCTCAACCTGTGCGTCCCCGCGAAAATGACTGTGAGGCCGTGCCGATAAAGAAAGTAAACTGAAAGTATTGTTGTTACCTTTTCATTCTACCCATATCTAATCCTCGTCACATACTATGACATGTACCGTATCAATAATGTTATGTTAATAAGACAGTGACATTGTTAAGTGAATGATTTAATCCGATCAATAAAAAAAAAGTGTTATTTTAAAGGAAGTGTATATTTAGGCCGAATTCGGCCTATACAACCCGGTCCTGTGCTATTTGGGCCGAAGGTATTTTAGGCAAGGGAGTGTCAATTGCCACCGTGGAATACGGTGTCCATTGTCGATTCAAGTGTGCATTGGAATGGTCAGATGGACCTGGGGGCGTGAGGGTCTCGTCAGTTTATATCAATGGGCGGTAGTCAGATTGTTGACTAATCAGGCTAAGAGGGGCTGGGGTAGCTATTGGCGATCGACGTACCGTCAATGGTCACCGCAAAATGCGGTAGTAATTGACCCTACCGGCTACTGGAAAATGCGGTGGTAATTGACGCTACCGGCTATTGGAAAATGCGGTGGTCATTGACGCTACCTTTAAGCAATATTGTACGGACACAAATTCTGTGTTTTAAAAAAAACAACTCGCCAGAACAGTGCAAACTGCAAACTGGCACTATCGGCCCAAATAACCCGGAACCAGGGTTTTGTGCTGTTTAGGCCGTATTCGGCCCAAATATACCTAGCCTATTTTAAAAATCTTGTCCTGTCTCATTAAAAAAATAGAAACTATATAAGGCACCAATGAAATATAGCCGATAGATACAATGTACTCAACCCCAACTCCCTGTCCTTGGACCGGTACCACCGGTCCCTGGATCATTTGGTACCGGGGTGCAAAAAACAAAATTGTTGTGATTGAAATTATAGTTATTTTTCTTTCATTAGTGTCTACCCAGACCCCAGAAAAACGTATGAAACCAGTCCCTGGGACAAAAAAGGTTGGGGACAACTGGGCTAGATGATCCAACGGTTAGAACCGCCATACGGGCCGCGGGAACCGGGAGGTTGGGGTCAAACCCCGGTCGGGTCACACCTAAAATTGGTAATCCAGTGGCTTGTCTTGCCTCAAAATCAAAGTGCAGGAATTGGTCAGGTCGGTGTCAGTATACTGTGATTGTGAGTTGTGCTACATGACACTTCGTATCCCTGTGTGGCGGCACATGCTCGTAAAATGTCCAAATAGCAAATGTTACTTAAATAATCAACTTGTGTTGAAAGTGACGTTCAATCCAAACCCAATGTACTCATCTTCAGGTAGTCCTCTGCAAGGCAAGTATAAATTGCCCTGCATGTCTCTGGTGTCCTCATCCATTCACAAATAATTACAAAAATCACTTGGATAATATCTCAACTCATTCAGTAAATTGATGTGAGTGTGGGTCGCTCGATTCAACAGCCACTGGACCCAGTATCGTTTTTTGATGCTGAATTTCCGATTCCGAAGGACTGAACATATTATTATGATTCCACATAGAACCTGTTGTTGGTTGTGAGACATTGTGAACGGGCCACGGTCCAAAATGAAGTGATTAAACTATGTACACAGGAGTCGAGAGCACTGTTTTCAAGTGTTTTGCATGTCAATGAAACATCCGTTTCCGTACCGGTACCTCTATGTGCAATCAGTCCTCGTAGTGGCGGGAAAAATTTCATAGAGCCTGGCCGCAATGTGTGTGTGCAAAGTTAGAATTAAAATCTGTTCCTGAAGCCTGGATTTGGGCGAGGCTGTGAGCCAGGCTTGAATGTGTGTGGGGGGCGTTAAGGCAGAGCCGGAGCCATGTATGTGCTCATTTTACCATTTTGAGAGAACCACAAAAAAACCTGTGGCATAGCCATATATTGAAATGCATTCATTTATGAGTTTGCCACATTAGAGATTACTATTTCGGTAGCAGATACATCTGTCTGCCTTTTTACATAAAAGAATTATGTGTGAGACGAGTTGATGCAGACAATAAAGTCAAAAAAAGGCCAAGCTGTCAGATATGTCTATCTGCCTTTGCACAGCAGAGTAGCCCACAATAGGGCCTACCAGGTTCAATGAAAAACTGATGTACACAGCATTGGGAATGTGATTCTCTCTAACGACAGAAAACAAAAGTGTCAATGATTTCTCAAAAAATGTAGGACAAGATCAAATGTTAAAATTACTGTTCATACCTTACTGTAGGTAGTACAAACTGATTTTTACTTTTAATCATACCTCACCAGTTATTGTCTAATCTGATGGAGTTTGCTGTTTCTAAGAATTTTGATAACAAGTTTAGTATTCTGGCTTAAAGGCTTTGAAAGTTGTGGCATTTTCAAAAGTGAAAAAACACGTCAAATTTGCTACCTTTTGCCAACTGCACCATAGTCCAAATTTGACCGCCCACGAAATAACAGTTTACTGAATCACAGCACTGAAAATTCTGTTTCCAAGGCAAAAGGGTGTACATTATGCTCAAGTATTTTCAAGGAATACAAATAGCATAAAAGCATCTCATTTTACTTTTTTTAATCATCAAACTTCATCCGACGTCAATATTTTGTGAACTTTTACAAGGGAGACAAAAATAATGTTTTTTAATTGAGAAAGAGATCAACCGTGTCCGCCTTTGACTTAGCACTGAGCGTTGGATAAAGGTGACGAAATCAAGCATTGGGTGGGTCTGTAACAACAGTTGGTGCTTGGCGCCGAAACATGCCCCATGTCTGATTCTGGCATATACCCTTATGATACAAAGGCTGGGGTTCATTTGATCTATAGTTTCAGTCAATTTCTTGGTCAACAAAGTTTTTAACAAATGATTTTTAACGGAATTTCAAGTCAAAACAGGATGAAAAATACACTGCATATGCTACATCAGCTCGACTCAGGCTGAAAACAGCAACACTAGGTCTTCTTCAAGCAATAAAAACACACAGCTATACACATTAAACAATATAAAAGATAGTGTATTTTGACAGAGGAAGAACTGAACTTTATTTTGATGTAGGATGCTTGCCGTTTTACGTAAATAAGAGGCAGTAGTAGCCTTGTAATGTTGGCATAAAATTATGCGGCACAGACTACCTACTTACTGTATAGTTCAATTGTTTTAAATAATACAGGGGAAAATGGCTAAACTGAAAATAGCGGTAAACCGAAAGAAAATAGGAGTCCCCAAATTTTTTCCTCTTTATCTCTGTTAACAAACCGAAATAGCCCTCTTGTTAAACCAAAAAGAAAATTGCTGGATTCAGTGGCCAGTCCACTGTGATTCGCCATAGGCCAAGTCAAGTTGCTGTACCATCTCGCCACCCCATTCTCCATGTGTCCCTAGGCTGAGCAATCGCCCATCCTCATTATCAGTCAAAAACACACAGCAACGAAGGACATCTTGAGTCTTTTTAGCTTCTGCACTTACTTGATTTGGTCTCTCTGATGGTGATTTGGGCTACCTCTCTTGAAACTGGTATTTTTCAGGCTTCCTATCGGTAACTCAAAACTCTTTCTAAACCGAAAACAAACCTGTGGCAGGGCTGCCAACCCCTCTCCAGTTTTTAGTAATGACCATGAAGAAAATTAGTAATATGTAAACAAATTTTTAGTAATGACCATGAAGAAAATTAGTAATATGTAAACAAAATTAGTAAAAGTACTCATCTTACCGGATGGCGATAATTTAGTATTAAAATCTACAGAGACATTAAAAATGGACAATGTTTTTAAAGGAGGAGAAGTTGCTTACTTTAACACCACTGAAAACTACAAAGAAGTTTAAAACAGAGGTGTGCAGACATCATATCGGCAACTATCGGCTTTTAAAATAAATTTGTCGACATATAATACTCGCCCGGTCGCACTAGTTACAAAGAAATAAGAGTTAAAATCTCGATTATTTAAACAAACTTTGATATCGAATCATATATCGAGTAGTTGACTTTTAGTACTCGCGCTGGCGGTGCTGGCAGTGCCAGCGACGCTTGGAAAAAGCCAAAAAATATTTATTTTAGGCCAAATTACCGGTTGACCGAAAAATAGTAATAAATCGCCTTACGATCGTAATTTCGTAATGGAGATTAGAAATAGTAATGATTACGAAAAAATCGTGGTGGTTGGTAGCCCTGCTGTGGTCCCGCCAATTTCAGTTTAACTGTTGTCTACTACAGTGAAACATGCTTAAACCAAAATTTTAGGGACCGGACACATATTACTTTGGTTTAAACATATTTTGGTTTATCCAAACTGGGTATGGTGGAAGTTGTCACAAGAGGGGAACAAACTCTGTAAGATCAAATTTCACTGATAAAATAATGAGTTACTTCCGGGCGCATGGCCATGTAACTAACCATGTGGGTCATCTGAAACTACAGTGCCCTAACATCACACCGCATCAGACAGCGCGCATCACGATGCTTCGATGACATGTTGCCTACCTCACCTCATCAGTACACCACTCGCCATTTGCTACACACGCATAATTTAGACTCCACAGACAATGCGCACTCGCTTCACTGATGCAATTCCAGCGTCCCCTACTCCTTTCTGTCTTCGACACCTGCTGGTGGCCTCAGGCCTGACAATGAGAGAACGGCGTGTCGGTACTAAGCGAGCTTGATTAAGAATAGGTCGCTGGCTTCCACTAAAATCAAGGTCATTGTTTTCGGTTCAGTTGTGTTCCCACCAATGTTGACTTTGGTTTATCGGTAGTCCATTAACAAGGAGTAAAAGAGAAATAAAACAGGGATTAACTTTTCTTTTGTTTCAGCCGTGTTTTCGGCTTAGCCGTTTTTGATTTAAGTGTGTTCCACAGTATATCTATTACATCTCGAGTCTAGCTAGGGCAGAGAGCTCCTCTATTGATTGATATTACTGCAAAAACTCTAGTAGATGTCTGCATTCAATTAAAATGAACATCCATAAAATGGTGACAGAATTTCCTTAAAATTTTGGCATTCACAAACTGGTTTCATAGTGATAGATGAGTGGATATCTTTGGATCCTCCAGAAACAGGCATCCCTAAAATTCATTATGTATTTTCCCCATTCCCATAATGTTTGTAATATTGATGAATAATGTCTGTTTTTCACAATATCTGCAATAAATAATTGGAGGGATTAGCTCTACACCATGCCTAGGTCCACATAGACTCCTAAATGAACAGTATAATTGTGCTCAAAGATGAGCAAGAGCACTGTTTCCTATGCAAAGGATATTAACACAGAACTGTATTATTGGCATGAGACACCTTGAAAGAACTGAAGTTTTCAGAGTTATACCATGTACATAGAATTCCTTTTGCTCTGTGTCTCAATATTGGCTGTTGTTGTTTTTTTTTACACATAGGCATGATATTGAACTTAGCCCTTCAATGATTCTCGTCTCTAGAGCGTTATCCAATCTTAAAAACCCAGTTCTCACCTCTGCCTCCATCATTTTGGAGTACAAGTCCACACAAGGTACACCCATTTCTTCTGCCACTTCCCGACACACTTTGGCATACAGGCCTGTAGTTTTGTTATCCTTGCTGACAACTTTTCCTGCAATCATAGGCAAAAAAAACGTAAACAATTGAGATGGGCCCTAAAAGTCACTGTCTCCTAGTGGAACTGTCACCAATCTTAGCAGGTGACAGAAATGGGATTCTGTTTATGGTACTAGACCGGCCAACTGAATGACCACTTCCATAGGTAGAATGCGCAGACCCGCAATCTTTAGTGTCCGGACCTGCCCACCACCATGGCGATTGTGGCACTGATTTTGATTTATTGGCTGACTTGCACTGCGAGGCATGGGAGGTGCCGCGAACCAACCAACGTTAAAAGTAGGTCACTACAGTAAACAATGACACATGTACATGTCCACTGGGAGACGTTCCATCAATTCTTTCACTTTCCTTTCTCTTGTTTACACTGATGGTAGGGAATCTGACCAGTTTGGATCCATCCTTTCCACCTCTGTCATAACAATCAACTACAATGCAGGCATTTTAACCGCTTAGACATATCGTTGCCGTCGTGCAGAAACCTCCCAAGCGACAACATTTTCAAAATACACTTTTTTAGTCATAATTATACAACAGAACGTCAGGAGTGTCCTAGTGAAACCAGAAATAACATTGATGAAGAAAATTGCCTTTAATTGCAGAATGATTAAAACTTCAATATCCACCTGTCACGAAAGCCGTCGGGCATAAAACTCCAAAGCGCCACCCTGGCAGATTGGAGTTTTGTGCGCGACGGCTAGCCTGTCGCGGTCATCGCCGCGTGTCGCTTACGCCCAGATGGCGGCGGATCTAGATCAAAGGTCTGGGGGTCTTTTGAAAGCCCACGCCTCTGTCCAAGGCTGTTGTTGTCACGTGGACAAAAAAAAAAAATCAATAACCCTCAAGGTGTGGCAATTTAATGAACATTTAATTGTAAATAAACAGAACGGATAGGCTTTACCCATATTTGGGCAAAATCCCCCCATATCACGTGAAAGTGAATTTGTTAAACACGCTAGGGTACAGAACAGAACAGAAGTGCTCTTCCCATATTTGAGCAGCATCCCACATCTCTCTTGTGTTCCTAAATTGTGTCCATTTTGTCAGTTTGAGTTGTCGACACTGAACTTGTTACTTCAGTGTGATTTGTCTGGATATCAATATCGAGTTATTTTACAATTTCCCAAAGAGGACATTAATATCTGTGGCTTTTGTGTTATGAAGTGATTGAACATTTTACCACAAGAATTGAATTTATTCAAAGTTTCGCAACCCGGACGTTGATGTTTTTTGTGTTATGAAGTCACTAAACATTTTGCCAAGAGAAGTGCATTGATTCACTTTTTTTTCGTTCAAAATGCATCCTGTTAGTAGGGGCCAATGTATGGTCCAGCTGGCACTTTCAAAATCACAGCAGTGTGCCCAAATCTGTGACCAGGAGTCTTCTTCAAAGACATTATCTTTAGATAAATTGTCAGTCAGTGCTGTTGACGAAATCGTGGACAATGTGTTTTTGAATGAGACATCGGAATTAGATCTTTCTGTGTCGTGCTTTGACAAATCGGATATTCCGTTTGCAGCCTGTTCAACACCCCAAGCAAAGTTGTCAGCAACTTTATTTGATCCAGCTCAGCCATCTTCAAGCAAACACAATGAGACCCAAGTTGTTGTTTCTAGCCCATTTGGGTTGGCACCAAGATGTTCTTTGGATGATACATTGTCATCGGACGTAATTACACCGCCAGTTGCTGATGCTGACACTATCGGCTCAGCCAACATTAATTCCCCTGCATCGGCTGCTGGCACTTTGACAATGGCCATCTCCCCAGCATCACCCGTAGACACAGCCAACACCGATCCAGCACCATCCGTTCACTCAGCCAACACCGATCTAGCACTATCCGACATCCCCTTAGAATCACCTGCCCATACCGCCGACATACCCATAACATCAGATGTCGGCGCTGCCAAGACAGCCGATGCTCAGCCAGCTCAACCTGCTGCTCATGTTCCTGCGGACGAAGATTTCTCTGTTCTGACGCCAAAACCAGAGAAAGGAGTCAAGAACTGGCAGCGGAACAAAGGAAACATCTCAGAGAGTCGGGACAGCCGTACGCCTCTAAAAATGGCACCCAAAGAGCAGCACGCCAACTCCAGGAACCCTGCAGTCGCACCTGCAAGGGGCTGGCATGCAATTCTCTAACAGATGAAGACAGGAAGGAGATCTTTGACTATGTGTGGACACTGTCATGGGAGAGTAAAAAGGTATACGTGAATGGTCTTATTGACAGGGTTGAAGTGAAGAGAAAGCGCACAACTTCTGAAAAATCAAGAAGATCTAACACGCTGCAGTACTTCTTGAAGAAAGATGGCGCACGTCTTCGCGTATGCAAGAAAATGTTCACCAGTACCGTCACTTTAGGGACCTGGACTGTTCAAAACTCCGTTGATTGCTTACATTCAGATTCAGACCGCCCTGTCACAAATGGTCGGCATCCTGTTCAAAACGACGAGAAAATCTTTTTGGTGAAGGAATTCTTTGGATTGTTACCCAAGCTTCCGTCTCACTATAGTCGGAAGTCCTCGACGAAGCTTTATCTGGAACCTCATTTTTGCTCTCTGGCGGATTTACACAGGGAATATTTGAAAAAATGTGAGGAACTGGGCCGTAAGAGCCTAGGACTAACAGTGTTCAAAGAGGAGTTTCACAAAAACAATTTGGCACTGCATCATCCTAAAAAAGGATCTTTGTGACTTATGCGTGTCTCACAGCATTGGCAACGTTGATGAAGAGACATGGAAAGCACACATGGAACTGAAGGAAAGAGCATTTGCTGAGAAAGAGTTTGACAAACAACTTTCGCTTCAGAGTACTGAAGAAGGAGTCAGGACTGTCACAATCTGCATGGACCTCGAGTCCATCCTTCTTGCGCCTGCTCTTCAAGCATCTGCGATTTACTATAAAACGAAACTTACAGTACATAACTTTACAATTTATGATATGGCTTCCAAGGATGTTGTTTGCTACCTCTGGCATGAGGGAAAAGTGGACTCACCGCTAACGAGTTTGCCTCGTGTGTGGCAGATTATCTAAATGGCAAAACTGAGGCTGACAAGATCATCATATTCAGTGATGGGTGTATCTACCAAAACAAGAATGTTGTGGTCGCAAACGCCATCAGTGATTTCTGTGCTCGCACGGGCAAGACTGTGGAACAGAAGTATCTTGTCAAAGGACATACTCATATTGAAATGGACTCTTGTCATAGTCTGATAGAACGAGCTTCCAAGGGTGTCCCCGTCTACATGCCAACAGACTACATCCGTATCATGCTCAGAGCCAGGCGCAACCCCAAACCCTTTGAGGTGAAGTATCTTGACCATACTTTTTTCAAGGACTACTCCAAGTTGAGGCCATATAAGAGTGTAAGGCTTGGACGTGGACGTGGTGATCCACATGTTGTGGACATTCGCTGTCTCAAGTACACTCCGGATCGAAACATCGCCTTCAAGTTGACCTTTCATGAGGAGTGGAAGGACATCCCTCGAGGTCGGGGACATGAAGATGTGACCAGTGGCACACCAGCACCTCTTTACACAGAGGCTCTTAAAATCACAGACGTTAAATTCAAACACCTCCAGGAGTTGAAGGCCGTTATCCCAAAGGACCACCATGCCATTTACGATAATCTTCGCCACTGAGTTCATGCAGCAGATTCAATGATGAAACAAAATGCTCTGTGCATATTGGTATAATTATGGTGGTAATGAAAACAAGGATATTGGAATGCCTAGTCATTACACTGTTAAATTGAAATGAATGCATACCTTTCTTTTGCCTCACTTGGTATGTGTGTAGAAAAACGTTTGAAAACGTGTGTGTGTGTGTGTGTTTGTATTTATGTGTGTGTTTGTGTGCGTGTGTGTGTTTATGTGTGCGTGTGTTTGTGTGTGTTTATGTGTGTGTGTGTGTGTGTGTGTGTGTATTTGTATTTATTTATGTGTGTTTTATGTCCGTGGGAAAATGAGGGACTAAAACTCCAATGTGCATTTACAAAGAGGCAAGAAAGTTCAAATTGACAAATAATGCATGAGAATAACTAAAAAGTACATTTTAATGTCATGAGGAAATGGGATGACTTTTAGTTGAACATTTGGAGAGAAAAACAGTTTCTTGTCTCTCCTGCAAAATTTTCACCGTGGTGCTTATGAGGTTTCTGCACGACAGCAACGATATCTTGAAGTTACACTAATCAGCTGATAGACCAGCCATCTTTAGTGGCGGAAGATCGAACCAAAAACAGTCTGTGACTCATGCGCATTCTACCTATAAGGGACATTTCAAGAGGCAAGTATACCCATATTGTAAAAAGGCAAACTGAAAACTGTCAGTTCTGTTCTCTGTTCTACAGAAACCACAACTCAACGAGTTGAAGTCTTTGATCCTCCCAAACAAAGACCTCAACAGTTACTTATGATTTCCATAGAATGTAGAATAATAATAATAATAATAATAATAATGGATGGCATTTATATAGCGCATATCCATTACAAAAATGCTCTATGCGCTTTACAGAAACATGTCAAAAAATACATGGGTAAACTCACACACACAACCCACATTGATACACACATAATAATAATAATAATAGATAGCTTTTACATAGACTAGAAACTCTCATACAAATGACATTTTAACATCCTTTTAAACTGTGAAAATACTTGCGAACTGCGGACATCTAAAGGAATCTCATTCCACACCCTGGGCCCAACATGGCTGAAAGCCCTTTCACCAAAACTTTTTAGGTTCACTACGGGTACTTTTAGTCTAAGGTTGTCAGAAGATGATCTTAATGCTCTTGCAGGGCGATGCAGTTCTATAAGTTCTGAAATATACTCTGGCGACATGTTGTTGACACATTTATAACAAAATAAAGCCAATTTATATTTTATTCGCTGCTCAATAGGTAGCCAGTGGAGCTCCTTAAATATTGGTGTTATGTGATCTATCCTTTTTCTTCTTGTTATTAGTCTTGCAGCATTATTTTGGATTAACTGAAGCTTATTGATTTTACTTTTTGGAAGACCACTTAGCAGTATGTTACAATAGTCCAGCCTAGAGAGAAACAGCGATGTTACAAGCTGTTTTGTTACTTCAGTAGTTAGGCAGTGCCGTATACTGCTGATTTTCCGTAACTGGAAATTAAGATTCTTACACAGCTGACTAATAAATGGTGACATTGACATCTCTGCATCTAAGATTGTGCCCAGATCTTTTACTTTACTTGTCATTTTAATAAGATGGCCATTTACATTGAGATCTGGTGGATTGATTTTTTGTTTTGGATTCGTTATGAGCATAACTTCTGTTTTCTCATCATTTAGTTTTAGCTTATTATCATCCATCCATTTCTTAACTTCTTGTATGCAATGCTCCATTGTTTTTATCGTATCATCTAGGTTTTCAAGATCACATGCTTTATATATTTGGCTATCATCAGCATATTGGTGGTATTGAAGATCATATTTTCTGAAAATATCAGCAAGAGGTTGGGTGTATAATGTGAAAAGAATTGGGCCCAAAACAGAACCTTGAGGTACCCCAAAATTGAGTGTTTGGACATTAGAACAACTATCATTGACTCTCACACATTGTTTTCTATTTGAAAGATAGGACTGAAACCATGACAGTGCATTTCCTGCAATACCAAAGGTCTTTTCTAGACGATGTAATAGAATGTTATGATCTAAAGTATCAAAGGCAGCAGACAAGTCCAGAAGTACAAGAATACATACTCTTTTGTTATCGAACTCTAGAAGAATATCATTCACTACTCTGAGGATAGCAGTCTCAGTACTGTGGCCCTTTTTGTATGCCGACTGGAATATCTCATTCAAGTTATTTATTTCAATGTGCTCCATGATTTGCCTCAACGCTGATTTTTCAAGGATCTTGGACACAATTGGTAAGTTTGACACAGGCCTATAATTTTTCACATTGTTTACGTCGAGCCCAGCTTTTTTGGTCAAAGGTTTTACAATTGCCTGTTTGAAAGAATCTGGTACAACACCAGTTCTCAGAGAAACATTGATTACATGAGTAATGGATGGCAATAACTCATCAAGATATAATTTCACAAATGTCATCGGAAATGGGTCTAATTCACATGATTTGGATGGTGAGTTTTTGATAAGATCTTTAATCTCAGTCTCAGACAACATCTGGAAATCAGTCAATTTCCTGCCTTCAAAAACACATAGAATAGAACATCTACAAGAAACATTTCAAGGGTCATATGTGTAGCCACCTGACAAAATGAGGCACATTTCGACACTGCCTGATTCGAGAAAATCGTTAAAAGGCATCTTAGGATCAATTTCATCTATTTTGCATTTTCAGTATTTTTGAAAAGTTTAATCTCTATAGTATTTCTTTCCCAAATGATAATCCTTTTTGAGAGGGGTAAATGCCTCAAAACTAACTTGAATCGAGTCACCATCAATAATTTTGACTAAAAACTGAAACTTTAAAAGCGTTTTCCTCAAAACTGTGGTTCTGTCATTTTCTATCTTTGATAGGCCTTATCTTCTCTGCTAATTAAATTACAGCAAAATTTTTTTTACCAAAAGATATGACTTTAAATAACCTATTTGGTGATACCAATATCTCCATACCACCAAAATGAAGTGAGTGCCTCATTTTGTCTGGCGGCTACACATATGATATATTCTATACTATGCATCTCAGCATGATGTGAATACTGTCACCACTGTATGGCAGTTTACTCATGTGAAGCAATTAATCATCGGAAGCAATATTTCATTGTCAGGCCCCTTCCTATCTCCTCCCCTTTCCAAAAAGATAGACAGGCTTTAGAAAGTGGCATCTAACCCTTCTTCTTGCATTCCTCGCCCCAGGCAACTGCATCAAATGCAGGGGGTGTAATCAGTATGATGGATTCTCTTCTTATACCCTGATCCTGTGGAAGAAAACAACAAAAACGCAAAAAAGTGTAAATTCTCTTGATATTGAGTCACGGCCAGTTTTCCATACATAATAACACAAAATGTGGAAGATAGGACCATCTTTTAACTTTACTACTCCTTGCCGAACCATCTAATCTTTGAATGTAACTTGATACACAACATTTAAAGTTATTAACTTATTGCCTTTGCAGCTTTTAGGCCCAGCCAGCTTCCTTTATAAGCAGCTTTCATACCATTTTAATAAAAATTCCCCATGTACTGTCCAGATTTACATTTGGCTAATATGTTATACAGCAAATGAAAGGTCATTCTTCCGTCTTTTTATTGATGTATCTCAAACTCACTGTTTGAAGGGGGTTTCATAATAAGCTGTCGAAGTTACCCTCCCTTTCTGCCAAAAATTAAAATTCTCAACTCAATCACTTTCAGATTCATCTTTGTCAACTAAAACTGCAGTTTTCTCTTCTGAACTTTCACATAAAACCATTTCTAACGACTCCTCAGTAAACGTAAAGTCACAAACATTTTGACTCTTCAACATTTTGACAGCTATGTTCACTCAAAAACAAAAGTATAAATTCATCTAAATTTTCTCTAGCGCAGTCTAAAGTAAATCACTTAATATAAAAATGGTTAGGAATCTGCTCATCCCAAATTTGGCCCCTTTCACTGCTCTACAAAAGTGTACGAAATGGGAAAATCTCATCGCCATCATGATGGCTTCCCATAGGCTCCACTAAATGTGTCCATCACAATACCCAGGGATGTAAATGACATTTGAAAAAATTCTCTGAACATGAAACACCAGGGGCCGCATATTTCCCCGCTTGGCTAGGCCTAGGCTATTTTCGTGGGTCAGAGAATTTTTCTCTGAAACCTCGGAGATTCTCGGACTAACGACAGAAGGAAACTCGTCCGCTGGGGTACAAATAGAAAACAAATGTCGTGACGATAGTATTAATGTAGTTGTGAAATTAACTGTTTTTATTCATAGTTTTTAGGTTTCGATTTGTTACTGTTGAAAAAATAAAATATATCATCAGTGAATAAAGACAAAAAAAAAAAAACAACCTGAAATAACTAAAAATAAGGATAGGTTTAGCTCTAGATCTAGGAATTTACCCTCAAAATTAAAAAAAATGAAAAAATCTGAAAGATTTACACCCCTGTACCTTAAACAACATAAAGAACAAATACTGTATTATTTACTGCGTCAAATTCACTTGCAACATGAAAAAGAATTGAAAAACCTTCAAAACTCAGAAGGAAATAAAAAAGTTCACAAGACTTTTCAAGAAATGATGTGGTTCACGTGTCGATCTGGAAATAAACAGATAAAGAAAAGGAAAAAAGAAAAGGAAATACTTAGTTCACTAAGCTCGAACATTGCAACAGTTGCGAGACCTCTCGCACAAAGCTTAACGATGCACACCGCATCCCTTCCCTTTTCAGACTTCGGAAGCAATTTCCCTGCAAAATACCACCATGTGTGATTTTCGTCCATGTCACATTATTCCAAAGTCATTTCCCTTTAAGGTATTTTGGTTTCGTTCAATTTCAAACAATAGGTGAATTTACGTGAATTTTTTCTGGAACCGTGTCAAAATGGCTGCTAGTGCTCCCAGGCGGAAATGCCAGGAATGTGTTCACAATGTTTGATCTTGCTGGTAAACAAGGTAAACAATAAACATGACAAAGATATGTCTGGGTCTCAAATGCATGTGTATTTCAAAAACACATCCCTTTTCTATAAGAATTTCAAATTCGATGTAAAAATGTATAAAACTTTTTTTAAATCAATTTTTAAAACTACCATTGAAAAGCCCATGGTATATAACTGGTGGAGGCCTCAGGGCTTAGTAAGTTAAGACCAAGAAGAAGAAGAAGAAGAATCACCATAACATCTTTCACAATTCCCATCAAGTTCTCTCTGTATTCTTCCAGTGGAACGTGCTGGCGAGGATTGAGCTCAAAGTTATTGGCGTCGTTAGCACCCAGGAATATTGTAAAGGCAACAACATTGTCATATTCCATGGAAATGCAGGGTAAAACTTCTCTACACCAGCGAGTGTTGTAACCACTGAAGCCTCGAGCCTGGACATCGCAACGCCTGCCGGAAAAAGATGCTGAAGTTAGAAACACCCAAAAACTTTTTCTTGCTATTCCTATTATTAGTATTAATTTTTTTAACATGTTCGAGCCTGTGAGATGGAGCGAGCATCATAGTCCATTCCTTCATTTACTTCCTCAATGTTACCTAGGGATCACAGACATGCATCATTTTGCCAGGGCGATTTTACCTTTCAAGTTTCAGAAGCCAGAGTGCCATAAATGAGACAATCTTCATGCACAGAATTATGGCTTTTTATTCCCCTTTACCAGAGAACAATACATTGCATGGCCACAAAGGTTGCTTATCTAACATAATATTCTTGTGATTTTTCTAAAGGCATGTATAAGAATCAATCTGAAGAAACAATAGACAGTGCAATTACAGCTAAAATGTATTTCAGACATGCCCATATTTTAAAATGCGTTCTTATTTCTTACTCCTGGGACCTAAAGAGTTAATGTTTGCATATTTAAGAGAGATATTCTACACTTCCCCTGCTGATACTGCTTGTCAAACTAAAGATATTTTTTCACAATTTTCTATGTGAGTTTTGCTGTACAACTGTAAGTAACATCTCTAAGCCTGTTAACCACAGATAAAGGCTCTGGGTACTGGAGATCTGAGGCGGACATCAGTGGTTACGAAAACAAAACTTTCTTTGGCTGATAGGTATAAACAAAGACGAATTAAGCAAATGAAACACTTCTAAAAACATTCAGTGTTACTGGCAAATAATGCCATATATGCTGGGGAGAGAACATCAATCTATGGCTGGTTCCAATAACTTGTCAATAACTCATTTAAATAAGGGGAATTTAACATGAAATTTTGTAAACATGAGCATTTTCTAAACACACTGTACAAGTTTTTTCCTTGTTTCTATAATAATTACTTAGGGCCAACAGCCTCATGGCCAGGTCCTCCAGAAACAAAGATTTTCCTTCCTAAAATACTAATTTCTTTTCAGCTGATTTCAGCAATATGGCTTAGAAGGCACACAAAAAATGTGTCATCTCAGCGGTTTCACATTTATAAACATTTGTGTAGTTTAATGATTGGGCCAGCATACTGTTGTCATGAATTCTGTTCTTCCTACCTCTGAACATGGTCAGCTAGTAGAGTTCCCCAGCACCCGTCTTTGCTGAAGCAATACTGTAAGACACAAATTAACATCATAACATTAATTCGATAATGGAATTCTCATCATGTCAAAATGTAGTACTTACCAAGGCGAAATTGAATATACAAACAAAAAAACAAAAAAAAATGAAAATTTTCGAGTTACGGTGTTTGTGCAGGCACCCCTTGATACTGTCACTGTTCCCCGGGGCTGTGGTTACTCTAACATTCAAAAAATCAGTTTTCATATATATTTTCAACAACATTCAAAACTGCAATGAATGATCTTGGTTGTACTTACACTAGTTACAGACTCCTAAGCCAAAAAATAATTGAATGAATAGCGTAAGTAGATCAGCTGTGATGAAATAAAAGTCTATGCTCCTGCTGAAAAAGTAGCCAAAAGTGATTGTACAGTTTTGGGAAATGGAGATGATCTGGTCATGCTCATCTGATAAATGCCTAAATCATTGCTTGGGACTAACTGGCCTGAGATCAGTGACAGTAGTACCTTGCACTTCCATGATCTGCCTAAATCATTGCTTGGGACTAACTGGCCTGATATATCAGTGACAGTAGTACCTTGCACTTCCATGATCTAAAATCTACTCAACAAAGTAAAATTTCCAAAAAGAAAAACTTAAACTTAAAAGTTTTGTTTCAAATTTTCAAGTAAGAATAAGATTGGTTTTTCACATAAAAGCACGAAAATTAAAAGGTGAAAGAAGACTTTGGCATTTCTGATGCAGCATGCTGATATTTATTATTGTACTACTATATAATTACATCAAACACTAACTTTAATAAAATACTTTAAACATTAAATGACTAACTGAGATCTGATAAACTGTAAGATCCCACATATATCAAAGTCAAAAGGTGGCAAAAGAGAAATGGGTAAAACCTTGGATTCACAAAGCCTTGTATTAGTGTAAAGTAAAAGTTGTCAACTAGAGCTGACCTTTCTGGACTTTCACGGTTTGTGCCATATCAGCCATATTATTAATACAAAGAAAATGACACTTCACAGGCAGTGGACTTATCTTATGTATAATTTGAGTGGCAAGTATACATGGAATTTTTTAGTTTTACCATCCCATCCGTACCACCGCAAACATTATGATGATTAATTATATCGTTATCTAAGGATCAATATCCATTTGAAGTGCAATCAACTTACTTGGGTCAAGGAGTCACCAAAAAGATAAATTTTTGCCCAGTCACAACCTGGCCAGCTCTCCTCCAAGATTTCCTTTTCTGCACACACACACAAAAAAGAAGTTTTCAAAGTTTTAATAAATTAACATACAGAAGCCTGCAAATTACACATGGACAGCCTATGCTGCAAAAATTCTCATAACACAGCCTGTGAGTGTGATACAACTTTACATCTTAAAGATGAAACACCTTCACACTTTGGCCAGTTCAAAATGTGGAATCAACTTTCAGGATATGATGATGATGAAAGGACAGAAAAGCAAGAAGGATTCAGAGAAAAGAATTTGGTAATAATTATGAAGGTGTTGGAGACAACAGGAGACCTATGGTAACACTGCACAATCATCTAGTATGTAAACATGTGAACCCTCTGGTGAGGTTATGACAGTGAAAGGCACTTAAATGAGAAAAAAGTACACATCATTTTCTTGGCAAAAGTTCAATAACTTCACACTGTCTATGTGAATAACAACAGGTAGTCCAAACTGATTTTTACTTTTAATCATTATCTCACCATTTATTGTCAAATCTGATGGAGCTAGCTTTTCTAAGAATTCTAATAACAAATTTATTATTTTGGCTTAAAGTTACGGCATTTTCAAAAGTGAAAAAACACCTCGAATTTGCTACCTTTCCCAAATTGCACGACAGCCCAACTTTGGCTGTCTTAAAAATGATGATGTCACAGCATTGAAAATTCTCAGTTTCCATGGCAAGGGGGTGTACAATATATTCATTTTTTTTTTTTTTCGAGGGATGCTAACATGTAATACAGTAGTCTCCGTCTAAGAACTCGCCGCCTAAGAACCCGATCCGCCTTAGAACCCGCTGTTGCCGCGAAACCGAATTTTTTCACTATAATTTACATGCGTAAGAACTCGCTCTGAAACGAAAAATCCGCCTAAGAACCCGGCATGTGACCGTGAGACAAGCACGCTTTTACGTAAAATTTCGATATTAAACACAAAATTCTCTTTCAAGTTGACGGAATAGAACAAAGCCACACAGTACAGTGAAAGAGAACAGGTGGAGGGAAGGCAGGGGGAGGCGAACCGCACAAAGGATATAGCCCAGTTACGTCTTTCGTGTGCAAGCAGGCCACTCCTAGACTAAATTAGCATAGTCATTACCTAACATCTAATGTTGTCTGACTCGAGGGGCAGAATTTTATACGTAATTGACCACGCGCTTGGTTTGCATGGCACATGTACAGTACTGACGGCTGTATGTGGTTATTACACATGGTATCACTGGGCCTCGTGTTGTATCC
Organism: Onchidella celtica; assembly: GCA_963931925.1. Classification (NCBI taxonomy): domain Eukaryota; kingdom Metazoa; phylum Mollusca; class Gastropoda; order Systellommatophora; family Onchidiidae; genus Onchidella; species Onchidella celtica. Next base: position 36,580,406 of record OZ007582.1, on the reverse strand, counting down.
GCCTAAGAGCCCGGTCCGCCTAAGAACCCGCTTTTTCTGTCTCCCGTTGACCGGGTTCTTAGGCGGAGACTACTGTACTTGGTACAAGCATCTCATTTTACCTTTTTCAGTCATCAACCTTCATCCGACCTCAATTTTTTGTGGACTCTTACAAGGGAGGCAAAAATAATGTTTGGTTTTTTTTTTTAATTGACAAGAAGGCCAACCGTGTCACCATTGACTTAGCACTGAATGTCGGACAAAATGACGAAATTAGGCATTGGGTGGGTCTATAAAAACAGTCGGTGCAGTGGGCCGGAACATGCCCCTTGTCTGATCTTGGCATACCCTTATAATACAAAAGCTGAGGTTCATTTGCGTATAATTTTGATCCTGATCTATTAAGTTTCCGCCAGTTTCTCGGTCATCAACTTTTCAACAAGTGATTTTTAAAGGAATTTCTACTCAAAACACAATGAAAAATACATTTAATTAAAGCTCATTTATCTGGCCTTCTGTGTGAGTTTTCAAACGTGTGCTACATCAGTGCGACGCTCTGCGATCCTTTGTTATGAGGGGTCAAATCAGCACGCGCAGCTCAGGGCAAAAATGGCAAGAAGACTTATGTCCTGTTCAAGCAATAAAAACACACAGCTACACACATGAAACAATACAAAATATAGTATATTTTGTCAGAAGAAGAACTGAACTTTATTTTGATGTAATGCATGCCGCTTTACAATTAACACACAGCAGTACTTAGTAGCCTTGTAATGTTGGCCTAAAATTTTGCCAAAACGGGATTTCGCCTCATTGGTGGGGCAGTTTGGACTACCTAAAAACAAAGACAAACATACAAAAATATATGATTTGAATTCTGGGTAGACTGACCAAATACAGCATTGGAAGTTTATCCATTTTCGGCAAATTCCTGTCCCAAATCAACTTTCCATTGTTATTGAAACTTCGTTTATTTTAGTTCCTGACTGAAAACTAATTAATACTAATTATAGTAATAGTAATAGACTACTTTTCTTTTACTGTCATTCATTATCATAGAATACTGTATGTATGTGTATGGTTTTATTGTTGTTTGCTTCTCACGTTGGACTTTGCCAGCTACAACTTTTCTAGATCTACATATTATTTTTAATCCCCCAGACGCACACTACGCATTAAGCCCACTGACCGATCTTACTCACAGGGAATCTTATCTGGGTCACGCTGACCCTTGCTGATATGCGATGACCATATTACCGCTGTCCATGTGGTTTGCTTTGTATTTGATCGGCTTACATTTCAAACTCAAACATTCGCTGCTAAAAAAAAAGTGCTATGCCTTATCATGCCTGATAATGAATTGAATCACAGGGACACGGTGGTCAAGAGGCGAGTGCTGGCCTCTCATGCTGAAGGTACCAGGGTTCAAATCTCCGACAGTGCAAGCATGTTGGAATTTTGGGATTTTTTCATGTAGATCAGATCTAGATCTAGACCTAGATTCTAGAACTAGATTCTAGATCCAGACATGGAATGCTTGATCATATTCATAGTAGGCCTATTTAATAGTAAGTCTTTTTATCAGCAATCAATCTGTTTGGTAATTTCTTTTTTATCCAACCACAGCCACCACAGGGAATAAATCCAGTTTTTTGGTGGGTTCTTTTTTGGAATTAACACCAATACCTGCGGATATACCCAAGCAGTATCCGCCGAAAATGTTGGCCGCAGACTTGGCGGATAAACCTGGGCAGTGCCCGCGGATAATGTAGGCGGATAATGGCAGCCTAAACTAGTACAACATAGAGACGCTATTCCAATGAAAAGGATGTGTGCAAGTCACAGAAAAATAAATGTTTTTGCAAGTTTCATTCTGCAAAAATAACTCTTTTTACCGGTTCGTTCTTTCTTTGCCATGGCCATTTCAACAGGTTGGAAAGACGAGGGAAGCAAAAGTGAACTTTGTTTTTGATGCAAGAGAGTGACTTCCCCTCGAGGTTGATGCCCTCGCTCGTATTGGGTCAATATTGTCGTTTCATAGCAATAAATTATTAATAATATGTGTCGGTATGTCGGCGATCAATTTATTGAACTAGCCTTTGCACAAGTCTTCTTACTTTGTTGGTTCGTCATATGGGCCGGCTTTAAAGCCACAGACATACTAGATGCCAACAGACACAGCCTATGCATTAAATGACTAAATTTTGTGGCACAGACTAAACTATTACTGTGACTTGAGCGATTTAAGTTTAAAGATAAGATGAAAAGTGTTTGATCTTGTGCTGTCAATAGTAAGCCTAAATAATTTTTTTACCTTAACCCTTATTGTCTGATTCCCACTTGTGGGGTGTGGCAATATTTTGGTGGGGCATGGGACTTCAGAATGAGGAGTGGGGATTTGTCATAGAATTAATAGAAATCTTAATTTCACAGTATTTTAACTTAGCCATACAGATAAACTGTGTTTATGGTTTCCTTTGTCAAACTCGGATTAAATCATCGAACTTAAATGCATGACTTGTTTTTAAAAGTACTATAATTTATACTAACTTTATCTGAGCATGGCGGGTCAAGTTTTTTGGTTTTTTTAAAAATTGAAGTGGGTCACGGGACAACAAGGCTTGAGAAACACTGATCTAAATGGTGATTTTCTGAATTATCTTGTTGCACACCACAGATCATCAAAAAGTTTTATGTGTTTGTATTTTTTAGACATTTGTATTGTACATGCATACACTGATGCTCACACATGAACAATGTACGATTTATTAATGCAACAATGATTGTCACAAAACATCCACTGAAGTGAACAGTTACCACTCAAGAAGAACAAAGAAACCAAGATGCTGCCATTGAAAGCATTTTATTTATACTTTTCATGAACAATGTGAGAACAAAACTAAAGAGAAACAATATAGCAAAATTTATTAGTAGATTATTACGTTGTTTCTCACTCTCTTGTTCATCCACTCACACACATGCCCACAGAGAGCCACAGCCTCTATTTTCATCCAAACATTACTTTTAACAATGAAATTTACCAATGAAAAAGATTTTAACATCGAAAAAAAAAAAGCTGCCTTTTCAAATGAACTATCACTGAAAAGTGAATTAAGTTAGTAATAACTACTGACATTGATAAGATTAACAGATCTCTCACTACATCTTTCACACATTTTTGCATCGTAAATTTACGGTGTGCACGACATTTTCTAGAGTTAAAGTCATAAATTTACATGAAATCCAACCTCCTGTATCACATGAACCTCAAAGTTTCTAGTCTTGACATTGAAGAAAAGGGAAAAAAATGCTAAATTTCACTGTCCAGAAACAGAAGAGATTTTATCTTTCATACTGACAGGTCTGCATTTATAGTTTATCAATTGAAACATTGGTACATGTGCTAGTCATTATGTGTTACACAAAGTATGGCGAAGTAAACATTCAAAGTATTTCGCATGAACATTTGCCTCAACAAGAAGTCCTAACCCTTTCAGTGCTGGTTCACTAAATTTAATGTGAACAACTTCAAGTCTACATGACCACAATTAGCATTTTTCTGACGAGTGTTTGGCCGTACAAACAGGCACAACTATTTCAATCACAGAAGTAAGCATTTATAGGATCTATGCCTCACCGCAAGTACAAAAAATCAGTTTTACAGCATTGGCAATGAAAGGGTCAAACACAAGCAAGAACCTGACAGACGCCCCCGACTCCACCCCCATACACACCAAGTCAATATTCCATGTATTTACATAGATCTCTCGCTCACACATGCATACATTCACATTCACACAAACTCTTACATACACACAAACTACAAACCAACTATAAAAAAACCCACCGCCTGTTTTTTCCTCAAACCATTCCCAATCTTAACACTGAATAATAATGTTAAATCTTTACCATGAAGAAAATGACCTGTTCAGATGATCTCCAAATACAATTTCTGTTACTCAAAAGTGAAAAATGATTTCCCCCTTCACATTTCATTCCACAGTAACAGGAAAAGTATTTGAATTGCATATTCACAAGTCAATTCCAAATAAAATGACTTCTAATTAAAAAGGAAGAGCAATACCAATAACCAAAAAAATTTCTTCTCCCCCCCCACACACACAATTCATACTTACACGCTGTACTTAGAAAATATATAAAAACCCACTACCTGTTTTTCCTCAAACAATTCCCAATCCTAACACTGAATAATAATGCTAAATCTTTACCATGAAGAAAATGACCTGTTCAGATGATCTCCAAATACAATTTCTGTTACTCAAAAGTGAAAAATGATTTCCCCTTCACATTTCATTCCACAGTAACAGAAAAAGTATTTGAATTGCATATTCGCAGGTCACTTTCAAACAAAATAAATTCTCATTTTAAAGAAGAACTATAACATTGATGCCCCCCCCCCCCCCCCAAAATTTCATAACACTCGCAACACCCCACCGCGCGAGCGCCCCAACCCCAATCTTTATTTACACTCACAACCCCACCCCCCCGCCAGCCCACACACACAAACAGACCCAATTTCAAGTTCTATCACCTGAGCATTTGCATCAAAAAGAAATTTTACAATACATCAAATAATGCCCCACCCCCCAACCTACCTACACCCGCACCCACTCACTTTCTCTGTCTCTCCTTCCTTAACATGGGAGTAGCAGTGACCACTCATAACATGTAACTTTCACCCACACATTTGTACTACACAAGAGATAGTTCCCCATACATTCTGAAGTTAAGTCAGTTAATATATGAAATCTATTCTCAAAATTTCTCCTGCTAAATATAACTACTTACTCCATAGTCTGAGTATCTGGACAGTGAAGGAAAGAAAAAAAAAGTTAAATTTAACTGGACACCAACAGAAGGGATTTGAGCTTCGTAGTGACATAATGTATAATTTTATATTACATGCAAAGCTACAGCTTCTCACTTCAAATATACTGTGCAACACCTATTACATCTGGCACATATTTCAAAGTATAGCAATGTAAACAAATTCAAGACAGTTCACAAAAACTTATGGACATCACTGTCTCAATTTTTCTCCTGTTTCATATGAACAACCAAGTTTCTGATCCTGACAAAGGAGGAATTTAATTTCACTGCATACCAACGGAAGATAATTAGTTTTCATACTGTGTAGACTGTATATAAAGATATATTTGACATTTTCATCAATTGGAAGATTTGAAAACAATATGCATGGCACATATTCCATGGCTTAGCAAAAAGTAAATCAGCTAAAAATACTTCAGCTCAGCATTTGTATCAAAAAGAAGTTTTATGACAACTCGCAGAATGCAAACCAACTGAGTCTCGTCCAATCAAACTAACATTCATCCATTATCAATGCAGAACAAAAGAGCAACATGTTCCTAAAGTTCTATATCATCTGAGAGATAGTAAACACCTTCAGAACTGACCACAACAATATTAGTATGAAATTCAAACTGGTTCAGAAAGAAAGAGAAGAATTTGAACATTTTGATTGTAAGAGAAAAAGAAAGAAAGGTAAAAAAAAATAGACAAAGAAAATGACATGGAAAAAAAACATTCCCATGTTCACATGAAACAAAAACAGACAAAAATTACTTGCAATTATCACTGACACATCCATTATCTTATTAATGCCAATATGAATATAGTATACTGTATAAATTCATTTTGAAATTAGCCCACAAAAGATCTTACATGTTCATTTTTAAGACGAAGCACCAGCGATGTTACATTTTCTAGAATTTATACATCATATTATACCCATATGTGCACCAAAAGAACTTAACCATGTGCCACAAAAGAACTTTACAACATGATAGCCCATGGAAATAAATCTCTCAAACAGCCACACACAGCATATTTCTATAATGTCCTACAGGTATCAATAAACATGCAATAAACATCAAGTATCATTAATACATCCCATATCTTATTAATGCCAATATGAATATAGTATGCTGTATAAATTCATTTTTAAATTACCCCAGAAAAGATGTTACATATTCATTTTTAAGCCGAAGCACCAGCGATGTTACATTTTATAGAATTTATACACCATATTATACCCATATGTGCACCAAAAGAACTTAACCATGTGCCGCAAAAGAACTTTACAACATGATAGCCCATGGAAATAAATCTCTCGAACAGCCACACACAGCATATTTTTAATGTCCTACAGGTATCAATAAACATGCAATAAACATCTTCAAGTATCATTAATACATCCAATATCTTATTAATGCCAATATGAATATATTATGCTGTATAAATTCATTTTCAAATTGCACCAGAAAAGATGTTACATATTCATATTTAAGCCGAAGCACCAACGATGTTACATTTTCTAGAATTTATACACCATATTATACCCATATGTGCACCAAAAAGAACTTCAACCATGTGCCGCAAAAGAACTTTACAATATGATGGCCCATGGAAATACAGCCACACACAGCATATTTCTAACGTCCTACAGGTATCAATAAACATGCAATAAACATCTTCAAGTATCATTAATACATCCCATATCTTATTAATGCAAATATGAATATGGTATGCTGTATAAATTCATTTTTAAATTACCCCGGAAAAGATGTTACATATTAATTTTTAAGCCGAAGCACCAGCGATGTTACATTTTATAGAATTTATACACCATATTATACCCATATGTGCACCAAAAGAACTTAACCATGTGCCGCAAAAGAACTTTACAATATGATGGCCCATGGAAATAAATCTCTCAAACAGCCACACACAGCATATTTCTAACGTCCTACAGGTATCAATAAACATGCAATAAACATCTTCAAGTATCATTAATACATCCCATATCTTATTAATGCCAATATGAATATAGTATGCTGTATAAATTCATTTTTAAATTGCACCAGAAAAGATGTTACATATTCATATTTAAGCCGAAGCACCAGCGATGTTACATTTTATAGAATTTATACACCATATTATACCCATATGTGCACCAAAAGAACTTAACCATGTGCCGCAAAAGAACTTTACAATATGATGGCCCATGGAAATAAATCTCTCAAACAGCCACACACAGCATATTTCTAACGTCCTACAGGTATCAATAAACATGCAATAAACATCTTCAAGTATCATTAATACATCCCATATCTTATTAATGCCAATATGAATATAGTATGCTGTATAAATTCATTTTTAAATTGCACCAGAAAAGATGTTACATATTCATATTTAAGCCGAAGCACCAGCGATGTTACATTTTATAGAATTTATACACCATATTATACCCATATGTGCACCAAAAGAACTTAACCATGTGCCGCAAAAGAACTTTACAATATGATGGCCCATGGAAATAAATCTCTCAAACAGCCACACACAGCATATTTCTAACGTCCTACAGGTATCAATAAACATGCAATAAACATCTTCAAGTATCATTAATACATCCCATATCTTATTAATGCCAATATGAATATAGTATGCTGTATAAATTCATTTTCAAATTGCACCAGAAAAGATGTTACATATTCATATTTAAGCCGAAGCACCAGCGATGTTACATTTTATAGAATTTATACACCATATTATACCCATATGTGCACCAAAAGAACTTAACCATGTGCCGCTAAAGAACTTTACAATATGATGGCCCATGGAAATAAATCTCTCAAACAGCCACACACAGCATATTTCTAACGTCCTACAGGTATCAATAAACATGCAATAAACATCTTCAAGTATCATTAATACATCCCATATCTTATTAATGCAAATATGAATATGGTATGCTGTATAAATTCATTTTTAAATTACCCCGGAAAAGATGTTACGTATTAATTTTTAAGCCGAAGCACCAGCGATGTTACATTTTATAGAATTTATACACCATATTATACCCATATGTGCACCAAAAGAACTTAACCATGTGCCGCTAAAGAACTTTACAACATGATAGCCCATGGAAATAAATCTCTCAAACAGCCACACACAGCATATTTCTAATGTCCTACAGGTATCAATAAACATGCAATAAACATTTTCAAGTATCATTAATACATCCCATATCTTATTAATGCCAATATGAATATAGTATGCTGTATAAATTCATTTTTAAATTACCCCAGAAAAGATGTTACATATTCACTTTTAAGCCGAAGCACCAGCGATGTTACATTTTATAGAATTTATACACCATATTATACCCATATGTGCACCAAAAGAACAACCATGTGCCGCAAAAGAACTTTGCAAAAAAAGGCCATAAACTTACATTAAAATCAATACCTATCGATACTAAACAATGGACCAATGCACTAACCCTCTTCATATAACAAGCATAGAACTGACTAGAGCCTCATATCATGTTACCCCCAACCAGAATATAATGTATGGATTCATTTGTAAAGCACACCAGTGAACATACATGCTTTACATTCTAGAATTTATACACTATATTATACTTATCACCGGAAAAACTTAACTATGTCAGTACCTGTACTTAACAATGGACCATAAACATACGCTAAAGTCAAGACTTATCTATACCAAACAATGGACCAATGCACTAACCTTCTCCGTATAACAAGCATAGAACTGACTAGAACCTCATTTGTTACACCCAACCAGAATATAATGTATGGATTCATTTGTAAAGCACACCAGTGAACATACATGCTTTACATTTTAGAATTTATACACTATGGCATAGAACTGACTAGAACCTCATATGTTACACACAACCAGAATATAATGTATGGATTCATTTGTAAAACATGCCAGTGAACATACATGCTTTACATTTTAGAATTTATACACTATATTATACATATGACCAAAAAAACTGTCAGTACCTACACTTAACGGTGGACCAGTGCACTAACCTTTGTCTGCCTACGACAAAAGCATAGAACTAACCTACTGTTCTACACCTCACGTTGATCCTAATCCGAATATACTGTGCTAAATTCTTTTTTTTTTTTTTTTTTATATAGACCAGTGAACATGCAGTCAGTTGAGACTGTTATAGTTAAAAGATACAAAAGACCTTGTCTTCAACATTTCTAAACCATTAACCACAATCTCAGTTTATAAGCTGAAAATGACAATCTCTTCAGTACATGGAAATAAAGCTGGAGTATGTTATGAACATGTAGTTAGTCGAGACTGATGTAATTAAACTTTTCACTTTACTAAACGTTTTTAATCCATTAACCACAGTCCTCTCGGTTCATGATGTGGTGAAAATGACAATGTCTTCAGGATATGGAAATAATGCTGGAGTATGCAACAAAATAATGTACATACATAATTGAGAAATATGGTCGCTGACATTCCCACTGTAAATTCTGTACCAAATTTTCCATGTGAAAGATTCCAAAAATGAAAAAAACCCTAACCTTTTCTCTTGATTAAGACAATAGAAGGAAGAGAGTGTCACTTTTAGCTACTTGATATCTGATACCATTAACTGCCCTAAAACCAGAATAATCATTACGGGTTAAAAACAAATCACTTACAATGCCACTTTATACAATTAAAACCACTTATTAGAAGTTCTTTTGCGAATGGATGGTGCAGATCTTTATCCTGTTGTAATGCACCTGAACTTAACCATCATATGAAATGACAAGCATAGGCTGGATGTATAATCTCCATACTTATCCTTTGCATTTTATTGGATCGGATTGATATTTCTTAGGCCCTCTTTCCTTTACATTTTATTGTATCGTTTTGATTCTTAAGCCCCTTTTCCTTTTATTGTATTGTTCTGGTATTATTTTTTACTTTCCTTTCCGTTTGCGTTTTAGTGTAAAGTTTTGGTATTATTTCTTACTCTCCCATTTCCTAGGCGTTTTATTGCATTATTTTTTTTTTTTGGTATTATTTCTTAAGAGAGGCTTTGCTACCTACACCTTTTTTTTTCTTATATGTTGACTTATCCTGTAGCAATTTTAACATTCTTTTAACCTCTTCACTGCCACTAGTAAAAATTATGCACTTTACTATTGTTTCCGATGGGCAGCAAAATATGAACACTTAATCTGGTGAATGACTCCAACAATCCATCCTCAAAATGTCATTATGCGTATTTTTACTCCTTAATATTCACTTTCCCTAAGACAACCATTTACAGGTGTTTATATTCAGTTGGTAAACATTTGCAATGATAGTTACAAATTTATTAATTGTGGGGCGTATGGCCTAAATAATGGAATTTGTGATCTACATGTATTTTTCAAGAAAGGTGTGTAGTTATCTGAAACACTGTGTAGATGTCCTAATTAACCACAGTAACAATCAACTCTCAGTAAATCCAAGTTCTTGCCTACAAATGCCATTATAATACTGGTTGAAATAATGACAATACCACTCTAAAATGTTGATTATAGACTTTCTCACCGGAAACCTCATTTTCAAGCCCAGTTTTGACTTTGATCCATGTCTTTATTTTGTGAGTTATTCGTCTAAGCATGGTCAGAGTTTGTTGAAAAATATGAATGAATCCTTAACACAATATTTAACATCCCCCCCCCCCCCCCCCCCAAAGAAAGGTGATCTTTGATATAAGTAAATCCATTTCAGTAAATCCAAGTTCTTGCCTACAAATGCCATTATAATACTGGTTTAAATAATGTCAATACCACTATAAGTGTTGATTGTAGACTGTCACCAAAAACATTTTTAAGCAGTTTTCACTTTGATCCATGTCTTTTTCTATTTTGCGAGTCATTCATTTAAGCATGGTCAGATTTTGTTAAAAAATATATCCCCCTCCCCCCTTCAACTTTTCCTTATGTAGCTTAAATTACTGACACTTTTTCCAAATACATTATTCTGCATTGTTTTGTATTTTGTAAACTTTAATCGCATTTGGGAAATTTGCCTTAAGTGTCACTGGAGCCCTGATACAACTGGAGCAGACAAGTCTTTCTTTGTCTCAGCACTTTCAAACTGCAGTTGACTTCAGTTTCTCCTAAAAAAAAAAAAACCTGGTCTAAAAGGAAAATTTTTAAATTACACATAGCTTATTGTTTACCAGTTTAAAGAGCTTCAAACCCTACAGCTCCATTGACCACACAGGTGGTGCTTCTCCCTATCTTTACTGATACTTTAACTTATCTCAGATTACATGAAATTTCGCGTTCAAACATCCCACTGAAAGCAATCTTATCCATATGCAGCAAAAAATTTTTACCAAAGGTAGCAAAAGAATTGTACTGTGCTCAATGAAAGAAATTTACCAAAAGCAGCAAAAGAATTGTACTACGCTCAACGAAAGAAATTTACCAAAAGCAGCAAAAGAATTGTACTGTGCTCAACGAAAGAAATCCACCAAAAGCAGCAAAAGAATTGTACTGTGCTCAAAAGAAATTTACCAAAAGCAGCAAAAAATTGTACTGTACTCGAGAAATGAAATTTTACCACATGCAGCTAAAGAACTGTACCATATGCAGTTGAAGAATTGCACCATGTGTGGCAAAGGAAAGAGAAAGAATGAAAGGAATGTGTACTATGTGCCTCAAAATTGTATGATATGCAGCCCGAGAATATGCAACGAGAGAATTGTACCATATGCAGCAAAAGAATTATACCGTATGCAGCAAAAGCATTGTACCATATGTGACAGATGCGGCTAAAGAATTGTGTACCATATCACCGACGAAAGAAGAATAATAGACCGGTAGGATGTGGGATGAACAGAAGAAAAAAATTTGAAGGAAAAATAAATGATGGCAAAAAAACAAAGAGCGACGGGAAGGAAGAAAAGAGTTGTGAAGTTGCCATTTCAGTAACGAATTCACTAAGGGTTTCAGTATTTATAATGTACAAAATCAACAAAAGTAATTTTTTTTGGGTTGAAAATTCAGTGTTTTTCGATTTTTAAAGTTGAAAGATCTTTCCTCTAAATTTTTAACAGTTTTATCGTAATTACTTGAGATACCATGTCTTCAATTAAAAAAAAAAGGATTTTGAAATTCCACCCCAATCCCCTTCCTCCCAAAAGGAGTTCCAAATTCAGGGGAAAAAAGTTTGTGAATCCCCCTCCCACCTTAGTAATAAGGAAAACAGAACCCAGTTCCAAATTTACAAACAGACATGCACAAAATTCCAAATATACCTAAAGAGCAACTTCCAAATTTACCAAAAATCTGGTCATATTTTGAGATTGGATAAGCGAGGCTCACTGTAATGTTCCAGTATTACACCAGTCACAAGATTTGAAGTTCCATGATGGCAAATTGCCATGAACAGGTGAGTATCAATTGAGTGGGGCTGCATGCATTCATGCAAGTGTTAGTGGTGTGGATAAAGGGCTTGAATTCTTCATGCATTTCTTTCCTGTCTCTCAGCTGACACAGATTTAACCCACTTAAATGCTCCCTGCATGATCAAACTGTCCAAGCCCTTTACTGGAACATTCAAATCTTGTGACTGGCCAATGCTGAAACAAAGATGGAGCACTAAATATTCATGTAATTTCAGACACTGAACAAACATTCACTGTGTTTAAATTACAAAGCTGCTCTGACAGGCCCAATCACAACTAGATTTTTATTCACAAAATTCATTAAAGATAAGACACGACTTCTCAAGTTTACCTTTATAATCTATACAATCTTTACATTTTACTATTGCGATGATAGGGGGTGGGGTAAATCAACTTCACAGCAAAGTCTTAAGACAAGATCACTATTGGTTTAATGGAATTAAGGAAGAGAAAAAAAGAAAATCCGTGTTTGAAGAAAGCATGTCAATACGATAAAGGCAGTAGTATTGTGCCAAGAAGAAGCAAGCTGTCCGACAGAATGATACACAGAAGAAGACCCTAGCAGAGATGTGAAAGAAAAAGAAAGAGATACTGATCCAATAGTTGGAAAGAAAGAAAAAGCATCCATTTTCCAGGAAATTCCAAAACCTATCAGCCAAGACTTAATACCTGACACTAACCAGACAGTACCATGTAACCATTCGAAATCTTCCTGTCTCTTCTGGAATGGTATATTTACACCATACCAAAGACCTTTCTGAAGCCAAACTTATGTAATCAGTTCCTAAAATCTGATCTCTTTATAAACTTTTCACAGTATACAAACAACAAACTAGCAACTGAACATAGCTTTACACTGAAAACCGACTTCAAATAATGCTAAATATCTAAATAAATAAAATGTTTCCCAAATGAGTGATGACAAAAGAGCCAGACTTTAATTGAAATTAAGACTTAGATAGCAACTCTTCCCCTCATCCTAGCTTTCAAACTACGCCAAACAATTGTCATTGTCAGATGTGGCATAAATTTTGACAGATGGAGCAAAACCCTGCACAGCGAAATGGCTATTGTAAGCAGAACAGTAACATGTCCACCAGTTTCATTCTATTCACTTGAGGTAGATGCTACTTTCACGACCACCCATTATCACCGAAGGTCCAGGTCTGGATCCCTCTGATAGATGCAAGATCAGGGTATCTCTGTCCACACAGTGACTTCCTTACAAGCTCCCCATTCTATGGCCAGTCAAGGTCTCGTTTCCTAAGCTACGTACAGACAGGATGTAACAAAGTAAGGCAACATTTCCTAACCACTACTACTAAAATGTAGTAACAATGATACTAATCATGAAAATACTCAAAAGAATACAAGATAGAATGAAAAGTGAAAAAAAAAGTGAAAACAAGAAAGACAAAGAAAAGGGACAGATAAAGCGTGAAAGAATGAGAAGAACTAATGTATGCAGAAACAATTGTACCCACACAAGAGAATTGTGCTATAAGCAGCAAAAGAATTATACAAAAGAATTGTACCATATGCTGCAAAAAGCACCATACGAATAAAACAACAAAAAAAAAAAAGGAAGAAAGGAAAGAGAGGCAGGATGAATAAAGGAAAGGGAAAACACTGAAAGAAAAAAATAAGCAGTGTTTGTCACGTTTGTTACACCCTGCATGCAAAACAGGTCAAGATGGAATCAGGAAACAACATACACGACCAGAATCAGAAAAGGATACCTTACTGGACAATCAGACCTCTTCGGTGATCCACGGAAATTTTGAATGTGAACCTCAAAAGATCAAAGCAAGAATAAAACACTGAAGTGAGAACCTGGAGTCAGCAAGAGGAAGACTTGTTATCACGAAAGCCTCAATCTAAATCAATGATTTCAACCAAAACACCTATACCTTAATTTCACAATGCTCTGCTGTCAAAGTGACAGTGGCTGAGCTGTACATTTAAATTCAGGTTTTATACAATGTTAGAAAAACCTATCAGGACCAATACTGCAAATCTATCAAGAGAATTCCGAGATCAGAAAGTTTAACTGCGGAAGACCAAACCATTTTTCTGACTGCCATACATGGATTACTGTCTGACGTGCAATCCACAAATTACCATTTTACTAAAACTTTTCAGTATTGATGCTGCAAACCTACCAGGACAATTCTGAGATCAGAAAGTTTACCCACACTCGACTGAAAACCTTTTTCCTGGCTAATATCTGATTTACTGCATGACATACAATCAACAAAAACAAAACAAACAAAAAAAACCAACCCGATGCCACTTCCTAACTGTGAAATCTGAAATATTTAAACTGAAAAGTAATACTTTACTGAATGGACCCCAAAAAAAGTTATCTGAAACCCAGGCATTGGCACTTGATTGACACTGACAGAAAGATTTGGTGTATTCATCAGTACAACATCTTCACAATTATTCCTAGTCAAGGGACCAGTAACACTAACAGAGGAGTCACCAGTGACACTCTTACACTGAAATGCTATTTTAAATGCAAAACTAAAAACTTCAAAAAGTCTGCAGCCAATTTAAAAATGTAATAGTGTTTTTCATCCCTATGCGATAGCCACGAATTTTTAATTCTGTTTTAATATTTCATTTAGTGTTCTATTGATTAAGGTTCTATTGACACCAATTTGCTTTTCAAACTGACCAAACTTAAGTGAGCAAATAACGTTTAAGATGACTTGCTACTGTTTTCCATGAAAAGGCTTGAAAAAAGAGGTCACCATGTTTACGTTTTAAACTGTTTACTTTGTATTACTGGTTTTAACTCCTTGTTAATTTGGAAGACCCCTGGGGCACAATTTTCAGGTGGTTTTCAAAGGAGTCTTTGGTCTTAATGGATGTTTCTTGCCCCACGGGTATTGTAATTTGGAAGACCCCTGGGGCACAATTTTCAGGTGGTTTTCAAAGGAGTCTTTGGTCTTAATGGATGTTTCTTGCCCCACGGGTACTGGGTATAGAGTCCTGCAAAAATTCAGTTACTTTCTGTTCCAATTCATAACAGTCACTTGTGTTCTGCATGTAACTGCAATTACACCAAGCATGAAGGACAACTTGAGAAAGGCTGCCCCATTCCGACTGTATGATACATTTGATTACAATTAAATGATCATTTTAGAATTGAAACAGCAAAAATTCAATTTTTACAGAATCCTAAGATGTGACCGCCCAGTTTCGGCCAATGAGGGCAGATTGTACTATCATCATCATCTAGTAGCGATGGGAGCTGCAACACTTGTCAGATTAAATCAAATGAATATCAGAAACTTTTAAATAAATCAAAATCTGAAAACCAAAAAAATGATAGACTTCAACATTCAAGTAGACCATTAACTGCGTTTCAAAATTTTTATTCTTGAGTCTATCATAAGTGTCAAGTGCCCGAAATTTCATTTTCCTAACGACAAAGATTTTAAATTTGGGAGGAAAATACAACTTACAATTTTAGGACTTTTGGAATGACCTCGAATCTAGAAACTTATTTTTTAAGAATCTGACAAGTCTGAAGCATCCATTGATCTGACATAAAGAGGTTGTTTAGAATGCTACAGCTCCTACTCTTATCAAGAAATGTGACATCTCTACTCTTTCACTTTGCAAAATCTGTATTACCATGATAAATCTGGTATGAAAGGTTTAAGACATTATTCACCTCTTGTCCTCGTATGAAAATTTTGAAAATGAGGGCTGAGGTTGTGGATCCAGATATAGAAATGTTAGTGTGGTCATACTATATACTTTAGAGTGCATCTCTTTAGCGACAAATCGACATTTTAAAAACAAAAAAGAAAAAATCTATGCATCCCACCTGAATACATCACTTTTAAAAAATATGAATTTTTTTGGAATCTTTTTTTCTGTCCATTATTCAGTCCATGATCTCCCAAACTCGTAAACCTGAGAAATGGAGAAATGGACTTCCTGTCTTTCATGAAAAAAAAATTTAATAGTGTGAAGTTACACTGATGCCCATCATACTCTTGGACACTAATACTGACCATTTTATCAAAAAGCTCATGCATTTTACTCTCTACCACCTTTCATTGGCACTGATTAGTTTTGCCCAATTGAGACTTATTCAGGCCTGTGATACCTTTTTCTCCCAGATGACTAGATATTCAGAGTTGAAAGTCGTATTTTCACAATTAATAAATCCTAATTTTTTGTACATTTAATCCAGTAATTCACGGTTTTTATTGTCTTAAATCTCACATTTTGTGCAATCATCTCCTCGTCGATACAGAAAAGCAAAACTAGCAAACAGTAACAGAGAGGTCTACAGTGACACTCGTACACTAAAGTCCGGACTTTAAATGTTAACCCAAAAACAAGTTTTTTGCAGAAATTTAAAATTTAATGGTATTTTTCGTCCCAACGAAACAGTCAAGAATTTTTAATTCTATCATGCTATTTCATTTAGTGGTCTGTTGATTTTGGTTCTCCTGAATCTAATTTGCTTTTCAAACTCTGACCAAACTTAAGAGAGCAAATAACGTCTAAGACATGACTTACTACTGTTTTCCATGAAAAGGCTTGAAAAAATCAGATTTGACCATGTTTAGGTTTTATACGATTACTTGTATAACTGGTTTTAACTCCTTGTTACTTTAAAAGGCCCCTGGGGCACATTCAGATGGTTTTCACAGGAGTCTTTGGTCTTAATGGATGTTTCTTGCCCCACGGGTACTGGGTATAGAGTCCTGCAAAAATTTAGTTACTTTCTGTTCCAATTCCTAGCAGTCACTTGTGTTCTGCATGTAAATTATGCAATCACACCAAGCATGAAGGACAATTTGAGAAAGACTGCCCCATTCTGACTGTATGATACATTTGATTACAATTAAATGATCATATTAGAATTGAAACAGCAAAAATTCAATTTTTACAGGACCCTAAGATGTGACCGCCCAGTTTCGGCCAATGAGGGCAGATTGTACTATCATCATCATCTAGTAGCGATGGGAGCTGCAAGGCTTGTCAGATTAAATCAAATGAATATCAAAATATTTTCAAACAAATCAAAATCTGAAAACCAAAAAAATGATAAGACTTCAACATTCCAATTTGAAAAAGACAATTGGACCATTAACTGCATTTCAGAATTTTTATTCTTGAGTCTATCATAAGTGTCATATTAAGTGTCCAAAGTTTCTTTGTCCTAAAAAGAAAGATTGTAAATAATGGAAGAAAAATACAGCTTACAATTATTTTCATGATAACAAAAAGCACTTTTGGAGAGGCCTAGAATGTAGAATTTTTAATTTTCTTTTTAAAAATCTGACAAGTCTGAAGCATCCATTGATCTGACACAATAAAGAGACTTTACATTTGCTATAGCTCCTACACTTATCAGGACATGTGACAACTCTTTCAGTTTTCAAAATCTGCATTTTACAATGATAAATCTGGTATACACGTCTAGTCCAAATATGAAAAATTTAAAAATTAAAACAGCCAAAGCTGTGGATCCAAACACTGGGAAATGTTACTGTGGTCATACTATATACTTTTTGAGTGCATCTGTTGACAAAAGAGAATTTTTTTAAAAAAAATGGAACTATGCACCCCACCTGAATTCATCGGTTTTAAAACAATGAATTTTCTTTGCAAAAATCTTTTCTCTGTCAATTATTCACTCTATGCTCTCCTAAACATATAGACCTGAAGGTAAAACGGACTTCCTGTCTCTCATGAAAAACAAATTTAACAGTCTGAAGTTACACTGATGCCCATCATACTCTTGGTCACTTAAATATTGACTCACTTATCAAAAGCTCGTTCTCATTTTCATTTATGTCTATGCCACCTTTCATTTGAACTGATTTGTTTTTTTGCAGCTAAGACCTGCTATTCAAATTAATAATGTTTCTTGTCTCCCAGATGAAAAATATGAAAGTAGGAAGAGGCTGCCCTTCACAATGGTATAAATTTTATCAACCCGATCTAGTCACAGTAAACAAGGACATTTTGAAAATTTGTCACTTCATGATAAAAAGAAACAATGAAATTTCTGGCATCCTACGTGTTTTATTGGAAAGAATATCCATTTTTACAGAAATTACCAAAATTTCACTATGATCCATTGACCGGGTCAGGCACGGGATCTAATCTGAGGTCAGATTTTCGCCTTCTGCTCAACCTTATAGAAAGCAAATGCGTTTGTTAAAACTTACTTTGTTCACATTTTTTTTGGGTCAATTCGTCATTAAAAGTTACTGTTAATATTAACAATAGTGACATAGATAGAAAGCATCTCACTTATAAAAGATACAGCATCTTTGTTAATGCCCATAATTATTAATCAAATGGTTGTTACATAATATTATTTGTCAATCTATAAAGATCAATTTTATTTATTTTCCCACCAAATTGCCGCTACAATATTTGTGTGTCCATTTTCTTTGGTTTAATAAACTTCAGTAAATGTTGTAGGTGGTCTAGGGGATCTTCAAGTTGTCAAGTTTATTAAAATTTTTAGCTGACATGATATTCAAATGTATTTGACATTGTGGATATTTAAGGCACTACATATCCTGTTATGATGATAGCTCTTGTGATTCCAATTAATCTTAGATGTCATTTTATTTTTGGAGGCAAGTTCATTTTTTAATGATTTTTTTAAAATGGCCAAAATTTCATTTTTTTTTGGTCTCCCTTTATAAATTTTGCAACATTTGCTCCAAAGCCACTGTTTTGCTCATAAAAACTATTGGCAATGTTTGAATTCTCCCCATAAAAACTGATTTTACTCTTTGTTATACGGAGACTGTTGTGTCAAACTTTGAATGTCCTATGATGTTTTCTTCTTAAATTACAGCTCACCGACAATGGTTTCTCACATACTGTGAAACGAGGCGAAACTACTGACAATTACAAATTGCATAACTTCTTCAATTTTGAAGATGTACTTAAATAGTAAAAATTTTGGTACCAAAATGTTCAGAATAAAAAGTTCTATCCAATGAAACAGCTTAACTTCCATTTTGAAAAGTCCGTTTGGAATACCTACTGCATGCTATACTGTGTCTTCTTTCGCAATTTTGCTCTTATACTACATCATATTAGGTCAAAATACTGTCCATTAAAAGTAAACTTTCAGAATGAAAAAAAAAAAAGAATTACATAAGAAAGTTCCCTTGCACAGCCATCGTGACACTAATTCCCTTGCACAGCGATCAGTGACAGTAAAATCTCTCCCAGTCTGATCTACAAACCACTACACTTCAATAATATCCACCATATCTTCTCCTCTGGTTGATAAATATTGTCTCTTCTTTATTTGTTTTGCTTTTTCTTTTCTTCTATCCATTCAATATTCATTTATGACTGTCTGGATCAAACACACGTAACTTGTGAAATAAAGAATATAATTCCAGTTGCTTAAAAACTGAACTCTAAAACCGGTCAGCTGATAAAAGGCCTAAAGGGTTCAAGAACGGCCAACAACGCACAATTCAGTACTGGACAATTCTGGGATACAAAAGACTTCAGTTGGGTTTAATCCCCATGACGGTCTGTAAAACAGCTGTGTATTTACTTGTTTATCTACATACCATCATACATTTTTATTTTCTTTCCGATCTATTTATTCACTTTAAATCCCTTTACACTTTTACCTATAAACATCTATTACGTTCTATTCTGTTCTTTGAATTCTGTACTTGCATATATAGCAATTCAGTTATCTGTAATCACTGAGTAATGCACAATACCCTCCAAATTACATTTGAATCTGAGCCAAAAATATATATTCACCACTTCCTATACTGGCATTTTTCTCCAAAATTCCATGGAAATGAGAACCATGTAATACTAATAAGACTGACCAACTTGCTTATTTTCATAGTATATGAATATTTTAACATTTCCACTTCAGTCATTCAGCAGGATGTTTACTTCAATTTGATCATCTAAACAGTTTAATCCATGCTGGAACACAGCAAAAGTGAGGTTGGAACAATGACCAAGCAGTGAATTATGGGGGGCATTAAACATACATTAGGTCTTGTTTGACCCATGTGTACTTTGATGATTGTCACAGCTAAATTCTAGTCCACAAAAGATATTGAATGTTAAGTCTTTCCTTCCACTGCGACAAATGATGTATAGTTGAAGGATGAGAAAATAGTATATGGTTTAGAAACCTAAAATATGAGCAAAAATTTCGAGGGGTATAACTTCATCGTACATATATATATATAATATATGTAGGACTGCCATTCAGTTCTATACAGGCTGTTTCACTAATGTTCTGATACACTTTCCATCTGTAAGTTTACGTTCTAATTCATATGCAGCAAATATTCATACAATAAACAATAAAAGATCTAGAGCTTGAAAATGCTTTGTACTCAGTGCTGATGCTCGTCATCGGTGATTCTAAAGATGTGGGAATTGTTCAGGTGTCAAGAAATATTTCAGTATACGACTGATGTCACAGCCAAGTTCTCATCCATATGGCGCAAATGTTCACACAATGCAATAAACAATAAAAGTAAAAGATCTAGATCTGAAGATGCGTTGTACTCACTGCTCGTTGTCGTCGTCGTCGTCGTCGTCCTCGCCGCCGGTGATCCTTGAGATGTAGCATTGTTCAAATGTAACAGCCAAGTGTCTGATGAATGGCAAAAGGTCAGATCAGCCTGGACTGTCACATGTTGGAGATCAGAATTTCAACAGTTTCATGCAGGTTGAAGTTTCAACACTGCTGGAGATCAGTGGGCCATGTCTACAAAATACCTGCAACAAAACAAAACAAGTAAACATTATTTCTTCCTGAAAGAGAATCTAAACTCTCACTCCCATCTACATTCACTGTAATTCACACAAAAATAGACAACTTGTGAAAAATGCATAACATTCACAACTTGATCAATTTTACCAAATCGGACTCATCAGGTTAGTTTATGTTAATTTTGAAGAGCCATCAGTTCCAATGGGGATCAGAAATTTTTTATTATATTTAACAGAACAATAAATTCAGATTCATGTAGCAGATTCTTGTGCCATTAACCATTTCAAAGATAAACTAGACAAAGTTGACATCAGACAAAATGAATTATAAAAACCTGCGATACAATTCTACCAAAATCTACCTTATAGCTGCTGGTATGTTATGAATGAACAATGTACACCAGAAGTGCTGAAATGAAAGTTTTTTGCTTCTCCTGAAAACAGAAAAGTAGTCAAAACCAGTC
Source organism: Onchidella celtica (assembly GCA_963931925.1). Classification (NCBI taxonomy): domain Eukaryota; kingdom Metazoa; phylum Mollusca; class Gastropoda; order Systellommatophora; family Onchidiidae; genus Onchidella; species Onchidella celtica. Next base: position 36,558,920 of record OZ007582.1, on the reverse strand, counting down.
ACTGCAGTTTTAGGGATGGTGACCAAATAGACATAAAAAACGTGTTTACCTTTCAACATTTGGCCCACTTCACATGAGATACCAGACTTTCACAATCAAGCGCCATCAGTACTGTTTGTTGCCAGCTGAGTCTGCCATATCTGACAAGGACAGTATCATCATAGTCATCTCTTCTGTGTCCGCCAGTGACTTTTGGCCCTTTTTGGGTGTGGCCAAAGTTGATGACAATGGGAGTGGGCTGGTGCTGTCTGCAACTGACATACAGCAGACATTGGCAGCAGATTTTGATTACGGGGACAGCATTTTTTCCTCATGAGCACTTGCAATTGATGTCCGTCAGCCACAATCCCTTCAAGATCTTGCATGGATGCTGTTCTGCCATAAATTGGCATTAGTGCTGTCTTTGCCTTAAAAGGAAATTTGTAGTTCTGGTCTCTTGTTTTCATGGCACTCACAGCAATTCAGGTCTGCAAAAGATGTTGAATGTTGGAGATTTTCATTACTCTGCAAAAAATGATGTATAGCAAGAGTATGACAAAACAGTACAACGTATGTTGTATTGTGACCTAAATAAGATTTAAATATTTTACAGTGCATGGTCAAAATGCTATTAAATTTTATACAGGCAGTTTCAGTCATGTGTTTTGGAACACTTTCCATCCACAAGTATTAAGTTCTGATCCATATGCAGCAAATATTCATACAATAAATAAAAATAAAAGATCTAGATCTTGAAAATGCCTTGTACTCACTGCTGATCGTTTCGCCATGGATTCTGGAGATATGGAATTGTTCAGGTGTCAAGAAATATTCCAGCGTTCACACGACATCACAGCCAGGTGAGCTGACTAATGAATGCAAAAGATAATAGCTTGGACTGCCACATATTGGAGAACAGTTTCAACACTGCTGGAGATCAGTATGCCCAGACTAAGACACCTGAAACAAAACAAAGCAAGTTCACTTTATTCCTGAACAAATCCTAAATTGACATTCTCAGTGCATTCACTGCGATTCACATAAAAATGAATAACCTGTGAAAAGTGCATGACATTAACAACTTGATCAATTTTACAAGATCAGATTGATCAGGTTACCTTTATATTCTAATTTTGAAGAGCTAGCAATTCCAACGGCTATTATAAACATTTCTGAAACAGAGTGTGTGGAATATTCTGGAAAAGTAAACTAGACTCTACCATCTCTCCATGCTGAATAGTAAGATATTCAACAGACCCAGTTTCGTGTCAGTGAACTCAGTCTATTAGATCTGGTGAGAAATCTACACACTGCTCAAAATCGCCAGGTTGGAGCATAGATATAATACACAGACTATGGGTTGGAAGTAGGAAGCGGCAATCTAAATACCGGAAGTACTCGGTCTATTATTCTTATTTCCGGGCGTACTTTTCCACTTTCGCAGTTTAGTGTAGGCCTAGGGCTAATTTGAGCATTTTTTGCCCCAATTTCCATTTTTTTTCCCGACTACACGTGTTCTTATCCAACCAAAATCCGACTTTTCCAAACAATTTAAAAACTGAGCAATTTCCTATTTCCCTGGACACCCTGGTAGCCTAACACTAAACAATTTAATTTTATCCCTAGTCCTATTTCCCACCCTATCAACCAGAAAATGTAAATCTGCAAGAATTGGACTTTAAAGCGGCCGGACACTCGTCAAATATCTGACTCTCATTTAGCTACTACTTGCATATACTGTCATATAGGCTAACAGCATAAATAAATAAGTGTGATATAAAACAATGCAATCACTAGGTCATAAAACTATGAAATGATACCCTGAACAGGCATCAAAAGAAAGTGCTTACCTTTAACATTTGGTCTACTGGTTGTCTCTTGAGATCAGACTTTCGCAGTCAAGCTCTGTCAACCACTGTTTGTTGCTAGTCGACTCTGCCAAATCTGACAATGACAATGTGGTCATAGTCATCTCTTCTGTGTGTCTGCCATTGTGGTTTAACCTTTTTTGGGTGCACACAGGTCTCGAATGGATGCAATTCTGCCATAAGTTGACAGTGCTGTCTTTGTGTTGCCAGGAAACTGTACTAGTCTTTTCTTCATGGTGCTTGCAGTGCAGAAGCCAAAGGTGAATCAGATCCATGTGAATGATAGGCCTGTCCGTCAAACACAAGCTAACCACAAGCTTGTGGCCTGGTCTATCTGCAATCTCGGGATCTTGTGACTTGATGTGCATTTCTCCAGAGTCTGTGACCTGATGTGTTTTTTCACCCTGTGACTTGTCTTTCTTCCAGAGTGTGTGGCTTGATGTATTTTATTTCTCTGGAGCTTGTGACTTGTGTTTTTCTCCGGGGCTTGTGACTTGATGTCTTTTCTCCAGAGTTTGTGACTTGATGTCTTTTCTCCAGAGCTTGTGACTTGATGTATCACTTTTCTTCAGAGCTTGTGACTTGATGTATCACTTTTCTTCAGAGCTTGTGACTTGATGTATCACTTTTCTTCAGAGCTTGTGACTTGATGTATCACTTTTCTTCAGAGCTTGTGACTTGATGTATCACTTTTCTTCAGAGCTTGTGACTTGATGTATCACTTTTCTTCAGAGCTTGTGACCTGATGTATCAGTTTTCTTCAGAGCTTGTGACTTGATGTATCTATTTTCTCCAGAGCTTGTGAACTGATGTATCAGTTTTCTTCAGAGCTTGTGACATGATGTATCAGTTTTCTTCAGAGCTTGTGAATTGATGTATCAGTTTTCTTCAAAGCTTGTGACCTGATGTATCAGTTTTCTTCAGAGCTTTTGACTTGATGTATCAGTTTTCTTCAGAGCTTGTGACTTGATGTATCTGTTTTCCCCCAAGCTTGTGACTTGATATATCACACTTTTCTTCAGAGCTTGTGACCTGATGTATCAGTTTTCTTCAGAGCTTGTGACATGATGTATCTGTTTTCTTCAGAGCTTGTGACTTGATGTATCAGTTTTCTTCAGAATTTGTGACTTGATGTATCACTTTTCTTCAAAGCTTGTGACCTGATGTATCACTTTTCTTCAAAGCTTGTGGCATGATGTATCAGTTTTCTTTAGAGCTTGTGACCTGATGTATCAGTTTTCTTCAGAGCTTGTGACATGATGTATCAGTTTTCTTCAGAGCTTGTGACCTGATGTATCAGTTTTCTTCAGAGTTTGTGACTTGATGTATCTGTTTTCCCCCAAGCTTGTGACTTGATATATCACACTTTTCTTCAGAGCTTGTGACTTGATGTATCAGTTTTCTTCAGAGCTTGTGACTTGATGTATCAGTTTTCTTCAGAGCTTGTGACTTGATGTATCTGTTTTCTCCAGAGCTTGTGACATGATCTATCAGTTTTCTTCAGAGCTTGTGACTTGATGTATCTGTTTTCCCCCGAGCTTGTGACTTGATGTATCAGTTTTCTTCAGATCTTGTGACTTGATGTATCACTGAGCTTTTGACTTCATGTATCATTTTTCTTCAGAGCCTGTTACTTGACGTATCTGTTTTTGTAGAGCCTGTGACTTGATATATCAGATTTTTTTTTTATCAGAGCTTGTGAGTTGGTTTACATCAGTTTTCTTCAGAGCTTTTGAATTGGTGTACATCAGTTTTCTTCAGAGCTTTTGAATTGAGTTGTCTTCAGTGCTTGTGACTTGCTATATTAATTTTCTTCAGAGCTTGTGATTTGATGTATCTGTTTTCTCCAGAGCTTGTGACTTGATGTACCAGTTTTCTTCAGAGCTTGTGTCTTGATGTACCCGTTTTCTTCAGAGCTTGTGTCTTGATGTATTAGTTTTCTTCAGAGCGTGTGTCTTGATGTATTAGTTTTCTTCAGAGCTTGTGTCTTGATGTATTAGTTTTCTTCACAGCTTGTGTCTTGATGTACCAGTTTTCTTCAGAGCTTGTGTCTTGATGTACCAGTTTTCTTCAGAGCTTGTGTCTTGATGTATTAGTTTTCTTCAGAGCTTGTGAGTTGATGCACCAGTTTTCTTCAGAGCTTGTGAGTTTGATATACCAGTTTTCTTCAGAGCCTGTTAGTTCATGCATTTGTTTTCTTCTGAACTTGGTACTTGATCATGCCAAACATTTCAGACAATCCTAATGTGGCACCTGGAATGAACAAACGTGTGAACATTAGCATCAAGGCTATTCAAAGCATACAAATTCATGAAATTGATTTCTTTTCTATTAAATGTGTTAACTTTTGAAAGAATATTATATTATGCCTGGATTAGCTCCAGCGACTTGTGAAGCATGTGCTGCAGGTACATGTCTGTCTAGAAACAGTTCTATACTTTATGTACATCCCACCAGTTTGAACTTTAACAATTCCTAAATTTTCCTTTGTTTTTCAGTTGAAAGTGTGACGGGTATGTTAGGAGTGGGAATAGGTTTAGGACTGGGTTGTGTAGGATTAGACACAAATTGTCTTGACTGGGTGGGTGGGACGTACAGAACTCCTTTCGAATGTTTCTTAGTTTTTTTTATTATGACAAATATTTTGGTGTGGAAAGAGGTTTAAAAACAGGAAATTATGCAAATAAGAAACAAAAGGGACTGTTCACTGGGTAATATCACCACTGTAGTTTGCCTGCCGGATTTGGTACTTTTTTTTATTTTATATTATCTTACACTGTCAAAAAATAATCTCACTTTTGCTCCACATTCCTATAAATATATATCAAGTGACAAAAAATGCAGTTCAAGCTGAAAGACTCAGGAAAGGAGGTGGAAGGGGGGGGGGGGGTATTTGTCGCGTCCTTGTCCTATCTTGCTGCCAGTCTCAACTGCACAGGAACCCCTCCCCTTAAAAAATTGGAAGGAGTTCCGTACTCGAGCGCCAAAGACCAGAAACTAACACAACTACCCCAGCCCCTTTTCGCCTGAGTAGTCAATCTGACTACAGTCCATTGATACAAACTGACTAGACCCTCACGCCCCCAACATTGCTTTTTTTCCAATGACAATTGGATAAACTAACAAAATTAATAAGTACCGAAAAAATATACAGGGTTTTTTATCAAAAAGTGGCGCTCGAGTAAGGTACTCCTCCCAAAAAATTACCTAGATCTATCAAGTAAATGCAAAAGTGACAAGGCATTGGTTAGGGCAAAGAATGACGTGAGCTACCGTACTGATATGCCCACCCTTGAGTGATGAACAACCTACCAAACCGTCGGGTATTTGCCATTATAATTGTATGTGCATCTTTTGTCTTTTCACGAAATTGATCAAAACTTTGAAGATTTGTGAAAAACACATGCCTCGAAAAGTTTTTAACTGATCGGAAAGACAGATCGATATAATAATGAAATTAGGAGTGAGCGAATCATTTTCATAACAAAACCTCAAAAATCGGCAAAATGTCACAATCATGTGGCAAACACCCCATGAACTATCCGTGCAGTGGAACTTCAGCTGCAAAAGGTTAAAATCAGGCCATGATCTCTGCTCTCCGTGTTTTACTGGAGCATACCTTGTCATGTATCATCATGTATCCCAAGTGGACGCATATTGATTTATATGAAACGTGAATTCTTTAAAGCAAAACATCAACAAAATGGCATTTTTTGTTGTTTTGCTGGCAGCAAGAACTAAAAAATATTGCAGTTTCAGATTCTAATGAACTTTCGGGCTTACCTTCAGTTCTGCTGTGTTTCCAGTGTGGTGTGAAGAAATTTGAAAGTCTGCAAACTCGTGTGAAAATGTTTGCGCCAGGCTCGACGACAGAAAGCAAAGTGACATCTGTGTTTCTCACGTCTGCTGTCAGCGAAGGTCCAACTCATTATAAATGTCTAGAATAACAATTAACAATAGACAGCAGTCGCTGCAAGCGCACGCAGCGAGAGTGAGTTGAAAGTTGAAAATCATGAACGCGGGAACGTGTTTTACACTGAAACATGAGATAATCGCGAAAACAACTCAGTGTCGTCATGACATGAACGAGTAACCAATGACACGGTTTATTGTTATTCACTTCGCTGGATGCTAATTACAGGGGGGAAGAAACATGGCCTTAGAAAGTGGGTTCAGTCCGAGCATTGGCAGGCCCTGGGGGAGCCCGAAAGTTTCTTAATCTGGCCCTCGAAATGTTTGCATCAAAAGCAAATTTTAATGACTAATTGTCCTCTTAGAATGACAAGGTTCTATCTCCAGTTTGTGTGTCAAAGTATCAAGCGAATTCGGTGTGTAATTTGTAGGTAACTACTTCTAAAAAGAATAAAGTCGTTTGTCTAAGCACTATGATCACATGAAACTTCAATCCTCGATTTCTAAAAAGTTGACGGAGGGTCTAAAAAGTTAATGGAAAGGAGTTAAAACCTTGTTATTGTAAGGTAGGAGTCACCAAACCTGCGGCCCGCGACGTCAGTTCATCCGGCCCGCCATGGTACTTGATTTTGTTTGATAAAACCAGGCATATATGAAATATTCATTTTTAACCCACTCAAATAAATTATCCTTGGCGAGTGGGGTGTTGGGGGGGGGGGGGAGGAGGATCTACTGATGGCGTTCGCACATCCTTTTCGATGATGACCATGATGTGCAAATGCCAAGGGCAGAGATCCTCCATAAAGAAAGACATGAACACAAGCGGGAGGGGGTCTGTCTGGACGGTGTAAGCGCACTTTTCAGTCAGTTATGGTACCGGTAACGAAGTCAAAAGATTGGTTTGATTTATGTTTTTGCGTCAAACTCGGTTGTTTGGGAGCTAAGCAATAGATAAATCATGTATGTAATGAAAAACAGTAAAATACTTTATGTAAAATGTGACTTTGAGTTTCGGAAACTCGTGGTTCTAACATGTACAATTCACCATTCTTATGGCCGTGCCCCAGCCAGAATCCCTATGTCAATCCGACATAGATTTGTATAGGATTTCTGTAAGGTTGGTAGGATTGTCCCAAGGGCGGATTCCCAAGATCAAACCGACATTGGTGCGATGTCGTAATCAGCGGATCTACAGATGTTATTTCATTTTAGTCCCATTACACGTAAACTTTCGCAAACTTTCACTCACTTACTTTTAAGCCCCCCCCCCCCCCCCGTCCATTTGTATCCACTGTTCCATTCCTTCCTTCCTTCCTTCCTTCCTTCCCCACTTCCATGCCATCATTCAATAATTTGTTCTCTTTGTCCTGCATCATCGATCATTCATTCTGTTGTGTTGTTTTTTTTGGTTTTTTTTTCAGCCCCTCATCAGTTTCTCCTTCTTGTGCGCTCACTCTTTCATCATCACCTACTCACTAACAAGCAGACACTCAAATGGGAATAACCCCTCTGCCCCAGTTTCGGTGTTTGTTTGTTGTTTTTTTCAATTGCCTTTCTTTTTTTTTCTTTTTTTTCAGGAGTGATAAGTAATTTCACGACTGTCTCTTCTTATTTGAGGATGATTATTTTATTCTCATGTTGACATTTAAAGAAAAAAGGAAACGATCTGGTGTAGCGAACAATCAACTCTGAAAAAAAAGCGCACTACACGTACTTAGTTTTCCACGAAGCGTTTCAGTGAAATTTTGTTATTTTCCACTGGGTAAACATTAATTTCAGAAAATTTTTGTTATACCGGTATTCTGGGTAATCATTTCAGAAGATTTCGTTGTTGTTGTGGTTGTTTTTGTGGCTTTCTGAGCAATCATTTCAGAGAATTTTTAAATATTTTTTTTGGGGGGGGGGAAGATATCTGAGAATAAGTGTGGCTATTATGGGAGGTTTATTCGGTGAACTGATAAATGATAGAGAGATGGATGGAAACTTGTGTTGGTGAATGGGTCATTGATGGGTAGATTTTAAGGTTGAAAGAGAAAAGTAATGAAGAGTCTCTTAACGGGTGGATGGACTGATGGATTTATATGTGGATGTATGATTGGAATGATGAATGGATAGATGAATTGTTTGATGGATGAATTGATCGACGGATGGATGTATGGATGGATTTGAGTTTGAGTTAAGAGAAAGCACGTGGACATGATGACGGCCATAGGCCTATTGTGCCAGGAAGGAACAAGACGACAGACAGAATGTAGCAGAATGAAAGGACAGAAGGCCCGACACACAAATTGACGGATATAAAGAACTTGGTGAGGAGAGAAAAAATAAAACTAGTATAATCGACGATTTGATGGAAAGATGAGCAGATGGATAAGGATCGTTTCCCGGACTAGTAACTAAAAAAGAAGGAAACTCATTTGCGCCTGGCCTTAGGGTGATATCATACTAAGCCCGGTCAGACACAGTCAGATGCTGGCAGACAAGAAGTGCATACCATAATTTCCTGTATTTTCTTAGTAAATCTGGTAAGACACTATCAATATTAAGCCCGGTCAGACACAGTCAGCCTCTGCCATTATTTTTCTAGTGTACTTTTTGCTGGTCCAAACCTGGACGCTGACCAAACTTCTAGAGAGCGAAGAGCCGTCAACAAGACCAGATGCGACAGGATCAGAAATGCAAAGATCAGAGAAAAATTAATGGTGGGAACTACATAAGTCCATCGGCACATAGAGCAGCAGAGGGTAAGAAATAGTTTGGACACCTCTTGCGAAGGCCGATCTACCAGCCGGTCCTTCGTTCATCCAACATGCGATTCTCTGGATACAGTTCCAGAATTAAGACCAAGGAAGACTTGGAGAAGTGGCGTCAACGAAGCTCTGACGACCCACGGCATTACGCCAAGACAGACTTCCCAGCTGGCTGCCATGACCTCGAGGTTACGAGCAGAATAAAACACAGACACACAACACATTTTGCTGCCAGCATCTGACTGTGTCTGATCGGGCTTAGTATGATACCCCTTATATCTCCCTTAGGCTTAGGGCCCAGTTGGGGAAGTAGTTGGTCCCTTTCACTGATACTGCTAGTGTCACGATCCCCTTTCATTGCTAGTGTCACGAAAACTATGATTTTTTATACTTACGTGAATGGTTTATATCCCATTGAGATCTTATCGCACCAAAAAATTATGAATGAAAATTTAACAGTACAAGCTTATTATGTAAAATCACCAGCCAAAAAATGCTGTCTATGGTCCTTGCGACACGATGCTGTTCTTATTTTACGCAGCCAGCAATGAAAGAGTTAAAGCAAACCCCCCCCCCCTTTTCAAAAACAAAAAACAAAAACGTGCAAACATTCAGAAATGACCACTCAAACGAATATAAGTTCAAAATTCTCATGTTTTCATCTGTTGTTGTTTTTTTTTTTTTCCTCCATCCTTACTGCATAAAGAAATAATGGCAACGTGTTTCAAAATGTAGTTCACATAGGAATAATTATGCAGGCTACTAATTACAAATTCTCTTCCACGGTATAAATATAGCTTATATATATCACATTAAATTACATATTTATGTTAGGTATATAACTTTTGTAGCAATATAGAAAAATTATGGGATATAAATCACAATGAGTAGGTTAAAAAAAAACAAACAAACGCGTGTTTAAAGGTAATCGTAGTGTGGGAGTCAAATTATCTTTACATTCGATATTTCTAGGTGTCGTAAATGCTTGTGCGATATTCTTTCGTAGTGTGAACGAAGCACTCTGGTGGCAGACTGACGTTTTGGGTACATACATCAAGGCGATGGGCACGGCCCACCTTTACTGTCTTCTAAAGGTGAAGGCCATGGCACACTGGTCGTACAAACGCGCGAGATGACGACACGTGTATGAACTGGACAAAAAATTGAACCCAACGAATTAATGCGTGTGGGCAAGTGTGCAAAAAGCTTCATTTGGGTTCAGTGGGCGCGTTCATTAGCGCATCATCCTCTCGCGTGTATACACGACCGGCGTGCCATAGCACACAATGGGTCATCACTTGGTCCGTGGCTAAGTGTCCTAATACTTGAACTTAGACCCGCACTATGGCCATGCACGACAGACTTGGACTCGGCCCAGGTGACGACTTGCAGACCCTTGAGTGTCAAGTCCGATGGCAGTCGCAGTGAATTTTCCACCTAACTGGACGACTTCAAACAATAGATGCAGTTTTCGAGTTCGAATACCCCTCCCCCCCCCCCTCCCCCTTTTCCCCCCAAGTTATCCACAGGGAAAAGAATACATTTTTATACCCCCCACTTTCGTCCCCCACCCCCACCCCATCCTGGACTTTCCACGTTTTTGACCAAAAGTGGTTGAGGTCAGTGTTTTGGACTAAATGTAGAGGGATTTCCTCATTTTAGATAATAATGTAAAGAAACTTCATTGTTTGAGACCAAATGTAGAGGAGCGCCATCGTGTTAGACCAAATATAGAGGAGCTCCATTGTTTTAGACCAAAATAATATAGAAGAGCTTCCTCGTTTTAGACCAAATGTAGAGGAGCTTCCGCGTTTTAGACCAAATGTAGAGGAGCTTCCTCATTTTAGACCAAATGTAAAGGAGCTTCCTCGTTTTAGACCAAATGAGGAGCTTCCTCGTTTTAGACCAAATGAGGAGCTTCCTCGTTTTAGACCAAATGTGGAGTAGTTTCTGGTCGTTTTTAATCTACGAGAAATTTGGTGAGCCTCAGATTTAACTATGCACAGCTGAATGTGTGGGTTTTAACGGAATCTCTAGACTAGATGCTCAGAAAATGGTACCTTGATTGTGAGAGCGAAAATATGGTATCTGCCCTAGCTTCCAGTCTCAAACTTCTCATACCATGATGGTTTAACTATCCCAGACGACTGTGACATCCGACTTTCTCACTGAACTGGCAGTGATTATTTTTCCATGACGTGTTCGGAGAATTTTTTAGTGTCAAATTGGTAGGTTGATTATAGGCGGTATATTATTTTGCACATTAGTTGGGATGATCGTCCTTGTTGTTAATCGATTCTTGACTTAGTGGTTCCGGGTCAGGTATCGGGTGGTCGCCATCAGGTGTCATCAATTCTTGTTTATCGAAATTCACGGTGTCCTTATCCACGAAGTTTTGAAGCTGCTTCAAGCCCTCCGATATCTGGTGAACAAAGGGGCACAAAGGGGAAAGAAAGTACTTGATTATGGTCACATGACACCCCCCCCCCCACCACCCCCCCCCCCCAAAAACAACAAATCTTACAAATGTTGCTTAAGAAACAACAAACAAACATTAGTTTGAATCAGAAATGAACAGGAAAAACAACAGCACAAGCTTTTGGTCTACGAGGGGTATTTGACGTGAAAGGGGTAAGTCTAACTAGCCGACGTATGCAAGATTTATCTTGCAGAATCTTTTGCACCAAGCTCTAGATCTAGGTATTTTCGACCAGCCATGTGTGAAGAGAGATGAAGAACGAAATTTCCCATCATACTTTTCAAATTTACTTCACGAAAAAGTGTTGCTTTTTTTTTTTTTTTTTACAGCTCAAACTGTAAATAAATAATAACAAAGACTGAATATTGTCCAAAAATGGATGTGTCCACGTAAATCATCGTCAACTTAAGGCAGTGTGCGAGGTTTCATAACTTTTGTGTTACTTGGTCTCAAAGTTTTAGGTGCCTCAATGTTCACCTTCTAGCTCCGTTATAGTAAGATATGAACCTCACAGACTGTGGGAAGTTCTCAGACCAATGCGTGTTACCCACCAAGTACAGCAGACAGTGCCTGGACTGTAACAAGTTGATAACCTCTGCAACGTCCATCTCCATCACCATTGCCATCAGCCGGTCAGACAGGGCGGCCACTGTCCAGTTTCTTCTGACCAACAACTCAGCAAGCAAACCCACGTCTTTATACCAACTGTTGGTGACAGACAATGACATAGTTACGTCACTGCAACCATCACAGACATTCAGCGGTTTCAGTTTGAATTTGGAGAAAGCACATGGACACGAGAACAGACAATTGTGCTAGGAAGTAAAAAGACGACAGACAGAGATAACAGAATGATAGGATAGATGGAGACACTACCTGATGCATCTGCAAACCATCCGGCCACCACAGCTGATAAAGACATTCATCACTGCAACCATCACAGAGTTTTGAGTTTAAGTTTGGAGAAAAGGCGCATCGACAGGATGACGATCACATTGTGCAAGGAAGAAGCAAGACGACAGACAGAATATAACAGAATGATAGGAGAGAAGGAGACACTACCAGAAGCACCCACAAACCATCCGCCCATCACAGACAATGAAAGTATTCGTCACTGCAACCATCACGTGATCACATACAATGGAGACATTCATCATTGCAAACCATCTCGTGATCACACACAATGGAGACATTCATCATTGCAACCAGCACAGACAAAGAAGACATTGACACCGCAGCCATGCAGTGTGCAGTACACGTATTTCCTCTCTTGAAATCCCAAAATGTTCACCCACGGAAAAATATCTCCCTGGTTAGGAGCCATTAACATAGAGCGTGGCTTCCAACACACCCCCCTATCAGAGTACCCACCTTTCCTGTTCTAGAGTAACGCCTTGAGCCACCAGTTCCTCCAGTAATGCAGTGATCTGAGTTTTCATGGGCACGGCCAGGATTTCTTTTTGTCGATCTATAGGCCAGCTGGACAGCGATCTTAAACTGATGTCCCCTTGACCAGGAATCCTCAGTGAAGGGGACGGGGGTCTGGCCTGGGGAGGGGATAGAGAAAAGACCGTGAAGGGAGAAAATCACAAGCAAGGAGTATACGTCTTCGACGCTCACACTGGCCAGATGAAAGACGTCCATTTTTGAATTATTTTTGTTTAAATTCTTTTTTTTCTTCAATTTCTGCCCAAGCTCGCCCTCCTAAACTCTCAAGGCCGTCTGTAAGTTTGCATTTGAAATGATGGCAACAAACAAAGAACATTCATTCTTAAGTGTCCCCGCATAGATTACCTCATCCAAACACAATATAATAATTTTTTTTAAAAATCAAGGGCATTTAAAACAGACTTTAAATGCTCAGATGGATGCAAAAAATTATAAATAAATGTTGCTCGTGAAAAATAATTTGTTGATAATTATATGAAAAAAAAAACAAAAAACTTCCGACAGAGCCGGAGCGATCACCTTGTGAGTCTTTTGAATATGTTTGGAGGATTTCATCCTGTACCCAGCACATTAATCGCGTTTGGGATGGGAGGGTCTATTTCCAAAACTCAATGAAACATAATTTTTATGGGCATCTCTAAAGTTATGAATTATTTGCCATGACACAAAACATTTTGAGACAGAGATTTAACCTGTTTCAGGGGCGCCATGATACTGGTTGGAATCAGACAAAATATTACAACCCCCCCCCCCCCCCCCAAAAAAAAACACCACAAATTGTGGTGTTGCAGCAAGGCTTAAAGCAGAGTCAAAATATGGCGAAAAGAAAAAAAAGTTGTATATTATTATAGCGAAGCCTCTTTGTTTTTTAATGTATCGCTTCGGTATTATTTCTTACGCGAGGCTTTCGCTATATACAACTTTGTCTTTTAACCATATTTTGACTTTGGTTGGAATCAGGGAAAAACGCACAATAAATGCTGTACACCAACTCTGAAATGGATGAAAACCTTCATCCTCCCCTTTCTCCTCTTGCAGCTTCACGGGATTTTAATTAATTTAATTGAATGCAGGGAGATACTGTAAGTGATGAACAAAACATATATTTACAGGCTGCTAACATTCGCCTCACCTCAATGTAAATCTCAGCTGCTCCCGGATGTTGGGGAGGCAGCGCCACCATTCGTCTCTTAGCCCGCCAATGACTGCCCACAGCGGAACTGACGTCATCAGTATCCATGTCATAACAGGTGTCACTGCGACGCTTCAGGTGCGGGGATCGCCGAAGGCCAAAATCAGAGCAAAGACTTCCGTTCCGACTGCGGATGCTTCGCAGGGGATCCAGGGACATTAATGATTCATTACTGGCGAAGCCACGCCTCAACGTGACGGGGAACGCTGATTGGTCATTGGCTACGGTGTATGATTCCGTGTCGGAAAACGCCGTGCTTTTGGAAAAGAAGGCGGAGCCCTGTGAGACAACACTCCTTGAAGACACGGCGTTGTCAGAAATTGTACTGCGAGAGAAAGGGATGGCGTTCAGTGGGTCATACAGAGTATCGAAAGATGAAAGATCTCGTTTCAGTGCGAAACAGCTCGGAATGTTTTGTGTGGATCCAGAAAAACAAACATTTTCACCTGATGGTTTGGAGGACTTCAGCAGAATACAAGGACTGCAATCTCCATTGCTGTCGGAAGATGATGGTGCCGATCGGTTGGCGGGTCTCGGCCGGAGGTTGTAGTTGTGAGTTGGTCGTGGCTTTTCCTGGGCGGTTCTTACATCTGGTACAACATTCTCGATCTCCAAAGGGTGCGGCTTGCATCCAATAGGAGATATATGTTTCACAATTTCTACAGTTTTCTTACAATTGCTGATCTCACCGCAATTTTTTAGACTGAATTCTTCAGATTCGACGGCTTTCCAAGGAGTATTTGGATTGTCTCTTTGGGGATCTGGGATTTCATTGAGATGCTTATATGTTTCCGAGGCTCTGGGAGGATGGACAGGGGTCATACCGTTAGATAAATGTGTTACTTCATAAAACTGATCTTTATTCTCTCCGAGATACAAGGGACACCAATAAGTTAACTCAGCCTCATTTCGAGAAGGGGACGAGGGTCTGAATTCTTCGGCCGACAATCGTGTCGGTTTGATCAAAGGCGTTCGTAGATTCTCCACGTTAAAGCATTCGAAATTGAACAAATTGCTTCGTTTGGAAAAAGATCTGTGGTTAGTAGCAACATTCGGGCACCGGTTGCTTCGATTTTCCACTTGTCTGGAATCAAACGGAAGAGGGTTAACGATCTCTACATTTCGGTTAGATTCGGGGAAATGGGTGTTTCCGTTGGTATGAGGCTCTGGTTTGCAGGATGTGTTTGTACTGTCACCTCCGGGAAGATTCAGAACCAAGTGGCCCAGTTCTGACGTTTCAAGCCGTTCGTTTTCTTTATTGGTTTCTAATGACGTCATCAGTCTTTGCGCAGTCTCCACATCGCCAGCGTGTGTGTCGCAATGTCGAGACTTCAGTTTCTCCCGGAAGAACGCTTGTCTCTCTTCTTTCCTCTGCGCAGGTGCAACGTACAGCGGTTTCTTGTTGATATCATCTACCTTTCTGCGCATGTCCCTAGTTGCACGAGCCGCGTCCTCGGCTCGGGCAAAGCAAACAAATCCAAAACCACGTGATTTTTCACCTTCCATCATTACCTTAGGAAAAAAGGGGAAAGAGAGTTACAAATAGAAATTATCTTCGAAACACCTGTCCACCAATCCAACATAGGACAGATGGATGCACTACCAGAAACACCCACCCACCAATCACTCACAGGACAGATGGATGTCCTACCACAAACACCCATCCACCAATCACTCACAGGACAGATGGATGCCCTACCAGAAACACACACCAATCACTCACAGAACAGATGGATGCCCTACCAGAAACACCCACCAATCACTCACAGGACAGATAGATGCCCTACCAGAAACACCCAGCCACCAATCACTCACAGGAGAGATGGATGCCCTACCAATAACACCCAGCCACCAATCACTCAAAGGACAGATGGATGCCCTACCAGAAACACCCACCAATCACTCACAGGACAGATGGATGCTCTACCAGAAACACCCACGAATCACTCACAGGATAAATGGATGCCCTACCAGAAACACCCAGCCACCAGTCAGTCACAGGACAGATGGATGCCCTACCAGAAACACACACCAGTCACTCACAGGACAAATGGATGCTCTACCAGAAACACACACCAATCACTCACAGGACAAATGGATGCCCTATCAGAAACACCCACCAATCACTCACAGGACAAATGGATGCCCTACCAAAAACACATACCAATCACTCACAGGACAGATGGATGCCCTACCAGAAACACACACCAATCACTCACAGGACAAACGGATGCCCTACCAGAAACACCCACCAATCACTCACAGGACAGATGGATGCCCTACCAGAAACACCCAACAATCACTCACAGGGCAGCTGGATGCCCTACCAGAAAAACCCACCAGTCACTTCACTTTAGTGCACAGACCAAATACCTTAGCACTGATGACTTCTCCAAATTTGGAGAACATTCCCTTCAGAATGGTGTCATCCACATCATCATCAAGATGTTTCACGTACAAGTTGACTCCCTGGGGCACGGTGGTCGCTGCTGTGCCGCTGATGGTAGTAGTAGTAGTAGGAAGATGCTGCTGTTGTGATGGTGGCTGGAGCGGCTGCAGTTGTGTTTGTTGTTGTTCCAGTTGCTGCTGAATCCGTTGTTGTTGTTCGTGGTCTTTCTGGGTCTCTTCCTGGTGTTCTTTTTGTTCTTCCGGAGTGACAAGATTTTGTTGTTGTTGTTGTTGTTGATGATGGTGATTATGATGATGATGTCGAGATGGAGGATGAGGATGATGTGCAGGTTGATGATGGTGATTGTGGTGGGACTGATGCTGTTGTTGTTGCTGTTGCTGAGGTGGTTCTTGGACTTGCTGTTGCGGCTGTTGGAGATAATTCTGCAAGTTTGGACGAATTTGGGGCAATTGGCAGATCCGATTGGTCTCCGAATTCTGGGCGTGGGTGTTGGTTATGCTGGGGAATTGGACACCTCCTGGCGAGGTTTGGGAACCGTTCGACTGCAGATGTGATTGGTGATGTTGGTTCATGTGGTGTTGCTGGTGACGTGTAGGAAGGGGCATGGCCGGGAAAAGCTGGACACTTTTGGGTTTCGTCATTCTGTTGCTGTTGTTGATGCTGCTGATAATGCGGTGGTGGTTGGTGTTGCCGGCAGCTTTGTTGCTCCACAATGATACTCTCTTCGATGGTAATTTCCTCGGCTTCGTGTTGCTGTTGTTGTTGTTGTAATTGTTGTTGTTGTTGTTGCTGCAGCTGATGTTGTTGCTGCTGTTGCGAAAGCTGCAGGGCTTGATGTTTCCTCCCTGCCTTCTTCATAGCCGGCCCGGCAAACAGAATCCGGCCGTCCACGTCTTTGCCGTTCAACATTTCGATAGCCTAGGACAATAGAGTTTCAGTACTTAGGAGTTTGCAATACTATTTTTGTTTGTTCTTGTTTTTGTTTCTTAGCCAATTTCAAAACTTTGATCATAATCTGAGCCCCCCTCTCCTCCGTGCACCCCCCCCCCCATCATTCACGTATACAAAAAGCCATCAACAAAAGG
>OZ007582.1:36399338-36541596 GCA_963931925.1 Onchidella celtica | reverse complement strand
TAGTATAAAATATGACTCGCTTTTTTGTACTTAAATCTATCAATGCATTTTTGTTTATATTTTGAATTACCTATCCAGTATATGGGGACACCAAAATCTTTTAAGTGCTTGGGGCAGGCTGGGGTGCTCAACCTTTTGTGACATAGGATCTACTTTTACATTTCCCAGCCTTTGGAAATCTACCAGTCTGGCGAAGCCCTGAAACAAGATTGGCCTCTGATCTACTCGAAATTAGTCGATACCGGTAAATGTCGATTATCTCGCACCCATAATGGCAGTTTCAGTGTTGCCGGGTAAACTTTTGCAGTCCTGCCACATGTTTTATTTTCAATCCGCCACATTCACAAGGACAAAAGAAGAAAAAACTAACACAAACCCGCCACATCCAAGAAAAACAACCCGCCAAATACAAAGACAAATAAAATATATATATACCTCACGGGTGTGCTACATTCATCCCATGATCGACTGCCAAGCACTTGAAGATCGACCTGTAGATCGCGATCGTCTGGTTGAGCACCCCTGGCTTAGGGCCTCTATAGATCTTAATCCGATCCGGCCCATACAACAATAATAGCAAAACACAGCTCGATTTGCCCCCCGACTGACCTTGCAGGACAAGATGTTTCCGAAGGAAGAGAAAGCCTTGTAGAGCATGCCGGAATCCACGCTCCGGTCCAAGTTTTTCACAAACACATTGCCCTGCACGAGATGACACAAGTTGGCCTTGTCAGCCATCCTTACACAGATGCTCTGATTATGCATGAGGTCAAAGTTGAACTTTTCCACCGCCATCGCCGCTGATCGTAACGTAAACAAAAAAACAAACGAAGAGAAAAATGACAATAAATAATAATAGTAATAATAATAATGGCGATCATTTATATAGCGCCCAATCCAAACGAGTTTGCTCTAGGCGCTTTACAGAAAGTCTCGTTCTCTCGATTTGCATCTCTCTCACTCTCTCTTTATTTCTCTCACCCTCTCTCTCTCTCTCTCTCTCACTCTCTCTACCTCTCTCTGTCTCAGAGCAAATTGTAAGGCAGCCTGTTAGGCGCAGTTCACAACTCACAACTTGTATTCTAAAGTATTATAATAGTATGTGAATATAAATTAATATTTATTTGATAATGAATTATAAATTTTTGTTGGTGATATTGTGAGGGGGGGGGGGGGGATGAGGGTTGTGATAGGGATCAATTTTAATCTATAAATTTTAATTTCAATTCAACATGATTCCCCATAACAATGTAGCCCAGCGTATCAGTTCCTCACTTGGTACATCCTGAAAATGGGATTTCCCAGATTTATGGCGGAAAAACGAAAGAAGAAGAAGAAGTGGCTGTGTGTGTGTGTGTGTGTGTGTGTGTTAGTGAGTGCGTGTGTGTGTTAATTCAGGGCCTATTTATCTTTATTTTGGGGGGGGGGGGGACTCGTGACCCCTTTTAAAGCTGCGGTCACCATAATTATGAGACCCTCAGCCCCCCCCCCTCCTCCCCCCTATAACAAAATATTAATTAATAATTTTTTTTAAAATACTGTATGTTCATGACTCATTTTTCAAAAAAGTATTTATTAATTTATTTATCTACTTATCTATTCATTTATGTAATTATTTATGTGCTGTGAAAGTGAGGCTTTGCAAGATACCCACTCCCTCCTCCTTCTCTCTTTCTCTCTCTCTCGCTCCCTCACACACACCCTCTCTCTCTCTCTCTCTCTTTTGTGCTGCATTTTAAAATCCCAAAGTAACTTTCGAGTCCTACTGTCTGTTGTTGTTTTTCTTTTTTTATTAATATTGATCAGACCAGAATGGAGAACACTTTGTAAACTATTAATCTGCTACGACTCTCTAAGTGCCGCTGTTGGCTCTAAAATGACCGGAACATGTTCAGTTTTACCGTCTTCGGAGTCCTGATACGCAACATAGCCATATCCCAGTGATGTTCCACTTTCACTGTCTCTGCACACCTGGAGAGAGAAAACATCCAACAACGATCGATATGTGTGGGGAAATCTTGTATACCGATTGGATTATTGGTAACTGAAGTTGTCTTTCAGTGCATTCAGTCGCAACCGTCTCTTATTTACTCTGTCTATCCAACCATGCATCCATCAGTTGATTAATTCATGTGACAGTCCGTATTTCTATCATTCTGTACCGGTGTCTGTCTAGCTATTTCAGTTTTCAGTTTATGCCTCTATCTCATCTATCTCATCCACCAATCCACTCATCGATCAATCCATCCATCGGTCTGTCCGACCGACTTTTAGCCCGTTCGTCCATCCATCCATCCACCCACTCATCCATCCATCCATCCACTCATCCATCCATTTACCCACCCACTCATCCACCCATCCATCCACCCATCCACCCATCCACCCATCCATCCATCCAACCATCCATCCATCCATCCATCCACCCACCCATCCATTGATCCATCCATTCATCCATCCATTCATCCATCCATTCATCCATCCATTCATCCATCCATTCATCCATCCATTCATCCATCCATTCATCCATCCATTCATCCATCCATTCATCCATCCATCCAGAAAGAAAGAAAGAATATGAGAAAAAAGGAAGAAGGGAGGGGGGGGGGGCAGAGAATGACAGAAGCGGAGAAAAATAATGATTTTGGGGGTTCTGATTACTTTTGTGTGAGACTAAATGTTGAAAACGTTCATCTGTAGTATGTCAAAAAATCACAGATATTGAGTATGAAAAATCCATTAATTGTTTCAAACAGATTCAATGCACAAATACAGTCCTGGTACAACATATCAACCTTTTCTCGCAGTTTTCAAGACTTACATTGTTAGGTCCCGCGTCAGACACTGCTTAAACAATGCATTATTGAATTATTGAGAAGAAGGTCGAAAGAAGTGACAATGTTCTTTACCTTCACGGACACAACCGTTCCGATAGATGAGAATTTCTGATGTAGGTCAGCTTCCGTGACGTCACTTGCAAGATCTCCAACGAAGATCGACGCCATTGCAGCGTTTGTTGTCGCTAAGCAACGGCATTGGCTGGGGTGTAAACAATGATGAGTGCAATATTGATATTCAAGTAATAAACAAAACACACGCACAAATAAACAAACACTCATACACACTCACACAGAACATTGGGTCTTTGTATTAATTACGGAAGCTTCATTCAGTAGTGACAGCCCAACCTGAGCGTGGTATTATTTTTTCATTACATTTGGATAAAACACACAATAAACTGGCATTTTGCTTTGAGGAATATAATTTATCATCTGTTTGCGTAAAGGTAATACACCGCAAGAACTTCGGGAAGGGGGTTGGGGGTAGAAGGATCTCATTTCAGAGGGGGACATTAAGCACGGGTAAAACCCACAACAAGAGCTGGTATTCATTTACGACTATAAATTATTATCTGTTTGCGAACAGTTCATGGTGTACGCTGGAAGTGGGGAGAGAGAGGAAGGGGAAGTTGGAGGAGAGGGCGAGAGGAAGACATTTTGAAAGCAACGTGGCTGCATTGATTTGATCGGCACAAGCGAAACACTCAACAGAAAATAATATCGTCAATACCCTATGATAATTGCAGATGTCAGACTTAATGTCAAAAGTCAAAAGACGGTTCACTGCACTGCTGAGCGTGAGGGCTATCAGATTATATTATAGAAGAAAGAAACGTGCCAATAGGAACATGTCATAATCCAATAGAATCATAATGACATCAGTCACCAAATGGCAGGAAAAGAAACAGTTTTTTTCTGAATATCTCAAAAGTGTCAAAAATGTCTTCTGTCATTAGCCCAGAGCAGTGTCGATATTATGATTTTCCCATCCGCCATTCCATGCTGCAAAATAATGCCTAAAAAAAAGACAGAGCCGCTTCATAAATCCCAGGCATTTGCGTCACAGCTGGGCACGCCTTGAATGTATCTGACAAGTCTTTCCGCATACCAGGCGTAGCGGCCTGGTCTTTTGTCAATTCTAGACGACCTGAGCAAAATAAATTTTGCTAAGTTTCCTTGCACCAAGCTCAGTTGTATATCTACATTCAGGTCACATTAATAACAACACTTGGATTCGATACAAAGACTAATAGATCATTGTGCATTGTACCACAATTCTTTGCCGAATACACAGATGTGATAAAATTGACTTCCGGCCGGCAATGTTTACACATTAGAGAGGAGCAGAAATCAAGTTCCGGTCACACTTTTCGACTCTACTGGTCGAAAATATGTCTCTTATGTTGTGGTAAAAAAAAAAAGGTGAATGAAACATGTAAAATTTTATGAATTTTATCCAGTTTTATCCATGTAAGCCATCGTGGAAGGGCGACGATAGCAGGCCAAATCCAGACAATGATGAAAGATAGGCCGTAAAACCTAGAGCCACAATAGGTTGGAAAACCTGGTGACGACTTCAAATCTTGGTATTAAAAAGAGAGACGGGGGGTGGGGGGGGGGGGACAACATGGATGAGAAAAACATCAGACAGAAAGGAATGGAAGTCATTGTCCGAGGGCTACATCCTGCAGTGGATGGACATGGCCTAGGTGAAGGCGAAAGGTGACAGTCATCATCAAAAAACTGAAGCAGTACACCAATTTTCATAATTCTTGATGGAATGATCACGAAGTTTCAGGTGCTTACATGTTCCCCTCTGGCTCCATGACAGTAACATGTCGATCTATTGACCTGCCATCAATATTGCTCTACTCAAATATCTTAAACTTGATTGCCAGGTGAAAAAACAAAACAGAAGAAAATTAAAATTGCCACAATTCTTTAATCCTAAGATGACACAGTTGGCAAAGCGCTGTCAAAATCCAGGAGAGATCACTGGCCGATTTTCATCTGCCGATTGGTTGGATGGTGACATCACGACATTGAGTTTTTCAGTGACATCCAACTTTCCGGGGTCGCATCGAAAGACAATGTCGTGAGGTAAAGCTTCCTACCCCCCCCCCCTCCCAAATCCCCGAGATTTGGCGAAATTTCCCCCCTGGGCGTATGTACATTGACTCCCTATTGGGAACCTCTAAAGTACGACATCTTGAGATGCCCCGTGGACCCTGTCTTGTTTCCAGCCAGGGACGGGCCAGTACTTTTCCTTATCATAATTTTCATTAATAATCATTATGATCATTACTATTATACAGTTATTACGGCTGTCATTATTATCACGGACATGGGACAACTAATTATACATAATGTTAATCCACAGACATCGTGTCAATCCTACACGTTGATGGGATATAAAAAAACATAATTACATGTAATTACCGTCAGGAACTGGCAAGTGACAGTTTTATTTTCACATATTGTAATGCACACCTGCCCCCCCCCCCTTCCCCCTCGCAAAAATAAAACGCGTTCGTAAATTTCTGTACAAAAAATGAGCTATGAATCTGGTTTTCTCTCCAAGTGACAGACGCAGGAGCGGAGACAGATGCAATAGACCTTGAGACGGGCGACATTTATAGTCCAGACACTGATTGACATGTTTTTGGGACGTTTATCGCTCGTGACGTAGCTACGTGACATGATGGCAGGACATTGTACCTTTTTTTTCCTTTTCCACCGTTTATTTACAGAAAGAACAGAAAACTATCTCGGACATCAAATGAACCTTTTCACATTTTTGCCTAAGCGCGCAGGAGCCGATAAATCTTAATTTCATCGTGTATTTTAACTTAAGTGTATAGATAAACTGTGGCTTGATCATGTCGTGGTGATGGTTTCCTTATTTAGCTCGGCTTGAAACATCGACCTTCACAGAATACGACTTTAATGCTTATGCACAAACTAACTTTGTTCGCTCATAGCTCTGAGATAGAGAGAGATAGAGAGAGGTAGAGAGAGTGAGAGAGAGAGAGGGTGAGAGAAAGAAAGAGCAAGTGAGAGAGCTTCTGTAAAGCGCGTAGAGCATTTCTAATGGCAATGGATATGCGCTATATAAATGCCATCCTTTATAGCACACGTATTGTTTTTTTTATTATGAATATTGAAGTGGGGCGTGGGTCTAAAGACGGTTGAGAAACACTAGGTTAGAGTGTACGGACGCTTGAGGCTCGAGCACACCATAGTCTCTGTGTGTCGATGGAGTAGAACCTGTATTTTTACTCTGAACCTTTGCAGTTCTAGTTTTCTTTAATCTTTATTCAATTCTCTCTACAACACTTTAGTTTTAAAGGAGTTGAGTACATTCTAGGTGTTTTACAGGAAGAAATAAACTATGAATGATCTCTTTATCTTTAACAGCAACACAAAAATTTAACATGGGCAAAATATGTGTAAAAATAGGTGGACTTTAGTTTTGTTTGTTCTATCTCTATTTTCTGAAAAAAAAACTGGAGATCTTTTAGTACGCAGAAGAGATATAACAAATGCGCACTTTGACACTTGTTTAAAATGCGTTGTGGCACTTATCAAGCTGTCTCACAGTTCCGATTTATTCTAACTTTTGTCGTAGTTCTGAAGCCGCAAATTATGTTTAACGACGAAGTTCTCAGTTGTGCAAAAAGTGGAATTGGAACACACAAGAACTAAGGTCGTGATGTCGACAGCTTTGTTTTTGGCTTGATGAAGGCTTTTAGCTAAACATAATGGGCACAGAATGGTTTTAATCTATCGCAAGCCGAGCGTACCAAAGAACATCTGAGGTATTCTATGAACTGTTGGGGGAATTTTATCTTATTTCTCTCTATTGATTGAATGTACGTTTTATTTTTCAAATAAGTATGTTTATTTCATGTGAACAAAAAACTTGTTGAGTAAAATTTTGGGAACGAGCTTAAAACATCGTCATTACTCAACACTAATGGCATAAGTCATTTTTGTCACTTTTGAGATATTCAGAAAAAACTGTTTCTTTTCTTATCATTTATGCCATTGTGACTTGTACTGGATTATAACATTTTCCTATTGGCGCATTTCTTTTTCTATAATAATTATTATTTGATAGCCCCCATGCTTAGGAGTGCAATGGGCCGTCAGTTGCCTATTGGCACAAGCCTGCTACATGCCACTACCGTTGAGCAGTGAAAATATTCAGCTTCGAAGGCTTCAAATTTATCAAGAAAATGAAATAGATTTATGTCATCTATGGCAAGAAATGCATTTCAAGTTAAACGTTTTTTTTTAAAATAAAAAAAATTATTATCACCTGTGAAATCCAATACTTTACACTGGTGAGTTTTCGTGATAGGCCAGCAATACGTAACCTTAAAATGATATGTTTCTATCTCCACTTTTTCGCTGAACTACACACTACTTTTATTGGCGTTCCCCACTGTGTATCAAAGTGTCGAGTGGATTCGGTGTGTGATTTGTACGTATTACTAAAAAAGAAGCGAAAAGTCTGTCTTATCTCCAAAAGCTTTGAGCACATGAAACTTGAGTCATCAATATCTCAAAAGTTGATGGAAGGAAATTAGAATCTTGTCATTCTAAGTAGACGAATAGTAATAAGGAAACAGATCTATGCAAAACAGCTCTTACTTACACCATACAAGTTCTAGATCTACATTCGAGATACCATCTTTAGTCACCGAAGTTCTTTGAAAGGTAAATTAAGGCTTGATCAACATTCAAAACATTCTGTTGGGTTTGTTTAGTGTTTACTGCAGCATCTTCATATTATCTTCTTTTCCTTTTTCTTGTTGATTTTGTGGAGTTTTCTCTGCGCTGTTGTACACCACCATGGCCACATTGCCTTCCTGCCTCTCCTACCATCCATGGTGTGCAGAAAGTTGTGTTCATTTATGGTGCGCACCTTCGTGTTAGGGAACTCCCCTTTGGCGACAGAGTTCACCAAGGAGTGCAGCCTGGTGACCGAAATCTCGCGTCCTTTGTGGAAAATTATTTTTTATTTCTGAATTCATTTCCACCCTTTAAAATGTATTGTATTCTTGCTGCTTTATTTCTGACATGCGTGTCCATTATTTCATTTTTAATTCAGTAAAAAAAAAAATTGGCAACATTTAACATTTTTCGAGAAAAAGAACATGAAGGAAAAGAGTGACAACAAGTGGAAGAAGAAAAAGAAGAGGAAGATGGAGAAGAAAAACAACAACAATAAAAACGACAACAACAACAACAACAACAATAATAACAAAGTCAGTGAAAATGGCCATTTCATGTCCTGTTTTGATTGTTTATTTCAGTATAACCAGTATACAAAATATTCCACGACTGAAAAATGTATTCCGCGTACTTTCTTCCAGCATAAAACTGAAATAAACATGAAATTAAATGCTCTACACCCACACATTACACTCGCAAAAAAAAAACACTTGATATTTGACATTTTTCATGGGGAAAAAAATCACATACGCAGTAAGAAGAAATCAGAAAAGGCAAGCTCATCATTAGGGGACGTCCAAATATAATCTTACGCCTCGGAGGGGGGTGGGGGTGGGGGTGTTTGGCTCCTGTAAGAAAAGTGTAAGAAAGGAGGTTGGGGGGGGGGGGGTGGGGTCTTGAACCAATGTAATATTACACTTTTGTGAGGTGAGAATGCAGATGCCCCTATTTTTAGAAATATCTTTGACATGATGAAAAACCCCTTTGTTGATGATAACTAATTTAAGGCAATTTTGACATTGACTTTGACATGAGTCTCATTTTTCCCTCATTTGTAAGAAAGAGTACGTGTGCAATGTATAATTATTACATGTATTATTGTATTATTACGGGATGGTGCGGGAGGGGGGGGGGGGGGAGAGCAGCAAATGTAAGAAAAGTGTAATAAGGGAGGGGGGGTCAAAAAGTCCCCAAAAAGGTGTAAGATTATATTCGAACGTCCCCTTACTGAGTCATAGTGTCCAGCACACTCGGCGTTTTGCAGAAGGAGGATGTTCCATGTCTCCTTCACTGAACTGTTTTTTAAAGAGGGCTTTGGTAACAATAGTAACATTATTTTGTTATCATGACATGAGGAAACGGTTTCACTGATTATAACAAATCCATTGAAGCTGGTCCAATCAGTGCTTTGTTTGTTTGTTTGTTTTTAATGTTTTCAAAGATTGTTTACATGATTCTTCTGTGTATTTTGAATTGGCCGTCAGGCCTACAATAAACTAAAAACTTGAAAATTAAAGGAAAAAAAGTCTACTATATGATGCATCTTTTCTAGAATAAGTTGGATCAACAACATCGATTTTCTCGAAAACTGTCAATTGGACTTATTTCAAATTTTGCATACGGTAATATTTCACACTAAAATATATGGAACTGATTTTTTTTTTCTAAATTTGTAAGACTGAAGCTTGATTTGAGTTTGCTTCTTTGGGCATTGTAAAAAAATTATAAATACATCAAGATTATTTTTAAGAAAACTAGATGAAGTACCTGACATTATCCGGGATAAACCTGTAAACCCACCGTTGAATCTCTCTCTCTGTTTTTGGTCTACAAAGCTTCACATATTCTACAGTCTTACCAGAGAGTATAGATCTAAATCTATACTCTCTGGTCTTACCACAGATTTCATGCGCTCCTGCGCACTACACACTCATTTCTGATAGGGAAATTGTGCGCACGGAAGTGCACGCGTATTAATATCGCTTCCAGTGCGATGGGCTTACTACAAGGAGCCAAAACAAAGATCATTTTATTATATATTTTTTACAACTTTTTATTTAAAAATACCTGAAACTTGAATCATCACAATCGGTCGATAGAAAAGAGGTTGGCCTGGGTTAGTTGACACTTAAGAAAATTAATTTTACAATTTTTGAAACTGTTACTTAGGCTGTAGAGCCGTGCAAAAGGAAAAAAAAAAAGAAGCCAAAATTACACCACAATGAATTACTCCCGCCACTACTTTTTCTTCATAAGATGTTTGCTACAGGCTGCCGAAACTGCGCGAAACACACAAAAAAAGAAAGCACACGCTGAAACCGAGACATAAAAGACTTCATTCAGTACACCACCAGCATTACGAACATGTATTTGAGACAATAAATTATTTGGTTACATAATTATTCCAACCAGTTCGTTGATCAAGCAGACAATTCGCCATATCCAGTCGTTGAAAATGCATATTAGAATCTCACTCGTATTGATTAAATCACTCCCAAGACAACTGAGCAACCACTCAAAAGTAATTTGTGACGTATAGACCTTTAGATCAATTAATCACCTTACTGTATTACAGAGCCCATCAACCAATGTACATTATATACCACTTTTACCAGTCAACCTATGAAATATGAAGCAAAAGAAAACAAAAATACGTCTGTATACTCCTCTCCCACAACATAAAGGATAATAGTCACAAAAAGCAACAACGACGACAACTGCAACAACAACAGCAATAACACAGCAGGCAAAGATTAGCCAACCCTTAGTGGGATATTTATTAGTTTTCCTTTCCAACTCTCTTGTGATTTATTGTACTGGTTCTCTCGGGCTGCCAGTTCTTGCTGTTTTAATCTGCGATTAACGGGTTATCTTAAAATCGCTTTCATTGATTACAATAATTATTCTGTTCAAGACACAATGTATTTGATTGTAGAGGGATATTGAGGAAACCGATATTTCAACGCCCATGACTGGACCTTCCGAAATTCCGGGTATTCGCGGATCTGCGGAACTCTGTCAGCACTGTTTAGAGTCTCTAACATGGGGCCTTGCAAAATGCAACTTTGGGGGGGGGGGGGGCGTCGCATTATTTTATCTTTGTTCCAAGCCTTGTGGCAACTCCAAAGTATTTCTGTGTTTCTGTGTGTGTTATTTAAATTTCATCAATTTATACCCCAGGCACATCATCACTTATTCGTGACCCACAGGTCGGGCTGACATCCAGAACTGGACATTCCTGTCAACAGCTGCAGCAGCAAAGCAATAATAGCCTGCTTGCGTCACGTGATCCATACATTTTTTTTCCACCAAGACGCTGCCAACAACAACAACAACAATAACAACAGGAAGTGACAAGAAGCAACATCTGCAATAATTATAATGATATGAACAACGACAGGCCAGTGGCGTTTCCAAGGTCAGACAGACATGGTATGATGATGATATGGAGTCAATTCCCGAATTATGATTTGTTTTATATTTCCCAGCTATTTACCGTACATACTTGCGTCATTTGAGTGTATTTTGAAAACGTGGGATTTATGGTGTGTAATGTTTTAGATTTTCTTGTTTTGTCGTCTACTGCACCCGGCATATGAGTGGAAATGTGTGGGGCACGCAAAGGGTTAAAGCCCACCAACCTATCCTCGGTAAGTGAAAAGAGGATTTCCTTCACATGCAAAGAAGGCACGGGCATAATTTCGGGGTCTCAAGGTTTCTCCACCGTGACGTAACATCTGAAATGTTGAAAGTCCTGAATCAAGGTTTCTCCACCGTGACGTAACATCTGAAATGTTGAAAGTCCTGAATCAAGGTTTCTCCACCGTGACGTAACATCTGAAATGTTGAAAGTCCTGAATCAAGGTTTCTCCACCGTGACGTAACATCTGAAATGTTGAAAGTCCTGAATCAAGGTTTCTCCACCGTGACGTAACATCTGAAATGTTGAAAGTCCTGAATCAAGGTTTCTCCACCGTGACGTAACATCTGAAATGTTGAAAGTCCTGAATCAAGGTTTCTCCACCGTGACGTAACATCTGAAATGTTGAAAGTCCTGAATCAAGGTTTCTCCACCGTGACGTAACATCTGAAATGTTGAAAGTCCTGAATCAAGGTTTCTCCACCCAAGTATCGATATACCGTGTTCGTTGATACTCGATTATATTTCTCCTTTTCGACATATAAATAACTATTGAAAAATAGTTTATAATAATGTTAGGGTTAGGTTGACGGTCCCCAGACAGAGGGAAAATGTTTTGTAGTCATTCACATTCACTTACTCGTTCTTGAGATATAATAAATATTCGACGATGGTTTGGGTGGAGAAACCTTACAGTATTTTTTATGACGCAACCGAGAACAATGGACGGGTGGAGAAACCTTACGCACCCATAATTTCATGCAGTAGGACAAATTGTTAATTAAAAGATTAATAGTTTCACTTCTATTGTTTGAACTGATATTATGGCAAAAGTTCTCTCAAAAGTTATTATTTGGATAGGGGCACAGTTTCAGTGGTTGTTATAGGCGCTATTTTCCGTAGACACGCCCCTGCAACAATAACAACGAGAAAACAAGAAGAAGAATAACAATAACAAAAGGCAAATGTTTCTGAATTTAATTCTTCCTTGGTGTCCCTGACCTGACTCTGGCATCATAATAACAGACCAAGATGCCAACAAAGCAATGCTTAACTGAGTTATAAACATAGATAAATTGGTATATAAATATTACACGGTCGCCACAGAACAAGAGCTGTCTACCCCCACATTTGCTATGTTTTGAGAAAATCAGAGCTGTACTCTTTGCTAAAGAAGATTTTAATGACTTGTTAAAGCAAAAATTTCGTGTTAAAGATATCCACCAATCAAAAACAGGAATACAACAGATATTTTTAGCAAGATTGAGTGAATGTCTCATTTATAGAACCAATTTGGAAAATAGCAAAAATATGGGATGGCACACTCTTGTTCTATGGTGGCCATGTGTGCATACACACACATAGACACATACATACACAAGTTCATACATGCACACACTCACACACACACACATGCAGACATCCACTCCTCAGCTCGACACACACACATATATATACGCACATGTACATAAACACAGTGTTCATTCATGAAGGAGATATTAACATACATATCCATGAGACACATCGCAGAGATAAATACGTAGACTCTATAATATTCCCAGTTTGAACATCCATAGAAATGAAATAACAAAGTTTAATGTATAGCCGCCCGACAAAATGAGGCACTCAATGCATTTTGGTGGCATGGAGATATTGGTATCACCAAATAGGTTATTCAAAGTCCTAAACAAAATTCTGCTGTAATTTAATTAGCAGAGCAGATATGGTCTATCAAAGACAGGACGTGACACAAACACAGTTTTGAGAAAAACACCTTTAAAGTTTCAGTTTTTAGTCAAAATTATTGATGATGACTCGATTGAAAGTCAGTTTTGACCCTTCTCAAACAGGGTTATCATTTGGAAAAGGAATAGCAAAGAGGTTAAACTTTTCAAAAATAATGAAAACGCTAAAGCGATAAAGTTGACCCTATGATGTCTTTTAGCGATTTTCTTGAATCGGGTAGTGCCGAAATGTGCCTCATTTTGTCGGGCAGCTACACAAATTAATTGACTTATCTATACATCATGAGCATAGCTTGCATTCTGACACCTGCATGAGCATAGCTTGCATTCTGACACCTTCATGAGCATAGCTTGCATTCTGACACCTGCAAGAGCATAGCTTGTCTTCTGACACCTGCAAGAGCATAGCTTGCATTCTGACACCTGCATGAGCATAGCTTGCATTCTGACACCTGCAAGAGCATAGCTTGCCTTCTGACACCTGCAAGAGCATAGCTTGCCTTCTGACACCTGTAAGAGCATAGCTTGCCTTCTGACACCTTCATGAGCATAGCTTGCATTCTGACACCTGCCACACTGTCTATCATACTTAAAATCATGGATACATCAGTTCACACATCAAACAATTTTTTTATGGAAGCCAAGTTTTGCACTTTCTTTTGTTTCACTTAACCACCACAAAAATTGAACTCTTCACATTTTTTTTTCGCGAGTGTCACAAACAGCTTTGCCGGTGAAGCTGTTCAAAAATCCCAAGAATCTTGTATAAACAAAAAAAAAAAATATCCCATGATCTGGTAAAACATCCCAAGATCTTTTTTGCCCAACACGAAAAAATACATTTAAATTTCCAAATTCTGTTACACATTGAAATTAACCCATTAGTAGTGCAGTGATTACCTCCCAGCCCATGTAAAAGATCCTCTCATACAGGCAATCTCAGACTGCCCCCTAAAGCTGGGTTCTCATGTGTACGGAAACGGAAACGGCCAAAAATCCATCATGTAGTAAAAAGAAAGAGTGTTTCCATGTGTACGGAAACGGCGTGCGGAAACATTCTTTCTATTTCACCACTTGAAGGGTTTTTGACGTTTCCGTTGCCGTTTTCGTTTCCGTATACATGAAAACACAGCTTTAGACATTTGGCTTTGTTTTTACATTTTAAGTCGGAACTAGAAGGACAATTTGGTGGTTGGTTTTTTCTCTTATTTGCAAAGAAACAATAGCAAAATATAGAGTTTACAATAGCCTGAAAAATCCCAAGATCTGTTAAAAAGAAAAAAAAAAAATACCAAGACCCCCAAAATGTAAGCCATAAAATCCCAAAATTTGGGGAAAAAATCCCAAAGATCGGCAGCATTGGTCACGACATCCATGGTAAAAACCTTACAAATTGTTCACCAGATATTCCAACTGGTCCCCAGTCCCCCAAATATTTCCATAATATTGATTATTTATTGTTATATATTACAATCATCCTCTAAACATTACATTAAAGTACCATGTCTTTGTAAATGATTAACCCTTAATGTGCCAGCCTCCCCCCCATCCCCACCAAATGGTTTGGTTTCTTTTAATCCTACAAAACTTGACTTTTTTCATTTTTTAAAAATACGTCCAAGCATTGCATGACAGTTTACATTTGAATTTTGGCGACACATATAATAATAATAACAACAATAATAATAATAATCATAATAAATTATAATAAAAACCCAGCAGAATCTAATATGTCTACAATAGTCAAAGCATATAATATACTTTACACAAATGCAATACATGAATTAAAAACAACGGCAATAAAAACTATTGTATACACGTTTGGTTTTGCGTTGGGTTAAAGACTTCCTTATCACACATCCTGTAAGCTCCCTGCTTTTCTACTCTGCCATCAAA
The DNA here is from genome assembly GCA_963931925.1 of Onchidella celtica. NCBI lineage: Eukaryota > Metazoa > Mollusca > Gastropoda > Systellommatophora > Onchidiidae > Onchidella > Onchidella celtica. Next base: position 36,526,738 of record OZ007582.1, on the reverse strand, counting down.
AATGAAAGAACAAATACAGAAGCAAATACACTTCTACAATTAATTGGGTATCAAGGAAAATTATTTGAATTTGTATAATTTGTACTTGTATACTTCTTTAATCCCATTTGGGAAATTTGCCTTAGTGTCATTGCAGCCCAGTTACAACTGGAGCAGACACGTCGTCGCCACAGCGCAGCGCTGGTCGGCATGTTTCTTTTTTACTTCTCTCGACACAGACTGCCAGCGCGTTCTGTTTGTTTTTTTCATTGCAATTTGTAAGGCAAACATTATTTGAGTCTGACTGATAAACCCTATGCTTGTCCTTCAGGCTGTCACAGATAATGTCATGGAATGATCAATGGTGGAACTGCTTCAGCTCCTAGCAGCAGCCAGGACAAAGTCTCTGAAGTAATCAGTGTTCCGGTGGCGCACGTCCACCGTCCTGTATTTGAAACAGCAATTCGGTGCCTACTAGCCATCAAGCCCATCCCTGGTCTGTCAGCCATTTACCAGCAAATTGATGCAAAAGGCAGCTATCCGAACTTTGCTATAGATAAACCTCTTGAATTCTTAGCAAAATAAGGGATCCAATAGATGATAATCAATCTAGAAACTCAAAGTTTACCAATTTCAAGATTTCTTGGTTTGTCAGTAATATCAAGCTGGAAGAAATGCCATTAACAGGAATTGGATGTTTTTGTTGGAATTTGAAAACTGCTTGTTTAATCTGCAGTATAGAAACGCTAGAGATGCCATTCGAAGGACCAGACAATCTGTCGACCCCATGATTAATCGTTCGTTTAATCAGCAATTTAGGGATGAAATGCTTGCTATACACTGGAACTCAAGATTTACTGATGCCAAGTTTATCTGTTAGCATTATATGAGTGACTTAGGAGCCAAATGAAGGAACTCAAGGTTTGGCGACCCCGAGGACGCTAGCTATATCAGCTTTACAGGGATGACTGAAATGTGACATGCGAGAACTGGCGTTTAGACAACTTCCAGACCTCACACGAACTTCAATGGCGAGACCAATAATTGGATTATGAATAAAATCACACGGGAGACCACAATTTGACTGAAGTCTTCAACAGTAACGTCACTCGGGTCTTCTCACGTCAAGAAAGATGACAATCTGATGATGGAGATGAGGTTATGGGTGGTCTCAGAGATGACCATGAGATGCTTGGTCAATGACGAAAACTAAAATGTTATACTTCATGAACGTTCCATAAACTGGAAAAAGGAGACAAGGTGTCATGTATGGTCTCAGAGACAGTCATGAAGATTATTAGTTTATGACAAAGATAAAAATGTTATACTTTGTGGAAGTTCCATAAACTGACTGGAAAAGGAGATGACGTCATGAATGGTCTCAGAGACGATCATGAAGATTCATGGTTTATGACGAAGATAAAAATGTTACACTTCGTGAATATTCCAGAAAAATTTACTGGCTTTGTTGTCAGACTTGGTGATTCTATCCCTCATCACGCCTCCCATTCTGCGTCCAGAGCATCTGCGAGCTGATCAGGGGGCCGTAACTCAATCTGGAAATTATGCACCTTGCCTTCCGTTTTGAGTTTCCTGGAGTACATGCTAAAGGCTGCGCCCAAAGCCAGCGCCATCTTACGGCCGTTGTGGGAGGAATCGCAGAGGAAGGCGTGGCAGGTGGCCACCCGCGTGCGACTGGAGAGCTCCCGTACGACGATGCAGGTGAAGACACGCCAGTATTTGATGTCCTGGACACCGTACGATATGAAGTCAATGGGCATCATTCCTAGAGGTGCCAAATCTTTAACTTTATTCTTCTTGTGTTCTCGAAGGTCCAAGCCCTTGGGGGAAACCACAACGTAGAGAAGGGGCAGTTCCACCTACAGAAAGTGAAAAAAAAAAGTTCACAAAATTAATAATTTGTTATAGAAAACTGCATTTCAATGAAACAAAAAATATTAAGATCAAAACCATGGTAATAAAATATTCACCCTGCTCTTGAAGTTTTCACAAAACAATTCTTTGGTATCTGGTTCACAGAACGTGAATGGAATAATATAATTATAAAGAAGGAAAATCTTTCGCGATTTGTTTATACTGTTAAAATGCCTTCAGTTCCCACCAGAATGAGAATTTCCAAAGTGCATTTAGAAATTCGTGTCCTCCGTTTCTTGCAAATTTTCTCGAAAACTGAATGTTGCTTTGCCGCCATTTTTTTGCACAATTTCTTAGATTTACATGATCCCGAGATTTTGTGATTGGGTAAATCCACAGGCCGGAGATTTTCTTTGATGCTAAGGAACAATTGAGCTTTCATGACTGAGTTAACCAGAGCCATATTTAGAAACGCCTGAAATTTCATCTCCGTTATAACCAAGAACTGTTGCTAGGGGGACCTATTATTATCAAAAAAGCTTGCCATCTAACTAATAGTGAATGCGTGAACTTTGATGTGTTATTTGTGCATTCGTGCAAACAGAAACTAAAACCAGTTCTAAATGATTGCTCCCACCCCTTGTTCCATCAGATAGTCCGATCCCAAAGAAGTGGGCGAATACTATATTTAAAAACAAACAGAGAGCGCTATAGACGATCTTTTCTGCCATCCGCAATTCGAAGTAGCAGTGTTTCCTGATGTAGTATGCTGTTAGTTTTTCCTAATGGATTGTTCTTACAGTGTGTGTGTGTGTGTGGGAGCAATGTTCTTACTTCTTGGTAATGTTGTGTGAGCAATGTGCGGTGTGCGTTAAAGGCCTGGAGGTCTTAGATATTGTATTTGTACTATTACTGCTGCTGTGACAACAAATTTCCTTGAAACAGGATAATAACGTTATATCTTATCTTATCTTATAGTATTGCACACAGAAAGCTACAGCTGAACAATGAAAAAAACTCAGTATTTTCTGTTTGGCTTTGTAATTAGTGTCCGTCTCCCTCTAAAAACGTCCATCACCAAATCGATCCCCAGACCCCAGAACAGCTGTAGACCCCCCCCCTCCCCCCATTTCCCACGCCCCGAGCGCCTCTTGTTTCAAGAGGGATCTCATTCACTCTACCATTTACCTCTTCTTTGTCCTCAATCTTAGACCGGACATTTTTCACCATCTCATCCACCGGTTTTCTGACGTGGTGGAGCCCGCATACACCGGTCACCTGTCGGTGGCCCAAGTACTTCACCACGAACACCTGGGGTAACTTATCCACCACGATCGCCGCAAACTCGGACCTGTGGAAGACGGTCAGGAGAAAACACGATGAGTAAATACATTAAAATTTTAAAAAAAAAAATCAATCAATGGATTTATTTGAGTCGCCTATGGGATGCAAAAGTGGAATCATACAGGGGAGAAAATATCACCACAAGTCTTGTGTCACAAAAACATCATCCGTTAGAAAAAAAAAATACCCCCCCCCCCCTTCCAAACATCAATAACAAACAAACAAACCGAAAAAAACCCAAATCCTATGACAGACAGGTTGGCAGACAGACAGAAAGATGTATGGATGGATGGATAGATTCATAGACAGACAGACTGACAGACAGACAGATTGACAGACGACAGACAAACAGACAGATAGACTTTCTTCCTGCTAATCTTTCCCTATTTGGCTATATATATTTTTTTATTCCAACAAATGCCAGAATTACCCCCTCTCCAAAATATTATAAAAACCACAGAAAAACTGTGGGGTCGCAGCAAGGCTACAAGCAATGTCAAAATTCAGCAAAAAAAAAAGTTGTCTTCTCTTTTAGTTTGCGTTTCAGTGTATCGTTTGAGTATTATTTCTTACGCGAGGCTTTGCTACATACAACTTTTTCTTTTTGCCAAATTTTGACACCCCTCTCTCTCCAAACCGATAATCTTTGAACTTATAAATATCAACATACCTGTAGTCAGGTTTCTTCTTTGGCTTATCAAATTTGGTGAGTTTCTTCAACATTTGGAGCGGATTTTTCTTGCCTTGTTTGCCTTTGGTATTGTCAGTTTCGGAAACCGTGGACTGCAGAGATTTTCCCCCAACTGAAGACCTTCTCCTGCCCGAGTCCTCTGCTTTCTTATGATTGTCTGAATGTTTAGCGCTTCCGTTTGCAGATGATTTACTTTTCTCTTTTTCTTGTGTTTTAGTCGGAGGTCCGCCGTTTTTCACCGAGGATTTCGGCGATGAATCTCCATCGTCATGATCGTCTATTCCATTTTCACCGTTTTCTTGAAGACTGCTGGAAGAAGCGGAATCCGAGTCGTGCGGTATACTATCCGTGGGGTCCACATTCAGTTCTCTATCTGGGTCAATGATGACATCGCTGTCTAATTTGTCGGCGATGCGCTGAAGATCTGGGTCATAATCCATGGTGTCTTTGATGGCATCGTCCTCATTTGGCGTCCATGCTACAGGAAGCTGTTCTGGACCCGTTCTGTCTATCGCTACTGCAGCCATTGTTGAACTTCAGTCACTCTGAAACTGACTTAATTCTGAAATGAAAAGAAACAAAAAGTTACTTAAGCACTATTCACAATCGTGTATGGTAAATGACAGAAGACGGACGATACTCAAATATATAAGTGACTGAACTAACATTTTCAGTACCTATACTATAAAATGAAAGTGGGTCGACGAAAACAGACTTGGCGCAGGATTATCGATGCTGAGGTGAAGGCAGGCGGAATGTCATGGACCGAGCTAAAGAGGACCTGCCAGAACCGCGTGCGTTGGAGGAGTGTTGTTGCTGCCTTATGTTCCTCAAGAAATCAAGAGGCTTAAAGAAGAAGAAAGATACTGTAAACTGAGACAAAACAGCAGAAGGAAAACGTAGTATGTAGCAAAACCTCGCGTAAGAGATGATCCACAGACGATACAATAATTATCATGCAATAGAAAAGGGAAGACAAACCAAGCGTGGCTGTAGGCCCATGTTTTTAAGCGATACCAGCGCCGGAAAATATTCCTGTTCACCTCAAGACAGCAAACTGAATAACGTTAGTTACCATGCAAAAATGTCTGTAAGGCACGGGGTTTACTAGAGAAGCTAATTCCTTTGTGTGACAATCGGGTTTTCCTTTTGCTAGCTTGTATACTAGTAGAAATAAGAACTTGAAAATTAGAAAGAATTAAATGTTGACTGACTTAATTAGCCATTTGTGGCCTCGTAGAAAGTTAGTAACGAATAGCCTACTACTTTCCGTTTCAAAATGTCAAAAAATCGAGGACGTTGATGTGTTGAAGAAAACACACACACAAGGAAAAAATATGCCACAGAATAGAGAGATCTCACAGAATCCTAGCACTGTTTGTCTTCGATGAAACAGCTCATAGTTAACTCTTTGTGTGCCGGCCACAGAGATATCGGTTCTTCCACTGGTCACGTTTGTGCCAATCACCGTTGTATCGGTGCAAAAAAATGCCAGGCTATTTTGTTTCGGGGAGAAAGGAAGTTGACTGTCTATTCATAAATGTTGCTGTAGTTAGTCTTCATACATCTCCCCGGCCCACAATTTTCTTCCTGTATCGGCAAACGTGGAAACATTCATGGCACACAAAGAATTAAACGTCTAGGCAATGCAGATGCTCGACCCCACATCACTGTACTACCTCGCCCGCTACAATAAGAGGATTTCAATGCAGTATCTTTAAAGAGTTCACGTACACCTGGTTTGAAGGTAATTTTTGAAAAGCAACCACTAAGAAATATTACACGAAATTTCTCTAGAAACAAACACAGCCTTACGACCTAAGTCCTCTAGAATCAAAGGTTAAGTCCGAATGGATATCTCACTCACAAATAATTAAATTATAACTTTTAAAGTTCTCCATGCAAAGACATCCGCAGAAAAGACAAGAATTTGGGAGGTATGGACTGACTCACAGTGAGTTTAAAACCTGAAAATCCCTTCAGAGACTAACAAAATATTGATATTTGAAGAAAGTCCACGGCGGGGCAGTGTGAAATTTGCACACTGGCGCACCTCTTGAACACGGTATGAAGGTTCTGCCCATTGGAGGCCCGGGGGAGATGGCTCCATGCTCCATACAGTATGCGCAGTGACGTCAGGGTGTACACAATGACGCCATTTTGTGTACTCAAGCCGGGAGAGGGGATTTTGTCTGGATTCGAGTGCGACTGCTGATTCTGCCTTAGTGTACGGTACGAGATGGGATGGAAATGGCCTAGCCTTTTTTTTCTTTGTAAAATTTAAGTTTAAAAGTGCAGACTGAATATTGATCTAGTTGCATGTGCATGCATATTGATCCAAGGCCGTTTCGCACCAGTTTTGGCCCAGTTCGCGAAGTCCCCGAATGTGTGGCATGCAATTGCCATATATCAATAAAACATACTTTAATTGAATGTGTAGACTTCATGCATATCCGCTAAATGCACTATGCCTGCTGATCCATGAAAGAATTATTTTCTGACGTGTACCTGCAGTGCATCCTCTCTTTTCTGAGAGAGGGTACCATCTACAACTTGATTTAATAATGTTTACACTCGTTTACAGAACTTTTTCTAGATCTATACAAAACAACTTTTTTAACAAATAATTTTACCAATGTGTTAAGGTTTGAATGCATTTCATTCTATTTTAAACTTAACAGCTCTGAATACGAAACATAAGCAAAGAAGTTATTTTTGTATTTTGCATTCTGTATTTTGTATACTTCTCTAATCCCATTAATTGGGAAATTTGCCTTTGTGCCATTGCAGCCCAGTTACAACTGGAGCAGGCATGTCGCCACAGTGCAGCGCCGGTCGGCAGTTTCTTTTTTAAGGGGTGGGGGAGATGAGGGGGGGGGGGAGGGATAAATTTTATTTAATTTTGCCCGGGCAGCGGTCTGTTTGGCCTGCTCTTTTCGATTTCCAACTGCCGAGGTATCTTTAATGTGCGCAACATGCACTCGGGTCCTCCGAGTTTTTCGTCCTTATCTGAGAAGACTAGGTGCTCGATGGGGTCGGACAAAGAAAATATAAGAAAAATCCCAAAATTCCAACATGCCCGCACCAGCTGGGATTTGAACCCGGTACCTTCGACATGAAAGGCGAGCACCTTGCCTGTAGACCACAGTGTCCCCCCAAAATATACCCAAATAGACCGTGAGGGGCGCAAAGTGGCGGTTATAGTGCCGACGCACCGTTAAGCCTAAACTCAAACACGAAGTCTCTCTTTATGCCATTGGACTCAAAGCAAGTTTGAGGCACCACAAAATGGTGCGCCAGATTTGTTTCCGTCCAAATATAAAAACCTCAGAAAAACTTTGGGGTCCGCAGCAGGATCGGTAGGATCGAGTACCTAGTCTTCTCGGATAAGGACGAAAAAATTCGGAGGGCCCGTGTGCACGTTGCGCACGTTAAAGATACCTTGGCAGTTGGAAATCGTAAAGAGCAGGCCGAAAGGCCGCTGCCCGGGCAAAATTGAAATTAATAGATTAAAATTTATCCATATCCTCCCCTCCCCCCCCCCCCCCGCCAGAACAAGAAATAATAAAACAAGTAAAGTGAGGTGTAAATGCCAAGGGCAGCGAACCTCCTAAAATAAAGACCTCAAATCATGGGGTCCGCAGCAAAGTCAAAATTGGCAAATAGAAAAAGTTGTATGTAGCAAAGCCTCGCGTAAGAAATAATACCCAAACGATACAATGAAACGCAAACTAAAAGAGAAGACAGAAAATAGCTAATATTTCGGAGAAAAAAACAACAACAAGAGCACGAAAAAATAACAACAGAGAAATAAATTTGGAAGTTGAACAGATACAACAATCCAACAATAAAAGAGTTCTATTTTTTCTTTTTGCCAAATTTTGCCTTTGTTTCTATCTAGTGCCCGAGGTGCCACTTAAGTCCCATAGTCCACATATCTCACATTGAAACCCAGACAAAACATTCTGGTCGATGAGTTTCCAAAACACGCCATTTTGCACTGTCTGTCCCTGAACCTCATAAATTTGCTCAGTTTTCTTTTTTTTTGAGTTAAGAAAATGACGCAGGAAGAATGACAAACATTCAAATTGTCAGGTTTGAAAAAAAAAAAAAAAAAAGTGTGAGTTGGAGGTGACGTAAGAGGCCGGGAGTGCATAAATACTATGCATGTGTTATTAAACGCTCTGTGAAAGCGAATTTCCCTTATGAAAGTGATCCTTATCAATCTCAAATGTTGTTGTAATTAGTGCTACATATATTTACTTGTATTTATCTGTAATTTATCTGTATCAAAGTCTTAACAATCTTTTGTATTACTAATAACTAATATCACATTCACTAGCCGACCCAGGCAAGAGAACTCTTGCAAATTTTCCTTGTGCCAAAACCAACTGATCGAGATCTAGGTCACATTAACAACTGAGGACACTCGGATTCGAAGCAAAGACTAACAGATCTTTTTGCTACACCACAACCTCTTGCAGAATACACAGACGTGATAAAGTTGGCTTTCGGCCATCCATGTGCCAAGAGTGACACTGAACCAATTTTCCGCTCACACAATATGTCGATTTATGTTGGAACACTTTCTTCTGTTCAACTCAGTTGTGGCTCAAAATCAACGAAAGTATTAAAAGTATAGCGGACATCAAGACCTTTTAAAATATGATGCCCACGTGCACTTCTACATTATTGTGCGCGTATTTAAGGCTCAGCGGTTAAACAGCCTTTCATGACTACATTGCTTCCTTTATAATATGGTATTTTGAACTAAAGGGTCACCTTGACTCTCTGTTCAGTATTAATATTTTATTACTAAAGCCCCCCCCCCCCCCACCCTCTCGACCCCGATCATTTGCCTCTACCAGAAGGAGTACCTCCCACCCCCACCCCCTCAAAACTGTAAGCTCATAGTAACTGACCCACCTGCGCCCCCCCCCCCTCTCCGCTTGTCCCTTGTTCTGGCCTGCCTAAACCACTGCATTTCACAAGGGCTTTCTTGCCAAGTGTGAGCACTACTACTAATATTAGGCAAAACTGTTATACATTGTTACAAGCTTGATAATGCTTATTGTTAACACCATTACTATTCATTAAACACTAATCAATCTTAAATCCGTTACCACTGCATAACATATCGTCATCGAATTCCACAGTATCGATAATATTACCAACAACAGTTACCCATGAGAGTACCGCTGATCTTTTCAGCCGGTAAAATGGACTGGTTTTGCTGACTGCAAGCGTACACATGTACGTTGTTATAATGATCAGTTGACCGTGTCGAGTACTAAATTGTCATGTCTTGTGTGGGTACCAGAATGGTGAATAAGTCATTGATAATTGATGTCATTAAATTTTCTGGAATGTGCAGCCTAAAAGTTACACTGTGCTTTTACAATCTATTTTAATGTGCATCGTTTAAAGATATAAGCATCCCCCCCCCCTCCCCCGCCTCTAGGTAAAGAAACAACTTTCTAAATGGAACAACTAACAAAACTAGACAACGATTCTAGAATGTGGTACCTCCAACAATCATCTTCAATAACGTTCTTCCATCCATCCATCTGTCTATCCGATCGCGTTATCTATCTATCTGTCTGTCTGTCTGCCTGCCTGCCCGCCTACCTACCTACCTATCTATCTTATCTATCTTATCTATCTATCTATCTATCTATCTATCTATCTATCTATCTATCTATCTATCTATCTATCTATCTATCTATCTATCTATCTATCTATCTATCTATCTGTCTGTCTGTCTGTCTGTCTGTCTGTCTATCTGTCTATCTATTTATCTGTCTATCTATCTCTTAGCAGTCTGCCTATTTGACTTTCCCGCAATAAGAACTGTTTACTTGCATTTTCCCCAATCTAATAACAACCAATATAATAAATAGAAGCGATCATTAACCCAAGTTTCAAACCTCAACTGAAAGTTCAGATTATACAGCCTACAAAACAGACACAGATCACTGACGTAGCAGGCAAATGGGCCTTCAGTTATCACACCAAACCGGTTCTGTATTACATATCTTCACCTGCATTCATGCTTTATGTCAACACTGAGGCTAAACCATGCAGTGATATTATTTTAAGCTGGATATCCTTCTAGAAGATATATAAAAAAAGAGTAATGCTTGAACGATATGAATAACAGGTGTGCACACTTTAAAGGCTGTTTTTCACTGCTGTATGTCATCTGATCTAAGTAATTGCCTACAGATTGAAGAGACGAATATACACGTCATTTTGGAACGAACTTTTTAAATTTTTTATTTTGGCCATTTCTCTCATGTTCACGTGTATTCACATAAATGACATCGCCCATTACATGAATTTCTTTTACACGACCATAGTTCTTGTTTGTTCTATCATCATTTCCTGAAAAAACTGGAGGTATAACAAATTTATGCACACTTTGACACTTGTTTAACATGCGTTGTGGCATTCATCAAGCTGTTTCACAGTTCCGATTTATTCTAACACCTTATCATAATACTAAAGCCGCAAACGTTTAACGTCGAATTTCTCAGTTGTGCAAAAAGTGGAGAACAAGAAGTAAGGTTGCGTTTTGGCAGAGGAGAGAAACTGAGACAGAAAAAGTCGTTATAAGGCTGGTGGTAGCGCACTGAGTCAAAACTGATTTAACTTTGGTTTGGAGTGAGATGGGGATTATGGAGTTCAACGGAATCTCGCGGACTGGCCAGACTGAAAGTAGACTGTCTCACTAGTTCAAACCCGTCAAAACTTGTCTCGGATGTGCCGGCTGAAAGAGAGACCTCTGACTGGTCTCAGCTGAGATGTGGACTCGGGAATTTAACCATTACCTGGCGTGCTGAAAGAGACCTCTGAATCGTCTCAGTTGATTTGTGAACTAGAGAATTTAACGGGATCTGGCATGCTGGTGAAACTGAAACTAGACTGTCTCACTAGTCCAGCAACGACAAAACTGTCTCAAATCTGCCGGCTGAAAGAGAGACCTCTGACTGGCCTCAGTTTAACGTGACCTGGGGCGCTGGTGAGCCTGACATTAGTCTGATAGATATATTATAGATATATTAGACCGATATATTATTCACTAGTTCAGGGGCGTCTTGAATCAGCCAGCTGAAATACAGACCAAGCAAACTGAGTCAAAATAGACTTAAACCAGAGCGCCACTACCTTTATAACGAATTTTTTTTCTTTGTCACAGATTCCCAACTTTTGCCACAAAGGAAATCCGTTTAGTGGGCGATGTCATATAGCGAGTGAAACGTGGCCTAGTCACTTGAATCTGACTACAGAAGACGACGGGAAGAGAAAAAAAAAGTATCAGAATGACATAATGTATACGATCTTCTCTTCAATTCTCTCGCAATTATGCGTTGTGATCAGATAAAATATATATGGCCTTTAGCGTCTTTACAGACGGTCTTAGCAGCTAGAATATTCACTTTCACTTTGACTGACAGCTTCTCTCGTGGCTTATTCTACCAATGTTTGACCCGAGAGTGCGATGGCAGTGATTGCAGGTCAGTCTTTTGGGTTCACTTTGGCGAGTGTTTTCATTCCGCCTCTGTCGTTTTGTCAGGTATGTTTCTTTTGCCTTGAAGTCTATTGCGAGCGTGCCACTGCGCAATTTTTGTCTCCATCTGCTTCGATCACTTGCAAGGTTCTCCCATTCATTGGGGTCGATGTTGAATGCTTTCATCGTGACCTTGCAAGTGTCTTTGAATCGCAGATGTGGCCTACCTCTGGGTCGGTTGCCAGTAGCAAGTTCCCCGTAGAGAATTTGTCTGGGGATGCGATCATTTTCCATACGGTGGAGATGTCCAAGCCACCGCAGTCTTTTTTTGCCTAGGAGAGCCTGAGTTGATGGAATGTTGGCTCGGCTCAGAACTTCGATATTTGAGATCCTGTCTTGCCACTTGATCTTGAGAATTTTGCGTAGGCAGCGCAGGTGGAAGGAGTTGAGGGATCTTTCATGTTTGGAGTAGGTGGTCCATGTCTCTGAGCCATACAGCAGGGTGCTTAGGACGCAAGTTTGGATAAAATACAGGAGTGAAAAATAGAATTGAATTGCGCAGGCACTATCTCAGCACAGCCAGAATGTTCTAGATGGTAGAATAGAAAGATAAGCTACAACCCCACAGGTGCAACAGTGTTTACCGCTGACACCTCATACCCGGAAAACACCAGAATAACTACCTCAAGCACACGGCAACATTTGAACTTTCACAGAACAAACGATAGCTCATGTTTTCTTGTTACACACAAATACATAGACAAAGAGAATTGTCTCACCCAGAAGAACTCCATTGTTCCCTGCACAGTCAGGTGCGATAAGCTAAATCCGACACCACTTTGTACTTCCCAGCGATATGTCAGATTTGGTACGGTGGCACAATGGGGCTAGGTGTGGCAGATTAGAACAAAGCTGTAGGAACAAAGAAAAGAAAGATAGAAAGAAAGAAAGAAAGAAGGCTAAGTGGAAAAAATAAAGGGGGGGGGGGTATTTTCTCTGAATATATAATTATTCAGTCAGCCAGACAGATATAAATAGATAGATAGATAGATAGATAGATAGATAGATAGATAGATAGATAGATAGATAGATAGATAGATAGATAGATAGATAGATAGACAGACGCATTCAGTGCCGCAGCCAGCCCTTTAGGATCTAAACACCTTGTTTATCCTGTTCGCCACACAAGTGATCAACACTGGAAATTTACGAGCTGCCAAGCATATCAAACGCAAAGCATTTCTAAGCCCATGATCTTCAATGACGCAAATGTGTTATCTTTGTCCTCTTTGTATTAAAACACTTGACATACAGAAATACGCAAGTTACTTGGATATATTATATAACACGCCCTAATGGTTGAGGTATGTGGCTGGATAGGGAATTTAAAAAGCTGGAAGGAAATAAATGAAAACAAATGAAGAATTCAGTAGCTGACATAAGATGAATACCTGAAATGACACGGATGTTATCTTTATCAAATTCCTTCTTTGACAGTTTGACGCAAGGACCTGGTACTAAGATATAGTTAGTAGTACTCATGAATTTCTTGCAATCTCTGTCCGTCTGTCTCCTTTTCTTTCTCTCTCCATCTAGAGACCTGTGTGAGTGTTTCTCTCTCTCGCACACACTTTCTCTTCCCTCCCCCCCCCCCCAACCGATCCACAGACCAGTTGTGGATGATGACGTCATAACATCAAGTTTCCAAATGAGACCTCGCGCATCAGCCTACTAATTGGATCGTTGGATCTCACTAAAAAACAAGTCAGCGTTGTGACGTCAAAATCCACCGAGTCTGGGCCGATCGAAATCGGCTAATGGGCACCTCGGTTCAGAGATCGCAGAATATTCCCTCAACAACACCTGATCACAATGACCGCCTTCCCTCCCGGCCTCCTCTCTCCGATCACCGAAGAAACGAATCAAGACAGATCCCCTCTGCTGACCTGCGTCAAGACTCAAAGACAAAGATCTATCTTCCAAAAACTGTCGTAAGTCACGCAGCGTATAAATCAAGAGTTCTAAAATTAGACACAGAAAGCTCCAAAAGAGGGGAAAAAAAAATAGGGGTGGGAGGTGGGGGGGGGGTGGGGTCTATAGATGGACATGCAGATCAGTGGTTCTATCTCGACAGTTTAAAAGCCTTTCGCCTCGCTGATATAAAAACTAAAGAACACGGCAATTCATATAAAAGGTATAATGCGGTGTAGACTATTTCATGAACAGAAGCAAATTTTTCTATGATTACACGGAAGGGCTAGCTAACGTTTCTATGGTGGATACCTGACCATAAGTAGACATGCAAGACCAGAATTTCGACGGTCTCTCTTCGATTGTTTTATCTGTTCAATTTTCCTCTTTTTTTTTTTTGGTCCATTGTTGTTTTTTCGTTTTGCTTTGTTTTTTTCTTGAAAAAAGGCTGTTGCCGAAATATCGGCCATGTTCTGTCTTCTCTTTTAGTTTTCGTTTCATTGTATCTTTTGGGTATTATTTCTTACGCGAGGCTTTGCTACATAAAACTTTTTCTTTTTGCCAAATTCTGACTTTGCGTATATATTATAGCCTTGCTGCGACCTCACAGTTTTTTCTTATGGTTTTTATATTTCCTCATGTAATAAGCCTGCTATTGAGTTATGATATGTTTTATGTATTGATGTGTTAGGTGTGTGAACCATTTGTGTGCTCTTAGGCGCTCTGTGAAAGTTAATTTCCCTCATCGGACGACAAAGTGCTTCTTACCAAGAGGCGCAGTGCCATTTGTACCTGCCACATCTTGGTTACGCCACTGAAGGAACAGTAAACTGCCGACGTGTCTCACTACGACCTGAACTTGAAGGCCGTCCCGAGATCATATCTGGAGGTTATTTCTGGACAAAGATTTTTGTCTTAAGGTGTCATTCTCTGACCCCGCATCGTTCATCATTGAACTAGCTGGTGTGGACAGTGGACGAGGGCAGATATGAGATTGTGAATAAGAAAACCCGGCTTAAGTCGGCAAAGCTGATTTTGAGAAACGACTTTGAAGTGAAAATATGGGTCCGACACAAACTTCCAACTTGGCTGTTCTTTAGGGGACCGTGGCATGTTACAGGGTAAACTGTAGATGAGCAGTGAACACTACTCACTATGAGCTCTATAACGGCTTTGTAATTAGATTACGGTCTCCTAACAACAATCACTCTAATATAACTTGGTCAATTAGCTATTGCCACTTATAGGGTTAAATGCCGTTTTCTCAAAATCTTGTTTTAGGGGGGTCAGTGACTTCAATTTATCAGAAATTTTATTATATGTACAGAACTCAAAATGTCATGTTGCCGACTTAAGCCTAGTTTTCTCATGCACACTCACATAATGATTATGTCTTCTTCTTCCCGTCCAATTCGCACTGTCGCCCGTCTCATGCAAAGGCGTATCAGCAATGTTTCCAATATACTAGAAAGCGTTTCGAAGTTCTAGTTCTGAGGTCATTGTTTTTGGCATTTGCACCTCAGAGCTTTGGTGAGAGTGAGACTTCGTATGTACAGACACGCAGGTGGCAAAAACGGTTCTGCATATAACTTCAAAACTACTAAAGATATCGATGCGTCACTTTGCGAGAATAAAGGTCTCGCCACAAGCAAGGACAAGGTAGTCATAGCTCAATACGTCTAAAATGATCGATACGCCAGCTGGTGACGACAGACAACGACACACAAATGTCAGGATGAGGATCTTTCAGACATTTTCGGGGTCTGGGGAAGGGGTCGCAAGCTGAGCATACCCCTCCCTTTTCCATGGTTCTATCATGGGCATATCGTGGGTATAGAACAAAATTGTTGTATCTCCAGGTTTCTGAATAATGGGAGCTGTCTCGGAAACACCACAATATTGCTCTCAATGATCTCATTTTTAAGGGAGATACAACAATACTGCTTCTCTGTAACTTGGAACTGGTTAAAGAAAGCGGAATAAGGAAAAAATTGCAAGACACAGTTTGTCATTATTACAGTATTGCCATTATGAACCCCAATTCATAAACCTGGAGATACAACAATTTTGCTATATACCCACGATATGGGAACTGTGGTTAAAGGGGGGGGGGGGGTGAAAGGTTGACTTGCCCGACATTTTGCAAGTACCAATTTCTAATTAAAAAAAAAAATATTTCTTTGTATATAATAATGAATTAACTATAAGTTTTGCTCGCAGATTTGTTATCACTATGAACTACTTTAAACGTTTTCCTTACTCCAAGCATTATTTTTCTGTCCTTTTTCTATGCCCGAATTTCCCCGGCGAATCTCTCGCTTAAAACTAAGTGAACCATTCAGTTATCTCGTATCGTCCAACGTCAAATCTACGTGACCAAATTACATCCTGAAACATGACGACTAAACTATGCACTTTACAAGCTCCGTCACTAGTATTTTTATTCAGCTGTTACTCATCCTTTTGAGGCTGTAGCTTATCATTCCGTTGCCTATCCCCAAGTTAAACAAAATTCATCCCTACCACCCCTCCTCTCCCCCCCCCCAAAAAAAAACCCACCCGCCGACGGCCCCTGCACTGTGGCGACTTGCCTGCTCCAGTTGTAATTGGGCTGCAATGACACTAAGTAAAAGTTCCCAAATGGCATTAAAGACGTTTACAAAATCTGCTTTCTCCTCTTATGCAAGTTCTAGTATAGATTTGATTCAAGAATATTTAATGGTTTCATTTCAAACAATGCACCTTTTTTGTGCGTAAATCGTGTATTAATTACAGCAATTTTACAAGATAATGATCGCAAATGGTGGCAGGGACTGAACATTTGACTCGTTAACACGACAGAAAGGGTGGTGGTTTTTATGTGCAACGCCACAAAAGAGGAACTGAAATTCTCAGGAGAACGATTCATGGGAGAAGTGCCTACAATAAAATATTCGAAAAAACAAACAAACCAGTCCTTTACCAGGAATGTGAACATTTACGAATGACGACACTATATTTTTCTTCCTTCATGGTGATCATAAGGTACATATCTGCACTATTATTTGTAGATTTTTCCTAAAGGCCTGTTTACACTGGTAGGTTTTAGGAATAGGAAAAAGGAATGGGGGTCAGTGGGAGAAGAACTCTCCTGGCTTTCCGATTTCCCCCTTCGAAACATGACCAAAACAATCGATGCGCATCGCTTCTCATTCAGAAAACTGACCAGTGTAAACAAACAACGTTTCAAAGGGGGAAATCGGAAAACGAAAGACGGAAAGCCAGGAGAGTTCTTCCCACACAGTCCCCCATTCCTATTCAGAGATGAGCTAGGATTTTCGTTCCACCGCCTACAGTTTTCGTCATACAAAGTCATATTAAACTCACTTAACGCTCTGGGTGCAAGAAGTAGAAAAGAAACATATTTTGTATTATGTCTGCACAATGGCGTGCAGAAAGGGATGGAGGTGGGCGATGGACCCGGGCACACATTTCAAGTGGTATCCAATCAAAGAATGAAATTAAAAATTAAGCTTTTTTTTGAAATTTGAAATTATGGCTGTTAACTCAAAAATGAGTCATACATTTTAATCCCTTATTCATGTAAATCCCCCCCCCCCTTTTCCTCCCCCGCATCCCTTCCCCACAGCTCCATACCACAGTGTGGTTCCCCTTCGATATCCACGTCATCAACTCGGAAAGATTAAAAGAAATAATGTAAAACTGTCAAAAATAGCGACCGACCGCTTTAAGCCAGTTACCGTCGTTTGCTGGGACAGGATTTGTCGTTAAGTCCGACTGACAGGGCGACAATTATGACGCATTGCTATTCCTTTTTTTTTTTTTTTTCTGTTTTTACCATTCGTGACTGTTCTCTGTAATCGAGTTGTCCACAACTGATGGTCACAGTAATAATGTATTGGTTAATCTCTGTAATCGAGCCATTTCATGTCACAGTCTTAATTATCGTATTGCGTATTACTATTTTCTGTAATCGAGTTAATTCATCATTAGAGTAAATTACAACTGTTGGTCATCATCGTTTGATTATATTAATTGCATTACTCTCTGAAGTTGAGTGGATATTCTTTATAACCGAGTAGGCTACAATATTTCATCTGGTTCTACTATCTCAGGTTTGACTCCAACTTACCTCGCCTATCGTTTTGGTACCAGCCGCCGTTTGAACAGTGAGCAAAGCCGGTGTGCTTTTTTACATGGATCATAAAATAGCCTTCAGAATTTCTATCCATCCACCCACCCACCCATCCATCCATCCATCCACCAATCCATCCACCCACTCATCCGTCCATCCATCCGTCCATTCACCCGCCCATCCATCCATCCACCCATCCGTCCATCCACCCACCCATCCGTATATCCATCCATCCACCCATCCACCTACCCATCCGTATATCCATCCACCCACCAATCCACCCCTTAGGCCTGGTGCGCAGCATCTGATTTTGATCGAACCACTAGCTGGTTCATGAAGTCACATCGTTGAGTTCCAATGAGGAAAAACACTGAAGCACAATGTTGTGACGTCACCATCAAACTAATCGGCCAATCAAAATCGGCTACCTGCTTGTCTGTACATACGAAATCTCATTCTCATCAAACCCCTGAGGTGCAAATACTAGTGGGCGCTTGTCTTACAAAGGTATAAAACACACATCAAACCGAAAACGACATTTTATCGTATCGTATTTTACGTGGTCTTTCACTGCAACACACCATGACACCCCGGAACACCCCAGAGCTATTCGTTATCAGTATCACCCACGTACAAGCGCATATGTCAGCCTGTACATCTATAGAAAATAAACCAGAGCACTAGTATGTAATGGTTCAGCTGCCTTCATGAACGGTTCACTTGCATCTACGAAGATTTTCCGTCGGTGCGAGTTAGTGCGTCGAGCGTGACATGAACATATTATTTTTAGGCATACAAAGGTTTCTTTGACCTCAATGGGCGTCAACACTGAGCTCAAAATAAACTCATAATATAATGATTAACAAATGGCCTATTAATCAAAACTACAATGAAACATTTAATCTTTGTAATGGACGTTAAAAAGTGCGTAATATAGCCATTAAATAGCAGGAACCTGATTTTGAGTCATTTTGTTATATTTGCTATTGTATCGTGTGATTCTTTAGATTGGGGCGTTGTTGGTGTATTAAGTAAACAAACAAGTATTAATAAATCTAAAAGAAGAGCTTGATGAATGAATGTAACGCCGTGCCAAATTTTAACGGTAAAATTTGACAAACTGGTGTAAGTGTCATTCAGGGTTACCAGATTGGCTTTTTTTTTTTAAAAGCCATTATGAAATTTGGCTTTTTTTTTTTTTTAGATATTCATTTGCCTTTTTTGGCTTTTTTTTCTGGCTTTTTTCGATACATACTAAAAGTATCTGCACAAAAACTGCATACCATGTTTTTCTGAAACACTTCCTATAGATATTTTGGACAATTACATAGTTACATGTACACGTGCCAAGATTTCTGCCGCTAATTGTCAAGCAAGAGCCAACTGGCTAGGTCAGTGTCCAGGTGACCCCGGATTCTATGGTTTATATCTTTTAAACTGCTACGGTTTTTTGAAAGACTTAGGACTTTCTTCCCACTGTGCTTCTGTCTTGATTTACTTCACCATCAGGCATTTTAAGAGATGGTCAGTTTTGTGTTTGTTTGGCTGATAATCCCAGGCAGCAAAGCTGTACTTATTCAAGGGATAATTTGATTTTCTCATGTATCCTCCATGAAATAACATCACCATCACCAACAACAACAGCAACTGCAACAAAATAGCAACTTACATCAACAACAACATCACCATCACCAACAACAACAGCAACTGCAACAAAATAGCAACTTACATCAACAACAACATCACCACCACAAACAACATCAACATCACAACGTCACCAACAGCAATAACAAAACAACAACAGCACCGGCAAAAGAGAGAGAGAGAGAAAACAAGGACAACTGAAATCAGCGACATTTGTCCACAAACCAAGACCCATTCACTCGGACAAATTGAATGTCCACCCCACTAACCCTCTCTTCACCGGATCGCCAAACTTACTCTTTTGTTCTGCCCGGGTGACCAACCATCCAAGTGGCCCCGACGGTTCCTGTCGTGGTCAGTGACGTGTGACCCCCACGGAGTGACAACAACTCCCTGACCAGTACAGATTTAACGGCAAAGTGGATCAAAGACATTCCTGACCCCGCTTGACAAAACAAGAATAAAGCTGATAACCTTGCAATATCCGCAAAAATTGAAGGATTAATTTCATCTTTCGGACCAGAAGATCATAATTTTAAAATTAGTTCAATTTCAGTTTGGAAAGAATGATATTAAAACCAATTAGGTCATGTTGAAAGAGCTGCTCTTAATAACTTAAAACCAAGATATTGTATTACTCTTCATGCATCCAAATGGAGAAATTAATCGCTCTTATTCAAAGAATATCCATCCGTCGGTCCATTTATCCACTCTCCCATTCATCCAGCCATCTTTCCACCAATCCATCCATCTATCCATTCATCCAACCACTCATCCATCCACCCTTCTATCGATTCATCCATCCATCCACGTCGCCCATCCATCCATCCATCTCTTCCATCCATCCATCCATCCATCCATCTATGATATCACCAACAAAAATTTATAATTCATTATTAAATAAATATGAATATATATTCAAATATCATTATAATACTTTAGAATACAAGTTGTGAGCTGTGAACTGCACATGCGCCTTAACAGGCTGCGTTACAATTTGCTCTGAGATAGAGAGAGGTAGAGAGAGTGAGAGAGACAGAGGGTGAGAGAAAGAAAGAGAGAGTGAGAGAGCTTCTGTAAAACGCTTAGAGCATTTTTAATGGATAAGCGCTATATAAATGCCATCCATTATTACTATTATTAACTTTCTCAACACTCCAACAAATAACCATCCTGGTTGTGCATTATCCACTAATTTCAAATTATAAATGAAAAAAGAAATCTATCCACGATATCGACAGTTCCCACAAGCGTTTTTATTTATTGCAAGGTCACCCATGCGCGGTAAATTCCCAGCCAGTCAGCGGAAATTAGAAAAAAAAATGAACCAAGTGGGGTCAACCCAGGTGACTCTGTTGGGCCAAATGTTCAAAACATTGGCTGGGTGACTTCAAAGTGGGGAGTTATCTCTCCATCTTGCCGTGCAGGGAAAGCTACGGATCATGACAGTATTACGATTTTGCTTTTCTCAACTGTTCACAGACCAATTTGCCACAAAGTCCTGGGTGTACCGTAGTTTACCAAACTGTATCTCAAAGTCTGGACGTGGGAATCATTAAAAAAACACATCCAAATCTCCAAAAAACGAGGGATTTAAGCACACAAACAGATATGAAAGTCAGTATACCAAATTAGTTCAGACACTCACAAAGTGAAGACGTTAGTTTAACTCACTCGCTACGGTAAGCCGAATATTCGGCTCGCGAGTTTTGCTTCGCTACCGAAAGCCGAATATTCGGTTCGAGTGGACACCGCTTTTCCAACATTACTAGTTAAACCAACTTCTCGAGATACTGAATCCCAAGCTGGTTCACTGATTTTTCTTGACTTTAATGTATAATGTATTATGTCTAGTGTTTATACTGAGTGAAAGAAAAAACATCTTTGAACTGCGTCCAAATTTCAAACTGGATAGTGTTGAGAGTTCCCGTCCACATCTACCACAGTCACAAAAGGGAATGAGTTAAGAGCAGGGTTAAGTCACATTTGAATCAATTGAAAAAGTAAAAATGTGACTTAATCTGGTTCTTGCATTGGTATGGCCCAGCCCACTTTCTAATCAAGCTTTCCCAGCGCAGGTTAACGATAGAAGGATGATGTTGCTACAATATGTAAGTAAACAGCCCTTTTTATGTAGTTTCCACTGATATGTGCAGTTTTATTTTTAGCAAAATAATGACAAACTCTTCAATTTCTCAAAGCTCTTTTGGCAGCTGTGGAAGTCGCGACCTCAGTTCTTGTAGTGTTCTATCTCCATTTTCGGAAAAACTAGAGATCTTTTCGCACGTATGAAGAGCTATAACAAAGGCACACTTCGGCACTCACTTAAAATGCGTTGTGGCACTTATCAAGCTGTTTCATAGTTCCGATTTATTGTAACTTCTTATCATAATAACTAAAGCCGCAGACGTTTAACGTCGAATTTCTCAGTTGCGCAAAAAGTGCAGCTGGAACAAACACGTACTAAGGTCGCGATTATAACATTGTACTCCCATTTAATCAGCAACAAAGAAATTAAATTCCCTCGAGAAGTTCATGGAGTATTTGGTAAAAAATGTATTGCCATTATGTATTTGTTGCGATTACATGTCATTGTACATTTAAGTGCTTTCATTTCACGATAGGGTCAGCAAGCAGATATTCTTTGTTGCACTAGAGGAGGATATTGAAAAAGATAATTTGACCATGCATGAACGATTCAAAACAATTCCACTGATTAGCAATGTGGGAGTTAGGCTGAATATAGGATATTTTAACCCCAACCAAACAAAACAAACGAACAATACTGATGAACCTGAACACTTTTAAAAACATTTTTGTCAATTTGAAAAAAAAGGATGATTAGGTTGACGCCCGCCAAAAAGAAAAGAAAACGCATGCGAAATATGTCACGTTCAATCAGTGGGATTCAGGGTAAAGGTCATGGTTGACCCGCCAAAATAAGGCGTACACAAAGGGATGCGCTTCTTCCGGTGTAACCCAGTGCATGGGGTTTTGGAGTGTAGCTTCTCACAATGGACGCGTGGGGATGGGATTTTCGCATCCCATTGTTGCCTTCAGTTGAGCAAAAGACAGTAGTAAATAGGAAATGCGCTATTACAAACGCATGGGTGGAGAGGACTGAGGTGGATAATGAAACGTCAACAAGATTACGGGAAATCCTTAAGAGTTACGCACTTCGGCATGGCCCACCCTATTTCTTTATGAATTCAAAAACTCTCCCAGTATTCCAGAAATGAATCAAATAAATGAGGATGTTTTTTAGGACAAGAATCTGTATCATGTAGAGAGGGGCTTAAATTTGAAAAACAAAATTAGAAATGACACGTTTTGATATCTGATTCACAGGACGGAACGACAAAACTATTGGCCTAGTCCCACGGACCTACACACCAAGCTATGGGGCAGTGAGGCAGACCTTCACCTGGCTACCCAGTTCCTGGCCCACACCAAACTAAAAGCATGACTTGGAACGCTGAAGAAGAAGAAGAAGAAGAAGATATCTGATTGAATAATTTTGATGAAAGTATCACAGAAATAACTATTTTTCATGTATTTTTGTTGTGTATCAAAGCCTAAATGGGAGGACAGATTTGAAAATTAGATTGTACAATTTAGTCTTCGAGATACAGAAAACTTGTAACGAGCCTTGAACATTGATGTTGCTTTCCTGATCTTAAGTAACGAATGGGTAAAAATTTGTAAGAGATTGGAATATCTAAGCCTTGATAAGAAGGGAGAGAGAGAGAAAGAGAGAGAGAGAGAAAGAGAGAGAGAGAGAGAGAGAGAGAGAGAGAGAGAGAGAGAGAGAGAGAGAGAGAGAGAGAGAGAGCGAGAGAGAGAGAGAGAGAGAGAGAGAGAGAGAGAGAGAGAGCGCAAGAGCAAAGTAAGGAAAACAAAAGAAAGAGGCAAAGGCAGGTGGCAGGGTGGATCATGTTACCAGTAGACCATACATACAAGTCTGCCTGCCTCCACCTGCGCTAACAATGAACTCTAATCCATGCCAGTAAATACTGTCAAATAAAATGGCATTTGACAGACGATTTTATCATTCCCTGGCAATATGCCAGCTATACGCAAAAAGAAAAAAAAAAGTAACTATTTGCCGATTTGGGCTATATTAGACAAATTAGGTTTTATTCACACAACGAATTGTATGGACAGTTTTAGGGGGAGGATTACCGATTATCTTGAGTTGAAGGGTAGGGGTAAGGACAGGATTTAAGGGCTAGGGACAGGTTTCATAACAGGTTTGGGGTTGGGGACAGGATTAATCTTTCAAATCGAATCGTTTTTAACATCCTGACTCACTCTTGTCCCTTTAAAAGGCTTCGCTGTGTTTTCTGGAAGTAACCGAATTCGGTAGAGTTTAAGGGCCAGATTAAGATTAGGATTAGGCGTAGTTGATTGGAAGCAATACTATTTTTGTTGGCGATGTGGTCACGGTGAAGTAACTTTAAAAAAAATTGGCCACAAGTTGATGACAAAAATCCCATAGTGAGTATTTTGACTACAAAAGAGACAGCCTCGACCTCAAAGAGAATTGATACTCTTGGACGAGCCACACTACGGGGAAACTACGCATAAAGTCACATTGGAAAAGGACATATCGCAACATTAGTTCTTGTTTGTTCTATCTCCACTTTTTTTTCTGAAAAATTCGACGTTTAACGTTTGCGGCTTTAGTATTATGATAAGGAATTAGAATAAACCGGAAATGTCAAATAGTTTGATAAATGCCACAAGGCAATTTAAACAAGTATCAAAATGTGCATTCGTTCTTCCTCTTCTACATACTAAAATACCTCAAGTTTTCCAGAAAATGGAGATAAACTAAACGAGAACTAAGGTCGCGATATGTCAGTCTAATGCTATTAACCATCAATCATTCCCCTACATCTACTAAACAAATAACTGTTAAAACATCAATAGTAATTCTGTTTGATCTAGAAAACAATAACTGTTGAAAAATATACTGCCTTGATAACATTCAGAACCATATAATAAATATTTCATAAAGTAATGCTATGTCTTTGTTCCACAACTCATTTTATTATGAAATGCGCTGGCCGCCATGTCTTGAAATGGGGCGTAGAAAACAGTCTGGTGCCAGATGTGGTGGTTACAGAATGAAGCGCACTGCCCACTGAGGCAAGTCTGTCTCGTCTCGGTTTTCTGAGACTACGGAGTTCAGTGTGATCTAGGGCACCAGAGAGATCGAAACAAGTAGCGTCTCACTAGTTGATACAGAGGAAGGTGTGACTTTGACGTTGCAGAAAGCAAGTCGATACGCTAACGGCCATATCGAGGGGTATTTTCCGTACTGTTGTTTGCTGCATTTTGCCGGTTTTGAGGTTTGATCATGCAAGTAGTTCTCTCACTCCTAATTTATTTATGTATAAGTGTCATAGAGGTGTATTTTTCGTGGGCATTTTTATGCAAGTTCCGATTTTGAAGAGTACCGAACAAAACCCTGATTTTACATAACTCTTCAAACTTTCAATCCTCATTTTCCCGAAATGCCAAAAATGCACAAACAACAATATTAAAAATACTCGATGATACTATGCCAGGGGGAAGAAGCGGACCGGGACGATTGACAGTGTCATAGAGGTGTAGTTTTTTGGGGCGTTTTTGTGCAAGTTCCAATTTTGAAGCGTATTGAACAAAACCTTGATTTTACATAACTGCTCAAACTTTCAATCCTCGTTTTCCCAAAATGGCAATAATGCGCATATAACAATATGGAAAATACTCGATGATACTATGCTAGGAAGAAGCGAGACGATCGACAGAATATTATCAACAGAATGCTAGGACAGAAGGAGACCTTACCAGAGAATGCCCGCCAACCACCCGCATTCAAGTCGGAATCAAAACCGACGCAAAGAAACGAGACTTAAGGCTCAATACGCTACTCGCCTAAAGGTGTCTGGACAAGAAAAGATGTAAAGATGTTTATTATTCAAAACAGCCAGTGCACGATGAAAGAAACTTAGAAAGCGGAAGGGGTGGGGGAAATCGGAACAGTAATGCTAATTGTAACGTTCGGCGCTGATAAACTAATAATGTAGTAGTAAGGGACGAAGTAAAAGTAACACTCGTAGAAGTAGAGCTAGTGGTAGTTAAGGTTCTGTACTTTACAATAGTTGTGATGAATGAATGAAAGAAAGAAAGAATGAATGAATGAATGAATGAATGAATGAATGAATGAATGAATGAATGAATGAATGAATGAATGAATGAATGAATGAATGAATGAACGGATGAACGGATGATCCACTTTTTATCTTTAAAAAAAAAACAACAAAAAAACTTACCGAACAAAATGCTTGAAGTCGCCACCAGTCAAAATCCTATGAAGAATTTGAAGTGAATGAATAAAATCTGATGTGAAATTCAACACTGGAAAATAGCCAAATTTGTTCTTTTTATTCCACTCAATGTCTTTCTGTCTTTCTCTGTTGAAATTTGAGATTCGGTATCCTCACTCAGAACTCCCAGGGAAACCTGAAATTATTAATAAATTATTTACATGAAACAGTGGCAAATGTGATAAATTAGGCCTATAAGTCCATTCACAATTTCAAAGCTGAAATCATTAGCCTACACTTATCACATGAAATAATAGCAAATGTGATTCACAAATTGAAAACTGATATTATAATTTATTCACATTAAACAGTCCCAAATGTGATAAAATATTAGTCCATTCACAAAGTGAAAGCTGAAATTATCATTAAATTCATCCACAAACAGAAAGTTGTACAGCCAGTTTTGAGTATAAATGATAAATGATTATAAATTCATCCTCGAATTCAAAGCTCCAGCGGCAGATTATAATAATCACAAAGCTCTCACGAAGTGATCAGTCTTGATAACCGGGTCATAAAAAGACTCTTAAAACCACAATATTTCTAGCCCCGGATTTTAATCTCACAAAGCTGTCAAGAACTAAACGTTATCAAACCGCTTTCAAGTAACAAAAGTTTGAAGAAGTCATCTTGAACTACCAAGTTCTAGCAGCAAAATCCTAATAAACCGTACGGTGAAACTAAAGTGCTGTCTTTCTCACGTTTATAAAATTCATCTACAGATTCAAAGTTATACCCGCAGAGTTAAATTTCACAAAGCATTCATAACTTGAAAGTTGCCTCGCCAATTCTAAGTCTTGATAACTGTTTCATATAAATCACCTTCAACTTGAAAGTCCTCCTAGTCGTAAAGTTTAATCACATACCTGTATAGGTATAACGTCTCTGGTTTTATTATAACAAAGCGTTCGGTGAAACCTGAGGGTTGTCAGTCTCTGACGCGTCCCACACGTTTCAAGTATTCTATGCCGACGTCAAGATCAACACCCCAGATTTTATACGGGGGAACAAACCAAACTGCGCTAGATCCTGTACAGTGTGTCTTCTGGTCTCATTCAACGCAGGCACGGCGGCTGGGCAAGGCGAACCCCCACAGTAACTTTGTCATCGAAAAGGTATGCGACACTGCGGTGTTGGAAGAGTTCCGAATCAGCTGTTGTAGTGTGTCAACATAACATCCCGCACCCACTCAAAAGGCGACGGCGGGGCGGTGGCGGTGGTGGCGGTGGATTGGATTCATATTATTCATATTCACGAAAAGACACGGCTGGTGGTAATAGAGAGTTTTTCTTTTGGGGAGCTGGGCTCGTTTGCCTTCTGGTGAAGCTAGACTGATCCCAGTGGCAGATAAGAGGAATTCGATATATCTTTTTTAAATATTGAAAGAGTGAGAGAGAGGGGTGAAGAGGGAAGGGGAGGGGAGAGCGAGAGAGAGAGAGAGAGAGAGAGAGAGAGAAAAAAGACTGAGAGAGAGGGATGGAGATGGAAGGGGAGGGGAGAAAGGGAGGGAGAGAGAGAGAAA
This sequence comes from Onchidella celtica, assembly GCA_963931925.1. NCBI lineage: Eukaryota > Metazoa > Mollusca > Gastropoda > Systellommatophora > Onchidiidae > Onchidella > Onchidella celtica. The sequence continues at coordinate 36,499,693 of OZ007582.1, read as the reverse complement.
AGAGAGAGTGAGAGAGAAAGAGAGAGAGATAGAAGCAGAGAAAGGAAAAAGATGAAAGAAGACAAAGGTAAAGTGGTACAGAGAGGCAGATAAGACACACAGGGAGAGACAAAGGCAGAGAGACGCAGAGGGAGAGAGAGAGAGAGAGAGAGAGAGAGAGAGAGAGAGAGAGAGAGAGAGAGAGATAGAGAGAGAGAGAGAGAGAGAGAGAGATCACACTATAAATCAATCCGCGGCCTCCTAAACTTATCCCATAGAGGTATAAATCATCAACACTTTTTTTTTTTAAGTTGGGTGAAATATTTGCATGCGGTTGAGAGATTTAAAATTTGGTTACCACACCTCACTTGCATCACCAGTTGATCGATCAACGCTCTCATTTTTAAATCAAATATATATTATAATATATTATTTTAATTTTAATTTATTTCTTTTTCTTTTGCTTTTCCAATTATCGCTTAATATTCTAGTTTTGCGTGTAATGTAGTATTTAAAATGCCGATATTCCTTCAGTTACGTCACAGACGACGACGACAACAACAACAACTTTGTATGCGGTTGATGTAAATGACCCAGTTATCGCGGTCTCACCGGTCCTTCTAAACCACCGAAACCCACAACCGCTTCAGTTCGAACTCGATTCTTGTCGGTCTACCCATGTCTCAAAAGTTTGTCACACCCCCCCCCCCCAACAGTTAAAAAAGTATCTTGCACTCTTCAACGTTTCAATTCTTTCTTCAGGATACAGTGTCATAATTGCCCACCTTTACGACAGTATCATGCTATTTCTTCAACATTTCAATTGCCTTGTAACACAACTAAAGTTAGAATAGCCCATGATAACAAAAATATCTCTATATCTTCGACGTTTAAATATTGTCAGCAATAGTGTCAGAATCGCCTGGTGCTGACGAAAGTATCATACCGTCCTCAACGTTTGTAATAATCCCAAATCGCCCACCGCCACGGAATTAATACATGCCACAGCCAACGTTTGCATTAATCCAAATGTGTCATAGTCGCCCACTGCCAAGTAATGATATCATGCAATCTTCAACCTTACATTTCAATACCCCTCTCGACCCAGTTCGTATGGCCAAACACAGCGGGCGCGTGACGTCACAGCAAGCGGCGATGCTCGGCTTTCGGCAGAGGTGTTTTGATAACCTGATATCAGTGTACCAACGTAATGTGTACCGTACCGGTACTTGTGTTGTCGTATTACTCAAAGCAAGATGTAGCATGCATGTGCCTTAAGATGAAAGAATGTTTACACTGTAGATCTGAAAGTCTTAAAATTCGACCACTAAAAAGTGACTACTACTATTAATTATTATTTAAAACGGAATAGATCAACGGGAAGCCAAGGCTTAGAGTTTGTCCGACGACTTACTTTACTAATCTACCATTATAGACACCAATATTGCTAGCCTGAGTAGGTTGATGATAATATTATTATCTTAAGCAGCATACCGATATATTTAATAAGGAAATATCGACATAATAATAGATTAGGCCACTGTTGTATTTTAATACATGTATAATGTGTTCACCACTCCTATATCTTTCGTGTCTGTAAGGAAAGAAACGAGAAAAATAGGGAAAGGAGAGAGAGAGAGAGAGAGAGAGAGAGAGAGAGAGAGAGAGAGAGAGAGAGAGAGAGAGAGAGAGAGAGAGAGAGAGAGAGAGAGAGAGAGAGAGAGAGAGAGAGAGAGAACACATGCACACTTGATAGACAGGAGAAAAGATAGATGGTGAGAGGAAACTTGCAAACATGAACAGTCTAAGATGCTTTACCTTAGCTGGACATAAGGAGCTGCTCAGACGGATAGAACTAAAGCCTTTTGGTGAACGTCTTCACTTTTCTTGAAGTATTTGCAGATGATGCCTGGTCACAGAAGCTTTTAGAATAATTGTTCAGGAAAATATTTACCACTGGTTTGATACATTTGGCAGCCACCTCTTCATAAAGAACCCCGCATTCTTCACATTTTCCTTGACATAATTCCAGATCCATAACTCTTCGCAGGGACAATTGCAAAAGAATTATTCTGTGGTTTGTGGTCTGCAGAAATTTATTCTCACTGTCATCTTTTCCAACCAGAACTTGAAAAACTTTGAAAGCTTCTGTAATAATTGACACGGCAAGATCAGACGGCCACACTAAACTTCCTCTGTCTAGAGCAGACAAATAGGTGTAACAATCATCAGTCCCCTCCACATGAAGCGTTTTGTCTAGTCTTAACTCGTTCTTGCAGTCGTCACAGTTGGTGCGCGGCAGTACTTTGGAGACTGCATAACCTGACACAAATACTAAAGCTTTTTGTTGTTCCTCTGTTAATTCGACGTTCTCACAGTCGGGGATCAATGGCAGAAACTCTATATACTGTTGAGCTGAAGAATCTTTCAGTTGGGTAACTGTTTCCTCCAGAGGTTCAGTGACATCTTTGAGTGTTAAAGTCCCTTTGGACGCTGAAACCAGTTTTAGGACGCTAATTAGCTTGAGCTTTTTTTCTCCTTCAAGTAACTGTTGGACCGACACGTGGAAGTTACATCCACTCATTTGTCTGTACTGACTAAATCTAAATTCAAGGTTGTCAGTTTGGAACTTGCCAAGTAAAACATATTTGAACTTTTTTTTATCTAACAGGTAGGAAGAAATTTCTTGTAAGCCTCTCAGTGTATGATCCAGAGCAGTCATTGTCTCGTTCGATATAGTGCCTTCTCTTGGTTTCAGATTTAACTTCTGCCACTCCTGAAGCCATTCAATTGCTTTCTTCATATACTGCATGTTCATATCAGAGATGGAGGTTATAACTTTAAAGTCGTCATTCCTGAGTCTCTTAGCTTTGTATGGATGTTTAACATTAACTATGTTCCACAGACGCAGAATTGTGTCTAGAAATTCTCTAGTGCCTCGTGTATCTTCCTGCCAGTGCTTCTCAAAATGCTGTAAGGCAAAAATATTTCGTTGATCAAAAACTTTAAGCATCAATTTGACGTTCTGCTTTTCAGTAGCTGTTGGATACAAAGCCTTTTGGTTCAGTGCCGGTGCCAGTTTTAGTGCAGACGACTTTTCAGCAGAATACAACTTTCTTAAATGAGAAAATGATGCTTTCATAATTTCAGTACAGGCAGAACTTTCAAATGAAGGAAACTGGAGTGTTTTCTCCACATCTTTCTGAGCAAGCCAGTTATTTCTGATACATTTAAATATATGCACAGTATCAAACAGAAAGAACAATTTCTCAGAACTGCTGAAGGGATTCTGTGTAGAAAGCTTCAGTTCTCCTCCACACATTTTGGTAAATGCATTACGATTTACTCTGTTGTTGTCTGAGATTACGCATACAACAGAATATCCTATACTGTGGAGCAATTTCAGAACCTCAAGAAGCATGTCGTACAACAAATCAGTGGTCAAATTTTTGACAGGAACAATTCCCACAACATCTTTACTTTTGCATAACAGGGATGATACCATGAAAACTTGAGCTGTGCTGGCTTCTTGAGACAGAATTTGAGGCTGTGCCTTCCAGTTTTCCCTCTTTGTAGGATACTTGGTGCGCGACATGAATTTCGTCTAACATTAAAATTACCATTCTCTCTCCCTCATTCAAACTTTGACACTTTTGCTTCAAATATTCCTCGTGAACGCTTCCATCTGTCAATCCGCTTCCAATAGTAAATACTGATGAAAGTCTCTTCAAATATGAAGTATGTGGTAGAGTTAAATGAGAGTTTCTTAACATAGAATAGGTTCTAGGGGCTGCTGCAAAAATTTGAAAAGCCCAAAGCAGTGTTTCAGATGAGTATCGTCTCACCGGAGAAGTCAATAGCTTTAACTGTTCCACCAAAAAGGAAAGTTTGTCTTTCAGTGGTAAAACCTGGTCTTCGCTGTGTTCATCAGTTTCTTCTGCTGGTTCGTCTAAGCACAAATTCTGCAAGCCATCAACAAAAACTTGAATTTGCTGTTTGACATCCATCTCTTTGGCGCTGGCACTGGCGAAGTGTGATAGCATTGTATCAAACTGTGACCAGGATGTGAGGATAAGGGGAGATTGCTGACCAAAGAGCCATTTCAAAGATGTGTTTGGAACTTGAACAATACCTGTATTCTCTTGTGTGAAAATCTCTACGTGCATGTCAGAATGTACTCTAATTGCCGAAACTAAAGCTGGCTTGCTGCTAAGTAAATCTTGTAAATTGTAAAAACTCCAGTATGGACTTTCCTTTTCGTCGGATAAATTGGTGCTGGTAGTGGCATGTTTTTCAACATTGTTGTGTAGCCTATAAATCCAGACGGTCCCTGATACATGACTGTTTAGACTGTTACCAAAATCTGAAAAAGTATCTATTTTGTCACTTTCTAACCAATCAGAAAATGATTCCTCATCTCTTTGCTGGGCCTCCCTATGCCTTTCCTCCGGTGTTTTTCTTTTTGGAGCTGGTTCGTCAGACAAATACGATGGACAATTTGGAAAAATTGACGGGTAAGCATCATCCCTAAGTTTTGGTTTTGATCTTTGCACCGTCAAAACACTTCCGTCTGGTCTTGTAACAGAATCAGATCGGATGAGGAACTGATCACTAAAGTGTTTAGCACACACAACAGACTGAGATGTAGGAGTAAAGTCAGCTCTAGGAATTTTACTTAGCCATAGATCTCGCCTTGTCGATTCAGTCGGGAATTTAAACACAGAAACTTTCTCACCATCGTCGTAATTTCCTCTACAACCTGGAACACAGCACTTTCTAGGCATTTTCACATTGAATATTGTGGTGTCGTGCGTGGGGTTTTTAGAATATTACAGAATAACGTAAGTCCTTCTGTATGGTATACAGAGTTGACATTTAATCGACACACATAAGTCTATATACGGATATGAAAGTTACTGTCACTGTATAGGTATACGTTATACACAGAAATAATTTCACATATAAATGAACACTGTACAGATAGGCATAGCACAGGTACACGTCTACTACACCGACTCCCAGGCATCCTACATATATAGTCAAACAAGAACAAAGACGGACAACGAACTTGCTTTCTCACGATGTACAACGACCCTAGGACAGGTGGAGAGGAGACAAAGACAAGGTTAACTGTTAGGAGGGTACTGACCACATAAATATGCCAGTGTCACTGTGTGTGCGGTCTCCAAGACGTGAGAAGACGTGAGACCGACACAACAAATATCCAATCTTGAGAATAACAATAAGTCTAATAAATCCACACAAAGACAAGAAACAGCAGTCAACACACAAGCATTGTTATAGTGCCGGTATTCAAACTTTGTTTCCGGTAGCCTTGGCCTAGAGAGCGCAGCCTTGAGACGGTACCGCCGCATCCCGTGACGTCACTTACCTGCATATCGGCATTGTGTTTGGCCATGTAGTTACGAAGGCCACGCCCAGTTACAGCCTTTCGTCCTGCCCGCCTTTTCATCTAAAAAAAAACGTATTAAATTTCACGTCTCGTTCCGCTTGATTGGGAACCCGGTAAACGAAATGTCGCTTAAACAAGAAAAGCAAACAGCGGACGAAAGGGAACTTGTTATATTGTATAATGATTTCAGGTACTCCATTTAAGCGATTGCTGCTATTTCCCACATTAAAGCCAAGCTGGCTTTGATTTCGTATGTATGTTTTGCTACAATAAGACAGAACATACAAATAACATAACGACTACGATTTGGAGAAAAACGGTTCGCACTTTGCACTTTTCTTTTCATAACTCAATGATCAGCAATTATTGATCAAAGCACCTCGACTCATTTCTAAAGGTACCATTTAATCGTCATGTCCCGCAACGATTTGAAACCTTTCAATACTATTGTGTTGCACTGTTTGAAGTGTGCAGTGGTGCGCAGAATAATGTGTGCTTTTTTTGTGTGCATTTCCTCACCAGATCACGTACTGCCTGAGTTTGCAAGCGGAAACAAAATAAATTATATATAAACTAGATGACATACCGGGCATTGCCCGGATCGCAGAATAAACAACCATGTGCTCGCTCTCTCTATCTCTCTCTTTCTCTTTTTCTTACAATAAAAGTAATAATCTGCAGTCCTGCTTCAGAACTCATGCGCGCCAGGACACTGCGCACCAAGCTTGATATGGTTACTTTTCATGACATGCACAGTACAGAATGGAGCCAAGATGGAGGATGAAAATGGCAGCACGATGAAACAATGCATTTTCTATTAATTCAAGAACCAAACTGTAGCGTCCCACTAGTTGAACGATCGATATTTTCTCACCCCCCCCCCCCCGCTTGGCGAGTCTCACTCGGCGACCTTCCTCCCCCCTCTCGCCAGCAAGGCCGGTATTTCCCTTTGATGTCGCTGTGTGGTTTGTTTGTTTCACTGTAGAAAATCTAGAGAGTCTGGAAGATACTGCAGTGTCCGAGATTACGCTAGGTCGACCTTGAGTGATGTAATTCTGTGATTGGGTGGCTGGTATGTGTCCCGAACGATCTAGGTCTGTCTCGTGCTTATGGGGCGGTTAAGCCGCTTCCTGAACGTTCCTGGACAGAATATATATAAGGAGGGCCAGGCGAGTAGGAGTGGTGCAAATCGTAGGGTGAAAGTCGTGGGTGTAAATCGTAGATGTGCAAATCCAGTCATAGTTAGAAGTGTGTCTTCCCGGCTAGCTAGGTGTAAGTAACCTGTGGATATCAGCTCTTGTTTACAGTTATTAAACGTTAGTATTAATTGTTCATCGGATCCTGTTATTTATTTCTACAACAGTTCGAGACAGTTTCGTTTTTAAGGGGTAGACGATCAGTTCATCTGACTCTCCCCATCATAACGTGCTGAAATTTGCATCAACTGTTACACAAACTAATCAAAATAATAAAAACTTCCGTGCACCCTCCGCGGTATTTGAAATGAACATGTAAAATTGGGTTAGTATAGGTGGTCTAATAAAAATGCCTTTTGCGTTCAAAGGTGGAGATTTTGTGAAATATATAGTAGATGTAAAACGAAACAAACATGCCAAAATACAGATGTTACATGGCAATAAACATTGTTACTTTTAAAAAATACATGCTTGAAGTAAACAACTTTTAATTATAGCCACCATCTTCCTTATCTCAATTGCCACCTTCCTGCCAAATTTAAGGCCTGAGGAGTGTATAGTTTGGTCAGTGACTCATGCCAAAGATTGCAAGTTACTGAAATATATAATAGATAAATGTGATTCAGTTTCTCAAAGCTGTATGTAAGCAATGGGACGAAAGTTCTAGCTCGTCTCTAAATGACGTTTCGTTATGCATCCAATAGGAAATATATCTGAATAATAGTTTAGGTATGTTCCTTAAGCTGGCTTTTCACATGTACGGAAACGGAGACGCCGTTTCCGCACACAAGGAAACGCTCCTTTTTTTAAATACTTGACAGATTTTTGACATTTCCGGTGCCGTTTCCATTTCTGTACACATAAAAACACAGCTCTATGATAAAGTTGAACGGAAAATAATGCTGTTATTCGTAAATTATTAGCACATTCTTTGTAAAATATTGTTTTTTCTTTTTTTCGGATAGCACTCCCATCTTTCCTTCTATTAAGAATTTCAGTTCCTCCTCTGCTTTCTTGAGGTTGGCATTCTGTCACAAATCCCAGACTGGGAGATGTAATAAGTTATGACAGGACAACAATCACGAACGAACAAGTTTAACACTTAACAGAACAACCCATCAGACTCACACATTTATTAAACATAATTATACAGATAATAGCGCAATTACATACATTATATTATTGAATTTAACTGCCGTACAACGGCCTTATTCCCACATGCACTTTTCCTCGGATCCACAACCCGGTAGTTACTTCCTAAAGACACTTCGGCCTCAGCCTCTCCCCTCAGGGTCTTAATAGCACATTAATAATTCACTGGCACTGCAGTCTCTCAATATCACCTTCCTATTGCCATAACACCTTAGCATTCCACTAGCACCTCAGCAGGGCAATAGCACATTATCATTTCAATAGCCCATCAACATGGCAATAGTACATTATCATTTCAATAGCCCATCAACGTGGCAATAGTACATTATCATTTCAATAGCCCATCAACATGGCAATAGTACATTATCATTTCAATTAGCACATTCACGCTCATATCTACGTCCCTGTCCGTGGCCAGACTGCCACGACTTTATGTGCCCCTACTGTCCTGCACCGACAGCCTCACTCTTGGCCTATGGGTGGCCCCCGGCCCTATGCTGGCCTATCCCCTGTGCTCACCGAGGTGGCTCTTCGGCCCGTCCCCGACACCTACAAGAATAACATTACATTGGTATAATGCCATACCATTTCTATTCACTCCACCTCTCCTTACAACCCATGAAGCGTACACACAATAGTTCACATTTCACTCACCAAACATCTTACGGTAACACACCTCCATCGTAGTACACAATACTCACTCGTGCTACAAATCCCTGAACTCAACTTTCATCTATCGCTCATGGCGCACATTGCTATATCCAATATCAAGGACTTCCACATTCCTCACATATACTTATTTACATCATGGTAATGGACGAATATAATATAATACATCAATCATAATTATCAATCATCGTTTCACCTACCAGTCATCACTGGAATAACACTACTCCCAAGTCTTCCGACTGCTCTCCTTATGTTCGTCCGCTGGGCTTTCTCTTGCGTCCGTTCTCTAGGACCTTCTAACTTGCAGTGATAGTAATACAGCGCTTTCGCCTCATTCAGACCCCCACCACTCATAACATGCACGCTTTTCCTTACTTGTCTACGTGCGTTAATTTTACTCTCCTCCTTTCCCCCCGTAATTATTAACTATCGCTCACTCCACTCGTGACACATTCAACGACCGTCCTTTTGAGTTGAGTGAACGAATCAAAAATATTCAGCCCAAAACGCCAGTTACTATCATTTCCTTATAAATTGTAAGGACAATTTACCACAAAAATGTAGAATATTTGAAATGACAACATTGGCCTTTTGTGGTTGAAATCTGTATTGAACTTGGATACAAAAACACAGATTTTCCCTTGGGTGTGAGGAACGGAATGATAAGCTACAGCCTTAGTCTCACAGCTTTATTTGACTGGCAGGCATGGCGCGGGGGAGAACATCACTTTTAAGGAAAACGTCACTTTTATGGAAAACGTCACTTTTATGGAAAACGTCACCTTTATGGCAAACGTCACTTTTATGAAAAACGTCACTTTTATGGAAAGCGTCACGTTTATGGAAAACGTCACTTTTATGGAAAACGTCACTTTTATGGCAAATGTCACTTTTATGGAAAACGTCACTTTTATGGAAAACGTCCCTTTTGCCAGCCGATCGAAACGGAGGTTTGGGTTTTAGTTTTAGTATTCCTTTTAGTGTGAGTTTTAGTATTCGTCTGTGTCTACAAATTCTTTTCACGAATAAAATGGTCGGGAATGATTCCAATTTATGCACAAATGGTACGTACGTTCTTTACGGAATTGACCAGGTTTGTCACAAGTAAATAATGGAACAGAGCGAGACACCACTAGAAAATAATAATAATAATGATAATAATAATAATAATAGTTCGTCCATCAGGTATGATGATGACCTTAACAACACCAGAAGAATAAAGAACAGAAATTGTTGAGAATTTCAACACATGGACAATAAAGAGAACTAAAGGACACAGAGGACAGAATGGAAAGACTGTTCTTTCATGACTTATGGCTTCTCATGTGACTGATAAGTCCTATTTTTGCCCTGCAGACCCTTCCGCATAAATGACAAGAGTGCTCCGTTGGTTCAGTACCACTGGGCCTTTTCTTGCGCCGTTCTCTTTTTTTGATAGCCTGCTGGACTCTGTCAGCTTCCCATGCTTTGCTGCCTCTGGTAAGGGCCGCCCTCCAATTTGCACGATCAAGCGAGAGCTTTTCCCACTCACTCACATCAATGGCAAAGGCCTTCAGTGATTGCTTGAGAGTGTCTTTGTAACGTCTCTTTGGGGCCCCAACATTCCTCGTTCCATTGGAGAGCTCAGAGAAGAAGATTTGCTTAGGGAGTCTGGAGTCGGGCATTCTGACAACATGTCCCGCCCAACGTAGCTGAATTTTTTTCAGGTGGCAGAAGATGCTCAATTCCTTGGCACGATTGAGGACCTCAGTGTCTGGAATTTTATCCTGCCATTTGATCCTTAGGATCTTTCTAAGGCAGGCCAGATGAAAGTGATTTAGCTTTCTGGCATGCGATTGGTACACTGTCCAGGTTTCAGCCCCATAGAGTAGGGTGGGAAGGACCACAGCATTGTACACTTTCAGCTTAGTGTCTGTGCGAATGCCGGCAACATCCCACACTCTCTTTCGAAGCCTGCCAAATGCAGAGCTGGCTTTGCTGATTCTTGAGAGAATTTCAGTATCAACACGAGCCGTGGAAGACAGTGTACTGCCAAGATAGGTGAAGTTCTCCGACACCTTCAGAAGACTGTCATGGACTTTGATATTTGGGGTCACAGGATACTTGTCGTCTGGAGTAGGCTGATGGAGCACTTCCGTCTTCTTTGTGCTTATTGTGAGGCCAAAGTTGTCACAGGCACTAGAGAACTTATCAACACAGTTTTGCATGCTATCCTCATCGTGTGCCAGAAGTGCACAATCATCAGCAAATAGTAGGTCACAGACTTGAGTACTTTTGGTTTTGGTTTTTGCCTGAAGTCTCCTGAGGTTGAATAGACTGCCATCAGTTCGGTACTTGATGCTTACCCCTTGAGGAGGAGAGCTAAAGGCTTCTTGTAGCATTGCAGAGAACATGATGCTGAACAGAGTTGGGGCTAAGACACAACCCTGTTTTACCCCATTTGTGACAGCAAAGGGCTCTGAAACACTGCCGTTGCTTTTGACTGCAGCTTGCATGCCATCATGAAACTGGCGCACCATTGTGATGAATTCGGGTGGACACCCAAACTTCGCCAAGATTTTCCAGAGGCCTTCACGACACACTGTGTCAAATGCTTTTGTGAGGTCAACAAATGTGATATACAGCGCTTTATTTTGTTCCATGCATTTTTCCTGAATCTGTCTGGCAGCAAAAATCATATCCGCCGTTCCCCTCTCTTTACGAAAGCCACATTGGCTCTCGGGAAGCAAGTCATTTGATGAGAGGTGATCAAGAAGGCGATTCAGAAGCATTCTTGCCAATATTTTGCCAGCAATTGAAAGTAGAGAGATTCCCCGATGGTTGTCACAGACTTGGCTGTCCCCTTTGTTTTTGTACAGATGGATGATTGAAGCATCTTTGAAGTCCTGTGGCAGCTTCCCTGCTTTCAACATATGATTGAACAACTCGGTCAACCTTTCAATAAGCTTTTCTCCACCGAAGGCATACACCTCAGCAGGAATTGAATCCACGCCTGGTGATTTGTTAAAGGACATCTGATTTGTGGCAGTTCGGGTCTCATTTGCTGTGAATGGCTTGGCAAGAGCTGCATTAATAGGAGTCTGAGGGAGGCGGTCAATGGACTCAGTATTTATATTTGATGGCCGATTTAGCACACCTCCGAAATGTTCTGCCCAACGCTGAATTATGGCATTCAATTCAACAATGCGTGTTGAACCATCTGACGCAAGAAGTGGCGTAGTGCCAGAGCGGGATGGTCCAAACACAGCTCGGAGGCTCTCAAAGAACTTTCTAGTGTTGTTTGTGTCGGCATATTTCTGAGTTTCTCTTACTCGCTCTTCAAGCCAGTCATTTTTCATTCTCCTCAGCTTCTTCTGGAGTACACCCTTACATGCACGCAGTGCATCAGCTTTTGCTGTGGAAGAGGGGTCACTGCAGTGAGCTTGGATGAGACTATTTTTTTCTTTGATGAGCACTTTGATTTCATTATCATTATCATTGAACCAGTCCTGGTGCTTGCGGACAGGAAAACCAACTGTGCTGCTGGCGCAAGAGTGTACAGTCGTATTTAGGTCAGTCCAGCTCTGTTCAATGTTCTCAGGGTCAAAAGTCACGCAATCCAATTTTGAGGAGAGTTCTGATGAGAGCTCGCTCTGTTTCTCAGCTGAGCAGAGTTTTGAAACATTTAGGCGTTTAGGTGGCGCTTTCCCTTGAGGGCGTCTATTGCGCCTCAATGTTAGTCTGAGCTTGCAAACAATGAGTCTGTGGTCAGTTCCACACTCGGCACCACACATCGCCTTTGTTACAAGGACATCCTTTCTGTCAGTCTTCCTCACAATGACATAGTCTATGAGATGCCAATGCTTTGAGCGGGGATGCATCCATGACGTTCTGTTTCTCACGGGGAGACTAAAATTTGTGTTGGTAATGAACAGGCCAAATTCAGCGCACAAAGTAAGTAAGCGCAACCCATTGTTATTGCATGAACCAACTCCATGAGGGCCCAAAACATTTGGCCACGCTGAGATTTCGGAGCCAACCCTAGCATTGAAGTCCCCCAAGAGAATCAGCTTACCAGCTGCCGGGACAGAGCATATGACAGATTCTAGATCAGAATAGAACTTGTCTTTGGCTTCATCTGGGTTTGTCATGGTGGGCGCATATGCGCTAATGAGGGTGGCTGACTGGCTTTTCCCAACTGGGATCCTGAGTGTCATTAGCCTGTCATTTATTTCAATTGGCATGGACTGCAAGCTTCTGACAAGGTCATTTTTAATTGCAAACCCAACACCATGCTGTCTCGGTTCGACTGCACCCTTGCCTTTCCAGAAGAAGGTGTATCCACCACTGAGCTCTTTGAGTTGGCCACTATCAGGGAGTCTGGTCTCACTGAGTGCCACTATGTCCAGGTTGTACCTGCTGAGCTCAATGGCAATAAGTGCAGTGCGTCTTTCCGGGTTGTTTGAGTTGTCCTGTAGTGTGCGTATATTCCAGGCTCCTAGCCTGAGTAAGCTGAATTTCTTTTTGTTTCGACCGCAAAAAGGGATCCCCACTGGTCGCGGTATACCAGTCAGGGTGATGTGAAGTGGGCTTTCTTTAGGGCACCTTTTCTAGCCCCTTCCTCAGTTGAGGTGAGCAGTGCTATCCTTAAATAAGGCTGCTCAGCTACTGTGGGTGCTGCCTCCCCACGCCTCCACTTCAATCGACGATGAAGCGACCATAGCCCACAGCCACCAACGTGTAGGTCTGTGCTAACAGCTTCCAGTCTATCCAAACCTGCTGCCACCGCACTCGCCCATCGCCGTTGGAATTTTGAGAGGAAAGAAGACGAGACAAAGATGAAAGAAGACGAGGTGAGTGTTAAGACTGGCGCAAAGAATTTGTTTTTAGTGAGAAAGAGCTGCGCAAACATCAGACTCACTCTCTCGCCTGGACACAACTTATCCAAGTGGCAAGACAGGGTCAAGACGACTGGAAATGTATCCAGGTGCAGGAGGATGCCAGAGGGACAGTCATATTGCCTGACCGGCTGCCTGTAGGCTACTCCACAGCCTCGCAGTCCCAACTGACTAGGGTGAAAGACCCAAACCAAAGAACACCAATACTGGTGGATGCTCTGTGTCACGATATCCAGGCCAGAGTGACGGTATATTGCCATCTGCCCTATCAATCAACCACTGGCCTGCTGCCGCCAGCTTCGAAGCTGTGTCCGGGAAGTTTGCTCAATTCTTCGTCTGTGATTTAGGCAAACAAGCCTATGACCACACCGCTACCGGGGGCCAATATGAAGGACTCAAGTACTGAGGGTCACATTGTGCCCTAGCATGTGGCCGTTGGGTTAGATGAAACCTCCTCCGCCCTGGCCGTTTGCACCGACAGGTGCACGCCCACTAATAATGATAATAACAATAATAATAATCATAATAATAATGATAATAACAATGATAATAATTATAATAATAATGATAATAATAATAATGATAAATGATTGTAGTAATAATATAAAGATAATAACAACGATGCCCTAGATTTATATATCGCCTGTCTCCACAAAGTGGACCCAAACCGCTAACAATGAAATAGTCACAACCCTCTCTCTCTCCCTCGCTCATGTATTTACAAATATTCTTTCATGCTGTACCAAAAAATACAAGGCTTAAGGGGTACATTATCAATCAATCAGTAGATAATTCCGATACAAGGTTTAGCTCTGTTCGGAATTTCTCAAACGCAGAAATTTAATATCCCTCCATCTTTCGGGGACCTAGATAGGAGATCATGGATTGCAATAGCGCTAGTGAGGCAGGACTTTGTATCTTACCGAAATAGGTTCAATTATCCAACGCTGAAAAAAAAAAACAATCTACGTGCGACATTCACAATTACAAAAGATCCAGTCACCTGTAGCGTTGCGTTAAATGACGAAACGCACCCACATAATAATCTTCACCGTATTTTGCCCTAAAGAACAGAGAAAAAAGTTGGCCAACGCATGCTTCTTCCATATATGGAGAACAAAGAACAGGAAGCCTCTTCATTTAACCAGGTTCTCATAGCAATCCATTTGCCATGTACTTTTATAATGTAACCCCATGCTATTAATAGCACAGTCATACAGAATGTGGTATGTTCATTTTTCCCCATTCACTGCTTGCTAAACTATTAATTGCTGCGGGGGTATGACGTAAGCGCCTCTCCTTATTTGGAACACACAAAAAGCCCCAATGACCTAGGTTGAACTGAGGTTTGCTTTTAAGTGGAAAACATCCATACACACACACGGATAGGGACACACACACACACACACAGACTTAGAGGAAGAGAAAGAGGGAGAGAGTAGGAAGAGAGGGGGAGAGTGAGTGAGGGGGAATAAGAGGAGACGGAGAGGAGGGACAGAGAAAGACAGACAGAGAGAGAGAGAGAGAGAGAGAGAGAGAGAGAACTAGAGGAGGAAAGAGAAAGAAATAGAGAAGGGGGAGGATAACAGAGAGAAAGACAGAGAGAGGAAGAAAGAGAGGAGGGGGAGGAGAGATAGAGGAAGGGAGACAGAGAGAGGAAGAAAGGAGGGAGAGAGAAACAGAAAGAAAGAGAGAAAGAGAGAGAGAGAGCGAGGGAGAGAGAGAGAGAGAGAGAGAGAGAGAGAGAAAGCAAGAAATAGAGAAAGAGAGAGCAAGAAAAAGGAAGAGAGAGAGAGAAAGTTACATTATAAACAGTCAAACACTCATAAGGCTGCCACAATAGTGGATACATTATTTCGACTAATTACTTCAGAAAGCACCATTATTATCCAGTCTGGGAACTAACTTTGCAAAAATTTGAATCTTCATTTTAAAAAAAAAACTGACATCATTTTGTTGACACACCGAGGAGACTGTCATGAACAAATTTTGATTGATTGGGTAACACATTATGGTCGCAATAATTATTGGGCCATTAGATCCGAAATAAATCGATACCCTTTGCTCCCAATGAAATTCACATTGGTTACGTATAAACCAACTTCGAGTATTTATGTATCGGGCTTAATAGAGCTTATTTATTTTAGAATATCGAATCCAATGGTTTGGTTTAAGATGTTTATGATGGTAATCGATCTTGCTTGAAATCGACGTATCGATCAAAATCATAACCGAGACTGCTTTTAATTACGGCTAGAGATCGTGGTCACTTTGACGCCATTCTTCTTACTCAAAGTCTGGATCTATTTGAAAATCAGACAGAAAATCATGTTTTTTTTTGCTTTGGTTTTGTTTTGTTTAAGTTTGGGTTTTCCGGCGCGTCGGCACGATAACGGCCACTTTGCACCTTCCACGGTCTATTTGGGTACATTGTCTTTATGTTTCGCATTCAGAGTTTCTAGATTTATTTGTATTTGTATATTGTATACTTCTTTAATCCCATTTGGGAACTTTGCCTTTGTGTTATTGCACCCAGTTACAACTGGAGCAGGCTCGACGTCGCCACAATGCAGCGCCAGTCGGCGGTTTTTTTTCTTTGGGGGGAGGGGAGGGGGGGTTGAGGGGGAAGGGGTGGATGAATTTTATTTGATTTTTGCCCGTGCAGCGGCCTGTTCGCCCTGCTCTTTTCGATTTCCAACTGCCAAGGTATCTTTAACGTGCGCAACGTGCACACGGGCCCTCCGAATTTTTTTTGTCCTTATCCGAGAAGACTAGGTACTCAATCCTACCTCTTCTTTCATGGATCCGCAAACATAGATATGCTAGAAGGCCCCTTTTGCAATCGAACTTCAGCACTTAGATTTTTTTAAAAAGCCAAATGCCCACCCCCTTTTGAGAACCACTGATGTAGATGAACCAAAAACCTGACTAAAGAACTCTTTTTGAGACCAACATGAACCATTTTATGGACGCAAAGTACATCTTCCGTGACCCAGTTATGTGAAACTTGACGAGCTCGGAAACTGTGACGCTCCCGTGAGCAAACAAAGAGGAATGAAAAGAAAAATATCACGGACATTCCTTGCGTACAAAATGCCACGTGTCTTGGACTTCAGCAGCATCAAGATCACCACTATAAATGCCCCGTGAGCCCCTTTTAATATTGCAGAAAGTCTCTCCAAACATTCCCTCTCATTTCTCCTAACTACTGAACGGCGCTTTTGATGTTTCGAGCAAAAATATATTAAACAATCCTATTTGTGAGTGTGCATGAGAAAACCCACAATAAGTCGGCAACATGATATTTTGAGTTCTGTACATATAATAAAAGACAAAACATTTCTGATAAATTGAAGTCAGTGACCCCTCTAAAACAAGATTTTGAGAAAACCGCATTTGATCCTATAAATGGTAATAGCTAATTGACCAAGTAATATTGAAGTGATTGATGCTAGGAGACCGTAGTCTAATTACAAAGCCGTTATAGAGATCATAGTGAGTAGTGTTCACTGCTCGTCTACAGTTTACAGTTTACCCTGTAATATGCCACGGTCCCCTAAACAACAGCCAAGTTGGAAGTTTGTGTCGCACCCATATTTTCACTTCAAAGCCGTTTTCCTCAAAATCAGCTCTGCCGGCGTCTTGTGGCTTTTCTCATGCACACTCACATTTTGTAAATTAAAATGACAGGCAATATCATGTTGCACGGCACCAATACCGCGGCTGCACAGTAGAGGGAACACTGGTCTCCCTCCATCCCCCTCCCACATCACAGAAGGGTCTGCCATCATTTCTGTCTCAACAACAACAAAAAAAGCAAAGATTTGAAACCGTAGCCCGGGAGGGGGAAAGAAGGAGAAGAGAGCTTCTTGTAATATCACAGAAGGGCCGGGGGATTTTCTGAAATGGGGGCGCTTTTATAATATGACACCGGTAGGTAGTCCTTCAAACCCTGAAATTAGGCTCTTCACATTTGGGGGGTGGGGGGGGGGGGGTGGGGGGGCAACGCACCAAATACTTCTGTAATGATATTAGCAAGTTATAAACTATTTACTTCTTTGTAAATTAATTGATTCGCTTGTGCAAGAAAGGTTAAAAAATTAAAAGACAAAAACAAAACAAAACCCACACAAAAACCAGCAACGACACAATAGGTTTCATTCTATTTGGTCTCACAGAACTTTAACCCTCTCCGAGTCTTCAAATTACTTTTACTCAAAATGGCCGTAGAGCACTGCAAGATGGTCAGCATCTCCATTTTGATTAGGCAAATGAAGCTCGAATTGGAGCAACGGCCATTTAATATACAGGCCTGCATGTTCATCTATGTAACTGAAATGGGTGATGTTAGGCAGACCGCTTTCAATGTATTTTATCATAGAAACCTTTCGCCCAATTACATCCTAAACCCATATCTTTGAGAATTCAGCACACCATGTTGGTGGACAGGGAAAATTCATGTTTTGTTTGCTTGGCGACACTTCTTGAATATTCGTGTCACGTCGAGATGTTGGAGTTTTTATCTGACAGGGGAAATTTCCAACTTTCTTTGAGGGGTTAAAAACGAGTCCAAGCGTTGATGTACAGACTGGTTTGCTCTGTGAATTCGTGAAGAGAAATCTTATGAATTTTAAGTTTTGAAAGTTAGTTCGGAACATAATGTAGCCTGGATAATGAACAAAAACAAACGAGAAGGGAAAGAAGGAAAGTTTCAGACACCAACGTAAAAATGTAGCCTGGATAATGAACGAAAACAGAGGCATAATAAAAAGAGAGAGAGGGAAAGAGAGAAAGAAAGAGAGAGAGAGAGATAGAGAGAGAGAGAGAGAGAGAGAGAGAGAGAGAGAGAGAGAGAGAGAGAGAGAGAGAAAGATTCAGAAATCAACTTAAGAAATGCAGCATGGATAATGAACGAAAACGAAAGAATGAAAGAAAGTGAGAGAGAAAGAGAAAGAGGGTGAGAGACAGACAGAGAAAGAAAGAGAGAGAGAGAGAGAGAGAGAGAGAAAGAGAGAGAGAGAGAGAGAGAAAAGAAAAATTTCAGAAACCAACAGAAAAAAAGAAAAGAAAATGAAAGCCTGTTGCGGATTTATTGTGAGCATTTTCAAGTTATCTCTTCCTCTGCTTGCTTGATTATCTGCCTTCCTCTCTAAAACACTATGTGGATCCCCCCTCCCCCCCCCCCCCATAACAACAACAAAAAAAATAGTGCCATTACCAGTCAGCATAAATTCTCAACCATTTTAATAATTATTAGCACATTCCAAACTCGTGCTGAACTAAACACAATGCAATGAGAGTGTCTGAATGAAGAATAGCAAACATTTTTGGGGGTGGATCTAACAAAACCGGGCTAAAGACGAAATTTCTATACCTCTTCAAAGATGGAAAAAAAAAATAATTTCTAACACGATTAGAAGGAAAATATTTAAACTGAATGCGGAAAAATGGTACATCTCAATATCATTTCCATAGAAACTGTTTTAGTCTCCCTTGGACGGTTCTGCCCAGGGTTTCACCTTGAGCCCGATTTCGTCAGATTCATTCATTTTTTTTATTTTTTTTTACGCAACGAGATAGAAATAGAGGATGGACATTGTCAGTCTTAAAATATACAACAAAATTGAATCCGAGATACAGGGTACCGAGACGGACCATTCCTTTTTTTTTTCACTATAATTATGTCCACAACTTGCGCGCGTATAAACACCATGAATACTACTTATGGAGCTCTGTGGTACTAGTCTTTTTCGTTCAATTATGAAGGGGGTGTGGTGCGGAAATTGTTGCATTGTTGACATGGATGATACGCGCGCAGGTCGACGGAAGGAATTTGGCGAATTGAACCTTCTAGGTATATTGTGTCTCGGGGGTCATTATCAGTATTAAAATATACAACAAAATTGGATCTTTCACATGTCTCTTTTTTTTTTATTTTTTAACGTTAAATTGTCCTCGAAATCTTAGCCAAAGCGTGCAACCTCCGATTTTGGATCCTGCGACTAGTCCGATGCTGACGTCACGACATTTGGCGTGCACTTATTTCGCACCGCCACCCAGCGGCAATCGCGCGGAAGTCATGAACAGTGCCGTATTTTGCAAAGCCAAATAGGGAAAATATTGAACTTCATTCACCGTTCAGCTATCGCTACAGGCCTTGATTGACGTCACTTATTGTGGAATTATAACTGTTAGCACTGTTACAATTTTGTATGATAACTTTACCATTATATCAAGCATTCTTTTCACTACTTCCAGGTTCCCCTCTAGCTCAATTATAGTAAGACTCTATGCGCCATGGGCCCCGCCCCCGATCAGCGCGCAAATTGTGTGCACAGTTTTTTTTGTTTTTTTTTTGGCGCGAAGAAAACAGTGTCTCATCTTATCGTTTCTAGTATCTCTGGTTTCAATGAGATCCAGTTAGTTGGCTGGTCCCCGAGGTCCCATTGAAACTACACATCGTGACGTCATCATCCCATCAGACGGTCTATTAAAATCCGCGAGTGGGTCTAAGTTTCTTAACAGGTCCTCGGAAAAAATATAGACTAGAACATGTGTCCCCAGAAAACAAAGAGGATGGTGTGAGAAGAATGTTGTCACAAGTACGTACGGTCCCCAAGTTTTGTTTTCCACTAAGGGTCTGTATTTTAAAGCCTTTTGTGATTCCAGAGCCGAGACCTCCTCCCGAAATACTCCTAACAACAGCCTTAATTAAGTTTTCTTATCGATTTTCTTTTTGTTTTACTCCTGTTTTTTTTTCTTTACTTAAAGGGTAAGGGGCAGGGTTAGAGATTCGATAAGATTTAGGGCTGAGGATAAGGACGGGGTTGGGAATAGGTCCTGGTGGAAAACTCTTGGGGACCGTACTTACCAATAACAACAGCCGCGTGAGAAAGGGGTCGCAGACAGAAGGTCCCATAATATAGTTGCACTATCAGCTCTCCGAGTGCAGAGTAAACTGTGTGTGGTGAACCAATGTCAATACAGAATCTGTTGCAGCGAAGATCACCCGACACCATTTCCCTGACAATGTCTACATTTCTGAACTGCCGTGTGTTATCGAAAAGTGGCTCTTGCTAAGGGACCGTAGTACTTTACGCTGTAAGTTACGCGTTACAATTTGCTCTGAGATAGAATGAGGTAGGGAGAGAGAACGAGAGAGAGGGAGAGAGAAAGAGAGAGAGGGAGAGAGAAAGAGAGAGAGAGAGGGGAGAGAGAGAGAGAGAGAGAGAGAGAGAGAGAGAGAGAGAGAGAGAGAGAGAGCGGGGGAGGGGGGAGGAGGAGATAAAATGGAGAGAACAAGACTTTCTGTAAAGCGCCTGGAGCGAACTTGCTTGGATTAGGCACTATAATATAAATGATCTCTATTATTTTTATTAAGTCATAGTTGAACAGTGAACATGACACACTGCCTGGGTATTTTCTCTATCCGGCTTTGTACTTAGTCTACCGTTCCCCAACGACAGCCGAAAAGACCACAAGCTCTACAGGTAAACGGCCGTAGACTTTCATTAACTTATTTTCATACTTGTGCGCTTTTAAACACCCCCCCCCCCCCCCAAACCAACCAACGTAAAGGCCGAGACAAAGGATACCGATGCGAATCAACTCGCCAAATTCTCTCCGTCGAGTGGCGCATATCATCGACATCAACAATACAACAATGCCCACGTTCATAACCGAACTTAGTACCTTGGTATCTACTTTATTTAAACGCGGGCCCTTTGTGGAGATAATAGCAGAAGAAAGATTGGTTCGTTTGGGTATTCTGTGTCTCCGGTTAAAAGGTTACATTTGCAATATTCGGAAACCACACTTCTTGTGTCCCCCAGAAAAGGCGTTCGCTACCTTAAACATCACATTTTCAAAGGCCAAAGACAGCTGCAATGAGACCTGTATGCCACACCAAACTCGCTGACAAATTTTAAAGGCATCAAATCAAACAAAGGATCGGCTTCTAACCCAGTTACGGTCGCTTTCCGAGCCTCCTAGTCTTCTAGTTTCAAAGAAACGTGGTTTCGAAGTGAAATATAAACCCTATTCATTTATTGTTTTATATATAATACTTGTTGGCTTTAAGGATGCCCTCTTTTTTTTCCTTCGACAAACTCTTGAAAGTCTCGGAATTTACATTCCCTTTTTTCGTTACAAAAGGTGTGCCCCACTTCCTTAGATGCAGATACCACGGACAACTAAGGTGAGCCCTATATGCCATACAAATCAAATAAAGGGATGGGACCCTAACGAAAGCGAGGCCACTGCACGAACATTCCAAGTCTTCACACTTCCAAGAACGTGAATTTTTAGGGGAGAAACATTAACTTGTTCCTACCCAGACATAGACGGCTTGTCTAAAAATTCAATAACTTGCAAAACGGACTTAAAATAGTCGAAAACAACCTCCCCTTCCCCACTCCGAAAAACAGCAATAAAACCTTTCACCAAGGCGTTGTTCAACTACTGCAGGAAGTAGATCTAGCCCCCCGACAATGATTTCCACACCCCCTCCTCCCCCCCCCCCCCAAAAACAACCAACACAAACAAAACAACCCAAAAAGCTCCTATTTATAGTGCAAAAAGATTTACTGAAAAATTAGAAAGTTCAAGCATAGAACACTAGCCAATTGATCAGAATGTTCTACTTTATATACGAAGCACTTGGGAGAAAATGGAGTACATGATCAGGTCATTCGGCTCCTCTTTACACTCGGACACCAGAGGGTTAACAAGTGGTTTTTTGGGGGTTTTTTTTCAAGTCATCCAGCATGCATGCCATCTAGAGGCGGACCTACATGTCTGGGCCTGAAGATTGAACTGTTCTGGGGCCCCTCCGCGGCCACCGACAATAGAGCAACATCCAAATTTCACTCATCCATTAACGTTTCTTCAGGGCCCCTACGGGACTAGGGGCCCCGAAGCTTCAGACTTCATTAGTTTCTCAGTAGATCCGCCACTGAATTCTCATCACATTATTCTGAAGCTGAGGAACGACATCTACATTGTTCTTCGACCCCCCAGAAAAGTATTTGCTTAGACTAGAATGTTAAAGCTTTGAGAGGACGCCAGTTGCCGAAAGCTCCAAGCGTTTCCATGATAAAAATTGCCTTTGACACGAGCTATCCCTGAATTCACTGTGCAAATTGAAAGCTGAATGTTATTTGCTTTACGTAAGTTACGCAATTATCCGACCAGCCTAGAGCAACTGTAATTTCAGCCATCCTTCTTTCCAAAAATAAAGTGTAAACATCTGGGTGGTCGTTTTTTTTTCGTTTTTTTTTTTCACCCTCAAGTTTTTCTCAGTTGCCCGTTAATTATACAATATTTCAGTACAAAAGTTTACGTGAACGAACGATTTCAAAAAGGTCAGAGACGGTGGATGTTTGAAATTATCTGTTATACCATAGGCAATGTACAGACAGCACTTATTTGAAGAGACAATAATAAAGAAGGTGGCGAGAGATAATCCACAATTAACAAAAGCAACTTCAACAACAATAACAACAACAACAATAATAATAACAATAACAACAATAGTAACAGCAACAACAGCAGCAGCAGCAGCAGCAGCAGACACAACAACAGTAAAATGAAAATGGCATGTCCACCGGTATGAATTCATGAATCAGACCTCTCCCAGAAAAGTATCTCCAACACTGGAACAGAAAAAGTATCCAGTTAACCCTAAATGCTACCAAGCAGTATTTTCACTGCGTATTGTCAAGAGACTGGTGGGTGCAAAGGGGTACTGGTTCACATTTGGTCTTTTGGACTTTGCACAGACCAAGGAACCTCAATAAAGTAGGCATCTGTTAAGAGCCCATTTCATTGGCTCTAGCTGCTCAGTGTTAAAAAGTTTGAGAACTAAAATTCAATCCCGTTGACGACCAAACTAAAACACACACAGAAAGATACAGGTTAAAAAAAAAAAAAGAAATTTGATTGAAAAAAAACAACGCACTTGGTCATCATCCACTGTCTCTGCTCCTTGTTACTTAATGATAATAATGTAAATATTTGAATATAAACAACAAAAATTAATGTAACCTGATTGTTAAGTCCAACGGAGCAAGCCGGCAGTTGGTCGCCTCTTCTGATAGGGTGTCCTTCTAATATCCATCCTATCATTCTGTCTGTGTTTAGATCTTTATTTTAGGAGGTTCGCTGTCCTTGGTATTTACACTTTACTTTTTCTTGTTTTTTTATTTTTATTGTTGTGGTAGGGATTCGGTTCGTTTAGAATTTTGCCCGGGCAGCGGCTTTGTGCGGCCTGCTTTTCACGATTTCCAACTGCCAAGGTATCTTTAACGTGCGCAACGTGCACACGGGCCCTCCGAATTTTTCATCCTTATCCTTAGAAGACTAGGTGCTCGATCCTACCTATCACAGGATCAGGGACAGGAAAATATGAGGAGAAAAATCCCAAAGATTCCAACATGCCTGCACCGACCGGGATTTGAACCCGGTACCTTTGGCATGAGAGGCGAGTACCTTGCCTCTAGGCCCCCGTGTCCCCTACACCTTGCCTTGTCTCTAGACCACCGTGTCCCCTACACCTTGCCTTGTCTCTAGACCACCGTGTAATATTCTGTCTACCGTCCTGATTTATTCCCAGCACAATCTGATCGTTTTCGTATCGACGTGCCTTCTCCAAATTCAAACTAACCCATGAAGCAGCCACGCCATCGGTCAGTAACCGTTCTACATTTTGGGCTGACTACCCTCGGCTCCCGTCTTTCCCCGCCTTTATCTGTGATGATTATCTCACCTACAGCTACATTGCAACTCGTGCAAAAGACGGGGGAAGAAGAAGAAGAAGGGAATGTTGCAGTCTCAACCTTTTTTATTTTGTCCCACACCCCACCTCAATTTCTCTCCCCCCCCCCCCTAGTGCACCTCATCATGATTGGACAAAGTTGGTATATTATAGTATAAATTATAATTGCACAAAAAGATGTTTAAAAATATTTATATAAAAACAAGGAAACCACCAACATACGACATAAACAAACAACGGTTTATCTCTGCAGTTAAGTTAAAAGACACCATGAAATTGAGATTTTTATATAAAATCCCTATGCTCCATTCTGAAGTCCTACGCCCCACCAAAGTATAGCCATGCCCCACGCATGCGCTCCACCTTGAGACACACTGATTTAAGGTCATTTTTATCCTGTCCTGTAAAAGGTTAATCTCCCTCAACCAGAGGATAGGGCGAAGATGACATAACGTTGACTGAAGAGGCCAGCAGAGACTGGATACACCGTCAGCTAGAAGGTGTTAAGATCTAAAAGCCCTTGGTCTTGACCTCAGGGTGGCCGGTCAATATTTGTGTATGGGGTGGTGGGTGACCACGGTATGTGTATCAGATGATACCGCATTCTCGGCGACCGGTACGAGAGTTTTTTTCACACACAAATGCAACAGAAATAACAAAGTGACACCACCAGCACTGCCACCATCACCACCACTCGGGGTTGTAATTAACCCACGGTCCCCTAACAATAACCCTGTGAAAATGCCTCAAAAACAATAGTTAAAACTTGAGATATCACTTAAATCAATGTAAATTATATAGAATTAATAAGATTTTAAAAGCCAAAAGATACGTTCTTAAATTTTGTGAGAGCCCTTGAGATGGTGAGACCCAGAACTGCAGTTTATTTAACTTATCCCAATTTTGATTCTTGTTTGTTCTATCTCCATTTCCTGAAAAACTAGAGATACTTTAGTATGAAGAAGAGGTATAACAAATGCACACTTTGACACTTGTTTAAAATGCATTGTGGCACTTATCAAGCTGTTTGACAGTTCCAGTTTATTCTAACTCCTTATTAATAATTATAATACCGCAAACTGCAAACCTGTAAAGTCGAATTTCTTAGATGTGTACAAAAAAAAATAAGACACAAAAAAACTGAGGTGGAACAAATATGAACCAAGGCCAAATTATGCCAAAATCTGACCCTGATGTTTCTGGCAATGCTGGCCCAACTATTGTTCAGGATTATCTAAAAGTTCTCATGGTCTGAAAGAGTTAAAACCGCCTGGATGAAATTAAATTATGTTCTTTTGATATTCGAACCCTGGGGGGCGTTGGTAAGTTTGAGGCGTCAATAGAAATGAGATACGAAGATAAATCTCTACAGCAGTGGTTCTCAAAATGTGGACAGGGGCACTAAAGCCGTGGCAAACCAGAATGGGACCTCAGTGTGGTACTAGCCGTAACAATAGAGTATTATAAACGCTATGACATTGATGGACGGTGTGGGTCGAAGACGAAATATCAGAGTTCTTTGGTGGGAAATGAAAAAAAAAAAAGTCTGAGAATCCTTGATTGAGAAAATAAAGAAAAAATTAAAAAATTCAGCCTTGGGCACCCTAAGTTTTGTACTATCTTTCATTCGTTAATGTTACAAAAAATAACAACCCGTCTTGTAGGTGTATGAAGTTATAATAAACAGAGATATCTTTGTTGTGGTTCGGGAGTGTTGCCACAGTCAAATTAACCCTCTAGTGTCCAGGCAAAGATTGTCAATCCAGAAACCTCTGAAATTGTAGGCTGAACTGATTTTCAATAATCAGGTTATTGCAAGAATATAAATATGTAATTGGAAAAATTATGTGTTAATAAAATATGAAGAGTAAGTGTATCAAACATAAAGCAGTTTGGGTCCAGGTGACCTATTTTAAATATGGTACATTGGGCGCTAGAGGGTTAATAACCAACAAGAAAATTCTATATATCGTCAGTGCTCTACAGTAATGGCACATGATTGCCAGGCCTATGCCAGTATACAACTGACGGTTTATTGAATTCCCGAGCATAAGGGCTGTCAGATAATATTATAGGAAAAGAAATGCGCCAATAAGAAAATGTAATAATCCAATGGAATTATAATGGCATAAGTTACCAAATGACGGGAAAGAAACGGTTTTTTCTTCATGTCTCAAAAGTGACAAAAATGGCGTTAGCCTAGAGCAGTGTCGATATTTGGTCTGCATTCGGGTTTTTCCGAAGGAAAAGGAAACAGTTGAAAAAAGAAAAGGAAGAAAAGAAGTTGAAGACAAAATAAATATTAACAAGGATGCCAAAATGATTTTTGCAAAAAAACCTGAAAAATGAACGTGTCATCGTGTTTGCACCAAAACAAACATTTGTTTAAACAGTTTTTAAATAATCGCAACTGATAACGAAAAAAAACGGGATTGACGGAAAACCCGAACTTTTGGCATCCCTGTATTAAAAAAAAAAGCGGTATAAGTCTAAGCTCGTAAACTGTCCCGATTTTTTTTTCAGAGAGGAACAAACGTTTATCAAAAAAATGAAAAAAAATTGGACCCCCCCCCCCCCCCCCCGTCTCACACACACTACACACACAAACTGGAAAAGACAATAAATATAAACGAATAATTTATAAATAATTGTTCCATGATACGAACCCACACGATTCAGTTCTTAGGTGCATGCCCTAATCACTAGGCCAGGTAAATCCTGACGTTTGTCATTATGTGGGGCAATCCTTTAATTGATCTGCGCCTCTCATAACCCATTATGTGTGTATGATGTACGATGGTACATGGTAATCCCGATAGTTATGATAGATTTAGCACATAAGATAATAATACACACCACTAGACTAAAACCTCTCACAATACAAGTCACATATAATTACGCAGATTTGTTGCGCTCTCAACCAAAACTGATATCTCAACAGATTCTCCTGTAATCTGGAAAAACCTAGTAAGCCAACATTTTGGTAAAAATTGAGTTAGACATAGTTTTGGAATTTGACCATTGTACCGCTTTATGTTATCGTGTGATATGTTAAAAACTTTGTTGGCATTGCATACTCTGGTCGAACCAAGTAAGTGAGTTAGTTTTGCGTAGATTTAAGGTCGTTTTCTTCCTTCCCTGATTACTCAGATTTGAGCCAAATGCAGTTTCTAGGTTTTTCTATATTACAGGACATAAGAAAAAGATCATTCCTACTGTGAGATCTTGCATAATTTACCATTCAGGTTAGAAATCCAAATTAGTTATGGGTGATGTAAGTGCATTTTACTTTATCTGTGGGGGCCGAGGTCGGCTGTTCCCTTACAAAGTCAAAAATTGGCAAAAAGAAAAAAGTTGTATGTAGCAAAGCCTGGGGTAAGAAATGATACCCAAGCCCTCCAATAAAACGCAAAGCAAAAGGGAAGACAAAAAACACCGATATTTCAGTTAAAACCTTTGCCAGGAAAAAAAAAAGGGGGGGGGGGGGGTTGGAAATTGAACAGATAAGACAATCGAACTGTAAAAAAAAAATAGGGTAGAATATGAAATATTCATATTTTACCTTTCTTACATTTTTCTTTTTGGTATCGTTCGGGTATTATTTCTTACGCCAGGCTTTGCTGCATACAACTTTTTCTTTTTGACAATTATTTTTGGACTTTGCTTTAAGCCTCGCTGCGTCCTCACAGTTTTTCGGTGGTTTTCATAATATTTCTTCGATCTCTTACAGCCTGTTCACACCACAAACCTTTGTTCGTCCATCCGTTTCACGCACGTACTTTTTGTGGCCAGATGGGATTTCACACCGAAAATCTGCGTCCATCCCTGTCCTGGTAAGACTTCCAACATGGACACCAAAACAAGCGGTATTGTGTGTTTGTGTGTGTGTGTTGGTGTAGGTGAGTGCGCAGATGTGTTTGTAGGTGCAGATGTGTGTGTACGTGTGTGTTTAGGTTATAAGGTGTGTGTGTGTGTGTTACTGTAAGTGCGTGTTAACAGCAAAGAAAACGCAAAGAAAAAAAAGGCGATACTGTAATTACACTACGTACATCCTTTACGTTCTCAAAGAAAATCAGTTGGTGCCTCAAATTATGGCCGATGAAGACAAGCGTCTGGCATATATTACATTAGGCTAGAGATATCCCATAACTAACTTCAGGTGACAACGGATTCGTTGGCGTGACATCAGTCGCCACAATAACCACCAACCACCTATCTAAATATAGAAACACACGGATGCTGAGGTAATAATTATTATTTCTTCAGTGCAGCAATCAAACTGAAACGACGGGCGACGGGTGGGGCCGTGAAATTAAGCACGAATGGCCACGGATGTGGGGTGTGAACACTTGCATGAGAAGTATATTGTATAGAGTTTTTTGTGCATTAAGGAAGGGTCAAATTCCCCCTTCGGACAGACGGACACGGACCACTGACGAGAACAGGCAGTAAGAGATAACTGCCAAGACTTGGAAAAAAACCAAAACCATAATTATAAGCCAAAAACAAACTTGTTACAAGAGATGCAGTTTAACATTATTTGGCGTTGCGCTCCGCTTCATGTCTTGTTCAATTCTCATTTTGTGACGATGAAAAGACACTACAAGTAGTACAAAATTGTAGCTTAGCCAGAAAAATAAGATTAAGAACCAATAAACCCGGATCAGCACAATGAGCCAAGGAAAGGAAGACGCTGAATATAAAACTTCAAGACAACGTGCCATGCTATGAAATAAGAAAGAAGACGGGTGTCACGTACACATTAAAGTATGTACTCAAACAGGAATGGAAATGGGCAAGGCACGTGTCTACATAAGGAAAAGACAGTTGATGGAGAAAAAGGGTGTACTGACTGGCAACCAAGAACTGGGAAGAGATCCAGAGGAAGACCAGCAAGAAGATGGCAGGATGACGTCAGAAATCATGAGGGCACAACATGGCAGAGACAGGCAGAGGATAGAACTAGACTGAAGAAGTCTATAGATGCCTATTATATCCTGCAGTGGATGAACAACGGCATGAGGGCACAACATGGCAGAGGCAGGCAGAGTTTAGAACTAGTCTGAAGAAGTCTGCGGAGGGCAACATCCTGTGTGCAATGGATGAACAACCCCTAGAAGAGGAAAAACAGGAAGAAGCAAAAGAAAGATCGAGCTCATTTCATTCTACAAACTGATATCTTGTGAATCTGACCCAGATGAGTAAATACTGTCTATTTCCATAACATGACAGATTTGATAAAACACGGGTAAGAAAACAAAGAAACTTGACACGTTGGTTGTGCTCGCCTCTCTCGCCGTACGTACCGGGTTCGATTCCCGATGGGTGCTGGCATGTTGGAATTATCTTTTTTTTTTTTTGGGGGGGGGGGGGGGGGGAAAGATTTCCTGTCATGATCTTCGGTAGGTAGGATCGAGCATCTAGTCTTCTCGGATAAGGACGAAAAATCAGAGGGTCAGCGTGAACGTCGCGGACGTTAAAGATACCTTGGCAGTTGGAAATAGAGAGGATCTGGCCTAACAAGACCGGGTGTCCGCGCAAAATGGAGAAAAAAAAACAACAACAACTAATGCCTCCCACCCCCCACCCCCCCCCCCACCCCCCCGGATAAAACAAGTATATAAAATACAAATATTGATATAGAAACAATAACAACCACAACAACAACAAAAACAAGAAAAATAAAAAAACCACAAAAACAGAGATGCAAATGCCAAAGGCCGAGATCCTCCGAAAACGCCGACCTCAAAAACGACAACATGAACAGCAACGAAAAATACAAAACAAACTTGCAGGACAGAATGATGTGAACCGTGTAACTGCTCAGGACAGGCTGACCCTACGAGGTCAGGTAAACGTAGGAGAGATTCACAGGAACATGAAAATCAAACAATTCTTTAATCGTTTGCAACAGGGAAAGGATTTGCTGGCAAACATTGTGGTGTGGACAAAACCAATGGACGCCCGGTTTAAATCAATCAGCAAGATTATTCACTGAGTGGTACTCCAGAGAAGTGTTTTATTTTTTCATAAACACTCGTATTTCTATTTGCCACAGAATCATTTAATTATTCAATTTCTCCACTGGCCTTTTGACAAAATATTTAAAAAAAAAAAATCACGCGCACACACATTCACACAGAGAGAGACAGACAGACAGACAGACAGAGAGAAAGACGGTGAAAGAGAAAGAGGAGAGGGAGAGAGAGAAAAGCGAAAGAGAGAAAGAGAGAGAGAGAGAGAGGAAGAGAGAGAGAGAAAATCTGTGAGATCGCAGCAAAGGCTTGAAGCAAAGTCAAAATATAGCTACAAGAAAAAGACGTATGTTCAATTCAAAGCTTCGCATAAGAAATAGTTCAGAAACGATAAAATAACACTTTTTTGTTTTTGTTTTTTCAAATCTTGGTAAATTACGTCTTTCGCACCCAATGCGATGTCATGATACAGCCGGTTCACAGACGTATATGAATAATAATAATAATAATAATAATAATATTATTATTATTATTAATGCGCAGCATTTATATAGCGCTTCATCACATTAACAACCAGGCTCTAAGCGAGTTGCAACATTTATATTAAGTAATCACACACACAATACACAGGCATACTCAGGAAAAAAAAAAAAAATGGACATTCAGAATGTAAAAAGATGACTCTTCAGCTGATGTTTAAAAGTCATATAATTTTCAGTCCCAAAGACAGAGGCAGAGAATTCCAAATCTGAGGCCCTTGAAGAAAAAAAAAAAGATGATCTCCCCTTGGCTTGGTTCCCCACCCTCTCCCCCTCCCATGTACAGTAAACTCTCGTGATTCACAATAAATCGATTTTGAAACAAATCGCGCTTATCGGTCGATCGATACAGCCATTCAGGACAGACGTCACACATTCTTATCAACGCCGGTATGTTGGGGTAGGAATGACACAGTCAGGGCACCTGCCACACTCACACTGGAACATTCTGGAATCTCGGTGAAAGGTCCCAGTCCCTTAATGTTTGTCTTAGGGTTGACAGTTTGGCTTGGCTGCACAGGTTTCGGAAAAAGATCAGAGAAAATAATTACACTGTATAATTCCAAGTATAACAAAGGTGGATTTGCGAGGCGTTCTGCGCTAACTCATCCATTGTTGTAGGTCGTAGAGAAGTAAAATTTGCCAGATTGATGGATTAATTCACCCAATGCTATTATGTTAGTAAAGAAATGTTTAATTTATGCATGTCTTATTATCATTATTGTTTTGCATTTTAATCATCTCGGCGGATGTATGATCCTTGCCAACGTTTTAGACCATTAAACGATTAGGGTGGTGTCATACTACCCACGAGACGGCGCAGTCAGCTGCTGGCAGGCAAGAAGTGCACACCATAATTTCCTACATTTTCCTAGTAAATCCGTGAAGACCCTATGTTACTAAGCCCGGTCAGACACAGTCAGCCTCCGCCATGATTTCTTTGGTGCACATTATTTTGACTCCCTAAGCAAGTGCTGTTCAGTTCACCAAAAGTCACGCACACATGCGCACCATAGAGGAGTGAATCAGACTTGGTGCTAGATCACAGACTAGCTGATCCTTAGAAAGTTGTTCCAAATATGGAAGTTCGTCGTTAGGGGCAGTTTTCCCAAGAGGTTTTCTTGTTTTAATATAATTGTATTCTTTTTAAATCTATCCAGTTTGTTCTCACCGGACATGCAGTAGAATAGAAATGTTATTAATTAGTTACATCCCTGAATTTTCTAAATGTATCCGGTTTCTGACATTGGTCCAGGTATGTGCAAGATTACAGATGGCAACTAAGTATACTTGCAGGACCCGACATTGCTGATGGAATATGAGAAAACTATCCATTACACGACGACCTTGGTGAACTCAGAAAAGAGCCTGACGGTCTAAGGGACTTAATCCTCGAGCTCCAGGCAAAAGCATTTATGGGAAAGATAAGAGGCGCACAAGTAAAATTAATGTACAAGTTGAGAATAAATGAGTTACTAAAGGAACGTATAATTGAGTGAAAGAAAGCACGAATGAATCAATGCTTGAATGTTTGAATCAACCAACGAATTAACTAATTAATTTATTAACGAATGAATAAAGAAAGGAATAAATGAGTTAATAAATGAATGAATGAACGAACGAATGAATAAAAGAATGAATGAATGAATGTATGAATGAATGAATGAATGAATGAACGAATGAATGAATGAACGAATGAATGAATGAATGAATGAATGAATGAATGAACGAACCAACGAATGAATGAATGAACCAGGGTACGAACGAATGAACGAACCAACAAACGAATGAAAGAATGAATGAGTGAATGAACGGACGAACGAATGAATCAAAGCAGAAAAGAATGTACGAATGAATGAATAAATGAACGAAAGAAAGAATGATGAATGAATGAATGAATGAATGAATGAATGAATGAATGAATGAATGAATGAAATTGTGTGAATCAATGAAATGAATAGTAATAGT
This sequence comes from Onchidella celtica, assembly GCA_963931925.1. Classification (NCBI taxonomy): domain Eukaryota; kingdom Metazoa; phylum Mollusca; class Gastropoda; order Systellommatophora; family Onchidiidae; genus Onchidella; species Onchidella celtica. Next base: position 36,467,151 of record OZ007582.1, on the reverse strand, counting down.
ATTGAGAACCATGCCAAAAGCACAGAAAGTGGAAATACCAAATAGCCCCCGACAAAAATATTCGAATACACCAACACTAAAACAGTGTACTGACAAATCAATATCTGACATCGATCTCGCACGAGTAATCAATACGCAACAGGCCAAACAATAGTGCAGAAACCGAGGTGCACGGCCGTGTGTATTGCGTTCTGTCTCTAACGCTTTATCGGACACAGGTAAATAATACTGGTAAGTGGTACTATAGATACACAAAAATGACTTGGTTCAAGACAGTTTTAAGCCTCCTGTACTCACACAAAGGCCCGTTTAAAGCTGGTGATATCTTCTTTATGAATATTCTCTAAAGTATGAATATATTTTGTTTAAGGGTCCTCTTTGATACGCTTCACAGGTTCATTATTCTTTGCCGCTTTTGCCTCCACCAGAGAGAGAGTAACCCCCCCCCCCCCCAACAAACAACAACAATGTGGGGCCATACACCAACCGGCCTACCTGGTTTTTCTCTCCACACCCCGCCCCCCCCCCCCCCAGACTGGGAGCCAGTATCAAAATGATGTATTAGCCAGTATCACGTATACTATACATACCCCCCCCCCCCAACCTTAACCCTAACCGTGAAACTTAACTCCACCTTTACATTTAACTCAAATCTTGTTCTTATTCAACCAAAACATTCATCCTAATCTAATAGCGTGATTATCTAACAGCAATTCCACTGTCAATCATAGTAAACATTTGTTATATTATTCTGAATGTCACAGCCAGAAATATATTCTGCGTGGAAGGGACTTTCAAACCGTGGCAAAATGTGTGTTAAAGAAATTTTACAAACATTTCAATCTAAAATAGACAGCTAAATTACATGACATGAGAGCTCGCATTTTGCTTACAGTAAAACTCAGCGTATGCGCTACACGTGGCGAGAGAGAGAGAGAGGGGAGAAAGAGAGAGTGAGTGAGAGAGAAAGAGGGAGAGAGGGTGAGAGAGAGAGACGAAGAGACAGAGAGATAAACAGAAGGAGAGAGAGGGTGAGAGAGAGAGAGAGAGAGAGAGAGAGAGAGAGACGGAAGGACAGATAAATAGAGAGAGAGGGAGACGGAGAGAGAATATCAAATAAACCGCCATCTCGTTAATTTCAGTATCATCAAAATAAACAATCGAGAAACTACAAATGATTCCTACCTGTACCGTAACTACCATTACAAAGTCACCAAAACGCACACATCCCAATCCGTACTCTGTATGATGAACGGCTTCCTGACAATCTACACCGTGCTGTGGCTATCAGTATCAGCCGGCTTGCTTTCATTATTGGTGCTCTGGTCGAACATTTTGCCAAGGCCTAAACAGTGGCTGGGCGGGTTTCCAGCATTACTGATAACGATTTCTATATTGGCAGACTGAAAAAAAAATTCCAGTAAAGGTTCTGTTTCAGGTGTGCAGTTTGTGGTTTCTGTGGTGATGTTTTGTTTATTCACTACAGCGTGTTTATGTAGTTTGTGGTATGGCCGTGTCAGTTGGGATACATGGCGTAGTTTTGTAGATATCGTGGTAGAGGAAGCGATAAGTTAGGGTAATGATCCTAGCGAACAGACAAACGGGTGGACAGATAATTATATTTATACACATAGTCAGAAGGGGATAGATGGATAGATAGATAGATAGATAGATAGATAGATAGATAGATAGATGGATGGATGGATGGATGGATGGATGGATGGATGGATGGATGGATGGATGGATGGATGGATGGATGGATGGATAGATAGATAGATAGATAGATAGAAAGACAGATAGATAGACACATAGATAGATAGACACATAGATAGATAGATAGACAGGTAGATAGATAGACAGGTAGATAGATAGATAGATAGATAGATAGATAGATAGATAGATAGATAGATAGATAGATAGACCAAACTGTGCACTAGATAGTTAGTTGGTCTGTGAGTTTCTGTCCTTCCCTGTTCCCCATTCTTTTGTGCAGCACCATGACGTCATAACACAGTCACCAAGAGATAAGGACAGTGTTTACACACTGACTGTCTATCACACCACGTCCTAACTACACACACTGTTTAAAAAAAAGCAAACCCACTTATAATGTTCCCAAACATTGTGTCACCCTTCGCAAATCAAGGAAACAACAACAAACAATAAAAAGTTAATTTTAAAAATTTAAAAAGAAACTCTTGCTACTAAGCGAATCGTCATCCCATTTCGAAAGAGCAAACATGAAAAAAAACCAGCTGATTCCTTCAAATGTCTAAGAATTTCCTTGTAAAATTGTTTCAGTGTTTGGCAGTATTTTCAATCTGACGGAGGTGATTAGCATAAAACATACACAAACACACACACGTACACACAAAAATACACACACATAGGAAATTTGTGGGGTCGCAACGAGGAGTGAAAGAAAGTAAAAATGTGGCACGTTGTAAGCTACAAAGCATCGTATAAGAAAAATAACAACTGAAACATTGTGTCTTGTTGTAGCTTTTATGGATATCTACCGACCTATCCATCCATCCATCCATCCATCCATCCATCCATCCATCCATCCATCCATCTATCTATCTATCTATCTATCTATCTATCTATCTATCTATCTATCTTTCTATCTATGTGTCTATGTATCTATCTATCTATCTATCTATCTATCTATCTATCTATCTATCTATCTATCTATCTATCTATCTATCTATCTATCTATCCCTTCTGTCTATGAAATCTATCTATCCACCCGCTGTCTGTTTGCCAGGATCATCACCCCGTGTCTATCTATCTGCCTGTCTACCTGCATGTCTGCTTGCCTTTCTGTCTGTTTGTGACCTAAAACTAGTGCAGTTTATTACACGTTCATTCTTGTAGACGTTACAGTATAATTAATTGTTTCCCTCTAACGTGGAGCTCTGCGAAATACATGTCACTATTTCTTTACACTTACCACATTTTATCATTAAACGTCAGCAGGTTACGTCATGTTACATGCAAAAATGTTGCATTCAGTACACCAAATCGAAGGCTGCATGGTAAACTATCGTAACTCAGTTTCCACAATTTTTTTCAGGAGAAGCAAAAAACTTAATAACTTTCTTTATCAGATTTTATATTTACGATATTAAAAAAAAAAAAAAAGTTATTTAACCCCTTAGTTTCCAGAATTTAAACCCCAATAATTAATAACACAACCTGCGGGTTGTGATGGGCCACAAGCATGTGCCAGATATCTCAATTTTTGACGAAACAACAAACCGAGTTACGATAGTGTACCGTGCTGCCTTCCAAATGTAAATAAAAGCTATATATAACCGTGATTTATCAGTCTTCCATAAACCTGTAGGTCCACTTTAGCAGATCTGACCTCGGTACTGTGAACTTTGAGCCTGTTTAGATACTTCAGGACACAATCACCTCGTGTGCCTATAGGCATGCCAATGCCATGGGGGTTATTATACTGCCAATTTTTGGTAGCTCTTTTGCCTTTCGCGACGAGGACAGACGCACTGTAGTATAATCGCGACGTCACGATTAATAGAGACGGTGTTTGGGGTCCACAAAGTACTGCATAAAGTACGTACATTCCGCAGGGGAGGACGGGGGGGGGGGGCAAGGGAGGAGGGAGTTGTCCCACAGGACATGGAGAGCGGCGCTCGTGGAAAAGAGGAAGCGGTGGGGATCATACATATTAAACACTTTATTACATCCCCCTGCCCGGGCGACATTCTAAAAAAAAAAAAAAACCCAATTTATCCCCACTACAAAAACACACAGAAATAACAACAAGAAAAAACAACAAAAAAAACCAACAAACAAACAACAACATGAAACGTGAGGTGTAAATGCCAAGGGCCGCGAACCTCCTAAAATAAAGACCTACAATGTACATTATGCACTTTACAGTTATGTTAATGAAGTTTAAGTTAATATTGAGAGTTTGGAGAGAGCACGTCGACGCGATAACGATATCACATAGTGCTTGGACAAAGCAAGACGACAGACAGAATATAACAGTACGATAGGACAGAAGGAGACACTACCAAACCCGCGCCCACCAACCACATGCTGGTGATGAAGGATTTTTTTTTTTTTTCCCTTTCATTTTGTTTTTGTTTTTCCAGCAAAGAAACGACGTAAAAGAATCTCATACCGAAGTTTACCCCTGGGATATTACCCGTATTTTATTTATTTATTTATTTATTCATTCATTCATTCATTCATTCATTCACTCATTCATTCATTTATTCCTTCCTTCCTTCATTTATTTATTTACTTATTTATTTATTTATTCAATTATTTATTTATCTATTTATTCAGATTAGCTCCTCTATGGAATTCTATGAAATTCGTGACATTTACAAAACATTACAACATTTAATTATAACTGCAACAAGTACACTAATTAAACTTTCAATTGTCAAATCTAGTCCCGCGTAAGTGAATATTGTAAGACATTTACTTGCCAACGAATCGTTCAAATTGATATCAAGCGTTATGAAATACTATTTCATATTGAACTACCGATTTTCAATTAATTAAGTAAAGTATTAATTATCGTTCATGGAGTAATTAAGAGTAGGGTAGTGCCTTGACTTATTAAACCAGACAAACTGGATATGAAAGATAGAATTTCTGACACAGAAAGAGGGACGGACAGATAGATAGATAGATAGATAGATAGATAGATAGATAGATAGATAGATAGATAGATAGATAGATAGATTAGCTAGGCAGACAGGCAGATAGTTAGACAGACAGACAGACAGACATAATACATTCAGACATACAGTCAGACAGACAGACAGACAGATAGATAGATAGATTAGCTGGAAGTCAGACATGTATATATTACGAAACAAACATGCCAAAATACAGATGTTACATAGCAATAAACAATGTTATTTTTAAAAAAATACATGCTTGAAGTAAACAACTTTTAATTATAGCCATCATCTTCCTTATCTCAATTGCCACCCTCCTGCTAAATATAAGGCCTGAAGAGTGTATAGTTTGGTCAGTGACTCATGCCAAAGGTTGCAAGTTACTGAAATATATAATGGATGTAGCCCAACCCTAACCCTAGCCCCAACCCTAAGCCTACGGTAATATTGATCATGTAGCTCCAATAAACGGGTGACCTTATATAGGCTACATATTATAGCCCCCAGTAAACACTCCCAAACTCAAATTACTCAAGATAGGGGTCTTGAAAGTTGAATTCGAGTGACCTCGTAGGCTAGGTATAGAACAAAACGTAGCTACTACTCTAAGACTGGCAGATCAGTATCAGGAAATTATCATTTCAACAGTTCTACAGAGAACAACATCTTTCAAATTGGGGGAAAGAACAGGAGGGCATGATCTAGTCCATTTTTTAATTCCCACTGAATTTTACTGTGTTCGACCACTCACCAGAACTTCAACACCAACATCATCGTCAACAGCAAAAACAACAACAACAACAACAACAACCACACACAATCTAAATCCATTTCAGTTTTCACAATGAACTTTATCACTCTTCTGCGCGGTGGTTGGTGGACGCTATTGATATGTGTAGCCGCCCGGCAAAATGAGACACTTCATGCATTTTGGTGGTATAGAGATATCTGTATTACCAAACAGATTATTCAAAGCCCTTTCATTTGGTAAAAAAAAAATATTGCTGTAATTTGATTAGCAGAGATGATATGGCCTCTCAAAGACAGGAAGTGACAGAACCACAATTTTGAGAAAAACGCTTTTAAAGTTTCAGCATTTAGTCAGAATGATTGATGATGACTCGATTCAAAGTCAGTTTTTGGGGCATTTACCCTTCTCAAACCAGATTATCATTATTTTTGAAAAAAGGAACAGTAAAGAGGTTTAACTTTTCAAAAATACTGAAAATGCAAAACGGATAAAATTGACACTGAGATGCCTTTTAACGATTTTCTCGAATCAGGTAGTACCGAAATGTGCCTCAGTTTGTTGAGCGGCTATACAAATGGTCTTTTTGCGGACCTATCATTCTGTAACATTCTGTCTCTCGTTTTGCCTTTTCTTATACCCTGACACAATATGATTGTGATCTTTACAGCGTCGACCTGCTTTCCCCAAACACAAATTCAGACTCGAATGATCCTACTGCTACAACTACTCACCACTTTGAATCTGAAGTCTCCCGTATAATAACTTAATAAGGTCAGTGACTCAGTTTAACAAGCAAGGCCGGTAGGCTATTTCAGACAGATCTGAGATCCCCAGATTTCTTCACTCATGTGTTATAAAAATGTCAGCAACAGAGCCGAGAGTTCACTGATTTCTAGTGCTTACAAAATCAACTAGTCATTGGCTGGTCGTCGTGGCTGTCCCCCCTCCCCCTTCCCAGTAACTTCCTCGTTGCTGACACTCTGTGCCTTTTTTTTTTCCATTGGCAGGGGCGGATCACCAGAATAATTGATGTGGGCTCAAGGCTGTTTTAACATCGTAATAATCCCTTGTGCAGATTCTTTTCTAATGCAGGGGATTTACTTCCCCGTTTCAAAAACCAATGTAAAATTTGCATGCATACGGCAAACAAAACCTTTGGGGCCCCTGGGCCACTGCCCAATGTGTCCATGCAAGACGGCTTAGAGAGGGTAAGAAGGGGCAGTTGCCCCGGTCCTCCCCGTCTGACGTCCCCCCCCTCCCACTCTATACAAAAAAATTATTAATTAGTTTAAGTTTATTGTGTAGATTGTTGAGTCAGCCATGGTTATGTGTGGAATTAAAGCAGGCTGGCCATGTTCTTTGTAACTTGTCTTACTTAAAAGTAAAAATCTTCTTGGAGTTTTTCTGGCTTGTATTTATACACGTATTGCATATACAGGGTGGGACAAGAGTAGGATTACAGTTAACACTATAATTCATATCTAAAACTGAAACCCTACTTTTGGCCCACCCTGTATCATTTACTTCAGATGAATAACTCATGTCTTCCTAGCCACCCACCGGCCTGAAGTGCGCAATCTGTGGCAGACAGTTCCATCCTCACATGGGACTTATCAGCCACCTTAGAAAACACTCCACAAGCCAATAGAAGATGAAGTTATAGTCATTAACGAGAACCATGGACGAACATCCTAACTTATTAAACTTTTCTATGTATGTGTAAATTGTCAGTTCCAACTAGACGCTATAAAAGGACTTGGATGTGTAAATTTGGTGGTTTTCCAGTACTTTAGTTTCTGTGCATGGCGGGCCCACAGAACCTGAAACATCCCGGGACCCTCAAGGTCTAAATCTGGCCATGATGATAAGGGTGAATGAACTGGCCGAACTGAACTTCATAAATCTCCAGATCTTTCTATTCTAAGACTGGGGCTTTTATCTATGGCCGTTAGACTTTTGCTGAGGTAATGGTGTAAGAACAACTACTCAGAGAGATGTTTCAAAATTGAGGGGGTTAGAATTGGAATCAAAATGCCATTTGACTGCTTTTGAAGAAAAAGCAAAAACGTCACTTCGGTATAAACCAATCGAGTTCAAAATTTTAATAATTTACTCGAAGAGGTGATGTCGATACTGCAATTAAATTCAGTTGGATTACACTGAAATGTTGTTCTTTGCGTTTTTTCTCAAAAGCAGTCAAATGGCACTTACACCCCTTCTGCTTCTAACTCCCTCAAGTACAAAATAAGGAGTTTCACCAAAACAGTGTCCTGAACTTTACATAAATAAACACATTTTATAAAAAGCTGGCGGTAGATCTTCTGACTGTTGATGCAGAATGCCCTCAGGCGTGATCTATTCGCCAATCCGAAGAAGAAAAAGATCTTTCTTACATCAATCCGCTGTAGATTTGTATAATTATGATTTTCTTAGGGTTGGTAGGATTACCGCAGGGCGGGTTCCCTATAATCAAACCGGCGTCAACACGATGTTATAACCAGCGGATCTACGTAGGAACACTGTCATTTCTATGTGTAAACTTGACGTCAATCCTACGGGTCAGATGTCCATACGGCTGCTGGCTTGGCTGTTTCTCAGGGGTCTCAGCCCAAAGCTGTCCGCCACATCCCGACCTCAGCTCTTGTTTGTTCCAAATGCACTTTTTATACAACTGAGAAATTCCACGTTAAAGTTTTGCCGCTTTAGTGTTACTAGTTGGCCCACTGACTGGGGGGAATTCACAGAATGATTTTTTAAAGACTTTACGTTTTGATCACCAGTGTGTAAATAGAGGCGTAAAACGAAATTTTCTGTCACACTTTTTAATTCTCCCGACGAAAACGGGTCTTTTTTTTCCGGTTCAAAACGTCGGAACACGTTCTTCTGTTAAACTCAGTTGTGGCCCAATATCAACGAAAGCATTAAAAATAAACTGAACATCGAGACCTTTTTGAAATATATGCACGTACACCTTTACCTCTTTCTATGCGTGGTCTGATATTTTGTAGAATTTAGGGATCAACGGTTAAAAGGCCTTTCGTGATTACATGGAAGACGTTACTTCCTTTATAATGAATGATGGTGATAAGGACATATAATAAGTTGGAACTGTGAAACAGCTTGATACGTGCCACTACACATTTGAACAAGTGTCAAAGTGTGCATTTCTTATATCTCTTCTACATACTAAAACTGTAAAGCTCTCCAGTTTCTATCAGAAATGGTGATAGGTCGCAATAAACGTCACCCCCTATTCTTGGCATCCACAGCACCTCTTCAGGTAGAAAGTCTTAGATACGCCCCTGAAACACACTGACTTGACTGTTTTCTATCTTGTATGTTTTCTTCTCCCTCCCCCCCCCCACCCCCCAAAAAGTCCCCTGTATTGTCACCTGCTAGTCCCTACCACCGCTATAGTCACCCTCGGCCCTCGTGTCCTGCTCGATGATCTACCGAACAATCAGAGTTTGTACCGAGGTCACGTATGACGTATTTTCTCTCTGTTTGTCGGCGGAGGGAAAGGGGGGCACTAAAAGTGCGGGACCTTGAGTTTTGATGGTTAGGACATGTGGGGAGGGGAGGGGAGGGTTAAGCTACTGTCCCTAGACATGAAGCAGCTTTCCAGCTAGCGTCTCAACTTCAATCCGATGTAGATTAAATTTGCATAGGAATTCCGTAAGAGTTGGTAGGGAAAGGGCATCCTACATCAAAACGACGTTGGAACGATGTTGTATACAGATTAGAATTAGAAGGGATTTTAGTGTCATTTGACTGAATTTGAGAAAAAAACAACAACAACCAAACAACATCATTTCAGTATAAATCAATATAATTAATATATTTTCATGATTTATTCTTGAAGAGTCCATATCGGTATTGCAAACGCTTATTAAATTCTGTTGGTTTATATTGAAATGATGTTGGGGTGTTTTGTTGTTTTTTTGTTCGCGTTTTTTCTCAAAACCAGATAGCTGCACAATCATGCTGTCTTTAAAAATCGACACTACGATGTGACTCAGTTCCGATCCTCATAATAATTAAAACCTTTTTCAAACCTTTGGCGCCCTTCCTTGAACAGCTGTCTTTCAAAAGTGAACTATCTTATCATAAAAAAAATAGTGGCGGGAGTAATTCATTGTGGTGCAATTTTGACCCTTTTTTTGCTCGACGCTACAGCCTAGATGACAGTTTCAAAAATTATAAAATTAATTCTCTTAAGTGTCAACTAATCCATCCCAATCGCTTTTGTATTGACCGATTGTGTTGATTCAAGTTTCAGGTATTTTTAAATAAAAAGTTGTAAAAATGTAAAATACAATGATCTTTGTTTTGGCTCCCTGTAGTAAGCCAATCGCACCGGGAACGATGTATTAATTAATACGCGTTCAATTCGGTGCGCGCAGTTTCCCTACCAAGAAAGACTGCATAGTGCTCTGGTGCGTACGAAATCTGTAGTGAAACTGTAGGATATGTGAGTGTGCATGAGAAAACCCACAATAAGTCGCAAACATGACATTTTGAGTTCTGTACACATAATAAAAGATAAGACATTTCTGATAAATTGAAGTCAATGACCCCCCTAAAATAAGATTTTGATAAAACGGTATTTAATCCTAAAAGTGGCAATAGCTAATTGACCCATTAATATTGGAGTGATTGCTGTTAGGAGACCGTAGTCTAATAACTAAGCCGTTATAGAGATCATACTGAGTAGTGTTCACTGCTCATCTACAGTTTACGTTGTAATATGCCACGGTCCCCCAAAACAACAGACAAGTCGGAAGATTTTGGATCTTGTTAGGAGACCGTAGTCTAATTACAAAGCCTTTATAGAGACCATAGTGAGTAGTGTTCACTGCTCGTCTACAGTTTACCCTGTAACATGCCACGGTCCCCTAAGCAACAGCCAAGTTGGAAGTTTGTGTCGGACGCATATTTTCACTTTAAAGCCGTTTTTCTCAAAATCAGCTCTTTCGACATATTGTGGGTTTTCTCATGCACACTCACATATGGGAAGCTTTCTAGACCAAAAAGAGAGAACGGTGGGTTTACAGGTTTTAGCCGGGAACTTCACCTAGTACATATATAAATAATTTCTCATTCAGTCGGGCCCCAGCACCGTAGGCTCAACTGGCCTAACTGTTCCCATCATATCTCCCGCTAGTTGTACATGTAGTCTAAGGGATGCGCGTTGCAAGGGAAGTAACCATTAAAAAATCTGTTTGTTCACGACTCATTATTAGGTTAAATCCCTTTATTTTCTTGACCCTCGCCATCCTTATTTGAAACACAATTAGACATTGATTATTTTATCTTTTAGGGACCGTTCACATATTATGTCATCAAAATTTGACTAATTTTGACCCTCAGCCACCCCCCCCCCTTATCATCACATGTCATCAAATGGCTATCCCCCCCCCCCCCCTGTTTGATGACGTAATCAAAACTTGACAAATAACGACAAAAAATATCTGTATAGTGCTGTTTGCTATTTTAATTCAAACTAAAGATTATAAATAAAATCAAATCAATAAGAACTTTTATATAGCGCTTAATATCCACTAATGCTCTAAGCACTTTACAAGGTGTTCCTGACAGGCTGATTCAACCATTTAATACCATCTCAACTCAGTAGTCATTCAAGGTATTGGTTGATTAATTAATTAGTTATTTTGTTGGCGGGTATTATAATAAAAATATGAATTTGATCTATATACTTGTTCTTCTTTTTCAGTTTTACCTAACCACATTGATGATATCATCTTTGGACTCAACCTCCCCCCCCCCCCCCGTCATCACTCAAGAGACCCTCTCCCCCCCCCCCCCCCCCTATGTGATGACATAATATGTGAACGGTCCCTTATATACCAGCAGCCTGCATTCAGTATAGTAGCAATCTTGTCCTGTCTTACTTATTGTTATGTCTTAAAGAAAAAAGTCGAACAGCCTTAATTTCAATGCTTTTACTTCAACTGAACTTAACCATTTGCAAACACTAGAAAAATGTGAAACATCAATCTGTACCAACTTGAGTATCCAGTCAGGTGACAAGCTGTAAACTCAGAACTTTTTTTTTTTTTTGCTTTAGTATCGTATCAAAATGAATACAATACTTGAGGCGAAATATTTCGCATTAAACTTAATTTTGCAGAATATTTTTACAGCCAACAGTTTTCCATTTACAACTCTGTCAGTTATAATGAACTAGGTACTGGATCCTACCCCCAATAGGATCAGGGACACGAAAATATGAGAAAAATCCCAATTTCCAACATGCCTGCACAGCCCGCGACCCTTGGCATGAGAGGCGAGTATCTTGCCTCTAGACCATCTTGTGCCCAATTGTGATGTTTCCACTTTCTCTCACTAACTTTCTTCTGACACCAGCCGTGATGGGCACGGCACAAACACACTAAATAATCGACTATCTCTCTTCTATAAGTTATAACAAACGATATCTGTATTGCTTACATATATACAATAATTATTAATTCATTCAATAATAATAGGAACATAGGTCATACAATTTCATGTGAATTTCGATGGAATGAAGTTGATGCAAATCAGTATATGCTAATTAAATGGCTTCGTAATATTCAATTTCTAGCACATTTTATAAAACACATGGGAACATTCAGCATAAGGAAACCTCTCCTTTAGGGGTGTATGGCGCTATCTGGGCACTGGTTCTTCCTCTCTACCCTGGCTTGACGGCGCAGTTAGATCAACAGGTATCGGCAGGTACCAATAGGTCGGGAAGCCAAGAAGCCACGATGTCGTTAATCAAAGTACAAGAAGTTGAGAAGCCAAGAAGGTGTTGTTCTTCCTCCTCTGTAGAAAAACAATCGCAAAGTCCTAATCTACTGCTGGAAGGCATGACTTCCATACTTACTCCATGACGGATATTCATCATTAACACTTTTAACCGCTGACACTGTTATAAGTCAGGCTGCAGCTCCCATACTCCATAGGCTCCCATATAGGCAATAGAATAAACGATCAATACAGTTTTAATGATATTTACACGTTCCCCACGAAGAATAACGCTCTCTCTAACGGACCCCATCCTATAAGGTTTCGTAACATATATATAACGGCGTTTCCGTGACTCTCTCAGAGGCAGTAGTTATACCAAAGTAAACCCACTAGATTTAGGTTCTACAATCATGAACATTAAGTAAAATACACATACATCGTACAATTAACTTACCACTCAGCAACAGCCCAAATGCCGACAAGATACCAAAGATACCACGCTCTGACAAAGGATGTTTGCGGGTTTCCTGACCTTCCCCACTCACAAGACTAGTACAAAGTTACAGTTGCGGTTGTGGTCTCCTCTTCGGCACGAAGCTGGTGAGTGCTCTCAGCGGTCTGAAGTTGGAAGGAGCGTTCGGGGATTTATACCCAGTCAGGTAGCGTCCCAAGACGCTCACCGAGTGTACATTAGTTATCCTAATAGCCACCCCCGTCGACTCCACGTCAAATACTATTGAAACAGCTCTACCCCCCAAGCAATTCCCAGGTGATCTGATCGACAAGTACGGCGGTCAAGTAAACACTACCCTTTTCGGGTGTCAAAGCGCTTCAGTTGCATCGGCTACTTTCCCCCTCTGGCCTACAATAACTCTGTCTCCCCGCCGTTAGCTATCTTCCCACGCTAGCTATACCTTGCCTGTCTGTCGCCCTGTTACACCAATAAACATTGTTATTTTAAAAAAATACATGCTTGAAGTAAGCAACTTTTAATTGCAGCCATCATCTTCCTTATCTCAATTGTCACCTTCCTGCCAAATTTAAGGCCTGAAGAGTGTATAGTTTGGTCAGTGACTCATGCCAGAGGTTGCAAGTTACTGAAATATATAATAGATACCCATTGACTAAGATTGAGCCTATGTACCTAAAGGATGGCCCCAGAGGTATTATTTTAGGAACAATAATTTTCATGCCAACAGCAGGGTTCAAATAATGTTGCTTGGTAACCTTTCAGTGCCAATACCGAAGCCAATCATGCCAATACCGAAGCCAGTCAAGCCTAAATTCAGTTTCCCAAAATGTGTTGGCCAAATGTTTAAAATACATGTCATTGAAATTGATGAGCGGGTCAATTAAACTCTTCAAAGCCTTATTAATCACAATAGGCGTGATGATTAGTCATTATAAAATACAAAGCATTCTCTTTTCAAACCCACACACACAAAGGCCTTTTCCGTTCCTAAACTTCATGTCGATGGTGTCGGGCGCAAACCGGCCAAGTCTAAAAATTTCATATTACTTTACATCGTACCAAATCATGAAGCTTGGAATCTTGCATCACATGGAAAAGTAGCTGTTACCATTATCCAGTAGAAATACTCAAAATGAGGGTGTGATCAAACCGGCTAGGTCCATTTCCCATTTGTTTTATCAGCAGTTTTTTGTTTCTCCTGTAAAATTTGCATATTTCGAGTTGGCCGGTTTGCTCCTGACACTATGGATGTGCTGTTGAGCAAGTCAGTAACTGCACTGTATCTGCCCCCAAATCGTCCTCCTTGTTTATGTTTGCCATCCCCCTCCCTCATCGCCCCCTTTCATCGCTTTCGCCACCTCGACGCCCTTTTCTTCGTTTCCGATCACCTGGAAATCAAAATCGCACCCCCCCCCCCTTTCCCGGGGGCTCACGTATCTAGGATGTTTCTTGCTTTCTCAAAAGCAGTCAAATGGCATTTAGATCCCATTTAAGTCCTTCAAACGGCAGCCGGTCACTGTAAGTTTAGCTGAGAAAAAGTAACAGTTACAGGAAATAATTACTTTTGCTGCACGTGTTGTTTTTAAACATCGACGTTACGTTCTTCCTCTGTTTCGATCCTCGTAATAATTAAAAACCTTTTAAAACGTTTGGGGCCCTTCCTTGAACAGCTGTCTTTTTGTCGTCAAAAGAACCATAGGCCTATAAGATAAGATAAGATTATATCACTTTATTATCCTGTTTCCAGGAAATTTGTTGTCACAGCATCAGTAACAGTACATATTATACAATAGCTAAGACCTACAGGTCTTTAACGCACACCAACTGCTCACACTACATTACTAAGAAGTAAGGACATTGCTCACACACACGCTGCCAGAACAATCTACTAGGAAAAACTAATAACAGCATATCACATCACGAAACGCTGCTACTTCGAATAGAGCATGGCAAAAAAGATCGTCTATATAGCGCTCTCTGTTTGGTTTTAAATACAGTATTCGTCCACTTGTATATATATATATATATATATAAACAATTTCTTTGCCCCCCTTAAAATGGTACGTCCAACTGGCCTACCTGACCCCACCACCTTATCCCCCCTAGTTCTGGCCGATGAAGATCTTTACATTCGGTTATCCCATATCCGGGAAGTGTGTGCCAAGGGATGTAACAATTAAAAATATTTCTTTGCTCAAGACATTTAAGTTAATTCCCTTTATTTTCTTGACCTCACCATCCTTATTTGAGACAACAAAATAGACAATTATTTTCTTATCTGTTATGTACTTGCAGTCTGTGTTCAGTATATTAGCAATCTTGTTCCGTCTCACTGATGTTAAAGAAAAAAGATGGAACAGCCCTAATTTCAATGCTTTTACATCAATTTTAAGGGGGTATCTGGCAGTAACTTCATTTTTTGTTATTTTAGCTGTTAAAGATAAAATATCTAGATCAACTTACTTCTTACATGATAGAATTGAATATTAAGTGTTACCAACAAATTTTGTTCATTATTGTTGTGATTACGGCCATTTTGGAATTTTCAACAACGCATAATATCTTAAAATCTATTTGAGTATATGTTTTAAAACTTTGCATACAGGTACCTTGAGATCATTTTTAAATATTTACAACTGTTTTTCAAGCTAGGGGTTGATATTTTTTTTCTTATGAATTTTTTTTATTGGACACGCAAATCGGATCACCAAAAAAAGTAGACTGAGCTACAAAAAAAATGCACATTAAAACATTCAGTTAAAATATCAGAAAAAGCAGTTGTAGATTTGTTACAACACACAAAAGGAATAATTATTCAAAATTTCATAAAGATTGATCAAGGAATAAGACTCAAAGAATACAGATATCAAAGAAACCATTTTTACCACTGTAAATCCCCTTAACTTAACCATTGGCAGACACTAGGAAAATGTGACACAGCTGTACTAACTACTACTAACTTTAGTACAATGTATCCAGTCAGGTGACAAGTGGCGAATCGGGGGGGACAGGGTGGTCTAGAGGCAAGGTGCTCGCATGCTGAAGGTACCAGGTTCGATCCCTGGCCGGTGCAGGCATGTTGGAATTTCTTTTGAGAGGGAAAAAAATTCCTGTCCCTGATCCTATGGTACACAGGATCGTGCACCTTATCCTCTGGGATAAGGACAAAAAACTCGGGGGAGGGGGGGCGTGTGCACGTTGCACATGTTAAAGATATACATTGGCAGTTAAAACTGAGAAGAGCAGGCCGAACAAGGCTGCTGCCTGGGGTAAAACTAAAAAAAAAAAAAAAAGACTTAACCCCTACCAGAATAAAAAAAACAAAAAAAAAATAAAAACACGAAAAGTGAGGCTTAAATGCCAATAGTAATGAACCTCCTAAAGTAGACCTCTAAACACAAGTTGTGAATCCAGATTTTTGTTTTCTTATGTGCTTGTATCATATCAAAATGAATACAATACTTGAAGTGAACAATTTCGTATTTAACTTCATTTCATAGAAAATTTTTACAGCCAAGGGTTTTCCATTTACACCTCTTGTCAGTTATATATGAATACCTGTCGACCAAATTAGCCAAGGTTGAGCCTACATACTCTAAGGATGGCCCCAGAAGCTTAATTATTTTAGGAATAATAATTTTCATGCCAACAGCAGGGTTCAAATAATGTTGCTTGATAACCTCTCAGTGCCAATACCGAAGCCAATCATGCAAAATACCAAAGCCAGTGAACCCTAAGATAGTATAAGGACTGTGTTCAGAACCATATCCTGCTTCTAAGTTTAAAAAAAAAAAAAATGTCACTGAAAAAGTTTAACTACAGGTACATGTATTATTAGAAGAGAAAGATACAGAGGATTGTTTTTGCCCCTTCACCTCAAGGAGATACTTTAGCTAGATGTATGCCATTTTTCATTAAGGTTCCTTACCATATCACATCACATATAATATGCCTGTTACTGAGTTTGAGTTATGATACATATGATGTTTATGTATGATGCGTTAGATGCATCTACCATGTAAGTGCTCTTAAACTCTCTGTGAAAGGGAAATATCCCTCATGGGAGAAAAGGTAAGTGACTTTTATTTTATCTTAACTATCATTAAAATTTTTAATCTTTTGTTTCTTTTTTTATTTTTTTTATTTTTTTATTTATTTATTTATTTTTATTTTTATTTATTTATTTATTTTTTTTTACACTGGTTGTCACAAATAAATGCAGACAAGGTCAGACCACCTTCTGCAACATTTGTTGTGACAAGCTAACCTCAAATCACACCGCTGCCATTCAATTAATAAACAACAAAACAACAGTTGAAGATGAACAGTTTTATTTACAGAGTTTGATTCACAAACTGACAGACACACACACAGAAAAGCGATAAAATATCACTAATAGAAACAGTCTGAAAAAAAGGAACTTATTTTGACCTTTAGTACTTGTTTGTTCTATCTCCATTTTCCTGCTCGAATTCCTTATAAGACTGAAGCCGCAAAAGAGTTAAGGTCAAATTTCTCAGTTATGCAAAAAAAAAAAAAAACAAGAACTAAGTTCACCTAATGTTGATGTGTGTCACACACTTTCAAACCACGTGTTCAGTGACGTCATGAATTATTTTTCTCAGTAAACCTACAAAAATAAAATCATTTAATGATGAGATATATTACCCTCCCCTTCCCCATCCGTACAAAAACAACTTCCTTCCCAATCATGCCATACTCACATTCACCCCCCCTCCAATTTAACTCAAGATATCTATTATAAAAAAAAACTCGCTTTTTTTGTAAAAGCCGTAGCTCGGCTATCTGTGCACCAATCGAGCTCAAATTTTGCATACAAATTTCTTTTGGTCTGAAGTTGATTCCTTGCTCCACTCATTGCTGAACACTCTCCGTAAGTATTTTTTTGAACTACGCAAATTTGCATTTGTTCCAAATAAATACCATCCGGGCGTGAGTTTTTATGTGGCATAACATTCGTGGTCTCCCTCCATTGCAGCCACCCCCAGACCTACTCACAACACTTTTCACTTCCCCCCCCACCCCCCGCGAATTTCGCGGGTTCAATACTTGTATTATAGACTCCTATACATTCTCTATACACACTTGTCCATATGCACACACATACATATCTATTAATTAAGTATTCTCACCTACACCTATAAATATTTTATAAGTATTCTCACTCACACAATTATGCACACAAACACACACATTGTCTTACACTCTTATATACACTGTTTTGCATACACACACACACCTATAAGTATTCTCACACACATATACAATTATGCACACAGACACACATACCTATAAGTATTCTCACTTATACACATACAATTATGCACACCCACACACCTACACACTCATACACACACAGACACGCACACACACAGAACAAACCACTATCTCTCATTCTATCACTGATCAACAAACCAAGATAATATAATTATTATGTATTACATTGAAAGACGTCCATTCACATGAACCTCAAATACAGTTTCTATTAATAAGAGTAGAAGCGAAAACAAACCCATTATCCCCCAATAAGTGACCTGTTCTAATTTCACTCTATAGTAATAGAACAAAATATTTGAGTTTCATGTATGCAGGCCACCCCTTCAACAAACAGAACCTGTTAAACATCAAATGAGGATCTATGCATATAAAAGTACAGAGAAAACTGAAAATCAAAATCCTTACAGGACAGGTATAAGATATTAAGATTATAAAAAAATGTATTGTTGATGTCACAAAATATGTCTTAATAGTTAAGTTTGAAATGGGCACTGCATGAAAACAAATAATATATATACACTATAAACCAGAGCTATCTCCCCCCCCCCCCCCTTATTCCCCTTCCAAAAAATCCATCCATCCATCTGTGCATTCATCAATCCATTCATCCAGTCACCCATCCAAAAAACCGTTCATCCATCCATCCATAGATCCATCCATCCGTAGATCCATCCATCCGTGGGCATATAAATATAACTATTAGCACTTGACAGAGACACAATCACATACCTACACTAACATTTCACCACTCACCCACACATTTGCACTGTACAATCCATAACACTATTATTTTAAGTCCAATGTATCTATGATTCCCCGCCTCATATGAACTCCAAAGTTTCTATTCCTGACAGTGAAGGGGAAAAATGATAAATTCCACTGCACAGCAACAGAAGAGATTTGGGTTTCATACTGACAGGTCTGCATAAACATGAAGATACACATTCGAGCACAACTGAAACATAATATATTGCACATACATCACATAAAGTATACAATACATATTATTCATAGCAAAGTGAGCATTGATCATTACAAATTTTCAACTAGGTATCTCCAACAAATCGCTCCCTTAAAAGGACGGAAAAAAATATGTACAAAATACAACTCTTTTAAGTTTCAAACTTACAGTGAAGTGACGATCAAATGTTTATTGAAATTTCCCTACCATTACAGTTTGTTTTTTTTTTAACAGAAAATGGCTCCCAAGCCTTAAAATTATCTTTTAAACAGAAATTCAATGCACATAATTTGCTTTAAGTTTTTTTTACTTTTTTGGCACTGTTTCAGTCTGAGTTTTGAGTTTAGATTTAATGGCATGTCGGCGAGATAACAGCGACTTTACCACTTTTTACGGTTTCTCCATTATCTTTCTTTGGGCTAGCTTTCAGCCCTCAGATTCCTACAAATGAGATCAAATTTTTTTTTTGAACAATGAATAGGCCAGATTACACAAAGTATTTTGTCCCTTCTGGAGCATGATCTTACCTTCTGTATTGATGAATATTATATTTCGCCAAGTATTAAAATACAAGAAACCCGCTTTCTTATGAATAGACTCGAAAATCATAGAACGGATCTTTCCAAACTTTGGCATGAAGTTAATGAACAGGACTCGAGGAATAATCCGCAAGGGCGCATGCTATAGAATCCTTTTACCATTCTCAGTATGCGCTGAGTCTTTGCCATGCAGCAGAGATCGACGCTCAAAGCGCTCGTCCGTTAGTCCCGTGGCTGCGGAAGAACGCTGGCAACGTCCATCGACGGCAATCTAACTCGAAAAAAAATCCGCAAAAATGGGAAAAATAATCCACATTTGTTGGAATTATTGTCTCTGCATTCTGCTCTGCTGTGCTAACTCCATCTTTCACACTGCTTAACCATCTAGCCCTCAGTTCCATATAAATGGTTTTAGACACTGCACAATATATTTCCATGTACATGTTTTTGTGATGAAGATCTCTCACATTTCCCCCAAAATATGAATAGACTTCATTTTCACAAAACAATCTACATTAAAACACTACTGCAATGTCATTGAGAAATCCTGCAAGAGCTCAGTGTGCACTCGGACCGCTATCTTTAAATATCTTCCACAAACTTCCAGCCAATACATTACGAACTTACTTCAACCCCAAATCTGTCACAGTGATGAGAAAATAAAAAATCTGTTAACCAGCAAACCAACTAAGTCCAACATGAAAACCACAAAAATAAAGCAAAAATTCAACTTAAAACCAGATGGCATTAACCAGCAAACTAACTGAGTCCAACACAAAAACCAGAATACAAAGCAAGACCTCAGCGCAAAACCACATGGCATGCTGTCGCAATGCCGTGAAAAAAACCCCAAAAACTTAATCAAAAAATCAACTGAGCCTAACTCAAAAAACCAGAGACTAAATCAAAACATCCATGCAAAACCAAGAATGACATATATAGTGATACAAAAACTTCAGAAATGAGAAAATGCTGATCCAAAATCCTTTGCAAAATAGAGCAGAACTTCAAACCTTATCCAAAAAGCTTCACTTCAGACACTGCAAGCAAGAATGTTTCATGACAAACAACCCAGTCCAGAACCTCCTCCACCCCCCCCCCCCCCCATAATTTATTTTTAATATAGACCCCGAAATTTAATCTCTCGCGCCTATCTGCAACACGTTTATGTCCTGCCACAAATTATCTCTCACGTCTATCTGCAACAGGTTATGTCCTGTCACAAATTATCTCTTGCCACTATCTGCAACAGGTTATGTCCTGCCACCAATTATCTCTCGCGCCTATCTGCAACACGTTTATGTCCTGCCACCAATTATCTCTCACGTCTGTCTGCAACAGGTTATGTCCTGTCACCAATTATCTCTCGTCTCTATCTGCAACAGGTTATGTCCGGCCACCAATTATCTCTCGCGCCTATCTGCAACACGATTATGTCCTGCCACCAATTATCTCTCGCCTCTATCTGCAACAGGTTATGTCCTGCCACTAATTATCTTTCGCGTCTGTAGATCTGCAACACGTTATATCCTGTCACCAATTATCTCTCGTGCCTATCTGCAACACGTTATGTCCTGCCAACAATTATCTCTCGCGTCTATCTGCTACTAGTTATGTCCTGTCACCAATTATCCCTCATGTTTATCTGCAACACGTTATGTCCTGCCACCAATTATCTCTGGCGCCTATCTGCAACATGTTTATGTCCTGCCACCAATTATCTCTCACATTTATCTGCAACAGGTTATGTCCTGTCACCAATTATCTCTCGCCTCTATCTGCAACAGGTTATGTCCTGCCAATAATTATCTCTCGCGTCTGTAGATCTGCAACACGTTATGTCCTGTCACAAATTATCTCTCCCGTCCATCTGCTACACGTTATGTCCTGCCACCAATTATCTCTCGCGCCTATCTGCAACACGTTTATGTCCTGCCACCAATTATCTCTCACGTCTATCTGCAACAGGTTATGTCCTGTCACAAATTATCTCTTGCCTCTATCTGCAACAGGTTATGTCCTGCGACCAATTATCTCTCGCGCCTATCTGCAACACGTTATGTCCTGCCACCAATTATCTCTCGCGCCTATCTGCAACACGTTTATGTCCTGCCACCAATTATCTCTCACGTCTATCTGCAACAGGTTATGTCCTGTCACAAATTATCTCTTGCCACTATCTGCAACAGGTTATGTCCTGCCACCAATTATCTCTCGCGCCTATCTGCAACACGTTTATGTCCTGCCACCAATTATCTCTCACGTCTGTCTGCAACAGGTTATGTCCTGTCACCAATTATCTCTCGTCTCTATCTGCAACAGGTTATGTCCTGTCACCAATTATCTCTTGCCTCTATCTGCAACAGGTTATGTCCTGCCACTAATTATCTCTCGCGTCTATCTGCAACACGTTATGTCCTGCCACCAATTATCCCTCGTGTTTATCTACAACACGTTATGTCCGACCACCAATTATCTCTCGTGCCTATCTGCAACACGTTTATGTCCTGCCACCAATTATCTCTCACGTCTATTTGCAACAGGTTACGTCCTGTCACCAATTATCTCACGTCTATTTGCAACAGGTTATGTCCTGTCACTAATTATCTCTCGCATCAATCTGCAACAGGTTATGTCCTGCCATCAATTACCTCTTGTGTCTATCTGCAACACGTTATCTCCTGACACCAATTATCTCTTGTGTCTATTTGCAACAGGTTATCTTCTGTCACCAATTCTCTCTCGTGTCTATCTGCAACAGGTTATGTCCTGCCACCAATTATCCCTCGTGTCTATCTGCAACAGGTTATGGCCTGCCACCAATTATCTCTCCTGTCTATCTGCAATGTGTTATGTCCTGTCACCAATTATCTCTCGCATCGATCTGCAACAGGTTAGGACCTGCCACCAATTATGTCCTATCTATCCCAAAAAGGTTATGTGCTGACACCAATTATCTCCCGTGTCTATCTGCAACACGTTATGTCCGGCCACCAGTTATCTCTCGTGTCTATCTGCAACAGGTTATGTCCTGACACCAATTATCTCTTGTGTCTATCTGCAACACGTTATGTCCTGACACCAATTATCTCTTGTGTCTATCTGCAACACGTTATCTCCTGACACCAATTATCTCTTGTGTCTATCTGCAACACGTTATGTCCTGACACCAATTATCTCTCGTGTCTATCTGCAACACGTTATGTCCTGACACCAATTATCTCTCGTGTCTATCTGCAACACGTTATGTCCTGACACCAATTATCTCTTGTGTCTATCAGCAAAAGGTTGTCTTTTCACTAATGCTACCACTCATGTCTATCTCCAACTGCTATTTCTGTTAGTGTTACAAATATTACTGCTCGTGTCTATTTGGAACACACTATGTCCTGTCACGAATTATAACTCGAGTCTCTGCCACAAGCTTTGTGCTGTTACCAATATTACCGCTCGTGTCTCCTTACAACATGCTATGTCCTGTCACCAATTACCGCTTGTGTCTACTTGCAACACGCTATGTACTGTCACCAATTATCTCTAAGTCTATGTGCGTTTATTTGCAACACGCTATGTCCTGTCACGAATTACAACTCGCGTCTCTGCAACATGCTTTGTGCTGTTACCAATATTACCGCTAGTGTCTCCTTACAACGTGCTATGTCCTGTCACCAATTACCGCTTGTGTCTACTTGCAACACGCTATGTACTGTCACCAATTATCTCTCAAGTCTATGTGCGTTTATTTGAAACACGCTAGGTCCTGTCACGAATTATAACTCGCGTCTCTGCAACATGCTTTGTGCTGTTACCAATATTACCGCTCGTGTCTCCTTACAACATGCTATGTCCTGTCATCAATTACCGCTCGTGTCTACTTGCAACGCGCTATGTACTGTCACCAATTATCACTCAAGTCTATGTGCGTTTATTTGCAACACGCTAGGTCCTGTCACGAATTATAACTCGCGTCTCTGCAACATGCTTTGTGCTGTTACCAATATTACCGCTCGTGTCTCCTTACAACATGCTATGTCCTGTCACCAATTACCGCTCGTGTCTACTTGCAACACGCTATGTACTGTCACCAATTATCTCTCAAGTCTATCTGCGTTTATTTGCAACACGCTAGGTCCTGTCACGAATTATAACTCGCGTCTCTGCAACATGCTTTGTGCTGTTACCAATATTACCGCTCGTGTCTCCTTACAACATGCTATGTCCTGTCACCAATTATCTCTCGTGTCTACTTGCAACATGCTATGTACTGTCACCAATTATCTCTCATGTCTGTCTGCGTTTATTTGCAACATGTTATGTCCTGTCACCAATGTTGCCGCTCACATCTATTTGCAACGTATAATTTTCTGTCACCAATTACCAATCGTGTCTATTTGCAACATGCAATGTCCTGTCACCAGTGTTACTCCTCGTATCTATTTGCAACACGCTATGTGCCGTCACCCATTGTGCTCGTGTTTATAGGAAAGGGGGTGTTGGAGATATAGGAAAGGGGGTGATGGAGATATGGGGAAAGGGTTGGCGGAGATATGGGGATGGGGGTGGTGGAGCTATGGGGAAAGGGGTGGTGGAGATAATGGAGAATGGGGTGATGGAGATAATGGGGAAGGGGGTGGTGGAGATATGGGGAAGGTGATGGTGGAGATATGGAGAAGGGGGTGGTGGAGATATGGGGAAAGGGTTGGTGGAGATATGGGGAAAGGGTTCATGGAGATATGGGGAAGGGGGTAGTGGAGCTAGATATAAGAAAGGGGGTGGTGGAGATATGGGGTCGGGGGGGGGGGGGGAATGGAGATGCACTGTCACCTATTACCCCTTGTGTCTATTTGCAACACGCTGTGTACTGTTACCCATGATCTCGTGTGTATTTGCAATATGCTTAGTACCGTTACATATTATCGCTCATGTCCACCTGCAACACGCTATATAATGTTACCATTACCACTCATGTCCCTCTGCAACATGCTATGTCCTGTCACCAATATTATCGCTCATGTCTATTTGCAACTCGCTCTGTCATCAATATTATTGCTTGTGTCTATTTGCAACACGCTATGCCCTGTCACCAATGTTGTCGCCTCGTGTCTATTTGCAACACGCTGGGTACTGTTACCCATTATCTCTCGTGTGTATTTGCAATATGCTTAGTACCGTTACATAATTATTATCGCTCATGTCCACCTGCAACACGCTATATACTGTTACCATTACCACTCATGTCCCTCTGCAACATGCTATGTCCTGTCACCAATATTATCGCTCATGTCTATTTGCAACTCGCTCTGTCATCAATATTATTGCTTGTGCTTATTTGCAACACGCTATGCCCTGTCACCAATGTTATCGCCTCGTGTCTATTTGCAACACGCTGGGTACTGTTACCCATTATCTCTCGTGTGTATTTGCAATATGCTTAGTACCGTTACATATTATCGCTCATGTCCTTCTGCAACACACTATGCCCTGTCACCAATGTTACCGCTCGAGTCTATTTGCAACAAGCTGTGTTCTGTGCCCAATGTTATCACTTGTGTCCATTTGCAACACGCTATGCCCTGTCACCAATGTTACCACTCATGTCTATTTGCAACAAGCTGTGTTCTGTGCCCAATGTTATCACTTGTCCATTTGCAACACGCTATGCCCTGTCACCAATGTTACCACTCATGTCTATTTGCAACAAGCTGCATTCTTCCACTAATTACTCCTTGTTTTCTTCCATTTTTTCCCATCACATTCATATAATATCTTAATTTTTCTCTGGTAATATTGTCAGGCTTGCGCGATAAATGCCTAGGTTATTTCAAGGGCAATTTAAGCTGACACTAATATCTTGTATTTCTGGTAGAATACTTCAATGGCCTTTATATTTTCATAAAATTAATCTTTTTCACTCCACCCCTAAGTATTCATTATCATGTATTTATTTCTCTATCCTATTGCACTCTCAGCTATTCACTGTCAAACATCAGTTCTCTAGTATAAGTACAGCTTCTTAAATGTTCCATAGTAAAAGTCTTTACAAATTATGTATTCACTAACGAATTACAGCCTCTTGATAGAATCTAAATCTTCAATTTCATACTCTACTCCATTCCTAAGTATTCATAAGTCAAAATATGCCAAAAAGATGTTTTGGCTTTGCTTTAAGCCTTACTGCGACCCACAGATTTTCTTGGTTTTTATAATATTTCATCAACTAAATATTCAGTATCATGTATTTATTCTCTATGCTATTGCACTCTCATTAATTCACTGTCATATATACCCACTCTCTAATATTCTAGTACAGCTATTTAAATGTTTCATTTAAAACTGTTTACGAAATTTGTATTCTCTCGGGAATTACAGCCTTTTGATGGAATCTAAATTTTTCAGTTCCGTATGTATTCCACTCGTAAGTATTGATTAGTCACAATATGCCCCCCCCCCCCACCCCCCCTCAAAAAAATTATTTTGACTTTGCTTCAAGGCTTACTGTAACCCCACATCTTTCCTGTAATTTTTATAATATTTCGTCAACTAAGTATTCATTATTATGCATTTTGTTCTTTATTCTACAGCACTCTCAGTTATTTATTGTCATGTATCCATTTCTCTATTCCAGTGTACATACTTACATGTTCCACTGTGAAACTGTTTATGAATTATGCGTTCACTCACGAATTACAGCCTCTTGATAGAATCTAAAATTTCAATTTCGTAATCTATACATTTGTATTAAAGTTTTGCCTTCATTCACTATTCTTAAGTTGCCAGTGTTATGCACTCATTCTCATCCTGATGTCTTTTCTTTAGAAAAATTGGTTTACTTTTACATTTCCACTTCTCATCTTTGGTCAGTTCTCTTAGCTTAAATATGGACAGAATTTGTTCGAAAGTCAGTGAGTTTACTTATCTGTTGTCAATTCTCTTAAATATGGAAAGAGTGTCTTCAAAAGTCAGTGTACTTATCTGTTGTAAATTCTCTTTAATATGGACATATCGTTTGTTTGAATGCCAATCAACCCTTTACTATACCATAATTTTAAAAAAAAGAAAAGAAAATGAAAGTTATCCTTTGCCTTAAGTGGTTTACACCTTAGTCGCAACTATTATCACTATTATGATATGGTGAAAATAGATATTCACGTATTATTTTCATTATCATTATTGTTCTTGTTATTATTATCATCATTATTATTGTTACCAACCCTAACCCTTTGAACTAAATGAAGAAAAAAGACACTCTGTTACATATTTCGTGTTTTTTAATACCGTTCCTTTCGTGAGATATCTCAAATCCTAGTCATCTATTGTTTTTTCCTGATATAAATTACACTGTGTACAGAATACAAAATACGCTCAAGTGTTTTCTACCAAGCCAGTGCCTTCAATGTCATATCACATGTTCTACTCAAAGCTCAGACTCTCTCTGTTTGCCCCCACCTGTAATTGAAGCTCGCTCTTCAGAACAAAAATTCTGCTGTTTCAAACTAACATTTCTCGTGGTAATGGAAAAAAAACAACAATCTTATAAATTCACTTTTCAAAACAAAAAAGGTGCTGTTTTTGGTGACGAATTAAAGTGCCAGAGAGTTCAATTTCAAATTCACTTTTCAAAAAAAAATTTTAAAAATGCCACTCTTCGGTAAGCAATGGGAAATTTCAAAATGCACTTTAAAAATGAAAAAAATTAAAGCAAGATTGTCATAATGGAACAATCTCTAATATATTTTTCTAAATTATAACGAATTATTTCTATTCTACAGGCAATCAATTTTAATTCCTTAAAAAGAAAAAAAAATGACCATGGTCTACACATTACGTAAATATTTATATTACACAGTGCTACTTGTTTACCAGCTTAAGAGCCAGACGGGTAATAATGTAATTAATTTATCTCAAACATGAAACTGCAGAGCTGATATAATTATCCTACTCAAATAAATGTGTTTCAAATTATATATATATATTTTTTTTTATCAACCAGATCTCTCTAAGGAAAACTGCAACTTTTACAATGCTCAGGCCCTTGTGCAATTACATTCTCAACCAGAACCCAGGGTGACCAAGAGGGCCAAATTCATGTCCTCTATCCCTGTCCTTAATATGTCAGTGTCTCCAAGTATTCAGTTCTCTGGGTGTACTTGTTTTGTCTTGGGGAGGAGGGGAAAGGGAGTTTTATATATTAAACTTTTTTTTTTTTTCACTCACATTCCTGGAACTGACATTTTCTTGTCTTTCCTCTATTTTGCCTACATACATTTTTCAGTGTAATACTATTTCAACAGAAAATTCCCTATGCTTGGTTACTTCGTACCAATCATGTTTAAACAATAAGTCT
The DNA here is from genome assembly GCA_963931925.1 of Onchidella celtica. Lineage (NCBI taxonomy): Eukaryota > Metazoa > Mollusca > Gastropoda > Systellommatophora > Onchidiidae > Onchidella > Onchidella celtica. The sequence goes on along the minus strand of OZ007582.1, from coordinate 36,439,363 downwards.
TCTCTCATCAGTGAACCGTGCGGAAGGCAATATCATATCTCCACTTTTGAAACCACATGTCGTGAAACTCAAACTCAAAAAATTGTCTTCCCTTTCTTCTAACTATTTATCAGTAGGCCTGCACAGGTGTATCAAAACACAAAAACATATTACATTGGAAAGGGCTGAACCGCTTCATACATATACATTCCATTTACACCTTTCTTCCCCTCCTCACTGCCCTGTTCTCCTTCACTCCAATTTCCCCTAACATGAAGTTGGCATCTCATTTATCAGTCACGGATTTTTACATTTGTAGAAATCAAAAACCATTAAAATTGATATTTTCTTCAACAAATCAAATGAAAATCCTTTATTTCCATGTTCTAATAGCTTTACCCACCATCATTTGGGATATCATGTCTCTAATAATGTGTTCTCTACTGACCGAAAAGTTAGTGCCAAATCTATCAAAAGCCAAGCAATTTCATTTATATGGAAAATCAGACAAAGGCACCCGAAATGCTACTACATTCACACAATCTATGCTAATGGAAAGATGCATAGAAGTACAGAAGGACCTATACCTGTGCTTCATCGACTATTCAAAAGCTTTCGATAAAGTTAAACATGAAGAATTATTTAAAATTCTGGAAGAACTAGACGTAGATGGAAAGAATTATTAGAAATCTCTGCTGGGACCAGATTGCTGCGGTGCGAATTGAGGGAGAATACAGTGAGTACAAAAACATCAAAAGAGGAGTCAGGCAAGGATGCGAAATGTCACCGGATCTCTTCAACATGCACAGTGAAACAATCCTTAGAAATATAGAAGAAAGTCCAGGTCTTAAAGTAAATGGAGAAAATAATAATATTAGATATGCTGACGACACTGCCTTAATGGCAGGTTCAGAAAGAGACCTTCAATTGCTTCTGGATACTGTGGTGACTGAAAGTGAAAGTAAGGGGCTATCCTTAAACATCAAGAAAACAGAATGCATGACAATATCTAAAAAGGCGGTAAACCCTATCTGTAATCTCATAGGTAAAGGTGAGAAGATCAAACAAGTTCAAAAGTTGAAATATTTAGGATATACAATTACATCCAATGGCAAATGTACAACAAACAAAAAGAAGAATAGCGATGGCTAAAGAAAGGTTTGATAAAATGAGCTCAGTCCTAAAGAACAAACATCTCAATGTCAACAGAAATGAGGGTTTTGAGGAGCTATGTGTGGTCAACCCTCCTGTATGGATGTGAATGCTGGACATTAACTAAGGACATGGAAAACAAGCTCAGGGCAACAGAAATGTGGTTTTTAAGGAAACTCCTAAATATTTCATGGAAGGAAAGGAAATCGAGTGAAATGGTGATGAAAGACGCCAACACGGAGCCATCACTAATAAAAACAATTAGGAGAAGACAATTGCAGTTCATGGGACACCTGAATTGACACAAAGGTCTTGAACACCTTGCTCTAACTGGAAAAATAGAGGGCAAGAAAAGCAGAGGTAGACAAGAAATAACATATCTAGAGACTTTGAACAGATGGGCGACAGGGAAAAATCAGGACAATATGGGCTTTTTGAGAGCATCCGAGCAGAAGAATGAGTGGTGAACATGATCGTTGATATCTGCTCCAGATCTGGCATTTGAAGAGAGAGAGAGAGAAAATCAGAATAATTAAAATCTATATAATCTTAAGGAAATCCTAAACAAAATCCTTTCTTCCCATGTTCTAGGAGTCTTAAATCATTCATCATCAGGGTATCTTGTCTCTATATAAGTTCCACATTTACCAACAGTCAGTGCCAAATTGATCTATTTCATTTTTACTGAATGGTTTTTCGTAAAGAGCTCCATGTATTCCAGTATTACACCAGGCATAAAATCTGAAGTTCCCTCATGCAAATATGATTAGTAATGAAAGGGGGCCGCATGCAAGTTAGTAAGTGCTGGAAAAAGAGCTTGGATTTTCTTCTTAGTTTCTTTTTCTGCTTCTGTACCGACAGTAACCCAACCTCCTTGAATGATCCCAGCATAGCAAAACTGTCCAAGCCCTTTACTAAAACTAAAACCTTCAGATCTTACCACTGGCCAATACTGACTTCAATTTTACGATCCATCAGAATGTGCTGGATCATCTAAAGTCTATAGTTAAGATCATGACAAGATACCCATTATCTACTTGCTTCAACTCCATTGTATTTTCTGAACATAAAATCTAAAATACACCCAACTCATTCAATTTTACATTTTCAACTGAAAGAGCTTTTTGAGGGGGAGGGGGGGGGGGGCAGGAAGAAAAAATGTCATTGTCACAAGGGAATCCCTAGGCAATACCACTGCTGGTGTAACGGATTGTCCAGAATGACATTTAAAACAAAGGAAAGAAAAAAAAATTACTCGACTTTTCAATATTTTTCAATTTAAAAAGCCTTCAGATTTTTATTGTTGGATATATTTTATAAGAAAAAAAAAATACCAACTTCAAACCAGCTCGACCTGATGACCAATGCTATTTTTATTTTTATAAATTGTTGAATTTACACTGAGGATTGTTATATATTAACTGACTGTACCTCTCACGTTTGTCAGGAAATGATACATTTCATCCCATAGTCTTTATGTGCACGGGACTAGTTTTAGAAACTTGAGCTATTCCAAAATGATCACGCATATAAGTGACATTAACCAAAATTCACCATTGCTTACAATTATTTACAATTTTATCTTTGTCTCTCTACACAGAAATGGTTAACATATATATCACACCCTGGAAAATGGCCACATCCATTTCTCTGGATAATGTTGTCAGTCATGGAATTTAGTCAACCCTACAAGTACAAACACCCTTTTGTCTCACAAAAATTTGATCCTGATGTTTTCGCTGGTGACAAGCTGAACTTGCAATAGTCTAATCACTGAAAATAATAACTGGAAACTGGATAGAACAAAACTGGAAATTATTGGAAACTGGACTTCCCAATATATCCGACATTTTCGCTGGTGACGAGCTAACTTACTATTATAATTGGAAACTGGATATAACAAAATTGGAAATTAATAAGTGGAAATTGTTGGACACTGGACTTCCCAATAAGTCCATAAAAAAAAAAAGTTTTGCAAAATGATAATGTCAAAATGGTCCCACTTTACTGTCCTGAATCATGAGATATATTAAGACTTAGACAACAAACAACTTTTCCCCTCATCCTAGCTTTCAAACCCTGCCAAGGAACTGCCAAATGTGGCATTAGGGGATAGATTAAGCAAAATCCTGCACTGTGAAATGGCCAGAGTGACAAGAACAAAAAATCCAGGGAGGCTGAAAGCCCTGTGACTTGTACTTTGCTCTACACCATTTCGTTTCTCATTTCACACCACAGAGTTTTGCAAATAAATCCCTGTTCCTATTTTTTTACTTATTTAAGCCCGAACAAAATCTAACTTTTTGAAAGACACCACTGGATAATGTCCTCCATCTAAATTAACAAAGAGCTTGGGCGCCGAAAACAGCTTTTTGACAAGGAGATGGTAGAACATTCCAGGTCCATTATCTTTGAAGTTCCGGGTCTGGGTCCCACTGATAGACGACAAATCAGGGTACCGCCGTCGACAACCTTTACTTCCTTAATAGCTCCCCATTCTATGGCCAGTTGAGGTCTCGTTTCCTATGCTACACACAGACAGAGTGTAACAAAGTAAGGCAATATCTCCTAACCCCACCAACTCAAAAATATGAAAAATAATAACCATGAGAATATTAAAAAAAAAAAAAAGAGAGAGAGAGAGAGAGAGAGAGGAAGAGACAGAGAGAATGAGAGAAAGAGGGGAAAAGAGACAGACAGAGAGAGAGAGCAAGAAAGAGAGAGAAAGAGAGAGAGAAAGTAAGAAAGAAAGAAAACAAGGCAGAAAAAACCAAAGAAAATCTGTGACCCCCCAGCCCACCCCTACAGAACTGTAGGCCTATACATCACTTTTGTTACACCCTGTAGAACAGGGCAATGACAGAAACAACAGAGTCACACACAACAACATACATGGCCACAATCACAAACTAGGATACCTCAGCTGGACAATGGGTCACTACAGATAATTGAACCTCTATGGTGATAATTTCCGAGAAAAAAAATAACGTGAAATTTTGAATGTGAACCTCAAAAAAAGACCAAACCAAAAATAGAACTACAGATTGCCAAAATTGAAGTCCACATGGGGAACATTTGCTGCCACAAAGAGCCCAATCTATATGTATATGATTCAAACTGAATAGGTAACCAAAATATCCTTATCAATTTTACAGTGTTAAAAATATTTAAAAACAGGAAAAAAGCTACCTGCTGCGACCTAACGGATTTCCAGTTTTCTTTAAAAATTTTGTCAGTTTTTACCCTGCAGTACTGTCAAGCTGTTCAAATGACAAATACCGTAATATTAAACTTATTGAGCAAAATCTAAGTCCAGACTTTATGCAACTTCAAAAATCTTGTCACTTTTTCAATGGCAAATTCACCAAAACAATTCTGAGATCACGGGGGGTCACACTGTTGACCAAAAAAAAACAACAAAACCCCAGTTACTGACTAACATCAATGGTTTCCAGAGTGTCACAATATACAAAGTAAAAAAATGTCCTAGGTCCATAATCCATTTTGATTTCTTTTAGCCTGAACCCAATCTGCAAAATTTAAATAGCTGCCTTTATTACATGCGTGGAGAAGTTAAATTAAAAAAATTTTTTTGAAAGTTTCACATCTCAAGTGCACATTCAATAAAAAAAACAAAATTGGCTAGATTACTTTACTTGTGTAACAGTCCTGAGATAGCTGATTCAAATTTACTGGTCATGTGCCTGAGAACCAACAAATAACGTCAGATAACACAATCTTATCCTGAGTATAAAGTTTGGAATATAACTGATACCGTCATAATCTTATCCTGATATTCTCTCTAATGTCCATATGTTGTACCACATAAGTGAGTACAAAAGTTTGGCAGATAACCCATACCATCATGTTTTTATCCCAATATTTTCTCTAATCTTCTGGTTTTACCACATAAAAGAGGATAGAATTTGGCAGATAACTGATATGATTATGACCTCATCTTGATATTTTCTCTCTCTACCCTGTTTTCACCATACAAGTGAGCAGAAAGTCTGGCAGATAACCGATATCGTCATAAATTTATCCTGATATTCTCACTACCCCTCTAGTTTTACCATTTCAGTGTCATAACCCCTTTCCTGATATCTCCCCCCGCCTTTTTTAACCGGTCCAAGACAACTGCTTTTGCAATTCAAACTTTTGCTGAACAAACTGCCACCAATTTTTCCCTTTTACCTATAAAGAAAGGTTTATACGGTTCAGTGCTATGCAAGACAAAGCTGAAGGAATTTCATAGTGCCAATTCCTCTCTTGCATGCCTACTTGTGTCACCAAGATTACAAGCACTGTAATCTATAAATGAGACTGAGTTTGAGTTTGAGTTTCACGACGCATTGGCATGATAGTAGCCTCTTTGCATTGCTCATGTTTTTTTTTTGGCTTGTTATCAAATAACTGTCACAAACAAGATACTGATAAGACACATGACTTCGTAGAAAATGTAGAAATGAGACTGAAAACAGAAAATTTTGAATTTTCCGACACTTCATTAAACTTCAGGGATTTCTTTTTTTTTTTTTTTTAAATAATGATTGTGGGAATCGGTGACACTGTCTGTCATGGGAAATATAAGCTCTACCAAAGCAAAGCTTGGCCCACTTCAAACTATCCTCCCCCCCCCCCCCCCAATAATTTCACAGAAATGGCATGAAACTTTGCACTACCTCCTATGACAAGCCTTTGCACGAAAAGAAAAACCTATTTCTGGTAAGGTTTGACTCTAAAACTGTATAACATAAAACATTTGGCAATTCACAGTGTTACTAAAACTTCACCTTTACTCAAGATTAATGAAGCATTAAAAAAAAAAAAGGTATTCAATACATTTCGTAAATAAAAAGTTGTTCATACCCTATTCTTTTGTGAAGTTTTCTTTTGACCAAACTCTAAGTGGTATTGACTGAAAGTTTTACTGATATTCTGACTTCTTCAAAATGATCCCAAAACCTGTTAATAATCTATGCTTTTGTTAAGTTTTCTTTTGACCTAAACTCTTAACTAGTACTGACTGAAAGTCATATGATACTGTAACTTCTTCAGGCCCATTCCATGTGATGTGCGTTACAACTGAAGACCAGTTTTTCACCTTGCTAGCTTTCTAAACGAATCATTAAATGAGATATTTATCATTTAAACCTCTCTGACAATAAAAAAAATGGTCACTTTACAACTTTTTATCTTTAATTTAAAAACTTACAGGTAAGATCTAAGTCAAAATGGTGCTTAACTTGGCGTGACGTGTGTTACATTCACAAAAGGTGGTTTTCAGTTTAAGTAACATTCTCTGGAATTTCTGAGAAAGTAGGCTAAGGATTTTATCCAAATGTTTAAATAATACTTGTAAATGACTGCTCCGAATGTAGCAACTTCTGTCTTATAATTCTTATATTCTTTGATGATATAGGCAAAAACGCTGCGTGCCGTGTGTTACATTTTTTGTGACAGGTATTACATCTTCAAAGTGGGAATTTCACTTAAGTTCCAATCTAACTTTTGTTCCTCAGGGAAATGTAGGAAAGGCAAGAAACTGGCTGATAATTTAAAGATTCAAAATGAGGATATCTTTTGGGAAGCATGGGTCAAGAATGAGGATGGTAGGCTTAGAGTTGAAGTGAAAAGTGGCTGTGAAGGGGAGTTGTTGGAAAAGGTTATTAAGAAAATCCAGATTTTCAAAAGCATGTTCGAGTGAAAAGGGTACAGGTAGAAGTTTTTAATAAATACAAAATGGATCCAGGAACCTCTGTACTTCTGTGTGATTTCGCTATGGCTTGTAGCTATGAATATCAAGCTGAAGTACAGAATGCCTTATGGGATAGAGGAACAGTGAAGAGGCGTCATGTAAGTTCTACTTGATAGTCACAGAACAAAAATAGATGCATTTTACAGCTTTATCAAGAAATTGGTCACTACTGAACACTGACCATTTGAAGGAAATACGTATTGTCTAGACTGATGGTCTGTCAAAGGAGTTCAAAAACAGGCATTATGGTGAAAATGCTTGCTGATTTGAATGAGAGCTTAATGAATGTGAAGTCATATGGAAGTATTTTTGCCACATCACATGGCAAAGAAATGGTTGATGGGACCGGAGAGTCAGTGAAAAGTTAAGTACGAAAAAGCTGATGTCAAGAGGTGATGGTGTCATTGTGCAGGATTCAAATAGTTTTGCAAAAGAGGCAAGAAAGTTGATGCCCAAAGTTAAAGTTGTCCACATGTCACAGGAACATACTGATGAGTGTATTGAGGAGAAGAATCCATGGCGTGAGATGAAAGATGTGCCTGGAGTCAATAAGAACCACTGCAAGTCATGTGATAGAAAGGGAAACATGTCATTATATGTGGACAGATTTCTACCTGAGGTTCCTGCAGAGGCTTGATATGGCTTGAAAGAGAGAAAGGAGAGAATGAAAGTGGAACAAATGTTGAAAGTTGTAAGGCAGAAGACTGGGCTGTTGAGATGTATGATAGAAAACTATACCTAGGGGAGGTTACAGCCGTTGGGCAGGAGGAGAGTATGCGAGTGTCTGTAATGAGACCAACATTCACTGGGAAATGAAGTGGCCTAAGGCAAAAGATGAGATTTTTTTTTACACTGAAAGAAATGTTTATCAGAAGATCTCTGCACCAGTTTCTATTGGTTCTCGTGGCCAATTCAGATTTGAAAATTAAATTCTCCTTGTAACACATGTCATTTAAGGTGTAACACATGTCACGTGATTTAAGCTTTAATGTCTAACAATTTACAATGATAAATTATGTCTGTTTTGTAATTGGTTACGACGTGTCTCAAATATTTATTGCTATACAAAACCTTTATGGTGTAACGTGAGCCGTGTTTTACTGTCACACAGCACCAATGATGTCTTTTGGATTTTATCAGTAATAGAGTTTTCTTGTTATTTTTACATCATTAATATGTCAATGCAATATAAAAAGGAACAAAAACTTGATCACACTGGTTACTTCCTACTAAAAATGAAACTGCAAAGTACTTTGAACACATTTGCTTCTCAGTATGAAATGTTCTTAGAAAACATGCAGTAAAATTATGAAATCAAGTTTTCTTCCTCAGATGACATTTTCTTGTCAATAAACCATTTTAGCTGTTAAACCAAGGATTTTTGATTTGATATTTTAAATTTCGTATTTTCTCATACTGGTTGACATTTCATGGAATGAACCTTCAAAATGTGCCAAAAACTGTTCGTGTGCTATCCTTTTGCTAAGTTCTACTGACTGAAAGTTTTACTGACATTGCTTAACAGTCCTATTGATATTTTGTCTTCAGTATATGCCAAGAGCTGTTCATGTCTTATCCCTTTGTTTAGTTTGCTACTGGCTGAACATTCTACTGATACTGACTTCTTCAAACTCTGACCAAATTTAAGAATAATAACCTTTAGGGCAGGGTTTCTTAAGATGTTTCATCCAAATATTTCAGAGTGGTACTACAAGTTGGTGAAGTTTAGGAGTGTCTCCGATGGCAAAAAATATTCCCTGCCCTAAAGGTGCTGGGGTATTGGATCATGCGAAAAGTAAATCATTTTCTGCCCCAATTTCACATTTACTTTCTAGTCTGAACCTGGTAAGCTACAAACCCTAGAGACAGAGGACAACTTGAGAACAAAATCTCTTTAAGAGTTTGTGAGACCACGGATTGTGATGAAATGATAATTGGACAATCTATCAAGTCAGTCTTCATAGGATCCAAAGATGTGACTGCCCAAGCTCAGTGAACAGACACAGGATAGTAGTAATAGTACTCTTTATTGTCATTAAGAACAGCAATGAATACCTGAGACTTGCCAAATTAGGTGAATGCGGAGTAGACAGTTTCAAATTAACCAAAATCTTGGTTGTTAACACCTGAGGATTGCTAGCATATTGTTCAAAATCTTGTACTGCCATAAGCTTCAATACATTTTGCAAATTTAATACATCACTTTTTGTGAGTATGCAAGGGTCTCAAATCATGATGACCAACCCCAGACTCATAAAAAAAAAAAAGTATAAAAATCAACTAATGCTACAAGCCTCAGAAATATTTCAAGGAGTGATGACCCAAAAGTAGAATCAATGGTGGTCTAGAGGCAAGGTGCTCGCCTCTCATGCCAAGGGTCCCGGGTTCTAAACCCGGGCAGTGCAGGCATGTTGGAAAGTGGATTTTTCTCATATTTTCAAGTCCCTGGTCCTATTGGGGGGTAGGATCGAGTAGTTCTTGGAAATTGGATTTTTCTCATATTTTCAAGTCCCTGGTCCTATTGGGGGGTAGGATCGAGTACCCAGTCTTCTCGGATAAGGACGAAAAAATTCGGAGGGCCCGTGTGCACGTTGCGCACGTTAAAGATACCTTGGCAGTTGGAAATCGTAAAGAGCAGGCCGAAAGGCCGCTGCCCGGGCAAAATTGAAATTAATAGATTAAAATTTATCCATATCATCTCCCCCCCCCCCCCCCCCCCCCCCCCCCGCCAGAACAAGAAATAATAAAACAAGTAAAGTGAGGTGTAAATGCCAAGGGCAGCGAACCTCCTAAAATAAAGACCTCAAATCAAAGTAGAATCAATCTCTGGATGGAATAACTAAATCTAGAAATGTGTTTTTGATGATGCAGGGAAACTTAGCAAGTCTGAGGTATTCACTGAACTGACACGATAAATAACTAACTTGAGTAGTCAGAGAAAGCACCCATCCTTATCAAGAGGCTGATCTATGATAAAATATTTCATATAATATATATATTTATTTTAAATTTCCTTTTAAAAAAATGCAAGTCTCAGTTTCTTTGACCTTATTTACATATTTGTTCTTACGACTAATCTAGTATAAAAAAAAAAAAAACTCGCACCAGCCTATACAAACTTTAGCCAAGCCTGCACACTTTATTTGGCAACGTATGTTGCTGAAATTTTGCATAAAAATAAAAAACAATTGGACTAATTGCTTTTGCAGTCAAATATGTGTTCCCTTTTTCTTTTTTGACAACTAAAGCCTATGAAATCATTGGGAGCTTGCAGTGTGTTGTTACTTTCATCCCATGATCACTTCTTTTCCCTGAATGCGTGATCCATGACCTCATTATTCCCAACCGGCTGATTTGAATACGCAAGAAGGTCAATGCTTGAATTTTTTTAAAAATGTTTTCATGGAGGCAGAGAACCCAACTCACTATTTTTCTCTACTCGTCCTTTATTTGAATACGCAAGAAGGTCAATGCTTGAATTTTTTAAAAAATGTTTTCATGGAGGCAGAGAACCCAACTCACTATTTTTCTCTACTCGTCCTTTTTAGAAGTTAAAAATGTTCCTACCTCAGCATTTTTCTTTTTCATACATGAACTTGGGATACACACACGCACACAAACCCAACCCTCATCAGTAATCATTAGCATAGCCAATCAGAATCCTGTTAATAATGCGTTACTGTCTGAAAACAATGTCGTCTTTTCCATAGCCTTCATCCTTGAACGTTCGTAGAATGAGACAATTGGTGCACAGTACTGTCACTACTGTGTAATGATATCAGTGGGCCTACTTTCTATTTTACAAACTGCTACATAATATCCTCCCCCACTTTCTTCTTAATCGCTCAAGCGGGTTGGGACGGACAAGAGAAGGTTAGAGGTGAAACCTGCCTTTTTGTGCTGATCCTTTATGTCTGAAAGTGGCACATTTTGTCTATTGTTCACAGAACACAGCAGTTACCTAAACAAACTGCCCACACTACTGCAATTTCACGACAATCTTCGCCTCGAATGCTGACTGGAGGGGGTGGAATGTGTAAGCATTGAGGCGCAAAGGGAATGCAGTAAGACTTACCTAAAAGCAAACAGAAAAAGCTAACAACAAAATAAACCCAAAGTGACGGGCATAGTAAAGCAGATCTGTTACAACCACCCAAAACTGAACTCAACAAAAACTCTTTATCCCGGACAACTCTGGATCCTCAGCTTGTACTGACTTAAGAAACTAAGAGGCTGATTTGTGACAAAATGCTTTAAACTTTTTTGCACATCTTTTTAAATTTCCCTTCACAAATCGCAAGTTAGAATTCCCAATGAATGCTCTGATCCCCTTTATACTTGCTCTTATGATTGGTAACAAACTTAAGAATATGTCTTTAATTCAGAAACCCATTTTATAATGCCTGAACGGTTTCATATAATTCCCATCACATTAACGTCTTTTAGCTAGCTCAAATTTAGTTTTATGCATGTTTAGAAAATAATAACTAAAAATTCGGCCAGTTTTATGGCCAATAAATCACGTGTTATTAAAATAGCGGATTACATTACCACTACAAGAACACTCGGATGTGCCTTAACACAGGGGCAATTTTCAACACGTACCCTGCGCGCCAGTGGTTCTCAGTCTTTTTTGTCCCATGTTCAGCTTTAATCCTCAAAAAAAAACGTGTGCCCCACCATGATCCGACAAAGCTGGTATACAGTATATATCCTTACGCCACATTCTGAAGTCCCACCCTCTACCACAATATTGCCATGCCCTACCTAAATATTGCCGCACCCCACCAAATTATTATCATGCTCCACCGGTGGAGTCTTGAGAAACACCGAGTTTCACTCTCCAATTTTACATTCGAGTTTTATTGCTCAAATGTTAACTCAGACTTTGAAATTCATTTATACATTCACTATTTTGCCTCCTCATCTTGCAGTTGCACTGGCAACAGTTTTTTTCTGATTAGAATTTGAAAACAATATTTGCCTTTCATAGGAACATTTCTATTCCATTATTATACTAAGAAGTTCCTGACATTTTTTTTTCTGTCAACAAGACATCAGTAAACATAACATTCCTTTTAAATTTTACACAATTATGATCATTATGCTCATTCAGTGCTTTTGTTTTGATTAATTTGTGCTGTGATTTTCTCACCCACTTTACCAAACAAGATCATTATATGAGAAAACAAATCTGACCTAATAACTTTGCTCTTAATCTATTTGTATTTTGCCTTAAATGTCATCCCCACATGTCAGTTTCCACATAATGGCTGATAACATGTAAAATTTCCCAACTGTGGAAAGTTGCCATTGCCACTAAATCATGATAATCTATTGTCAGAGATCTAAGGACCAACTCTACATAAAAAATGACAATATATCTAAGCTGGTTTTGTTTTTGCTGAAATTTCTAATCCTTTAGCACCATGTCAAGAAAGGGCCAAATCAGTCTTTATTTTCAGAGCAATAAATTTACTCATTGACCATCCAAATTGATCCTTTCTTTTCTTATTTTTTTAAATTTGTTTTGAAAGTGTTCTTTTTGACAATTCAATTTTCCATTGATAAATTTGCAAAGAGACACGTATTCTTAACATAATATAAACCTCGTGTTGCAATAAAGCTGTAATGAAGTTAAAATGTTGACCCATATAGAAATTTCAGACATTGATAAATTTGCAGAACGCTTTAAAACCCTGTAGACATATTTTGAAAAATGGACACAATCTGCATGCAAAATCTGTAGCAGAATATAAGATATAGTGATCTAAGTGATGACATTATCGTTGGGAAACAACGAATATTTTGCATCCTTAAGCTCAACCATACAAATGCAAATTCATTACAGGTTATTTCACCAAGATTTTTAACAATTTACATCCACAGAGCTAAGTGATGAATTGTGTATGGCAATACACACAAAGCTGGTCTGTAGTCAATCCCGAGAGAAGATTTTACTCACTGTTGCCTTGACTGAAGATCTTGCAGCTGTTCCTTCATTCCTTGGTTGTCGAGGGTTGATACAACAATCATATTCTGAAGACTGAAGAGCCCGAAGTCTCTGAGATGTGAGTCTACGCAGGAAGATGAATTGGCTTGGGCTCCACAGTCTGATGGTCAGTACTATAGAAGTCATGTTTATGGTTCAGGTGTGAGCTGATGAGAGATTGTTGCCTGCATTAAAGGAAACAGGCAAATTATTTGCAAGCTGAATAAAACACTGATCTAAACAAACAAAACTCCTCTAGCAAATCAAAGCCATTACATGTTATTTCAATATGGTGGCATTCATTACTGAACAAAAAGTCATGGCGGTTGTCAAGAAAAACAGGTGAAGGTCTGTATTTAAGAATGACCTACATATATCGGCTTAATAAAGCACACAGAGTAGTTACAAGCAAGCTCATTTAATTAGCTGTGAAACAGGCAAAGTTATGTCTACACAATATTCCGACTCAGAGCAGATTTTCTTTACTGTAACTAGTTGGCCCGCTGACTCGGGGAATACATAGATGTGATTTTTTAAAAGTTAAGTTTTGATCACCAGCGTGTAAATTGAGGGGCAGAATAAATTTCCTGTCATACTTTTTAATTCTACTCCAAGGAAATGTCTTTTTTCACTGGTTCAAAATGTGAGAACGCTTTCTTCTGTTCAACTCAGTTAAGGCTCAAAATCAACGAAAGTATTAAAAATATAGGGAACTCCAAGACTTTTTTAAATATGTCCATGTACACCTTTATCTTTCTGTTCGCAATATGATATTTTGTTGAATTTAAGGCTCAGCGGTTAAAAAGCCTTTCATGATTACAATGGAGGCCTTACTTTCTTTATAATATGATACAACATATTTCGAGCTGTTTCATGACTGTGTAAAAGTGGGAATCATACAACCTTCTGTAGGAAATTAGGATACATTAACCATTCATATAATGAAATGAAGTGAGATATCCACCTTTCAATACTTCATCCCACAGCCTTTGAACACAGACATTTACAGCCATGCTCTGTGGTACTGTAGTGATGACTATGCTGTACCAGCCATTTGTGGTGAGTTGACTGTCCTGTGACTGTTGGCAAATTCTACTGGTAACAAATTGGGCATGGTAACTTGATAACCAAATCATTAGACTTCAGCCACTAGTTGTTCTGTGTTCTGAAATGAAAAATTACAATCTAGTAAAGATTGTGATATGTCATTATCACACAAGATATGAAACTGATCTCTTTCTTTTCTGTTTACTAAAGAAGGTAATTTCACAGGAAAATTGTCCAGAAATAATGGAAGAGGCTCACTGACTAAAAGCATCTTAAGTTCTGTTAAAATTCATGTTTGAAAGTTTGTCTAAGATTTCAGGACAAACACTTTGACATACAAAGTAAGACATGGAAACCATGCATTTGCAGAACATTCCAACACTACCCAGAAGGAAATGTCACAGTAATAAAGCCCAAGTACATAAAAACATCACAGTAATAATGCCCAAGTACATAAAATGTTTTTCCATTGCAGGCAAGGTCAAGCTGTGACAAAAAAAAACATAAGTGTCATTCTGAATTCCACAAAATAAGTTATGCACACAGTAATATTATACACAAATTATGACTTCACAAAAATTATCAGATGAGACCCTTCTTCCACTCAAACATTGTCAGTCAGCATGGTCAATTAGTATGGATGTCCATCTATGGCCAATGTAAAATATAAAGTATATTCAATAATGTATCATAAAATGATCTAACTATCCTCCTACCCCTAATCGTGTCTATCTCAGCCCTAACCCCTAATCTTAACACTTACCATTACCCTTTGAACCAGAAAACAAAGCAAATCTGTAAAGAATTGTAAGAGTTCAAAGTGGTCGGGACCTATGGAACTCTTTCCAATGTATCAAATGTGACTACATTAAACAAGCATTTATGTTATATATCGATGGTGTCGGGCGCAAACTGGCCAAGTCCAAAAATTTCATATTACTTTATATAGTACCAATTTATGAAGTCTAGAATTCTCCATCATAATGTAAAAGTAGCTGTTACCATTACCCAGTAGAAATACTCAAAATAAGCATGTAATCAAACCGGCTAGGTTCATTTCCCATTAGATTTTAGCGGCAGTTTCTTGGTTCTGTAAAATTTGCTTATTTCAACTTGGCCAGTTTGCATCATTGATATGTTTACAAAAGTTATTTCTACCTACCAGTACTTTGGTTCACATCCTCTCAATGCCTAGATCCACCACCAGACTCATTTCCAAATGATATTTGTTGCTTACTACCAAAATTGATGACGATGCTGTGTAAGTCATTTTGTTGTGTGTATCCTTGTAGTTCCAAGTGATGCTTGTTGCTGACTGTCAGAACTGATAATGATGATGCTGTGCAAATCGTTTTGTGGTGTGGGTCATTGCAGTTAAAAAGTGATATTTGTTGCTGACTGGCAAAACTGATGATGCTGTGGAAGTCATTTTGCGGTGTGTGTCATTGCAGCTCCAAGTGTCGAGGGCTGATTCAGCAATCATATTCTACAGACAGCCTGAAGACTCTGAGGTGTGACAGGTAAGTCTATGCAGGAACATGAGCAGGTTTGGGATTCACAATACGATGGTCAGTACTATAGAAGTGATGTTTCTGGTTCACATGTGAGCTTATGAGAGGCTATAACTGACTGCAATAAAGGAAAGTGAGAAAAATCAATTACACAAGCTGAATAAAATATCGACCTAAACACTGAAATTCCTCTAGCAAATCAAAGGCATTACATATTACTTCAACATGGTTTTACTCATTACTGAAGAAATAGATTTTCTGGATATCATTGGGTTTGACATGTTATATCAGCTTAATAAAACACACAGAGTGGTTATATGTAAGAACACATCGATTCGCTGTAAAACACAAAGGTATGAAAACACAATATTTAGACTGACCAGTAGATTTCCTTTCTAAGCATCACATACACTATAATACGACGTCACATTTCGGGCTATTTCATGACAGCGTAAAGATAAAAGTCATACAACCTTATGTCGGAAATCACAATACATTAAACAGCATATAATTATATGAAGTTAGATACCCACCTCTCCATACTTTGGCTCACAGTCTTGGAACACAGACATTTACAGCCATGCTCCATGGAACTCAGGAACTGTAATGATGACTATGCTGTACTAGCCATTTTTGGTGAGGTGACTGTCCTGTGACTTTTGGTCAATTCTACTGGTAACAAATTGGGCACAGAAACTTGGTAACCAAATGTTTGGAATTCAGCCACTAATTATTCTGTATTCTGAAATGAAAAATTACAAACCTGTAAACATCCTGTCATGTCAAGAACAGACAAGATATAAAACAGACTTTTTTCTCTATTTACTAACCAAGGTAATTTCATAGGAAATTGTCCAGAAATAATGGAAGAGATTCACTGTCTTGAAGCATCCTAAGTTCTGTCAAAATTCATATCTGAAAGTTTGTCTAAGATTTCAGGACAAGCATTTTGGCATACAAAGAAAGATACAGAAGCTATGCATGTGAAGAAAGTTTCAACATGATCCGACAGGAAATGTAACAGTTCCCAGGTATAAAATAACTTTAGTAAAGGCCAAACTGTGACAAAGAAAAAACGTGTAATACTAATTTCCACACAATATGGTTATATGCTCAATGTCCATAAAAACAGATGTAATATACACAAGCTATGACTGCATAATAATTATCAGATGTGACCCTTCTTCCACTCAAACACTGTCAGTCAACATGGTTAATTAGTATGGATGTACATCTACGGCCAATGTAAAATATAAAAGTCTATCCAATAATGTATCACCAAATGTTCCTATCCCTAATCCTGTCTATCCTAGCCCTGGTTAACCGTTACCCTTTGAACCAGATAAAAAAAACAAACTGAAGAATTGTAAGATTTCCAAGTGGTCAGGACATATGGAGCTCTTTCCAATGTATCAAATGTGATTACTTTAAGCAAGCATATATAATGTATAAACAAACGTGATTTCTACCTACCAGTACTTTGGCTTACATTCTTGCTATGCCTAGATCCACAGCCAGACTCAGTGTTCCAAATGATGTTTGTGGCTGACTACCAAAACTGATGACAATGGTGCTGTGCAAGTCTTTTTGTGGTGTGTGTCGTTGCACTTTCAAGTGATGTTTGTTGCTGACTATCAAAATTGATGACAACGATGTTGTGCAAGTCATTTTATCGTGTGCATCCTTGCAGTCCCAAGTGATAAATGTGGCTGACTGTCAAAACTGATAATGATGATGCTGTGCAAGGTTTTTGCGGTGTGGGTCATTGCAATTCAAGTGACATTTGTTGCTGACTATCATTCAAAATTGATGACAATGATGATGTGCAAGTCATTTTGTGGTGTGGGTCATTGCAGTTTCAAGTGACATTTGTTGCTCTTTTTTAAAATTGATGACCATGATCCTGTTTAAGTCGCGCGTTCCCTTGCAGTCCCTTGTGACAAATGCTGCTGACTGTCATAACTGACAATAACGATGGCCTGCAAATCATTTTGCCATGCGTGTCCTTGCAGTTCCAAGTGATAAACGTTGCTGATTGTCAAAACTGATAACGATGCTGCGCAAGTCATTTTGTGGTGTGTGTCATTACAGTTCCAAGTGATATTTGTTGCTGACTATGAAAATTGATGGCAACAATGCTGTGCAAGTCATTTCTTGGTGTGTGTCAATGAAGTTCCAAGTGATGTTTGAAGCTGACTGTCAAAATTGATGACAACAATGCTGTGCAGGTCACTTCATGGTGTGTGTCGTCGGAGTTCCAAATGATGTTTGTTGCTGAATATTAAACTTGATGATAACGATGCTGTGCAAGTCATTTTGTCATGTGCATCGTTGCAATTCCAAGTGATCTTTGCTGCTGACTATCAAAATTGATGACAATGATGCTCTGCAAATTATTTTGTGCTGTGTGTCATGCAGTTTTGTTTTGATCATTTTGTGTCGTGTGTCATTGCAGTTTTGTTTTAATCTTTTTGTGCTGTGTGTCATTGCAGTTTCAAGGGATGTTTGTTGCTGACTATCAGAATTGATGACAATGCTGCTGAGAAAAGCATTTTGTCATCTGTGTCATTGCAATCCCAAGCGATATTTGTTGCTGACTATCAAAATTGATGATGAATTTGTGCAAGTCATTTTGTGTTGCATGACATTGCAGTTTCAAAGGATGTTTGTTGCTGACTATCACAATTGATGATAATGCTGCTGTGCAAGTCATTTTCAAATCTGTGTCATTACAACCCCAAGTGATATTTGTTGCTGACTGTCAAATTTGATGATAACGATGCTGTACCTCCACACAGGAGGATGGTCTTGAGTGCAGCTTGACAACACCTGTCAGAAGATGACAATTTCTCACTGTTCCCCAGCCACCAAACAGTTGAATTTAAGCCACTGCTTGCATTGAATCTGAAATGAAAAATAGTGAACTTATAAATCGCATGTCAAAAACTATCAAGAGACAAATGATTTCACTGAAATGGTTTCTTTCTGTTTACAAACCAACTGACAGGACTTCTGAATGCGATTTACAGCAATATTTTCTTACAGTGATGTATTATTGAAAAAGATTATTTCAATCTTTCAACCATGTATTTATTATAAAACAGCACTATCTTCTTCTAGAACACTTGGTGGAATAAATGACAAAGAGAAAAATTATCTCTAGTAGGAAAATCTTCGAACAGGCAGTTTTGTTGTATTATATCTTTCCGGTATTGTTGTGAAAGGCAAGCTTAGAGTAAAATACTAAAATATTAGATACTTTCTTAAGAAAATTGGAAATAATACAACAGATTTATTGCCTGGCAATATCTTCTTAAGTTCATTATCTGTTAACGAATCTGTTAGTTTTATAGTTAAATTTATGTTTAAATATTTGGCTAGATATTTTCTGGACAAGCATTTTGGTTTGAAAGAATTGAAGAAAAGTGCATGTAAATTTGTGCAAGCCAAAACTGAACCTTTGCAGACCTGCCACAATCCAAATCAGAAAATCAGTATGATCAGACCCAAAAATCAGTATTTCAGACCAAAAATCGGTATATCATTGAAACATGTAGGTGAGGCCTAGCTAAGTTCGAATGATCTAAAAAGACGGCAAACAAAAAGTTTCTAGATGATGTATGGATCGTATCACACTTTTTTTATGTCTTGAATCCTCGATCTCTAGACTATAGTCTTTAGATCTAGATCTAAAATCACTGAATCAGGTCTTGGTATGAGTAAAACTAAGCTGAATAGAATCTAGATAAATTAAAACTAAATTTCACGATAATATCAGGCAATGTTGCAAAAAAAACACGTGCAGATCTAAAAGATGATGACAATGATGATGATCGGCAAATCTGAAAGAATCTGATTGAAAGCGCAAAATTTGTGTAGGCTAGCCAAGTCTCGACCAAGGGAACAAACTCTCAGCAAGTAAGCAAAGTATTAATTTTGAAGTATGTTCAATACTGTAGGTCGCAGCACACAAAAACCACTGTAACCATGAAAGTGCTTGCCAGCCTCGGCTATAGTTGTATACGCAAAACGAAACAAGTGCTTGCTAACGGTGCAAACTTGTCACAGTAACAGAAATGCAGGCTGGGTTTTTCTGAAGTCAGCAAACCAACCGTGAAAGAGAAAAATTTGTACGGAAACTTTTTCCCCGAGCGGTCTAGGTTGGATCGGGGGAAAAATCGGTAAGTTTTTATTAAAATCGGAAAATCGGTAAAACGGCCATTTCCAAAAAAAATCGGTAAGATACCGATTGAATCGGTATAAACGGCAGGTCTGCCTTTGCAATTCTGACTCAAAGCAGTTATACTCAAATAAACAATATTAAAATGACATCACGTTCAAAGATCTCTGTGACTTGTATCTCTACAGTTCATAAACTTCATTCCAAAGATTAAACACATCAAAAGTTGCTACTTAAAAAAAAAAAAGCAATTCAGTCCACCAAAGGGAAAGGATTGCTGTCCTATGTCTACCTCATCATCATCATCATTGCCTTTCTCACCCTGGATCAGGGTATAGGCCACCAACAAACACTTTCCATCCCTCTCTATCATGGGCCAGCCTCTTTACATTATTCCAAGTCTTTCCGCTTCGTTGCACATCATTTTCTCTGGCTCTTCTCCACGTTCCGCGCGGCCTTCCTCTTGATCTCTTGCCCTGGGGATTCCAATCCAATACCTTCTTCGTGATGCTGTTTCCTGGCCTCCTGAGAGTGTGGCCGATCCATCTCCATCGCCTCCTACCAATTTCCTCTCTGACTGGGCTCTGTCTTGTTCTTTTCCATACAATTTCATTGCTGACCTTGTCTGTCCATCTGATCTTAAGTAGCTTCCTCAAACATCTGTTGATGAAAACTTGGATTCTCTTTATGCAGGCCTGGGATGCATTCCAAGTCTCACATCCATACAACAGGACTGACTTCACGTTCGAGTTGAATATCCTCAGCTTTGTTTTTAGAGATATATCCTTGGTTCTCCAAATCTTGCTTAAGGACGTAAAAGCTGCCTGTGCCTTTCCAATTCGTGCTTTGACTTCTGCCTCTGTTCCTCCCTTATTGTCAATGATACTACCAAGATAGCAGAAGGACTCTACATCTTCCAGTGGTTGATCTCCTACTCTGACTTGTGCGCTTGGGGGTGCAACAATTTTTAGGACCTTCGACTTCGCAGGATGTATCCTCAATCCAATAGATTCTGAAATTTTGTTTAGAGCTGTAGTCTTTGCTTGCATCTGGTCGTGTGTGTGCGACAATAGTGCCAAGTCATCTGCAAAATCTAGATCGTCCAGCTGTGTCCATGGGGTCCATTGTATGCCATTTCTTCCTCCACTGGTGGTTTCTTTCATAAGCCAATCAATCACCAGGACAAACAGAAATGGGGACAGCAAACAACCCTGCCTAACACCAGTCTTGATATCAAAGCTGTCAGTAAGCTCGCCATCGTGTACGACTCTGCAACTTGTCCCCTCGTACATGCTCTTGATAAGGTTCACCATCTTCTCTGGGATTCCATAATGTCTCAATATTCTCCACAGTGTTTCTCTATCGATGCTATCAAAGGCCTTCTCGTAGTCAAGGAAGTTCACTATCAGTTGGGAGTTCCACTCTAGCGACTGCTCTACTATGATTCTCAGCGTGGCGATCTGGTCGGTGGTTGATCGATTACTCCTGAAACCAGCTTGCTCCTCACGAAGTTTTTGGTCTGTTGCATTCTGTATTCGCTTGAGAATAATCCGGTTGAAAACCTTTCCTGGGATGGAGAGAAGTGTGATTCCTCTGTAGTTACTACAATTGCTGAGGTCCCCTTTTTTTGGAAGCTTCACGAGGTGTCCTTCCTTCCAGTCCTTTGGAAACTTGCCTCCGATCCAAATCCTCGAGAATAGCGAGTGCAGACCCTCTGCAGCCCCAGCAGCATCTGCCTTCAGCGCCTCTGGTGGGATCTGATCTGGTCCAGCTGCCTTGCCTCGATTTAACTGCTTTATGGCATCATTAATCTCTGCTTTAGTCGGAGGGTCGCAACTGATCGGTAAATCATTTCTTGCGGGTAGAATGTCGGGTGGGTTGCTTGGTGGAGGTCTGTTCAAGAGGCTGTTAAAATGTTCTATCCATCTTTTTGCCTGAGCTTCCTTTCCAAAAATAGCCTTCCTGTTGTAATCCTTGACAGGAACTTCAGGTTTTCCATATTTTCCAGCAAGAGTCTTTGTAGTCTGGTAGAGGATCCTCATGTGTCCTGCTGTTGCTGCCTTCTCTGCTTTCTCTGCTAACATTCCTATGAACTCCTCTTTGTCTTTTTTAATTGATTTTTTGACCTCTTTAGCTGATGCTCGGTACTCTTCCTGGTTACCAACTCTTGAGCTTCTTGTACGACTTGCATTTACCTGTTCTTTTAGGTCTCTTCTTATCCTTATCAAGTCCAGTGAATTTTGACTGATCCATTCCTTGTGTTCCACTTTCTTTTCCCCAGAACATCCTGGCATGTCGATGTAAATACTCCTTTTACCTTAGCCCAGTGAGTCTCCAAATCTGCTGTCTCTTCGAGGTCAACAAGGGGTTTGAATCTATTCCTCAGTGTTAGCTGGAACTCTTCCTTCTTGTCTCCATCCAGAAGGCTCACTTGAAACTTTCTCCTCTTTGTTCCTGCTCTGGTACCTTTATGTCTACCTAGACAGCTGTTATATTCCACACAATTTGTGACTTACAGTACTGATTACCACACTGAGCAGAAGATGTGGCATTTTCCGTTCTCATCCTCAAGTACACTTTAATCATAATGTAGCACAATACTACATGCCAATGTAAAAAATTCAGTTAAGTCACCTACAGGAAATGTGTGAAAATATGGTGCACCCATCAAGCCTACATAAAGAAAAAGGTAGGCTACTTACATTTCACTGCTCTGGCTCACAGCCTTTGTACACTGACATAAAATTTGCTGTCAGGTTAAGTGGGAAAATATATGTTTGCTTCAGTTCTGACTCAGATTGTCACAACTGATGGTGATGATGCTGTACCACCCAGGTGTCTCTGCAACTGCTTCTTTTATATCTGTAATGAAAAAATATACACAAACTAGCCTAATATTTGACAAATTTATGCTAGACATGCCATGTTCTACTAGTCTACATAATTAATGAGTCAAAGTTTCATACTTTGGTCTAAATTTAAAAATCAGAAACTGCTTGTTAAACCTACACTGTATGACTTATCTAAGTAAAAGCAGTTGGAATGGAAAGTGTCATGATCTCATTTTGGGATCCAGTGAGTAGTGTTAGGGTGATCCGACCCTTAGAATAAAAAGGTGGGATTTTATAGGTTAGTGGACTCACGCCCTAAGGCGGTGAGTTGTGTAAGCAATGCACGGACCACGTGAACCCGGCATGATTTCGGAAGGTGAGACAAGAAACTTTCACGGGGTTTGGCTGGAGATATATAAGCTTAAGTCGCCATTGTTTAAGCAGAGAACGGCTGTGGAAATCATTCGATCCAGTGAGGTTCCTCTCGGCTCGAGCTCCAGGGCCTGACAATAGGAGTTGAGCACAGACAGAATAGACACAAGTGAAGTCGAAGTGGAGTGACCGTGTCGTCATCCAGAGAATTGATAAACGCCTCGTCGCACTAGGCCAAAAGTGCGAACCGTGTCCTTTGGATCTACGCTCGTACTTGGCTACGAGCGTATAATGGTAGGCAATTCATAAGTCCACACAATAGAGACAGGAATTACTAGATCAGCCCAGTGACGAAGCTGAGTAGTAGGAAAGCCACCTGGCAATCCTCACAATAGAGACAGGATTAATACAGTGTAGAATGATAGTGTGTGTGGAAAGAAAGAAAGAAGTATTGAAGTCAGTCATAGAAAAATAATCTTTTGTAGACGTAGTACGTAGATATTGTATCTCATGTTATATTGAATGCCTTAGTTGCATCCCATGTGAGATTAGAACTTTTGAATTACAGTTAATAAGTTCAGCGACAAGCTGGAGTTCCCACAACGGGGCTTTGATGTAGCCACTAATTAAGAGTCCTATTTATTGTATCTGCAATCCTATCTATTGTATCTGCAACCATATTTATTGTATTCTGCAATCCTATTTATTGTATCTGCAATCCGATCTATTGTATCTGCAACCATATTTATTGTATTCTGCAATCCTATCTATTGTATCTGAAACCATAATTATTGTATCTGCAATCATACCTATTGTATCCGTAGTAATAAAGTAGTATGGCCCTTCAGGCCTGATATATATATATTCAACGAGTGTGTTATGAATTATGATTGTGCCTGGACGAGTGTGAGTGGCCTTTCGATTAGTCGAATGCGCTATTATCCCCAAGACCTTACTCACCTCGAACATTGACACTGACACATATTTATTTATGTTATCTAGATCTAGATCTAGATCAAGGCAAATTCCAGCTGTCCTGATTTTGAACATTCAAAAACTACCCTGAGCAATCTTACTTGTATCAATCGTGCGAGAAGTGTTCCATAGAACCTGCAACCCCAACATTAAATCAAGCTACAGAAAGAGGCTGATTTTTTTTTTTTTACCCAAAATTCTATCCCTGTCCCTTAACCCTATCCCTAACTCTGTCATTCTTGACACTAATTGCTTGAGTTCAAAGTGGTTGGAATATAGCGAACTAGACCCTCTACTTGGACTAGTCTAGATCTAGATCCAAGGTCTTGCCGTTACATTAACCGCTAGCGGTAACAGAATAATCAGACGCATCAGCGCATTCAAATAATGCCCTTGCAATGTTTTAAGGGTTTCCTTCATGGCTTTGCATTTCCGTAAGGCATTACACTTACTAAATTAATGAGAAATGTAAGAACAGTTCAAAAGATCTGATCATAATATTTAAACTTCAGCACCTTGTACTTTTAGATTACGAGTGGTTAGCGGTAAGCTACTTGGCTAGTCTGATACTCTGATAGTCTGCAATGTTTGCATGAGTGGCCTCCCCTCACTGAAGTTTGCCACCCAAAAACGTTTGGTTAAGCCCGAAGATCTGAAAACAGTGTTGAGTTTCTGCTTTCGACAAACCCAAATTTGTTTTTCTTCGCTACATGATCAAACAGATTATTTATAATGGAATTTCTCAAGGAAGAAGCTCTAAGACATATTGTTTCTCACAACAATTTTGCCTGCAACATTTCAGTTGATGAATATCAATAATTGATCTATGGTCTGAAATTTATCTGGCAATCTAGAGTTCTTACAGAAAATTCACCCAAATTCACTTTTTTTTAAGTGAACGAAAATTTAGGCCCATGCAGCGGGAGGGGAGTTCCGCATGAGTTACATTATAAAGATAGTACAAGGACGCGACTTTAGGAATGGCCTTGAGCGGGGAGTCGCAGGGGGCAGCGCACCATGGTGAGTTAGTCCTGTAGGGGGATTTTTTTTGTTTTTGTTGTTAATGCGCGGCTCAGCGATTAACAGTCAGTGCATGAAATATGTGCTCGACTAAAGTTGTGTAACTCATATGGTAATCCTTTCCATGGTTTCTGTCAAGTTCCTGGCTTAAAAGGACTGACTATTTCCTAGAAGGATTTCCTTACAAGTATCAGGTCCTACAAGGAAAATGAAGCTTCCATTAGTTGAGCAGTTGTCGTCTAGAATCTGCGGACTAAGTAATGAACTATTAAGGCTATTATCAGTAGGCCTTTATGTTTTAACGTTGCAGTTCATGATTTACTCATTCGAGGGGAGGCCCTCCGCCCGTCCGCGCCAGTCAAGAAAACTCTAAAGAGGGAACTTTTGGCCGGGCTTATCAAAAGTTGGGTTTAGTATTTGTATGGGACAAAGAAAGAAGAAAGAAAGAATGAAAGCGCGGGTTAGGGGAGATCTTCATCATATATTATGTTTGTTAACTTTTTGGTAAGTGGGGCGGACGAGGGGGGGGGGGGTCCTTCCCATTCGAGTAGGCTGATTTTCTGCTTGACAGCGGAATGTCTCACAGATTAAAAACTATATAATAGATTACTTATACACTTACTAAGTGGGATTCGTTTTCCGATTTTCATGAACAAAAGTATCAGTAAATAGAACGTACCTTGTGCCTATGCTGCCCACTTGGTATGTAATTAGAATGTTTCTGATAACAGCACTAGTCTGCGTAAAGTAAGGCTTCGTCAATTTGTGACCGGTTGAGTGATCTTTCTTTCAGCCGTTTGATTGTCGATTTACAAGAGTAGAGAAAAATCACTGAAAAACAGCACGATTTTTACGTCTGATTGTGACGTCACGGTGAGCGATGTTAAAACTAAGGGATGAATTCACGAATGCAGTGAGATTATAGAAAAACTCATAATAGACACCGTCTTCAGTGGCTGAGAGTCGTGAGAGCAAAAAGGAAAAGTGTATTTCCGGAAAGATAAAAATAGAACTTGTTTTAAAGTTTTTTTGTTTTTTTTTCACATTCTTAGAACGAGCACAGGACCCACAACTTCACAGGCCAAGGATACATATTGGATTTCTATTCACCATTAATTTCTTACTCTTCTTTTGATTTGGATTGTTTTCTTCCCCTCTTCTCATTAAAATTTCTCTTTTTCAATAAGCCTACACCAACATTAAATTTTTTTTAACTTAGCTGCCCCCCTCCCCCATCACAAACCGTAGGCCCGTGTCAACTGGCCTACCTGTTTCTTGCCCGTTCCCCCACTCTCCCAAAGATCTCTGTCTGTGAAGATCTTTTACTCATTCAAAACAAAAAATTGATTAACCTTATACGATGTAATTGAAATGCTTTCGAAGGGAAGTTACCATTAAAATATTTATTGGTTTGCTCACGACGCACATTTTCTTGACCTTCACTGTCCTTTTAACACAAAATGTAGATCTAGATAAGAGGGGACGAAGGAGAGACAGGTGACAGGAAGAGGAAAAAAAGGGAAATGGAGAGACAGATAGAATCAAGAGGGCCGGGGACGACTTAGAAGGAACATGAATAAAGCGAAGGAATAAAACTGGAGCGGTCAGAGTAAAGGAAGAAGAAAAATGTGTTCGTAATATCAAATGAAATGATGATGATAAATATAATGATAATGTAAGGGAGAAAGAAAGAGGGAGGAGAACTAGAGAGTGAAAAAGGGACAGTATGTATGTGCGTGTGTCTAAGAGAGCGAGAGAGACAGACAGGGAGAAAGGCATTGAAAAAGAGAAAGAGAGATAGTGTGTGTGTTTGAGAGAGACACACAGAGAGGGAATAAAACCAAAAAAAGAAAGAGAGAGAAAAGTGGAATGAAAGAGAAAGAGAGAGAAATGCACGTGAGAGAGGGGGAAAGCGAGAGAGAGAGAGAGAGAGAGAGAGAGAGACAGACAGACAGACAGACAGACAGAGAGAGAGATAGAATGAGAGGGAATGAAAAAGAGAGTGAGAAAGAGAGAGTGTACGTGGGTGTGAAAGAGAAAGAGAGAGAGAGAGAGAGACAGTGCTAAAGAGGGCAGAGTGTAGCCTATGTATGTTGGCAGGGGAGGGGGGAGGAGACAGACACAGGGAGAGTAAGAGAGAGGGGAATTTCTCGTAATAAAAAGTGCACCTGCGGACCGATTACTGCCCATATTGACACTGAATTGACACCTGATATTTCCCGCCATGTGTGATCCGTATTAGTACAGGTGTCGATGTGAAACCAAGACAGATATTTGTGTAGCCTAATGCGCGATTATTCCTGTCTCTATTACGCCAAAATCATCTTATACGGAACTAATAGAGACCCCTTTAGAACTCCCATCATGTGTACAAGTATCGTGTTGTTAAAAAGTTCTCTAACTGCTGATGCCAGGGATTTTGATTTCATTGCCTCGATCTATAGACCAAGAGGGATAACTCAGGAAATATCATCTTACTAAACAAACCGATCAGTTGCTGCAGAGTCACGTCCCCTGATAGCTCCGTTGAGAGAGTTCTCGTACAATAATTATGAATTTCGCCCAGTTCCATGCAGTGCTGGCAATGGAACATGAAGACACTGGTGTTTCATACATCTGAGCACGTGATTTGGTATAGCGCGTTTATAAACTTGTGCCCTCTGTCTGCTGCAAGTTTCTAGAAAATTGATTATTGTATTGCAATAATTTTTTTTTTTGCATAATAGTGCAAGCGTCCGACAAAATGAGGCACATTTCGACATTTAAATTTACCTGATTCGAGAACATCGTTGTAAGGCATCATAGGGTCAGTTTTATCGATTTTAGGTTTTCAGTATTTTTGAAAAGTTTACCCTCTTTACTACTCCTTTTCCAAATGATAATCCTGTTTGAGTAGGGTAAATGCCTCAAAACTGACTTTGAATCGAGTCATCACCAATAATTTTGATTAAAAGCTGAAACTTTAAAAGCGTTTTTCTCAAAACTGTGGTTGTGTCACTTCCAGTCTTCGAGAGGCCATATCTCCCCTGCTTTTTAAATTACAGTAGTATTTTTTTTTCTTTTACCAAATTATAAGGACTTTGAATAACCTGTTTGGTGATACCAATATCTTCATACCACCAAAATACATGAAGTGCCTCATGTTGTCGGGCGGCAACGCAATTATGCAGTCTTGGATTTTCCATGACCTTTAGATTTTCTATATATATCGGTAGGATTACAGGCAACATGAATTTTTCAGAGTGGCGAATAACTATGATTTTTTTGTTTTGTTTGAGATACTACTAAAACATTTGATTTATAGCAAAGGCGGTAGATACAATAAGATGACATCCTTGGCATTGCACGGAAAGAATGCTTGATGTAATAATAAATTAATGATGGGGATTTGTTATGATGCTACTGCGACTAAAAGAAAAGACAAACAGCCCGAGTTTTCCTACAGCGTTCGAAGTTACATTATTAATTAAGAAATGAATGACGTCAATCAATGTCTACAGCCGTTTGCTGAAGAGTGAACAAAATTCAATATTTTCCCTATACTGGCTCTGTAAAATATAGCATTGTTCATGATTTCCAATTGCTTACCTAGTATCCTTTGTTTAGTAGTAAACAGAGTAAACAAAGCATTATTTGTTCGCGCCACTTCCTTTTTCAGTATTGCTGATTTGATGCAAATAACGTCAATTATTGTCCTACTAGATGACCTACCGGGCATTGCCCAGAATAAACAAACATGTGCCCCCCCCCCCTCTCTCTCTCTCTCTGTCTCTCTCTCTCTCTCTCTCTCATCTTATATAAAAAAAATAGCAAGGAAAAAAAATTCACTGCTGCGAGGAAGAAATGCCCAGACCTGAAAAAATTACATGTGAAAGATAGTTCTTTTTGCTACTATGTCTATTCCTTTGACATGAAAGCGAAGTATCGTAATTTTGTAATAAATGAAAATAGGCCTAAAAACATCCTATAATGCTTTCTCCTCAACAATGATGGCCTCCCTCCTGCCTTTGTTTTGTTTCGACTTTAGTACCGTGCATGTCATAAAAAGTAACCATATCAAGCTTGGTGCGCAGTGTCCTGGCGCGCATGAGTTCTGAAGCAGATTACTACCAGTTACTACTTTTATTGTAAGAGAGAGAGAGAGAGAGTACGTCATCGAATAATGCTTGCCATGCGGGTGTTACTGTGCCAGTTGTGAGTTGTTTTCTTCCTAGATCTACATAATCTGTGTGCTGATTGTGCGTGTTGTTTGCAACCCGTTCTTTGAACGGGCTCTTACAAAATAAAGACATACCAATATCCCTCAAGAGAAAAGTGTTCAACCAATGCGTAATCCCCACGATCACATATGGATGCCAGACATGGACCATGTCAAGACAGATCACCACGAAACTAAGAACCACCCAAAGAGCAATGGAAAGAAAAATGCTAAACATAAAGCTACAAGACAAAGTACCACACACGGAAATACGAAAACAAACAAATGTTACGGACTTGGTGAAAATGGCTCTCAGATTAAAATGGAGATGGGCAGGACACCTAGCCAGGACACAAGATAACAGATGGACAAAAAGATGCACAGAGTGGAGACCGAGGACGGGGAGAAGATCACGAGGACGGCCAGTAGGACGATGAAGAGACGACATCACAAGAACAGAGGGTGCGACCTGGACAAGGAGTGCGCAAGATCGAAGCAAATGGAAGGCATTGTCAGAGGGCTACATCCTGCAGTGGAGGGACAACGCCTAGGTTCAAGGTTCAAGGTTCAAACTACTTAACTAAAGTCTTGCTTCAGAACTCATGCGCACCAGAACACTACGCACCAAACTGAACGCTTGATACGGTACTATAATTATATACATGTATTACGAAACAAACATGCAAAAATACAGATGTTACATAGCAATAAAGATTATTATTTTCTAATAATACATGCTTGAGGTAAACAACGTTTAATTATAGCCATCATCTTCCTTATCTCAATTGCCACCTTCCTGCCAAATTTAAGGCCTGAAGAGTGTATAGTTTGGTCAGTTAGTCATGCCAGAGGTTGCAAGTTACTGAAATAATATAATAGATTTTAAAAACAAGATTTCCTCTAAAAGGAATGTTTTCTTGTCCACTAGTTAATGTGTGCATGTTTTGAACGGAATTGGTGATGCATTGTTTGTAAAAATTATTCCATTGCTATCCTGAAATCCTGAAACTTTTTTTTTTCATAAGATAAAGAAACAAAATTTATACGAAATAAGATAATTTTTCTAAGTAAGACAAATTGCCAAGAACATAGCTATACTGCTATGTAGTCTTCAGTTTCCATAGATAACATTGGTTGACTCAACAATTTACACAACAGAGTTAAACTCATTATTTTATTTTTGTATAAAGGGAGGTGTCCCCTCTACCAGGGGGTGGGGACAGGGGCATTGCCCCCTTTGGCCCCTATTAGCCTGGCTCTGGGTAGTGAGAACTGTCATAGTGTCGCAACAATCCGCAGAGCTACTTACATAATAGTAATACTTACGTTGTAAGTAGCCCTTGTGATTGAAATCAGCGCAAACAGTGTGACGTCAGCAACTTCCCTCAACTGTATTAGGGGTAAAACAGATCAAAGCTGGTGTAGGCGTGAGACCGGTGGCTCGCTGTCCGTACATTTTGCTTCACACTAGCACAACAGACACTGGCCGCTACACCCCGTTGGTCGCGGGTGGGCAGTGCCTACTGTGCTAGTGTGAAGCTAAATTTACGGACGGCGATGCACCAGACATATCAGTTTCACCCCTTAAGATCGAAACTAGCGTGACGTCAGCAACGCCTTCAACCGTATTAAGCCTACATACAAGAAGCCAACATGTTTTTTTTATCATTATTTTTTAAAATTAATGCCGCAGTTATTTACACTGACAGCATCATTATCCGATTTCACCCACTTGTCCTCATCAGTTGAGTCTATCACCAACTGCGAAGAAGTTTAAATTGTTAATGAAAAAAAAAAAAAAAGGAAAAAAATACTGAAACGAAGTAGAAAAAGAACGAACTGAAAATCTAGCTATTACCATCGTTTTGCCCGGCTCATAGTTTAAATAGTCAATATTTACACACGGAGTTTGTGAAAATGTGAAAATTAGGAGCTAAAGTGCCCGTCTCATTAAGGTGTACACAGTTCTGTAGGATGTTTGCACAGCCCTTAAGATCATGGTTTTAATTATCAATAAACCTCTCCCTCTCTTTCTTTCTCTCTCTCGTTCTCTCGCCTTCTTTCTTTTTCTCTCCCTTTCTCTCTCTGTCTTTCTCTCTCTCTCTCTCTGTCTTTCTCTCTCACTCTCCCCCCCCCCATTCCCCGGGGCAATAAAAAGTATTTTTTCCACACCCCCCCCCCCGGGCACACACATCCTCTAGGCAATGTAAAATTTTAAGGACAAAAAGCCTAGAAGTCTTAATACTGGAAATCCTCCCACGCCTTCTTTGGACACTGAATATTTTCACATAGCACTAAATAAAGCCTGCCCTAAGTACCACGGGTTTTACGTCACTGTACTATAAAGAACAGTGCTTCTCAAATTTTCAAGACAGAAAGCCCCCCCCCCCCCTTTCTTATCACCTCGAGATAAGACACACAACCCCCCCCCCCTCCCCTGCATTGCCCCCTCCACACCGCCCCCCTTCCTCGCTCTTTCTTTCCTAACAAAGACCGAAACCATGCCCTTTGGGCGCCCATCAGTCCAATTTGATTGGCTGGCGAGTTGGATTGTGATGTCAATGAAAACCCAGAGCACAAGCCAACTGGTTGGATCTCATTGAAACTCAACGTCGTGACGTCACCATTCAACTAGTTGGCCGATTTACTCCTAAGAGGTAAATTTCCCTTATCCCGGAAGTAAATTTGCTGAGTTTGGATTTGTTCTGGTATACCGGTATGTGTTCATCTTTAGATGTTCATAAATGAGTGAAATAACATTGTTATGTGCTATTATTTTTCTTAGTGTTATTTGGACTTGAAATAATGTTAAAAACGGCATTTTAAAATTTCTCAATTTTATCAGTAAACAGTTTCTTTATTATGGCAGAAGTGTAAACTCAAATTACGGAACAAAGCAGGGTAGGAGTAAATCTCAGAGTTATACAGTAGACAAGAGAGGACACTCCGCTGCGCAGCTTCTCTTCCTTCCAATAAAAGATGGCGGCAATTCGCATGGCCATTTAGCGTTGCGTTATTGTAGACAAAGGGAGGGGAAGCGACTATTAATTATAGACCAATAGTACACAACAGGTGCGTACCATTTTTCAAACTTTTTTTGTTCGAAATCTTGCTCTCCTTTTGTCTCGCCTCGAGGCACCATAGGGTGCACAGTGACTTGACTTACTTCCCGCTCTATGTCTGTCCATAGAGCTCTGTAGGGGGTAAATTTACTCTAAAAAAGTTGCCAGGGTTAAACGGGATGGAAACAGTCCGGAATCACAGAATAGCTAACTACCAGAAGCGAAAGAAGCCTACTTTTCGTGACTGCAGGCAGTATGCGAACGGTCATTTTGGACGAAATGCAACTTCACTTGACTTGATCGGCAGTAAACCAGTACACGTTAGTACATTTCCACAAGGAGTAAGAGCTTACAAACGGCTCTAAATACAGTGTAGTTTCAGCCAACCCAAAAATATGAACAACCCACAGTAAACAGATACGCACACTGTCTTTGGTGAAGACGGGCTCTTTCAATTCTTGTCACCGTCGTGACCTAGTTTCGGGATTTGGCGGAAGTGAGATCTCTCTCTTTCTCTAAATACATACTCTCTGATGTTACATTAAACTTCGTTGCGAGCGTGCCTCGTTACGTACAATATTGATCTCACCCAAAGTGGCGCAGAGTACTCAAAATTTATGACGTATTCCTGCCCTATGTCGCTTCTGGTAGTAACTCTACTCTGTGTTGGGAACCCCTCAGGTGGAGAGATATAGATTTACCATCACGGAGACCACAGCCACTTAGGATCATCAGCATTGTATTCCGCTTCGTTAGTCTTCCCACTCAATGGAGCTGAGATGAAGATATTGCATAATCCACAGTGCTCCTTACTGAAGCAGCAAAGGCCGGAATCGTAACACCCTTTCAGTGCTATTGAAACTCGTGAATCCCATGCGAGAGAGAAAGTAGAGCCCCTCTTGGTGACATTATTAGTCAACGGTTCTCAAAGTGTATGTGGTGAGGCTGTCGGCTGCGGGTCGCAGACGCTTTTGAGGGAGCATATCCCCGCACCCTCCGCCACCCGCAAGTATACATGGGGGAAGGAACTAG
This sequence comes from Onchidella celtica, assembly GCA_963931925.1. Classification (NCBI taxonomy): domain Eukaryota; kingdom Metazoa; phylum Mollusca; class Gastropoda; order Systellommatophora; family Onchidiidae; genus Onchidella; species Onchidella celtica. Next base: position 36,406,254 of record OZ007582.1, on the reverse strand, counting down.
TTTTGGGGTGCATGGGTACATTTTACAGTTATGGTTATACATCGGAATGTTTGGTTTTATTAATTTAGTCTTTTTTTTTTTCTGCCAGCAAATTAAGTTATTGCATTTTTTTTTAACTCTTTTATTGACTGTTTAGAATTATCATTGACTGCTGAATTTCACAAACTTTTGGTTCTTTTACTGTTGCTCCTAATTCCTCGCGACGAGAACAAAAGTTTTAACGCTATAGAATGACGGGTTCAGTGGATCTCAGTTGCTATGGGGACACTGTCCCAGCCAGAAACCCTAAGGTAATCCGAGTAGTAAGATTGACGTCAAGTTTTCACACAGAAATGACGTTGTCCCTACACAGATCCGCCGGGTGCGACATTGTACCGGCGTTGGTTTGAAGTAGGGAATCCGCCCCTACTGTAATCCTACCAGCTCTTCAGAAATTCTATGCAAATCTACCTCGGATTGACGCAGGTATGCCGGCTGAGCGTTTGTCGGGTCTTGAAAAAAAAAAAAAGGGATTTGAGAAACACTGTTTTTAATGTCTTGACCGTCTACAAAGTATTCGTAATCGATAAGAATTCCATTGCTGTTTCTTCCTGTTTACGCCCGACGCTTTTTATTGGTAGAATCGCCCTGAGTGTTACAAGTGGTTACCGGAGAATTGGCCCATTCAGGATCAATGGGTCATCGATACCATCGACTAGAACTTAAACAAGTTTGACATTTCGCAACCCTTAGTTCTTGTATGTTCCAAATCCAGTTTTATTGCACAACAATTCGACGTTAAAAGTTTGCGGATTATGTACTATGATAAGAAGTTATCACAGTGGTTCTCATCCTTTTTTCAGGCAATCACCTCCCATTAAGCTCCAAGTTTTATTTCATTGCACCCTTTCCCCTCCTCCCCCCAAAAATCTTTACTCAAACCCAACAGGATACATTTAACAAGAAGACAGACTACACACAAATTATGACGTTAAGTTTTTCAAATCTTCATAGACAATAAACGTGTTGATGATTCATTATACAACGGAAAACATTCTTATCAAGTCCACAAATGGGACACGGTGGTCTAGAGCCAAGGTGCTCGCCTCTCATACCGAAGGTATAGGGTTCTAATCCCGGTCGGTGCAGGCATGTTGAAATTTTCGGATTTTTCTCATATTTTCCTGTCCCTGGTCCTTTAGTAGGTAGGATCAAGGACCTAGTCTTCTCGGATAAGGACGAAGAATTCAGAGGGCCCGTGTGCAGGTTACGCACGTTAAAGATACCTTGGCAGTTGGAAATCGTGAAAAATAGGCCGTACAAGGTCGCTGCCCGGGCAAAAATTCTAAAAATAAAAACCCTACGACAACAACAACAAAAACTAAAATAAAACATAAAAACAAGAAAAAGTGAGGTGTAAATGCAAAAAGGCAGCGAACCTCCTAAATTATCAAGACCACTAAATAAAACCGGCCTCTTCTAATCTTGAAACCCACCCCCTGCGTGTTGTTGAACAAGTCAGTGGCTGCCCAGTTTTGCCTCCAAACTTTCTTCCAAGCACGTTTTCGCTCCCAGCCCCACCCCCACCTCCAATCGCCCTTTCCTTCATTGTTTTTGTCCTTTGTCGCTTTTTTCTTCGTTTTCGATCCCGCTGGAAATAAAAAATCGCCCCCCCCCCCACCCTGCCCCAGAGGGCGAAATGGCCCACTTTGAGAACCGCCGAGTTAGAATCAGTTGGAACTGTGAAACACCTTGATAAGGACCACCACACATTTTAAATAAGTATAAAGTGTGCCTCTGATATACCTCTTCGACACACTAAAGATCTCCAGTTTTTTCAGAAAAAATGGCGAAAGAACAAGCAAGTAACAATGGCGCGATTTGTCAATGATTAAACAGCTTGGTTTGTATGGAATACCAGCTCGCTGAGACCCTATCATGAAACAGCGTAAGTGTATCCGAACAACTGCCGATTGCAATTTCTTTTCATTTCTTTTTTGCCGAAAAATTTTGGCTGGATTTATGGATTTTGGATTTATTTATTTGTTGATTTTCTAAATAAAAATCGTCATTGACTGCTAAATTTGATAAACATTTATTTTGATTATCATAATGTTAGTCGTAATGTTTCTTCAAAACACACACCCACACCCGTACGCCCACACACCCACCCACCCAATCTGCCCACCCCCACCTTTTCTGGCTCTGAAAATTATGCAAAAATGCCCATATGTCCCCCCCCCCCCCAACCTTTCAGGCTCTGCCGGGGGGAGTAGGATCTCTCCAAATTATGCCAAATGCCTATCTGCCCCTCCCTTTTTGCCTCTGCCAGGGGAGTAGGACCCCCATGAATCATGTCAATTCCCCCTACCCCCTCGTTCTGGTGTGCACTGCACACAACAATTTAAACAAAACACATTAACAAGAACAAAGACACTATCATTGACAAACAGAACATTTCTACGATTAATCTAACCTAAAAAATTTACACCTCTCGATCAGTTGAACTTCCAGATATCCCAAACAAAGAAGAGATCTTTATCACCAAGGCCCATGAACGCCATCTGCCGGCACGTCAATAGAGCAGTGACGCCACACCAACTATTCTCAAGGCTACGCACCGTACACACCATTATCTATTCATTACCTTTGGTACATCAAAGAGTTGGCGTGGGAAATTCCACTCTCGATGATCAGCAATTGGACAGTTTCATTTTGACACTTCGTATCATGAATGGTTCTACTCCACGCCTAATGTAAAAATGCCTCAGTGAAGTCAGATGCCAATAGGAGAAGGGGTGTTGATAGATTGGACATCTGGGGAGAGCGAGAGAAAGGCGGATCTTCAGAGGAAGAGATTTTGATTGAGCAGTGAGAGAGAGAGGGGGAGAGAAGGAGAAAGGGAGGGGAGAGAGAGAAGGAAAGAGGGAGAGGAAGAGAGAGGGAAGAAAGAGAGAAGAAGAGGGGGGGGGGGGGGAGGGAGAGAGGGAGAGAGAGAGAGAGAGAATGTGGGGGGGGGGGAGGGAGAGAGCGACCCACCCACTCATTTCCCTCCGCACAGTGCTTCCTCTGCAGTGTCACTCTGGAGGATCTATGATTGAAAAACTTCGCAAATTTTACTGTCCTGCAAGAAACACACACACCCAAACACACGCATGAGCACACGCACACATCAGAAATGAATACAGAAATTGGAAAGCTGCTAAAATTTGGAGAATCGTGAAACTTCATCCACTTATTTTAATAAAAAAAATAAAAAAAAATTCAAAAGGCCCAGCAAGCTTACCAATTCTATTGGACTACCTCTGCCTTCTAAGAAAACAAAATTAATGGAGCTTTTAATAGCAAACAAAAATAAGCTACGAAAATCGCGGCCTTGATTTATTTGTCCTATCTCCATTTTTCTGCCAACTGGAGATCTGTTATAGTATGTAGAAAAAATACACACTTTGACAATTGTTTAAATTACACTGTGGCACTTATCAAACTGTTTCAGAGTTCCAATTTTTATTATATCTCCGTATCATAACAATAAAACTGCAAACGTATAAAGTCGAATTTCTCAGTTCTGCAAAAAGTGGAAAGTTAAAAACAAACAGTCGCAAAATAGACCGTGAAAAGTGCAAACTGGCCGTTAGCGTGTCGACGCGCTGTAAACCCAAGTCAAACTCAAATTCAAAAATAGGAAAAAAAAAACAATTATGAAGCAATATCAAAGCCCAAGTAAATTGTTCAGAAAAGAAAAAAAAAATCCAAGGCACTTAATATTTTCAGAAAAAAAAACCCCATTAAAAATCAGAACTGTTAGATCTAACCTACTTTTCCCTTCTGTTGGTGTCCCCACTTTACAAATTCTCGGTTAAATTTGTATTCACCTTCGCACTAATTCCCATTTTCCCTCCAATCTTTTTTTTCCCACTTATTTCAATCCCAAGTTCATTATGAACTCTGTCCAGAATAAACACAGTATACTTTTTTCAAATTTACTGAATAGCCCGTGAATTGACATCTCTATGTGAAGACGCCTTTAAGCAGATTGTCACAGAACTGGTAAATTGGCGGAAAAACGGCGTGTATAATTGGCAGGGGATAAACAGGGAATTTCACAGGCCTGTATTCGCAGCTTATGGAAGATAAGGACCCTTCACAATACCTCCTTTTTCTTACTTTCCTTAGAATGAAACTAGTTTTAAAAAATTTTAATTACATCAGTGAACAGTTGTTAATAGCAAACAAAAATAATGTGAACAAGTCTGGTAATTACGTCGTTTTTTTTTCTTTAAGTATGACCCAAAAGGACCCAAAATTTGACTTAATTACAGAGTTGACCAGATAGATCACAGAATTTTCGTCACCAACTGTGCTAAAAATATGGTTTATCTCATTTTTTAATGATTTTGAAAAAAGCAAATAAAACTTTTGTCAAAGTGATATTTTTCACGCAGTAACGCCAGTTATTCAATTCGCTATAGGCAATCAACAGATCGCGAGTCGAGTCCTTTCGTGAAGGAAGTACATGCGAGTGACACCCGGCGCGGGCTAGCCGATTTTGGTCGGCCGGCTAGATGGATCGTGACGTCACGACGTTGAGTTTAAATCAGATCCAACTTGGTGGCTGCTGCCCCCTGATGCCCACTGCTGCCGACTGATGCTCCCTGGTGCCCCCTGGTGCACATAATATTTATAATAGAATATGTAGTTTTCGTGCATGTCCGAAGAAGGCGCTTTGCTAGCGGATCCATGAAAGAATTGTTTTCAAACATGGACCCGCAGCTCATCTTGTTCTTTCTGAAAGAGGCTGAGATCTACAACTTGATTCAAAGATTTTTATACTCACTAGTTGGCTCACTGACTCATGGAATACACAGATGAGTTTTTAAACGTTTAATTCCCATCACAAATGTGTAAATTTGTGGCGCAGAACGAAATTTCCTGTCATACTTTTTAATTTTACTAGAAGAAAACGCGTGTTTTTTTTTTTTCGGCTCAAAATGTAGAAATATTTTCTTTTCTTCAACTAATTGTGGCTCAAAATCAATGAAAGCATTAAAATATAATGAACTCCAAGACCTCTTAAATTATGCCCATGTACACCTTTACGTCTTTCTGTGCTTAAGATGATATTTTGTAGAACTCAAGGCTCAGAGGTTAAAAAGCCGTTTATGATTAATATGATTCACAGCCGACCCGCGCAAGATAAATCTTGCAGATTCTTTGTAGGAAGCCCAGCTGTATTTTAGGTCTAGGCTACATTAAAAGCAACATTTGGATTCCATGCAATGACTAATAGAGCATTAATGTGTTGACTTTCGGCTGACTATGTGTAAATAGTGACGTAGAGCGCAATTTCCGGTCACATTTTTCGGTTCTATTTGATGAAAATAAGTCTCGGTTTTTGCGGCTCGAAATATTTTAATATAAATAATAGTAAGGACTGATTTTTGTTCAAAATAAATATGTCCACGTAACTCTTCGTCAAAAATTGATGCAGTACAGCAAGTTTCATAGTTTTTGATGGCCTAGTCGCGATAAGGTCTTGCCGTTTGAAAACTTGAACTGTGCATTTTGCTTGAACTTTTTGATTGTTTCATTAGAAACTTGATGTTTTCTCATAAGGTAACAAATAAATTTGCTGGTAAACAGGTAAATTCAACACAATCTTTGGATTGATTACCTTAACTGAAAAGCTTACATACTCACCCCAGACCCCACCTGCCCCCCTTCCCTCCAAAGTACGCTGTCCATGCGTTGGACGCAGAGCCATATTAACTCACGGGCACACTAGGCAGTTGCCCTGGAGCCCCCAAGGGTTTAGGGGGGCCCCCATGCATGCAAATTTACATAGATTTTGGAAAATGGGGAAGAAGATCCCACACATTACAAAAGAATCCGACCAGGAACCCATAATGATATTTCAAGACGGCCCTGGCTGGACTTATACTTTACTAGATGAGCTACCGGGCATTGCCCAGAATAAACAATCATGTGATTACCCCCCCCCTCCCCCACCCCTCTCTCTAGTATAATAAAAGTAATAAACTACAGTCTTGCTTCAGAACTCATGCGCACCACAACATTACGCACCAAACTGAACGCTTGATACGGTTACTTTTTATGACATGCACGGTACTATATAATATTACGAAACAAACATGCAAAAATACAGATGTTCCATAGCAATAAACATTGTTATTTTTAAAAAAATACATGCTTGAAGTAAACAACTTTTAATTATAGCCGTCATCTTCCTTATCTCAATTGCCACCTTCCTGCCAAATTTAAGGCCTGAAGAGTGTACAGTTTGGTCAGTTAGTCATGCCAAAGGTTGCAAGTTACTGAAATATATAATAGATATGATATGGCCCCAAAAAGTAGATTTTGTATAGGTAGAATGCGCATGACGTCACAGAGTTTTTGTTTTGTACTTCCGACAAACAAGATGGCCGGTGGATCAGCTGATGAGTGTAACTTCGAGATGAGTTTAAGCAGTTAAAATGCTTGCTGGTTGCATTGCAGTTGACTGTTGTGACAGGGGTGGAAAGGATGTATCCAAACTGGTCCGATTCCCTACCATCCGTGTAAACAAGAGAAAGGAAGAGAAAGAATTGACCGAACGTCTCCCATGTGCGTATACACACGTGTTATTGTTTACAGTAGTGAACTCGCCGCCGATTGGTTCGCGACGCCTTAAGTGGGTCCGGACAGACAAGATGGTGGATATGCGCATTCTACCTATAGCAAGTACAAGAGTTTGAGTTTGGGTTTTACAGTGCGTTGGCAAGGTGGCGGCCATATAGCGCCTTTCACCTCTATTTGGGTACACTTTCTTTATCTATGATTCTTATTCAGAGCTGTTAATATAGAACTAAAAACATTCATATAATTGTAACACATTGGTAAAATTCCCCCCAAAAAAGTTGTTATATATAGATCTAGA
>OZ007582.1:36244338-36391838 GCA_963931925.1 Onchidella celtica | reverse complement strand
GGCCGGGGGTTCTAGAAGATGTCATGAACTCGGTGTGGCCGGGGGTTCTAGAAGATGTCATGAACTCGGTGTGGCCGGGGGTTCTAGAAGATGTCATGAACTCGGTGTGGCCGGGGGTTCTAGAAGATGTCAGGAAGTTAAAAGGCCGAAACATCTATATGAAAGAATCCACTCTTCCCCTGAAGATTGTCACCTGCCTCGTTCCACCTGAGGAGTTTCCTACCACTGATGTTGAGGTTGATGGTATTTTCACAAATGCAAAGAACGTTGTTATTTGAGTTGCGATTTCCACGTTTCTTTTCTTGTTTTGTTGGTCAGGCGAAGTCTCCTTGCACCCCGTTTGCGCGCCAGCACTCGAGACGACAATTAGCATGAAATTATGGAAAAAAAAAATGAATGTATTTGTATAATTTTTGTTTACTTCTTTGATCCCATTTGGGAAATTTGCCTTAATGTCATGGCTATTGCAGCCCTGTTACAACTGGACCAAACACGTCGTCGCCACAGTGCAGCGCTGGTTGTTTTTTTTTTTTTTTTGGAGGGGGTGGTAGGGATTATTCTTCTTCTTATTATCTTTAATTTTCCCGGGCAGCGGACTCGTTGGGCTTGCTCTTCTTCGACTTCAACCTGCAAAGGTATCTTTAACGTGTACATGGGCCATTCGAGTTTTTCGTCCTTATCCAAGAAGACTAGGTGCTCGATCCTACCTCCCATAGGATCAGGGGCAGGAAAATATGAGAAAAATCCAAAAATTCCAAAAATGCCTGCATCGACTGGGATTTGAACCTGTTCCCTTCGGCATGAGAGGCGAGCACCTTGCCTCTAGACCACGGCGTCCCCCTACATCAGTGACCCTCAACGTAGGCGATATCGCCACTCGGGGAGGGGGGCCGAAGACACATATCAAATGGAGGATGAATTGGAGATAAATACAGGGCAGCCACTCACTTGTTCAACAGCATGCGTAGATGGGTTTAATCAATAGAAACGGCATAATTTTTGTTTATGTTTTACTGCATTTATTCAAGCGTGTTTTATGTTTGAAAATGAATAATCAACACGCACGTTTTGTCATAAATATTATAGTTATGAGAAACTTAATGTCATAAATTGTGTGGTCTGTCTTGTTGTGAAATGTATCCATTGGATTTGAGTAAGTTTTATTTCCCTTAGGGCAAAGAGAGAGAGAGAGAGAAGAGAGAGAGAGAGAGAGAGAGAGAGAGAGAGAGAGAGAGAGAGAGAGAGAGAGAGAAAGAGAGAGAGAGAGAGAGAGAGAGAGATAGAGAAAGAGAGATAGAGAAAGAGAGAGAGAGAGAGAGAGACAAAGAGAGAGAGAGAGAGAGAGAGAGAGAGAGGGGGGGGGAGGGAGTGATTGCCTGGAAAAGGTTGAGAACCACTGCTTCACATAAGGTAAATCGGACGAGAACTCTTTGCAAATCGGGAGTAATTTCAGGTTGTATTTTTCTTTGTTTAACTAGACAGGTCTCCGTCGGTGAGGGATGACCCTGGGACATTTCGTCTACAGGCCAGACGCAAACGAGTGATTTTGTAATTGTCCAGTCCGTGAAACCATTTAGTACACGGAATACCACAGTCGGTCCTCCTGTTCGAAGTGTATACGTCATTATTTCAGGAGGTTCGCTGTCCTTGACCTTTACACCTCACTTTTCTTGTTTTTATTTTTCTTGTTGTGTTAGGGATTGCTTTTTTAGAATTTTTCCCGGGCAGCGGCCTTGATCGGCCTAGCTTGCTCGTCTCGATTTCCAACTGCCAAGGTATCTTTAACGTGCGCAGTGTGCACGCTTCCCCTCCGAATTTTTCGTCTTTATCCAAGAAGACTAGGAACTCGATCCTATCTGTCTTAGGGTCAAGGACATGAAAACATGGGAAAAATCCCAAACTTCCAACACGCCTACATCGACCGGGATTCGAACCCGGTACCTTTGGCATGAGAGGCGGGCATCATGCCTCAAGACCACCATGTCCCCCATTTCTCTCTCTCTCTCTCCCCCCCCCCCACCCTTGTGTTCTGACACCTTTCCCTCCTGTTCGGAGAGCAAACGTGTTACCGGTAACTAAATAACTTCTCGGACTGGGTAATTGAAAAAGCACTCACGTGCGCTTGACTTCATTACACACTTCTCTTGATTTTTATATCCATGTAATCTGAATTAATTTGCTGTAAAATAAAAAGCACAGAAAATCTAACTTGAATTTGTTACCATACCTGAAATGGGTACCTATGACTGCCCCATCCCGTCCCATCCAGATGCTTTCAAACTACTTCCCATTTACTCCCATCCTCATCCCCAGGACCCACAGCCAGTCTTGTCCTTTCTTAAAGAGATTAAGATCTACAGTTTGATTTAGAAAAAGCTTTTATACACATTCACACAATTCTTTTCGTACCTATTTTTGGTCCATTCCATGTGACGTGTGTTACACCCGAGGACCAGTTTTCCACCTTGAATCATTAAATGAAATGTTAAATTTCATCATTTAAACCTTTCTGACAATTAAAAAAAAACGAGGTCATTTTACAAGTTTTTTTTTTTACCTTTAATTTAAAAACGTACAGGTAAGATCTAAATCAACACGGTGCTGAATGTAACAGTTGATGCCAATTTCAGCACGTTATAATGGGGAGAGTCAGATGAACTGATCGTCTACCTCTTAAAAAACGAAACTGTCTCGAACTGTTGTAGAAATAAATAACAGGATCCGATGAACAATTAATACTAACGTTTAATAACTGTAAACAAAAGCTGGTATCCACAAGTTACTTACACCTAGTTAGCCGGGAAGACACACTTCTGACTACAATTGGATTTGAGCACCTACGATTTGCACCTTACGATTTTCACCCACGATTTGCACCTCTCCTACTCGCCTGGCCCTCCTTATATATATTCTGTCCAGGAACGTTCAGGAAGCGGCTTAACCGCCCCACAAGCACGAGACAGACCTAGCTCGTTCGGGACACATACAAGCCACCCAATCGTACACAGACACGTCACAGAATTACATCACTCAAGGTCGACCTAGCGTAATCTAGGATACTGCAGTTCCTTCCAGACCTTCTAGATTTTCTACAGTGAAACAAACAAGCCACATCAAAGAGAAATACCGGCCTTGCTGGCGAGAGGGGGGAGGAAGGTCGCCGAGTGAGACTCGCCAAGCGGGGGGGGGGGGGGTGAGAAAATATCGATCGTTCAACTAGTGGGATGCTACACAACTCCCCAATTTAAGTTGAACATTCTTCAACTATCTACATCATAAAGCGTCTACACTATCGTAGAATACTTATCATCTCCAATCTTACAATAGACATTGCTAATAATGTACTAGGTGCCTTCCCAATATCCTAAGTACAATACAATAACCATAGTATCCTTATAACACTAATACAATCTCATTACAATATCATTGCAGTACCATTACAAAACCATGGTCAACAGTAGGCCTACTATTATACATAATACACTACCACCACTGTGGTGAAACGATGGTCAATGATACTATTAAAAATCATACAATGGTGAACGATGGCCATCCAATACACAATGCTTCGTGCACGAAACATAGCCCATAAACATTGTGCATAACAATGATTGTCCTAAAAAAAAATGCATGAAGTCATACATACAATGGCATGTATACCCACACATATCGACCACTGATCAGGGTCCAACTTCATCATATCAAATCAAACGAATTATAACCAAGCAATACCGATACTGCCTAAGCTTAGGCCACTCGTAAATTACATCAATGCAACATACAAAATCACTGCTTGCTCGCAGTTCCCATTTGGGTTACCTTCTTCAACAATAACATTAAGTCCCATTGGTAACAAATAATGTTAATATGATACAAGATCAAAACATGACTAGGACATAGTGGCTCTCTGCCGGCCAATAATTCAATACTCATTCAAATATACCATTACAGTACAATACAGTCATCCCAGAAACGTATTTAACAGGCAAAACTCTGGGTTACAATACATCTCACTGAACTTGTACTATTCAAAACACTCTACTCAGGAAGTCGGCGCCGACATTTTCCTTGCCCTTGACATACCTAATCCTGAATCGATATGACTGTAAAAATAGACTCCATCGTAATAGCTTTGGGCTGTCAAATCTGGCAGAATTCAAATACTCTCATGACCTATGGTCAGTCTGGAGCACAAACTCCTTACCATACAAATACAAAATAAACTTCTTTACGGCCCAAACGATGGCTAGGCATTCTCGCTCTGAGACTGAATATTTCGTCTCACGAGGCAATAGCTTACGACTGGCATATGCCACAGGATACAACTTTCCCTCATATTCCTGCATAAGAGCAGCACCCAACCCGCGATCTGATGCATCAGTTGCTAAGACAAATTCTTTTGAAAAATCTGGCAAGCATAACACGGGTTTGGAAACAATGGCATTCTTCAGAGAAGTGTACGCTTTCTCCTGCACTTCCTCCCATTGAACTACATTGGGCTGACCCTTTCTAAGCAAATCAGACAGTGGTGCTGCAATCGCTGCAAAGTTAGGTACAAATTCTTGGTAATATCCCACCAGTCCTAAAAATGCTTTCACTTCCTTTTTAGTGGTGGGTCTGGGTGCATCCTGCACCTTACACACATTTTCTTCTAACAAGCCAATCATACCCTTTCCCACTGAGTGTCCAACAAAGTCCACTTCAGACGTTCCAATCAGGCACTTGGATGGTCTTGCAGTTAATCCAGCTTGGTCCATCCTCTGCAGCAATTCCTTGAGAGCCTTCACATGCTCGTCGAATGTCTCTGTATGGATCAGCAGGTCGTCCACATACGCTGTCACATTGTTCAGTTCCTGGATCAATGGCTTCACCATCCTGTTCAGTGTACCTCCTGAGTTCATCATCCCGAAGGGCATCCGGGTGAATTCATAGTGTTCGCCCATGGTGACGAACGCTGTCTTGGGAATGTCTTGTTCCCGGACTCGCACTTGCCAGTATCCCTTGCTCAAGTCGATCAGAGAGAATATTCTTCCTCTCGACAGACTCTGGAACACTTCCGATGGGGCTGCTGTCGGATGAGGGTCAAACACAGTGATCTTGTTGAGCCTCCTGTAGTCGATGCAGACTCGGTTGGATCCATCCTTCTTCTTGACCACAACAACCGGTGAAGCATACACTGATGAGCTCCTGCGTATGATGCCCAACCTTTCCATGGTGCTGAGCTCCCCCTTCAAGGAGTCGCGCATAGCATAGGGCACCGGATATGGTCGTTGCCGAACAGGTACCTCTGATGTCAGTTCGATGCGATGTTCGCCTAACTGGCAGCATCCGGGGAGATTGGTGAAGATGCGTTGATACTCCTTCACCACGTCGCCGAGTTGTTGACGTTGTTCCAGCGTCAGTTGCGTTCCATATTGGACATCTTCGTAGCCTTCCTTCTGGTCCCAGCTTCCTAGGTCGGCAAGGTCCTCCGTCGTTCCACCGTTGTCGCCTTCCAGGTCGCAGTCCTCGATGACTGTCATGCCAGCTGACTCTACATGTTGACTCTCGTCCATCATGTCGTCCTCTGCCAGCACAGTCCCAGCACCATCACCGTCGTCGTCCATCATAGCGTCGACATCTCCAGGTGTGGTGTCGCTCCTGCCGTCGTTCATCTCACACATCTCGGTCACGACAGATGCCGGTCCCATTGCCGCCGCCGCTGCTTGCGCCGTCGCTGGTGTAGTCCTGGGGATATGCCTCTTGAGAAGGTTAGCATGCAATGTCTTCTCTTTCACACGCATCTTGACTCTGTAGTCGTTGACGCCGACAACCGAGACTACCTTGTATGGTCCCTTCCACTGGACTAGGAGCTTGTTAGCGTTTGTCGGCAGCAGTACTAAAACTTCGTCGCCAGGGCGGAAATTTCTCTCTCGCGCCTTCCGGTCGTAGTAGGTTTTCTGTCTACCTTGTGCCTTTGAGAGCTCTTCCGTCGCTAACTTCCACGTGTCCTCCAGCCGTTCGCGTAGTTCCATGACGTACTGGTAACTGGTCTTTGTCTCCAGCTCCTCTACGTCCTTGGTCCATAACTGTCACAAGATGTGCATCGGTCCCCTCACCGTTCTTCCATACAGCAACTCGAATGGGGCGAACTTTGTCGGTTCTTGGGGAACTTCACGATACGCGAAGAGCAGCGGGTTAATGTATCGGTGCCACTGCTTAGGTTGCTCCGCGCACAGTCGCCTCAAGGTCTTCTTCAGTGTGCCGTTAAATCGCTCCACCAGCCCGTTGCACATAGGGTGGTAGACTGTGGTGGTCGACTGTCGAATTCCCAGTAATCTGTTCGTTTCTTTCATGACGTCCGACATGAATTGAGTCCCTTGATCAGATAAGATCTCTTCGGGCACACCCAAACGGCTGTAGATATTTACTAAGGCTTCGCTACTGTCTCCGCGTCAATCTTCTTCAAGGGGGTCGCTTCAGGGTAACGAGTAGCGTAGTCTACGTATACCAGGATACATGATGTCCGCCTTCACTTGGGGTGTCAATAGGTCCTACCAGGTCCACGGCCACTCTCCTAAATGGGACGTCTACCACTGGCATACTCTGCAAATGCACCTTAGGAGTCGCTCCTTTGTTCACTGTTCTCTGGCAGATGTCGCATGAGCGGCAGTATCTCGCGACGTCACCTTCGATACCAGGCCAGTAAAAATTGCTCATCACCCTGTCCTTCGTCTTCTTCACGCCGAGATGTCCTCCGATGATAGAATCATGGGCAACGCTCAGTACATACTCCCTCAGTTTCTCGGGTAGTATCACTTGTCTTGTAATCGTAGCCTGTCTTATGTCCCTATAAATCCGGTACAGTACACCTCCGTGTCTCTCGAAGTGTACGGACTTGTTGCCTCTGTTGGTCGGAATTTTCTTCTGCCCCAACTTCTTGAGGTCTTCGTCTTCTTCCTGGAGTCGGATGAGATCCTTCCTATCCACTCCCGCGTGCCGTTCTGCCCTCGGCACCCTCAGCGACGTAGACTGGTCCTTCCTCTTCTCCTGGGCCCTCGTGGTCACCGCTCCTACCATCACCTCGGTGTCAGGGTCGTACGGGTCCTTCGCTCCGTCCACGTTCCCGACTACTAGGTCACAGATGGTCTCCGGGAGACACAGTGCCGTCACTCTGCCCGTCAGGTAAGGCGTTCTCACGTCGATAATGGCTTCCTCCGCCGCTAACAAATAATAATAATAATATATTGCATTTATATAGCGCCCAACCCCGTCGATGACAAGCTCTGGGCGCTTTAACAAACTCTTACACACACACACACACACGCATACACAAAAGAAATTCAAAAATATTTACTCTTGTTGCTGCCGAAAAACATCTAGCCTAGTTTGTCTGAAAGAAATGGGTTTTCATATGGCGTTTGAAAGAACCAATGTCATTAATTTCCCTGGTTGTCTTTGGAAGAGTGTTCCAGATGGTAGGGCCAAGAAATGAAAAGGACTTTTCTCCTACAGTGGACAGAGTCATTTTAGTTACTTTCAATTTTGTAGTGTCAGATGATGATCTTAGTTGACGAGATGGAACATAGTAATCAGTTAAATCAACTAGGTACGGTGGAGCAGTATTATTGACACATTTGTGACAAATGGATGACAATTTGTACATTATTCTTTTCTCGACTGGCAGCCAGTGCAAACTCTGCAGAAGTGGCAGGGCTGAATCTCTTTTCTTTTTCTTCAAAACAAGTCTCGCTGCATTGTTTTGAGCAATTTGGAGTTTTCTAATATTTTTGTGTGAAATTCCAGCCAATAGTCAAGCTTTGAAAGTACAAAAGAATTTACTAAAACAGCCGCAGTTTCAGTCGAAATAAGATGTCTGATTTTACCGATTTTCCAGATTTCCATGTATAGAATGCGAATGAGGGGACTAACCTGAGATGACATAGAAAGATTTGAATCAATGTAAACCCCTAGGTTTTTTACTTTTTTTGAAATTTCTATTGAATTAGTGCCAATTATCATCTCAGTTCTGTCCACTTCTTGCAGAACCCGCTCACGGCCTAATAAAATAACCTCAGTTTTATCCTCATTTAGAGCCAGTTTGTTTTGGTTCATCCAGCTTTTAATTTCTGTTATACAGTTTCCAGCCTGCTGCAGAAGGCTGTCAACATCGCATGGCAAGATAGAACTGTAGAGCTGGGTATCATCAGCATAGAAATGATATTGTAAATTAAATTTCTTTATTTCATGTACAAGTGGAATAGTATAGATAGTAAACAAAATAGGACCAAGCACTGAGCCTTGTGGTACGCCATACTGAAGCGCATAGGAAAAAGATCTTATTTTGTTGGTTACAACAAATTGGTGGCGATTTGACAGATAAGATTCGACCCATTTAAGGGCGACCCCTCTGATTCCAAACGATGTTTCTAGCCTTCTGAGCAGGATTTCGTGATCGATGGTGTCGAACGCTGCTGATAGATCCAACAAATTTAGCAGAGTAATATTTCCAGAATCTGCCTTTACTAATATGTCATTCATGATTCTTAATAGTGCAGTTTCAGTACTGTGGTTACTTCTGTAAGCAGATTGAAATGGTTCCAACAGGTCATTATTTCTCAAATGACACATTAGTTGTTGTAATATCACCTTTTCAAGGATTTTTGAAAGAAAAGGAAGGTTTGAGACGGGTCTATAATTTTTCAACATGTTTTGATCAAGAGTCGTTTTTTTTCAAAAGTGGTGTTACCCAGGCTGTTTTAAAATAATCAGGGACAGACCCACTTAAAGTAGAGTTGTTTATTATTTTTGTAATAGTTGGAACCAGTTCAGCAATACAAGATCTATCCAAAAATGTAGGAATAGGATCGAGGTCACAACATTTTGATGGCGATGCCATGATGATAGATTTTACAGATTCATTCGACACAACACCAAAAGTGTCTATAGGATTTCCCTGAAACTCATCAAAATGATCAATGGCATCAAAACTGTCAAGATTTTCTCGGATAGTTGTAACTTTTTTATCAAAATAATCAGCAAAAACATTGGGCAACAAATTGTTCTCGTAAATTGTGGGTAGAGGTGTTTCCTTTCTTTTCCCTGTGAGTTCATCACAAATACTAAAAAGTTCCTTGCAAGATGTAGAATTTTGAAGTTTAGTGACATAGAAGTCTTTTTTTGCAAGTTTAATAACACATTTCCATTTGTTCTTCTGGTGTTTGAAAATGTCCTTGTGGACTGTAAGACCAGTCTTTAACCATTTCCTTTCCGCTTTGCGACATTCTGCTTTGGCTGCTTTGACATCTAGGGTGTACCATGGAGCGAACGGTCTGTTGGAGATTGACCTGGTCTTGATAGGTGCATGTCGCTGAAGTAGATCTTGCTGGATGTTATTATAAGATGTGATGTCGCCTTCAAAGTTCTCGAGAGCATTGGCCATTTCCGTCTTGAAGGCATTGATGTCGATACCTTTTATGTCTCTGGACGACACAACTTTTTTGATGATATTTGGCTTTGCGAAATCAATATCGAGTACGATGGTTTTATGATCCGAAATGAGTTTTTCTAGGACGGCGGTGTTGGTGAAGGTGCTCAAGGTTTGTTTGATGATCACTAAATCTAAGATGTTATCAATCCTCGCGATAAGTTTCTTCCCACCGGTGAGCTGTCCGTCGTCCACCAGTGATCGCCGCACCACTACACCTTCACAGCCGGTATCTCTTAGGACGTCTACTGCTCGATTTCCAATCAAGCCCTTCATCACTGGTAACTTCAGCTTCTCCACGGTCCTTCCGTCACTGCATCCTCCGCACGTAACAGGCACCGCTAACTGGAGCTTCCCGTCCTTCATTACCGCTTGAACGTTGATGCTGGTGTCAGCCGTTGTCGCATCCTGTCTCGACGACTCGTCCGCCGCTATAACTACGGCCGCCGCCGCCTTGTTCGGCTTGCCTCGTCCCATATCCTTCTGGGCTGGACACATTTTCCGAACGTGGCCTGGCTTTCCACAAAGGTAACATTTCAACTCACCTTTGTCGTTTATCTTGGTACAACACTCCGTCGCCTTGTGTCCCGGCCTCCGGCACCTATGGCAGACCTGTGGGCTTCTGTCTCCGTTGGGCCTCTGTCGCACTGGCCGGCTCTGCAGTCTGGCGCTCCCGCTGAGCGTCCGGTTCCTCGCTACCAGGAACGCCTCCGCCGAGTCTGCGACGTCCTGTAGCGTCTTCGGCTTCCTCTCCCTCACATGGGTCGCAAGGTCTGGTGGGCAAGCATCCATAAACTGCTCTCTTACGAACAGGTCCCTCACTCCCTCGGAGGTCTTATCCGTCTTTGATAGCTTTATCCACCTCTCTAGGTAAGTCTTGATCCTAGTAAGAAACATCCCGACATCTTCTCCATCTTCAGGCTTACCTTGTCTGAACATGAGTCTGTAACCGTCCTCTGACAGGTTATACCGCTTCTGCAAAGCTTCCTTGACTTTGTCGTAGTCCTTGGCCTCATCGATCGGCAATCGACAGAAGCACTCCAGAGCTCTTCCAGTCAGCAGGGCAGACAGTGATGTCGTCCAGGTGGATCTGGGCCAGTCCGCTGTCTCGGCAAACCTCTCAAAACGAAGTAGCCAGCTATCAAGGTCGTCCTTCCCATCCTGAAATGCGGGTAGCTTGGGTCTCTTGGAACTGGCGTGGTCGCTGGTCCCCTGCGTCGACTCGCCTCCACGCTGATGGCGGATCCTCTCCATCTCCAGCTCGTGGTTCATCTTTTCTCTTTCCAGCTGTCGTTGAGCCTCCTTCTCTTTCTCCTGAGCCTGTCTTTCCATCTTCAGTTGCTCCATGCGCTCTTGCCTCTCTCTTTCCTCCTTTAGGCCTTCACGGATGTAGTCCTGTCTCTCCTTCCCAGTGAGCTCCAAGGCGTCTGCTTCCTGGCCAAGCCTTCCAATAGCCTCTGACATGTTGTGGATATCCTCGATGATCTTTACATAATTTACTGTACTTTAGAAACGCTTCGATGGTCTAGTTGAATCTGTTCTGATCTGATCGGGTCCCGGACGAGCCCCCAATATGTAACAGTTGATGCAAATTTCAGCACGTTATAATGGGGAGAGTCAGATGAACTGATCGTCTACCCCTTAATAAACGAAACTGTCTCGAACTGTTGTAGAAATAAATAAAAGGATCCGATGAACAATTAATACTGACGTTTAATAACTGTAAACAAAAGCTGATATCCACAAGTTACTTACACCTAGTTAGCCGGGAAGACACACTTCTGACTACGATTGGATTTGAGCACCTACGATTTGCACCTTACGATTTTCACCCACGATTTGCACCTCTCCTACTCGCCTGGCCCTCCTTATATATATTCTGTCCAGGAACGTTCAGGAAGCGGCTTAACCGCCCCACAAGCGCGAGACAGACCTAGCTCGTTCGGGACACATACAAGCCCCCCAATCGTACACAGACACGTCACAGAATTACATCACTCAAGGTCGACCTAGCGTAATCTAGGATACTGCAGTTCCTTCCAGACCTTCTAGATTTTCTACAGTGAAACAAACAAGCCACATCAAAGAGAAATACCGGCCTTGCTGGCGAGAGGGGGGAGCAAGGTCGCCGAGTGAGACTCGCCAAGCGGGGGGGGGGGGGGTGAGAAAATATCGATCGTTGAACTAGTGGGACGCTACACTGAACTTGGCGTGACGTGTGTTACATTCACAAAAAGTGGTTTTTCCGCTTAAGTGCTTGTTTTTTAAGAATACGATTAAGATTTAGGTTTGAGCTTGATTGTCTAACAATTTCCAGTAATAAATTATGTTTGTTTTGTAATTGGTTGTGATCTGTCTCAAACATTTATTGCTAGACAAAAACTTTAAGGTGTAAAGTGTGCCGTGTGTTGCACCGCACCAATGAATTTTTAAAAATTATTATTTCTAGTCAAATCCTAAGTAAGTAATAGAGTTTTCTTGTTATTTTTACATTGTTAAAATGACAATGCGATATAAAAAGAAACAAAAACTTGATCACATCGGATACTTGTAACTAAAAATGAAACTGCTAATTAATTTGAATACATTTGCTTCTCATTCTCAGTATGAAATGCTGTTCTTAGAAAACATGCGGTAAAAATTATGAAATCCACTTTGTTTTCTTCCTCACTTGACATTAATTTTCTTGTCAATAAACCAGTTTAGATGTTAAACCAAGATTTTTTATTTTGGCATTTCAAATTCGGTATTTTCTCATACTGGTTGACAATTTCATGGAATGCACCTTTTGTGAGAATCTTACCAACGCAATAAATATAAACTGAAACTATTTAGTTCCACTGACAAAATTTAAACTGATGAAGCTCTGAATACGTAATATACACAGAGTACCAAAGTGACCGTTGTCGTGCTGATGTGCCGTGAAAACTGAACTCAAAACTCAGATTCACCCCCTCCCCCCCCGCCCCCACTTCTACAGAGTTTAGGGGGGTGGTGTGCATGGATGTGGGGGGACGTGGATTGCTAGATGGATGGATGGATGACTGGGTGGACGGATGGACAGATGGATTATGGATGGATGGACAGATGGATGGATCGATGGATGGATGGGTGGGTGGATGGATGGGCAGATGGATGGATCGATGGATGGATGGGTGGGTGGATGGATGGGCAGATGGATAGATAGATGGACGGACGGATGGACAGATGGATTATGGATGGATGGACAGATGGATGGATCGATGTATTGATGGGTGGGTGGATGGATGGGCAGATGGATGGATCGATGGATGGATGGGTGGGTGGATGGATGGGCAGATGGATAGATAGATGGACGGACGGATGGATGGATGGATAGTTGGGTGGATGGATGGACAGATGGATGGATGGATGGAGAGAATGGATGGATGAATGGGTAGATGGATGGACAGATGGGTGGATATTTAGATGGATGGATGACTGGGTGGATGGATGGACAGATGGATGGATGGATGGAGAGAATGGATGGATGAATGGGTAGATGGATGGACAGATGGGTGGATATTTAGATGGATGGATGACTGGGTGGATGGATGGACAGAATGGTTGGATGAATGGGGGGATGGATCGATGGATGGAAGGAAGGATGGATAGACAGATGGATGGATGGATGGATGGATGGATGGAAGAAAGGCTGGATGGATGGATCGATGGATGGAGAGGTTTGTTCTAAATTTAACGCACTGACCTGTTATAGGGCTTTAAATTATTTATTTTGCAAATCGCTTACACATTCAAAGCTGCCCCCGAGAGAAGTTCAATAACCAGGACGGTTCTAATGTAGTTATATTTTAATTTATTTCTTTTTACTGATCGGAGTGCCCGATAGTACTGCAGATTTGGCAAATAATGATCTCGACAATTCACCGTACATTTCTGACACCATAAATACTTTAAAATGACAGAATTTACCCATGGGCGAATAGTTCCCAACTTTATGTGAAATCCGGGATGTGATTATGTTTGTCTGGCAGTGGAGGAAGATATCTATCTATCTATCTATCTATCTATCTATCTATCTATCTATCTATCTATCTATCTATCTATCTATCTATCTATCTATCTATCTATCTATCTGTCTATCTATCTATCTATCTATCTATCTAGCTATCTATCTATCTATCTATCTCTCTATCTATCTCTCTGTCTGTCTATCTATCTATCTATCTCTCTTTCTGCCTGCCTGCTTGTCTATCTATCTATCTATCTATCTATCTATCTATCTATCTATCTATCTATCTATCTATCTATCTATCTATCTATCTATCTATCTATCTATCTATCTATCTGTCTGTCTATCTATTTGTATATGTATTTGCCAGTCTGTCTGTCTGTCTGTCTGTCTATCTATCTATCTATCGTTCTATCCATCTATCTATCTGTCTATTTATCTATCTGCCTTTCTGTCTGTCTGTCTGTCTGTCTGTATCTGTTCGTATCAGATGAAAGGGTAGCAGAAACAAAGTAGCAGATTTTTAAACAACAGCGAACAGAGATAATTGAGAAAAGAAAAATCACCCTAAGTCTGCACTAAATCCCGCAATAGAAATAAAGACGCTCTTATACGAACTATGAAAACAATAAATTAATCCAAATCAAAAGGTTAATGTTGACATCGAAGGTTGAAAAATCTAAACTATCCACTACCAAACAGAAATAATGAAAAGTAGAAAATGTCCCCTGGGGAAATTGGTAAGGATAAAACTCAGACTCAGACCCCACCCCCATTTCTACGGGGGGTGGGGAGGGGAGGGGTGTGGATGGATTTCTTACGCGAGGTTTTTTGCTACATACAACTTTTTCTTTTTGCCAAATTTTGACTTTGGTAAGGGTCAGTATGTTCACTCTGTTGAGTTTGTTTGTTTGTTTTTAATGTTTTCAAAGATTGTTTACTGCATGATTGACTGATGTTACTATAAAAAGATGGCTTTTTTTCTTTTTGGAAGCGCATATCCGTACAACATATTGTGCACACAATTCGATGACGTAGAACACACAACGTGAATGTTCATTCATAGAAGAGTGCTTACATTTTAAACCAATCAGGTAGAGCTACCCCAGCCCACGTCATCGAATTGTGTGCACAACATGTTGTGCGGATATGCACTTCGTTTTTTTTTTAAAATTTACTTTCCATTGACGTACGCAGTTCTATTTTTAGCAACATGGGACCTACCCTTGTTCTTGAACTACCCTCTTCAATCATGCCAAGGTCCAATCATCAAAGCCATGTTCTGATATCTCAGGCAAATAAGATGTCTCAAGAAGAGGTTCACTGACACAAACAATAGCACAACACAAAGGGCAGTATCTATATCAATAATAGTGAAACTTTACGACAAT
Source organism: Onchidella celtica (assembly GCA_963931925.1). Lineage (NCBI taxonomy): Eukaryota > Metazoa > Mollusca > Gastropoda > Systellommatophora > Onchidiidae > Onchidella > Onchidella celtica. The sequence continues at coordinate 36,376,990 of OZ007582.1, read as the reverse complement.
TGCAGCGCGCCTTTCGCTTCTCCTCTGTTAATGCTGATTCGGTGGCCCTCAGATTTTATACAACGCTTAGTATAGACTGTCGTCGTGTCGCCGGCACAGAAAATACAAAAATAATTAATAACTTGCGGAACATTTCTATTACACTCACAAAACAACTTCCGGTTAGGACTGGTCTGAATGATGAGATTGAGTTAGACTATCAAGTATGAAACTTTGTGTGTTCTCAATGTGCTTAGACTAGGAAAAAGAAAGGGTCTGGAATTGGGAGATTGACGCTGCACGGCCAAGAGTACAGGTTTGTATTTTCAATATGCCTAGGAAAATATTATAATATTTCTTTTCCATCAACCCATGACGTTATCAATTCCTGCGACGTGTTCACTAACAAACAAACTGACCCCTGCGCAAATCATAGCCATTTGACGGAGGCTGGCGGGACGCGCAGGACGTCAACGCGCAAACAAACAAACAAACAAACAAAAATAAAATAAAGCTAAAGGAACAGGCAAAATGAAGCAGGTCCATAATAATCACCCAGAACTGAAACTAATAAATCGATTTATCCTGGGCAGGGCCGGGAAGTCAGCTAGTATTTTATATTTTGTGTACTTCTTTAATCCCATTTGGGAAAATTTGCCTTCGTGTCATTGCAGTCCAGTTACAACTGGAGCAGATACGCCGTCGACACAGTCCAGTGCCAGTCACCGTTTTGGAGCGTTGGGGATAAAAATTTTTTACTTAATTTTGCCCGAGCAGGCTGTTCGGCCAGCTCTTTTCGATTTCCAACTGCCAATATATCTTCAGCTAGTGCAATGCTCACACGGGCCCTCCAAGTTTTTCGTCCTTATCCGAGAAGACTAGGTGCTCGACCCTACCTCCTGTAGGATGAGGGACAGGAAAATATGAGAAAATCCCCAAAATTCAACATGCTTGCACCGACCGGGATTTGATCCCGGTACCTTCGGCATGAGAGGCGAGCACCTTGCCTCCAGACCACCGAGTCTATCTATCTATCTATCTATCTATCTATCTATCTATCTATCTATCTATCTATCTATCTATCTATCTATCTATCTATATATCTATCTATCTATCTATCTATCTATCTATCTATCTATCTATCTGTCTATCTATCTGTCTATCTATCTTTCTTTCTATCTATCTATCTATATCTATCTGTCTATCTATTGGTCTGTCTATCTATCTATCTATCTATCTATCTATCAATCTATCTATCTATCTATCTATCTATCTATCTATCTATCTATCTATCTATCTATCTATCTATCTATCTATCTATCTGTCCGTCTGTCTGTCTCTATCTATCTAAATATCCGTCCGTCTGTTTGCCTCTCTGTCACGACATCCTAATCTTTAACAGGATAATCAAATTTCTCCACCCACCCATCGACCCATCTGCTAATTTCTTGGAAATAATTCAAGCCAAATAAAAATTATATTTCGTTTATTGAAAATTATTTACACATACGCGCTAACAAATTCTTGCCCTCCAGCATTTTGGACGATCAACTTGAATTCTCTGGCATAGCCTGTCAAACTGACAATAATTTTGATAAATAATCTTGAATATTTTTGAAAAACAATTTAACACTTGGCAAGCCCCACAGCTCAGTTAGACCATCTTTGGTTAGACTAATTTGTTCTTTTTCTAGCCCTGCTGAGAGTGAGAGAGAATGTTGATATGGTGTCGTACTCGTAGTCTCAGGCACAGAATGCAATAGCCGAATTTGATTGGCCAACTAGTCCAGTGCTGACGTCATGATTTTTAAAAACAACAATGTTAAATACATTTCTAACCTTTTTTCGTTCTGGTCTCTGCAGCGCCCCTGCCTCCTAGTTACACATGACGTGTTTTACCAATGTTAGTAACACCCGTGGGATCTTTCATTAATTAAGATGCTTCTATATTCCAGTAATTTTTTTAAAAAACAACAAAACCGCGCATGTCAGTCAGCTATTCGTGTACCTGGTCAAAATATCCTGTTTCTGGTTAAAAAGGCCTGTCGGCCAGAATAACGATTTCTGTAATATTACCCTTAGCCTTATCATTGTATTCTATTATGTTTAAGAGCAATCGATCGAAACCTTGATTTGTCTTCCCTTTCCCTTTGCATTTTATTATCGTTATCGTTTCTGCATTATTTCTTAAGCAAGGCTTTGCTACACACAACTTTTTCTTTTTGCGACATATAGTCTGTGCTTCAAGCCTTGCTGGAACCTTATACATTTTCTGTGGTTTTTATATTTGATAACTTAGTAGTTAGAAAGCGCTTCCGATATAGAACATTGGACAAGAGGAGATATTTCAAAATAATAATGGAACATTAGGTAATACTGAGTTGAATCGCTTACAAGGGTGTTGTTTCACTCAGTGACCGCCATGATAAAAGGGTTTGAAAACGCCTTAGCAGGCCTCATTTCAACTACAGTGTACCGCTAGCTGCACTCAGCATACAGAAGGTCTTTATTGACTGAACGCCCACTTCGCACAAATTATTCCGCGCGAGGCCAGAGTGCAAAATAGAACCCACTTCATATTTCAATTCTCTTTCTATTTACCCGCTTTGCACACCAATTTACGCACCACATGCAACTGCACGTCTCTGCACTCGTATTGAGAGAGCGTTTAAACATGAACAGAAGTCCCAATCTGACTACACGGGCGGTGTCCCCCTCGGGCTTTCTAAAAATAAGTTGTGTTGCCATGCGGTTTTATTTGACCGAGTGATCTAACATCCGATTGCCCGCACGGCCGCGGGCGAGTCAAGTCCCTGATCACATTGTCCGTTTGATTCCAGAAATATTTATCTGTTGTCTGTCCTTATTTCTGTCCATCTGCTCTCCTCCCTGTTTCTCGCGACTTTAGTTCTGGTATTGTTCCAACTCCACTTTTTGCACAACTGAGAAATTCTACGTTAAACGTACGCGGCTTTATTGTTATGACAAGGAGAAAGAATAAATCGGAACTGTGAAACAGCTTGATAGGTGCCACAACGTATTTTAAACAAGGGTCAAAGTGTGCATTTGTTATACCTCTTCTACATACTAAAAAATCTCCATTTTTTTCAGAAAATATTTAGATAGAACAAACAAGAACGAAGGTCACGTTCTGTCTATCTGCTTCGTCCATACCTCGATCATTCTGCTTCGTACATTATTCTGCCCACATGCTTTCCTCTTCATTTCTGCCTATCTGCTTCGTCAATACTGTTGTCTTTTTGCTTCGTTCATATTTCTATCGGCGGGAGGTTAATGAGGTTGATGAACACTTCTGGTAGGATCTCATTCTGTCCTATCATTCTCTTATTATTCCATCTAATTCTAACGTCTTGACTTTTCCTAGCACGCAATGTGGACGTGCTTTCTTCAAATTCAAATATTATTTCTGTCTATTTACCTGCTCCTTCCCTAATTTTGTCTTGTTGATTAGTTCATTATGTCTGTATATTAGCCTGTTTCGTCTTTATTTCTGTCTGCATGTTTCCTTTCTATTTCTGCACATCTTTTTAGGGCCTATTTTTCTGCCTTTTTGCTCCGTTCAAATTTCTGCTTTTTTGCTCGCTTCACTCATAGTTTTGCCCATTTGCCTGCCTTGTTCATATTTCTGTCTTTTTGCTTGCTTTATTCATATTCCTGTCTATCTACTCCATCTCTATGCTTTTCTGCCTACTATGTTTTTGTCCCTGTTTAGGCCTATTTACATTATGGAAGATTAGTCAGTTAATAACAGTTATCTCAGTCTTATCTTAGGTCAAATAACTGGCAATTTTTACAAATGAACACATCATTAACTTACAAATAAACGGCGGGGATCGTGAATTAGCATGATTTTATAAATAGTCAAATAGGCGGCTGGTAAACTAATTAACTGTGTGTAGTAAAATCTGATAATCTAGCTTGTATGTACAAACGGCGGCTCTGTTAGATGCGATCAATATGGTGGACTTGAATCATTCTCAGATTTAATAACGGATACAATGGCCAGCATCCGAGGCAAATCGGCATTTATCAATATCTTGAATGTGTACTCTTCCAGCCACAATCCCTGACGTCAAGGTCTTTCACTCAGTCAACCACAGAAAAGTTATGGGTGCCTGCAAGGCTTAATTTGTTTTTCTTTTGTTTTTAACATTATTATTATAGTCTCAGCTGGATTAAGATCTCTGGTGTTCGATAGTTCGCCTTGTCTTTTTTTTTAATTTCCGAATTTATTCTAATGTTTTCTTGTGTTTATTTCTAACTCTAGGCTTTGGATGACCACATTTCATGACCCCAGTTCTTCTTTGATCTATCTCCATTTTCTGAAAACACTGAAGGTCTTTTGGAATGTTTGATGTGATGTGATTTGAGTTTGAGTTTAAGCGCGCGTCGGCACGGTAACGGCCACATTGCTCCATTCACGTTTTTTTTTTTTTCATGATCTCTCTTTGGGCTAGTTTGCAGATGCCCGTAGGTAAGATCAGATAAAAGTGAAGTTAAAGATCTAACGGGGAAAAACCCGTGTCAAGGGTTAATCCTATAATTGTCGTGCTGGGTCACGACTCGATTTTTCACGTTCTCGTTGATTATAACCAGCGTAAATTGTCCTTGAACTGTTCTCGTGAACAGTTTGGTTTTGTAACACTTTTTCTTAGAGATGGAAAGAAAGTGGGGCAAGATAGAATAAATGGATAAGTTAGGAGTGACAGTGCAATTCTCGACCCCGTGATTTTGATGAACTTTTACAAGGGAAGAGAAGGGGTGAATAAGGGGAGATAGTTTAAGACGCTTAGTCGCGTTCAGAAATTCGTACATAAAACGTAGAAAGCACGAGGGTTTAGAGATTTTAGTAATGGTTTTGACATTTTAATTTGACCTTGTCTGTTTCTAGTACAAGGCCGTGACCAACTTCCATGCAGAATCTATTAATACTGCGAGCTGAGCTCGAATGGATGCACCAATTAAATCTAGGCATTTGGACGGTAATTTGCAGCTGGCCGCACAGTATATAAGCGTAGCCATTCCTATGTTTCATTACTCCATACAGAAAATTCCATCTGTGCAGGCGTCGGCGTGATTCAGCCAGAAGAATCAGAAGACTGTTATTTTCATGTCTATGTCCATTATAGACACTGAAATGAGGCCATATGCTCCATTGTGATATATACCCACTGCTGTTGTCTACTGTTCCCTGATTCCTTATCAGGGACCAAGTGTAAGTGTTTGTCTGTTGATGATTCAACAATGAACGAGGAGCTGAACGTAATTTTTCCAGTAGGACAGGATTGCCTCATATGCTAGGAGTGCTACCCAACAATGCAAGACAAAGATGTATATTAACTTGCAACTAGATCTAGTATGAATGTTTGGCATACACATTTGTGAATTGAGATTGATTTGTCTGGGTGAGGCTGGGGATTGCCAGCCCATCCTAGAGTAGATCTAACTTAACTACGTCAGTTTGTATTGACGAGCTTGATCCATTATAAGCGGTAGGCACAAATAGCTGAGATGACATTGTCGCCAGAGACATGAGAATATTGCTTGATAGATAGTAGGCAGACTATATCTGAGAGATAGATAATTCATACTTAAATTGTTAGTGAGTCAGAATGATATAATCTTTTAGGAATCTAGAGGAGACTTCTAGTGACATATTATTGAATTTTCATTTGATGCTGCTGATGTTGTCTTTTTAGTATGTAAGAGCTAGACGAAATTGTTAGGGAATATAAAGTAATTAAATTTGTGGCCCTGCAGGTCTGTTGATAAAACTCATTCAGATTGTTATTAGTATGTGGCATGGTATGAAAGAATAATTCATAAATACCTCTCGATTTTAAATGCAGTCGTAACACCTATAATTTCATAACACCCGCTCTGTAACACTACCACCCAGACCAGACTCGTAACAACCCGTATTAAAAATCTAACGGGAAAAACGCCCGTACTGTAAAGTATGTCTATATGAGTTGTGTAAATATGGTAAAAGTCTGTTAAATCATGTAGAGTTTGACCTCTTTCAGAAATGCCAAGATGCGCTGTGGGTCCACGCCAGAAAATAATTCTTTCATGGATCCGCAGGCATAGTGCCTTCTTCGGATATGTATGATGTCTATATAATTATTATTCAGTTAAAATATGTTTTAATGGTAGTTGGCAATTCCATGCCACACATTTGAGGGGATATTCCCTCCTAAGTAAAAAAAACAACAACAGTGTGTGAGGTGGGTATGACCCATAAGGACAACTTCATCTCTCCAGTTTTGTTGAGAGGTGTGTAGAATAGGTATAACAAATAGACATATCAGAATCAATTAAAACTGTATGAAAGTTTTGAAGCGTATCCACTTTGCAGTTTAATAAGTAACTGGTGCCAAACATCGGGAGCACCTGTGATATTTATAGCACTGATTGATGATTCAGACTTTTCAAAACTACAATTAAAAAACAAAAAGGGACGCATTTTTCCTAGTCACAGCTTTCTTTTTCTTCTTCTTCTTCTTCTTCTTCTTCTTCTCTCTTTCTATTTCTCTCTGTCTGTCTCTGTCTCTGTTTGTATATGTATGTGTGTCTGCCTGTTTCTCTCAGTCTCTCTCTCTTTCTTTCTCTCCTTCTCTGTCTCTCCCCCTCTCTCTGTCTCTGTCTCCCTCTAAATCTCTGTCTCTGTCCTCTGTCTGTCTGCCTTTCCTATCACCCCCCCTCTCTCTCTCTCTCTCTCTCTCTCCCTCTCTTTATTTACACGACCCGCAAAATGTGCCTTGATTCAGAAAAGATCATCCATGTAAAAATCGAAGATATAATTTCCGGTGTCACCGTAGATCATGCAGCGTTTATATTTGTTCCCGGGAGATGAAATACTACACCGTATTGAATGTAGGGGATTCGGGTTGGTGTTGAAAAGCTTGGCTCCACGTAGTCTAACCTTCAGAAGAAGAAATTCCTAAAGCAGCTAGCATTTTGTCAAGTAATTGAAAGGATTAGTTCTGTGTCATGCCTACATCCATATGGACTTTAAAACAGATTGTATACATGCCCAAGATCAGTAGATGCGAAACTTCCTGAAACGCCCACAGACAGATTGTCGCTTGGCGAAAAGGCTATTCCCATTGGTGCGCCTAACTTGTGGAACAACATCAACGTTGACACCAGGAAAAGTGAAAACATCGTCACATTTAAAAATAAGCTCAAAACTGGATTGTTTAGGGATGCTTTCATTGAAACTGAATGATGTCCCTTTTTGGCCTCAAAGGTTCGAGAATGAGAGTAGATCAAGTGTTTGTTAATGTGTGTGAGTGGGAGCATGATGAATTGATTTTATGTTCATCCTGTTTTTAATTTTAGTTCAGTGTCTTAGAGCATATCATTTTTTTTTTTTTTGTGTGTGGATTTGAGCGCTATAGACCCTTTTCACTTCCGCATTACGGTTGTTTGCGGGGAGCCGCACGGCTTCGAAAAGCACCGTGTAGGGCAAAAATCTCCACTTGCCTTAGTGATGGCATCTGAATATGTGCACAGTCTAAGCAAAGATGCATTTTTATGCCAGAACCAGCACGTAATGGGTTTGTACAGGTCGGCGCCCAACAAGAGGATGGCATTGTTCGACTGTTGTCCACCGCTTCCGCCCTACAAGTGGGGCACGCCGCCATTTTGTTTGCAAATCACGTGATAAGGAGGACGGTAAATGAAAAGGGTCCATAGCAGAATGATGGGACAGAAGGACACACTACCAGAAAGGCCCATCAACCATCCACATATCCATAACTGTCCATTCAGATACGCATACTATAAAGGAACTAAGGGTGAAAGTTCTGCCCTCAAAGGCCTTTTTTTGGGAGGGCTCCAAAACTCTGGAGGCATTCTCATTGCCTATAACTCAACTTATTATGATGTAAGGGGATAATATAAAAATGCTGCAAACTCTTAGTAATTTGTTCGTTTTGCATAATTCACACGTTAAATTCGCAACAAACATTTCCGACTCCATGCTTTTAGTCATCGCCTGTAAACTTTAGCGAAAAAGGATAAACAAACTCCAGAGTTGGCGCGGAATCCGAGTCGTTACTGATTCTGTCATTGTAGATACTTATTTCTGTCTATGAAAGGAACTTTACTTTGTGTACTAGATCTAGATCATTATAAGTAATAAAGATAGATCACAATAGCGGGTTATTGTTCTAAAAGCATGGAGTCGCAAACAAACGTTTGCGAAATTTACGTGTGATTTACGCAAAATGAACAAATTACCCAGAGTTTGCAGCATTTTTATATTATCCCCTTACATCACAATAAGTCGAGTTATAGGCGATGAGAATGCTTGCAGAGTTTTGGAACCTCCCAAAAAGGGCCTTTGAGGGCAGAATTTTCACCCTTAGCTCCCCCCTTATAATAATTATGATTACTGATTTTTGAGTTTTGTACAACCCTAGATCTTATTTTATTGCAGAAAATTTTAAAAATAATTTGCAATATATTACAGTAATTGAAAGCCTTCCCCCCCCCCCCCAACCACATATGCACTTTTCATGCCCTGGGGCCAACCCGTCCCTACTCACTACTCTGAGTGAACATGTTCTAGGTATGGTTCCAAAACACACTGAGCCAAGGCTGTTATTATTAGAGAGAAGAACCTTGCAAGAGTTTAGGCGTTCTGGGTCACGCCATCCACGAAAAGTAAGTCTACTTTTTCCTCAGTGTCTCAATTTTGGGAATTTTTGTGCCAGAGGTACGGTATAGATGTGAATCTTTCCATTTGGCTCGTACCTCCATCTATCTATCTATCTATCTATCTATCTATCTATCTATCTATCTATCTATCTATCTATCTATCTATCTATCTATCTATCTATCTATCTATCTATCTATCTATCTATCTCTCTGTCTGTCTGTCTGTCTGTCTGTCTGTCTGTCTGTCTATGTATCTATCTGTCTGTCTGTCTATCTGTCTGTTTGTCTGTCTATCCACCCATCCACCTATCTATCTATCTATCTATCTATCTATCTATCTATCTATCTATCTATCTATCTATCTATCTAGTCATCTATCTATCTATCTATCTATCTAGTCATCTATCTATCTATCTATCTATCTATCTATCTATCTATCTATCTATCTATCTATCTATCTATCTATCTGTCTGTCTGTCTGTCTGTCTGTCTGTCTGTCTGTCTGTCTGTCTGTCTGTCTGTCTGTCTATCTTTCTATCAATCTGTCTGTAGTCTACCTTAATTCTAGTTCCAGTATCATATTTACCACCCCCCACCCCCACCACGGGATGTAGGCCCCCTCAAAATCATGCACCCATTTCAAGAGGCTTACCCAGCCCCACTCCTCCCCTACACTGTTCCGGCCTGACAACTACCAACTAATCATACAAGGGTGTGTAGGCCATTTCAAAATCATTCGCTCCTGGCAAATAGCCCACACTACTTAATCCCCCCCCCCCCCCCACCTCTCCACCCACTTAGTTCTGGCATGACAACGACAAGAACCTGCAATGCCCACCACACATACCCTAGATGCACCGTAAACTCCATGCAGTGTAAGGACAAAGTGCATATCAGTACAACATGTTGTATGCACTGTTGTGGGCTGGGGTAGCTCTACCTGATTGGTCTAAAATGGAAGCGCTCTTCTATGAATGAAGAAGATTCATTCACATTGTGTGTTCTACGTCATCGAATTGTGTGCACAACATTTTGTACGGATATGCGCTTCCAGTGCTAGAAAGTCAAGGACAGAAAGAGTTAAATATTTAACGAGAGTTCTCTTGCCCTGTGTGAAGATAGCTTATCGCATCCATCTCCCAAGAGTTCGATGTCTTTTTCGTTAAGGGTCGATATATATTTTCTTGCCTCTTAATTCCGTTTCCTTTCTCTCCCACTCTTCAAACGGTGAGTGTAATGCTCAGTTAAAGCTGTGATATTTCTGTGAATACAGTTAGGCTTTGTACTGGCTAGAACACAGGGAAAGTGGAGGGAAGAGAGAGAGAGTGTGTGTGGGAGAGTGAGAGAGAGGCCGAGAGAGAGAGAGATAGAGAGAGAGAAACAGAGAGAGAGAGGAGAGAGAGGGGAAAGAGAAAAAGAGAGAGAGAGATTGGGAGAGAAAACATAGAGAGGGGGAGAAAGGGAGATAGAGAGAACGGGAAGAGAGAGAGGAGGAAAAGAGCGAGGAGAGAGAAAAAGAATGAGAGAGGGAGGCAAGAGATAGAGAGAAAAAGAGAGACAGAGGAAGAGAGAGAGAGAAAGAGTGAAGGGGAGAGAGAGAGAGAGAGATGGAGGCAGAAACAGCGAGAGAGACAGGGAGAGAAAGACAAAGATAGGGAGGGAGAGATAAACAGAGAGAAAGAGAGAGAGAAAGACTGAGAGAGAGAGAGAAAGTGCATGTGGGGAGGGGGATAGGACTAGGAGTGGTATCAGGCGTACGACTTTTGAGGGCGCCTACTCCTCTTGGCACACAAAAGAGAGGCAAACCCTTCAATGAAGAATATTGATACCGTAAAAAGAGCTCTAATTACAACACACACACACACACACACACACACAGAGAAAAAGATCTGTTTGAAATTTGGGATATCTACATTTCCCACGTGACCTAGACTTGATACCAGCTGGGCACGAACCTGATGCCGGGAGAAACTTGAATGTCACAGCAGTGAGCAGCACACAGTTGGAAATTGTCGTGATCAAAGTCTACGGAATGTGTGTACGGCAAGCCAATTTGTATTCTGACGATTTACGTACGAAAGACCCGGGGCTTAGATTGTCCTTTTTCGGCTAAACAAAAAAATTGTGCGTTTTTAACCGCTTTGTTCTTTATTTTCGCTCTGTGATACCTTTCAAAGTTCATTTGAATCCTCCTCGGCTCTGTCTTTCTTTCGTTCTTTCTTCTCCCTAACACGGACACGCAATAATATTATGTACAAAACACAGGGAGAGAAACAATATGTACGTGGGCCCATATAGATAGAGAGACAGAGAGAGTGAGAGAGAGAGAGAGAGAGAGAGAGAGAGAGAGAGAGTGAGAGAGAGAGTCAGAGAGAGTGAGAGAGAGGGTGAGAGAGACAGAGAGAGTGAGAGAGACAGAGAGAGAGACAGAGAGAGTGAGAGAGAGACAGAGAGAGTGAGAGAGACAGAGACAGAGAGAATGAGAGAGAGAGAAAGGTGTGTGTGTATGTGACAGAAAGAGAGAGACAGACAGACAGTAAAAGAGAAAGAGACATAGTCAGAATGACATAGAGAATGAATGACAGAAAAAAATAAAGAGAGAGAGAGAGGGAAACAGACAGACAGACATACAAAGAAAGACACGAAAAAGAAAGACAGAAACAAATAGAGAGACAAAAGAGAAAGAGATAGAGAACCAGATATACATAACGACAAATCGAGACAAGAAAAAAAGGACAGAAACAGCAATAATAATAATAATGATGATAATAATAATAATAATCACAATGTATCGGGCCACGCCCCTCGGGATCAGAACACTGCCGCAGATAACTACCATATTATGCTTAAAACTGTATCACGTCACCTGAGCCACGTCACTAAAGCTGTAATGGACGCCGATTAAAATATCTGATCTCAGAGGGCACTTGTAGAAGCAGCAGTTTCCGCTGTAGGACACTATCTCTGCACTGTTTCTTGCTGTTATCTTGATGTTACAGTCTCTGCAAACGAAATATCAGAATGAATGATGTAGTTTCTTCGTTCATCTTTCGCTTTGTCATTTTGTATCACGTGTCTTTCTGTCCTTTTCTCTCTCGTTCTCTCTCTCTCTCCTTCACTCTGTGTATGTCCTTCTCTCTCTCTCTCTCTCTCTCCCCCCCCCCCCCCCCACTCTCTCTCACTTTTTCTCACTCACTCTCTCTCTCTCTGTCTTTCTCTCTCTCTCTCTTGATTCCACTTTCTCCTCTTTCTCTCTCTCACACTCTGTCTTTCTCTCTCTTTCTCTCAATCTCCCTTACCCTCCTTCTCCGTCTCTCTCCTTGTCTCCCTCTGTCGTTCTCTCTCTCTCATTCCATTCCCCACTCTCTCTCTCTCTTCTCTTTCACCCTTTCTCTCTGTCTTCTCTCTCTTTTCCCCTCCCACTCTCTCTTTCCCCTCTCTTGCTCTCTCTCTCTCCTCTGTCTCCCCGCCTTCTCTCATTCTCTCTTTCTTCCCCTCTACTTTCCTTTTTTCCTCTCTCTCTCCTTCTAAAATTACAGCTAAGAGAAGGTCATCTTCCATTTTCTACTTGTAGCTGTAAAAAGGGATAAGATATTCAATGGCTTTCATTTACTGTCTCACTTCATTCATTCATTCGTTTAACCCATGCATACATTCATGCAGTCTTTTCTTCTTTTCACCCTCATTGTTTAATCTCCCATTCATTTTGCGATTCTGCTAGTTTCTCTCTCTCCCCTCTTTTTCTTTCCTCTCTCTCTCTCCATTTTGATCTAACTCTGGTCATTCCCCCAGGGGACGTAACTGATCCTCATGTAATTTTCTCCCCTGTCGCCGTATGTCTTAAAAAAAAAAAATATCCCAGATATTATCAGATATAATACATTTTCTAACTTCTGAAAAATATGGTTTTGATCCTAGTTCTACAAAGGCTACCTTCCTTGCCTCTCTTGTTGTGTTCTTCTCTGCACTGGTCAAAAATCTCTCTCTCCCTTCATCTGAACCGTACTGAACCCAAGTACTAATTCTCTACCGCACCCACTCACTTTCTCTTTCTCAGATTTCCCCCTTTCTTTCTCAGTTTTCACTTTGAATTAGCCATCATTTTTCTGAATAGCTCGTTGTGTGCTGAGTCAAGACTCTTTGGTATAGTTTTTATATGTGTGTGAGTCGTGGACTATGGAGTGAAACGGGACCCCCGCGCACTGGCGCAACTGAAACTAATCTGTCTCTTTGGTTCAGGGGCATCAAAACTGTCTTGACTTAGTTTTAGTGTTGTTTTTTTTTCATTATCTTCCTGCTTAGTACTATTTATACCATAATTATGCATAGTGGTCTGTCTGTCTATCAGGCTATCTGTCTGTCTGTCTATCTGTCTGTCTGTCCGACTGTCTATCTATGTATCTATCTCTCTGTCTATCTATCTATCTGTCCATCTGTCTGTCTGTCTATAATCTGTCTATCTGTCTGTCCATCTCTCTATCTATCTATCTATCTATATATCTGTCTGTCTGCCTGTCTACCTATCAGTCTGTCTGTCTGTCTCTCTCTCTGTCTATCTATCTATCCATTTATCTGTCTGTCAGTCTGTCTGCTTATCTATCTATGATTCTATCTATCTATCTATCTATCTATCTATCTATCTATCTATCTATCTATCTATCTATCTATCTATCTATCTATCTATCTGTCTATCTATCTACTCTCTAGAAAACTGACGAACACCAAATGCGATTACCTTGATCCGAAAACAAAACTCATCTGTACTGCCCGCGACCTTCAAAGACACGAGAAAACTCTCAACACTGCAGTCACCTCGCCTGACTTTTCTTTTCGTCTCCTGTGAATTGACGTACTAAAAACGATTGCTCAACATGTGTCTTTTTTCAAAGGTTACCCTCGAACCCGTGGACACGTGGACCCGTGGAGAGCACGGATAATGAAAAAAGAAATTACTTTCAGACGCTGGGCAGAATCAGTAGTTATTTAAGTTACAAGTTAGGCGCCGGTGGGACATGAAAGTGTCAAGATCAGTGTGAAAAAGCAGATTTCAAGTATCGAGAGTGTGCCAATCAGTGTTGGAACATCTCACAGTTTGATAGAGAAGCTGTGCACAGTTGTTTCTCCCGAGGATGATGCTGTTCTGCGATGAGCGTTCTAGTAAGTATTGGATTTGTTTTTGTCTTCAATATTGTTGAATCTTTCTCTCACTTGGCGAGTCTGTGAATATCCGAACAATGTAGGTCAGGCGCGTACACCCGACTATGTCGCCTGGCAGCCGCATCACAATGTTTTTTTTTTTTTTTAATTTAGATAAATGAATTGAGACACGGGCACTTTGCAGAGCACATGAGAGACGATTGTCCGTTGTGGACCCCGTCTGGGTCATACACACCTCGCACACCGTTTTAACGGGGGGGGGGGGGAGGAAGATCCCCCCCCCACCCACCATGTGTGACCAACTGCCAACTATCAATAAAGCATAATTATTTTAAATGAATGTGTAGATTTCATGCATATCTGTAGAAGGCACCATGCCTGCGGATCAATGAAATAATTTTCTCACCTTCATCCGCATCGCGTCTTGTCCTTTCTGAAAGAGGCTTGGATCTACAGCTTGATTTAAAAACTCGTTATGCTCATTTACGAAATTCTTTTGGAGTCTCAAAACAATTTGGGAGAATTTTACCAGTGTAAATAATTTTGTAACGGAACTGTTTACTTTTGCTTGTGAAATTTAACATTGAAGTTCTGACTACCAAACATGAACTGGGCACCCAAGAACAACGGTGAAAGCGTAAAGTGACCACGTTAAGCTCAAACTCAAACATGATTGCAGCACGAACAGCAAATCGCACGTGCGCACCTAGAGAGAGAGAGAGAGAGAGAGAGAGAGAAAGAGAGAGAGATCGACTGACAAGCACCTAGACTAGCCTTACATTCAGCCTTTTCTCTTGTCCACCCACGCACGAAAGGGCTCCGCAAAACGTATCTTATGCTATTGTTTGTGGCTGTTGTTGCTTGTACCTACGTACCCCAAGCGTACTCAAGGGGCGACTACGTGTACGTACCTATCCCTAGCCCCGTCCTTATCCACAACCCCTATATCTTATCGAATCCTTGACCCTGCCCCTTGCCCTTTCAACCAAAAAGGCCGTGTTATTTCGAGGAGGGGGGGGGGGGCAGGTCTCTAGCTCTGGAATCACAAAAGACTGAAATACGTAACCATAGCGCAAAATACTTGGGACGTAAGTACAGGCACGTTTATTTTTTTAGGGTCTATTTGGGCCTAATAGTAATAAGCAAGATAATGCAGCTATTGATGGCAATGTGCGAACATTTCGAAAAAAAAAAGTCCCTATTGCCGTGTTGTGGACGAAGAGTTTGTGGGGAAGTTCCCTGCGGCCCGACGAACTGAAAGAGCGGATTAAAAAAAAATTATTTTTTGCTCCCACCTCTATCTCCAACGTAAAACATTTTTTTCCTAACGGTAACCCTATCCCTTATTTTGAAACTATCCCTAACGCTGTCCTTATCGCTAACGCTGATATTGGAAGTGTTCATGAATCATGGTGGTTTGGATGTACCGAACACTTTCTGGAGAACTTTCCATTTGGGTCTCACAAGAAGGACGCGTCTTTAGGAACCCTCTAGCCAGCCTTCTAGACTGTAAATTCGCCGCTGGGCGATTAACATACGGAAAATTAAATGTGCCAGGCCAAAATTCTGCAAGTTATGTAGTACTCCTGGCACTTTCTGAACTTTGGGGGGGGGGGAGGGGGGGGCGAGGGTTATTCAGGTGATGGTTGGAAAAGAGGTTCATTAGACGCCAATGAGAGTAAAATGAGATTCAGCCCAAACCTGATATTTGATCAAAAGATTACTTTTGACACACTTGACCTCACTTTTAAAAAAAAAAGTGAAAAAATGCAAGAAAAGTCATTTGTAAAGAATAGATTCGAAAAACTACTGAATGGGTCTTCCTGAAATTTGGCATGAAGAAGTGAGATCTAGTAGATACAAAAATGTGCATCTCGGCTTCTCCTTGTGGATAATATAATCAATTATTTTGTCAATTAACCCTTGATATCATTTTGATTTCTATATATATGACTTTCTGACAAGAATTACCATCTCGTCGTGATACGAGGGACCACTGACTCAACCCCCCGATCCAAGGTCATCAAATAGTCAGATTTTCTATTTAGAGACATAAATTTATATGGCATACCAAAGTGAAAATTGTTTTTCATTCAGAGAAGTGTGTTGTATAATGTATACTAATGAATTATTTTAATTTTTTTTTATATTATATACTATGGCTATGGGAGAAACTGCAAAGAAATTGACAGATTGGGATCGTGGAGAATTGTTTGTAGTGGGATACAATGGGAGACCTCTATTTTGCATTCCAGGTGGATGGGTGGTTGTATAGAATTTGTTGTAGAATTTGTTTTTTTCGTATTGGATAAACAAATCGAAATTGGTATACAAACAAACAGAAATGGATATGGATCTTGTTTGAGAAAAATGGTTGGTCAAAATTTCCATACAAAGAGTTTCTGGCACAAGAAGAAAAAATGGGAAAGAAACAGAATGGATCTCTAGGGGAGATATAGAAGATGTTTGCCAAAAAGATTGTGCAAGAATATTGGGATGTATATCTAGAGAAACTGCGAAGACATGGAAAGACTGGGATCTTGGGAAATTGTATGTTGTTGGATACTATGGCTGTATATTGTTCTGCACTTCTGGTGGTGCTATTGTTTCACTGTGTCTATAGACAAAAAATCTATATATAGCAATATGCACAGCAATCTGTTATATATTTGTTGTAGTACAGATGGAGAATTAGTCTGTCTTTTTTCTTTTGTTGGTTTGTTTCTTTCTGCCCCTACTATACAAGGCATCGTATTGGTGGTAGAATAGTTTGCAAAATCTATATTTTTTTGTTTCTTTCTCTAGATATCGTCCATAGGCGGATATTTCTACTTCAGTCTGTAGTTGGTTCTCCATCTTGGCTTGTTGGTACCAGGAATAGAACAGTTCTCGTTTGTCCCCATCGTTTTCCTCTTGCATATTTTCCACACAAATATTCGCCCTTTTCCATATCTACAAGTTTTCTACACTCTGCAGATTTGGGAAGATCTATTTGTTGTATGTATTCTTTCTGTATAATTATACTATTTCTTCCTATTCCTCTGCCATTTCTAGTTCTTTCTGTATAGATTCTGGCAGATATTTGTCTGGTGTAGAGTGTACAAAATTGGATTCCAAGATATCTTTTTGCGCTCTGTATTGTAGAATTCTTTTGTGGGTAGTATCTCTGTCTCTAGGTCTCCCATTGTAGGCTCGAGCCAATATGTAGTTCTATGTACCTTTTTGTCTTCTATGTATCGGAAACTATCTCTAGTAGATTTTAGAATTCTGCCTAGACCTTTGGTTTCCCAGATGCATTCTATTTCTTCGTCTTGTTGCAGTACAATTCTTCTATTTCTTCGTCTTGTTGTAGTACAGTTCTTCTATTTCTTCATCTTGTTGTAGTACAATTCTTCTATTTCTTCGTCTTATTGCAGTACAATTCTTCTATTTCTTCGTCTTGTTGTAGTACAGTTCTTCTATTTCTTCATCTTGTTGTAGTACAATTCTTCTATTTCTTCGTCTTGTTGTAGTACAATTCTTTTATTTCTTCGTCTTGTTGTAGTACAATTCTTCTATTTCTTCGTCTTGTTGTAGTACAATTCTTCTGTTTCTGTATCCTAGTATTTTCCATTTGCTTCCCGACATAGAAGATACCTTTTCTGTATCTTGTTCTAGCCCAGAACTTGCCATCTTTCTAGTTTCTTCCGACTTTCTTTCGTATTCTTTCTTTGCATCTACATCTACATATTTTGCAAGTTCTGCTATTTCCTGCATGCGTGTCCTATCTCTTGCCTCTTTTCTATCTCCATTTTTTGTCTTGTTCTAGAAATCCATTCTTGTGCATACTTTTGCATTTTCTATCTCTTCTAGTCGGATGGCTCTATTTCGTGTAGATAGTGTGGATGTTTCTCTTGCTTTTGCTATTTCTGGTATCTCTACTATTTCGTAGGAAGATTTTTCTACACCTATAGCACCACATCTCTTTTGCCTCCATACCCAAGATGTATGTTTTGTTTCTGGGAGTAGATGTTTTGGATTTGGAGCGTCTGGATGTAGTTGCATAGGTCTATTGCAGCCAGCAAGAACTGTATCGGAATCTTTTGTATAGCATCGTAGTGGAGCAATTTCTACACCTTCGCTCTCCGCAGATACAATCTCTACTAGAAACATAGGGCACAAACGAAATCCAAAGTCTGCTACAGCCCATTTTATAGAATTCTTCAATTTGTTTTCTATATTGTCTCCTTTTGGAGAAACTCGTATTTCAGATATTCTACCGGTTTTTGATCCAACAGATTTCTTTCCTAGGCCTGTCGGCAAGCACCATACATCTATCTATAGAGTTTGCCAGATTTTCCCATTGCCTGGAGGGAGGTTGCACTACGAATAGAGGATTGTTTTTTTTAGAAACAAAATCTAGTGTATTTTGCACCAGGTCTGTAGCCCTTTTTCCAGATAGTAGTCTTTTTCCTCTACATGCATACAGAGAAATCTCTATTCTCGTACAACCACGCTTCTGCACATCTGGATGTAGAAATATTTTCCGTAGATGTTGGTTGAGGCAGTCCACATAGTCCGCAAGATACCCGCCCATAAATTCCCGTACTTCTGCCTCGAAATTGGAGACAACTTTGTTGTATATTTTGGTCCTAGTTGTATAGCCATCGTCTCTAGTTTCTACCCAAGTACATACATGGTTTCCTACGCTGTTTGTTTTGGCCAAAATTGTTGGTGTAGCGTCTTGCATTGCAGGAGAAATATCTCCTTGCTCTCGGAAGCCATTTCCTTGTAGATATTCTACCAGGGTTTTTCGATCTAGTACACCAGAGAAATCTCGAGTATAGTCTATACTATATATCCCATAGCCTTGTCCTAGAAGTTTTTCGAAAGTGCTGATTGTAGATTGTAGCCTATCCAATTCTATACCCGAGACGTCTATCTTTGCTACAAAGACCCCAGTAGGTTCTTACTTTTTTGTAGATTTCTTTCCAAGTCCGTAGAGCTTTTTCTTTGTATCTTATTGTACCCTACCTATGGTAGACAATATGGCTCCATTGTTGTTTTTGTAAGCTACAGTATGTACTAGGCTCGTTGGCATATATTGTTTGTTGGATACTGTACCTATAGAGCTGTGTACTGCGGCCGATATTTTTGCAACAATAGTCTTTGCCATGCCCGTTTCTCCTATAGTACAATAGAGCGTACCTTGTTTGGAAACGCAATCTTCCTTTCGTAGGAACCCATACACATATAGATCGTCCTCAAAGGTTGGCAAATTTGCTAGAGGTTGTAGGTGGGTTTTTCCTTCGTTTCCATATAGACAGTCTACCTTGGATATGTCGGACAAAAGATTGCTTTCGTATGCATTCTCTAGCAGAAGATGTTGTGCAGTTGTTTTTTCCACACATAGTCCCATACTTCGAAATGGGGTTCGAATTGCTACAGGTTTGTCTTCCGCAGGTAAGTATTCTGCTATATATACAGAGTCTTCCATTGGTAGTATGCCTTCTGTAGGTTGGTATTCTTTGTCTTCTGTGGATTCCATAGATAGGCTATGTTTTGTGGATTCTTTGGTTTCCGCAGGTATATATTTTTCGTATACTGTTGGTAGCATTTGGACTTTGCTACTATGCATATATGTATTAATCCATTTGTCTAAAAGGGTGTACAAGTTTGCTGCTAGGGACAAAAAGAAAAAAAATACAGGCTTGTACATGATATATTCTCCGTTGTAGAATTTCTTTGTCTTGTAGGATAGAAATATTTTTGTATTTGTGTGGATTGGGTATATTTTGCTTTGTATTGGGGTAGAAAAAAGATGGACAGATAGGGTATATTTTGTCTTGCTTGTTTATGTATAATTTGTAGGCCTTTTTCGGTTTTGGTGGTAGCAAATTTTCCGGTAGCCATTCGTTTTCTTCCGCCCCAATAAACCTAAAATATTTAGATGTATTATTTTCTCGTATATCATCGATAGTGACTTCTTTGATAGTCTCTGAAATTAATTTCAGCCATAGTATATATTATACTATATGATTAAAAAAAAAATAATTTAGTATACATTATACAACACAAATCTCAAAATGAAAAATTTTGTTCACTTTGGTATGCCATATAAAATTTATTTCTCTAAATAGAAAATCAACTATTTGATGACCTTGGATTGGGGGGTTGAGTCAGTGGTCCCTCGTATCACGACGAGACGGTAATTCTTGTCAGAAAGTCGTATCTTTAGAAATCAAAATGATATCAAGTGTTAATTGACAAAATAATTAATTATATCCACAACGTGAAGCCGAGATGCACATTTTTCTATCTATTGATCTTGTTGCCGGTGTTTGTGACAATAATATGAGCGTACAATAGGCGCAGTTTTGGGAGGAGTTGCATTTGAGTTAAATTCTTGGGATACAACAAGGATGCGACTCTAGGAGCCTCGGTGAACGAAGTTTGTGGAGGGGGGGGGGGCAACGTTAGTCCCCCAAGGGAATGATTTTATAGTAAAAGCCGGGGCTCGGCGATTAACACGCAGTAACAATTATATGAAATAATTATCGATGGTGTCGGGCGCAAACCAGACAAGTCAAGATAAGCAAATTTTATAGGAGGAACAAAAAGTTGCGGATAACGCAAAAGGGAAATGTACTTAGCTGGTTTGATTACATGTCTATTTTGAATGTTTCTATTGAATTAAGGTAAGAGCTGTTTTTACAGATGATGCCGGGTTCCAATCTTTATAAATTGGTACTATAAAAGGAAATATGAAAATTTCGGACTTACGCCCGAAACCATCGTTATGTGCCCGACTAAAATTCTGTAAACTCATTATGGTACTCCTCCCCAATATTCAAAGTCAAAATTGGGCAAAAAGAAAAGATATGTTGCGAAACCCTGCGGGAGAAATAAAACCCAAACAATACATAACAAACCAAAGAGAAGACATAAAATACACAATTCTTCGGCTTTCGCCTTTGTCAGGTTAAAACAATCGAACAATAAAAGACTTCAACAGGAACGAAGCGAAACAGTTCACCCAGCTACGAGTTCTTGCTTCGTTAGCAGCACCAAAGCACGTCCGTCCGCCAAATGCATGGAAGCTCGAAGTTTGCGTATAGCCCTGCTGCGACCCCACAGTTTTTGTGGTTTTTATGATATTTCGTGAACTCCTCCCCAATATTGTTTTCTGACGTGTACATGCTGCTCATCTTGTCGTATCTGAAGGAGGCCGAAGTCTACAACTTGATTTAACAGATTTTCATATTGACAGGGCACATAATACTTAATAGCCTACATACTTTGCAGTATGGACCTTTTCCGGGTGCATAAGGTTTCTCCACCCGTCCATTGTTCTCGGTTGCGTCATCAAAAAATACTGTAAGGTTCCTCCACGTAAACCATCGTATCGAATATTTATTATATCTCTAGAATAAGTGAATGTGAATGAATACAAAACATTTTCCCTCTGTGTTACGGGCTGGGGACCGTCACCCTAACCTTAGCCCTAGCCCGTCATTTATTATAAACAATTTTTCAATATTTATTTATATGTCAAAAAGGAGAAATATAATGGAGTATAATCGAGTATCAACCAACACGGTATATCGATACTTGGGTAGAGAAACCCTGATTCAGGACTTTCAACATTTCAGCTGTTACGTCACGGGTGGAGAAACCTTGAGACCCCCCTTTTCCGGCTAGATATTCACTTCCCTTTTATTTATTTATATGCACCTGAGTGCTGAAAACTAGCCCAAAGTAAATAACGAAGAAAAAAACAAAAAGCGCAAAATGACCGTTTTGGTGCCGTCGCTCCCTTAAACTCGAGCAATAGGCGCGACATGGGAATAATCCGCTACCTAGACAAAATAATTGAACTGTTAACTCGCGATGAGGTTTAGGCCACACGTTACGAAAGCCATAATCGTATTCTAATCGATGTACAACGTCGGGTTTTGGTCGGAAGAATGGTTCAAAATTTTAGCAGCAAGAGCAGCAGGGCAGTGATTGTGCGTTTAGGCCTTTGTTTTAGAAGTTTTGCTGCCAATGGCATTTACTGTTTCACGTTTCCTGCTATATTGCTTGTTCTTATTTCTATGGTAGAGATTTGTTTTAAGATTTTTCCTGGACAGCGGCCTTGTTCGGCCTACTCTTCTCGACTTTTAACTGCGAAAGTATCTTTTAACGTGCACAAAGTGCACACGGGCATTGTGTGAATAGCTGTCGTAAGTCTCACTTGCATCTCGTCAGGTCATTCCACATTTGCCCAGGTCATGTTTTTGGGTGTTCCGAGATGAAATCGTCGCCGTCCAGTAACAATGTTGGGTGTGTCAAAATCGCTACTTTTCAGGAAAAGCAAAAAACTTATTTGGTTGTAGACGTCGTACACACTACTTACATACTTATATCAGCATTTTTGTAATTTCACGCTCCATATGACTAGCGCGTTATTTTTACAATATTTTCTTTCAATTTTGAGATATTAGACTTACAACAATCTGATTTTTTATTTCGTCCGGGAACACTTTTGTAAGTCGACATACAATCAAGCAACGCTTCTTGGTAGCCAGTGTAGGTCGACATACAGTAGTTCTCCTGGACGAAAAGTACGAAAAGCAAGTGTAGAGCTACAAAAATTAAATGGCACAATGTGGTATGTATCGAATCGATTTTTTTTCAGCAATAGATGAAAAAATCTAAACCAGTTTTTGATTCTTGTAAATGTCCAATAAACTTGAATGAAACGATAACCCAACAATAAAACTGAACGGTAATAAGAAAGATCAGACATAACGCAAATAAATTCATTAGTTAATTAACAATAAACAAACAATTCAAATCCTGCTTGAATTGTCCTCAGTTTTAATCGATCGTTTAAAAAGTTTAAATGATCTTAGTTATTCACTTGTTAGCCGCCATCCATTACAATGAAAAGTAAAAAAATCAATTGGATTTTATAATAAGCCTCCCTTGGTTCTTCGTTGACTTTCTTATGGCATTGTCTTTTGCATTTATCATTGCAGCCACGTCCGACATTCCGTTGTGGCACAAGTCTTCCTCTGGAACTTGTACATTCCACTCCGTTCTTGTATAGCTCTT
The DNA here is from genome assembly GCA_963931925.1 of Onchidella celtica. Classification (NCBI taxonomy): domain Eukaryota; kingdom Metazoa; phylum Mollusca; class Gastropoda; order Systellommatophora; family Onchidiidae; genus Onchidella; species Onchidella celtica. The sequence goes on along the minus strand of OZ007582.1, from coordinate 36,354,088 downwards.
TCATGTGCTCCTTTTGGCTTTTTCCTCGTTTCCGTTTTCTACATTTGGATTTGCGTCTTGGGGAAGTGGGTCGGGTTCTTCACCTTGGGGATTGGGTTCTGCAGCTTGGGAATTGGGTTCTGCAGCTTGGGGATTAGGTCCTGCAGCTTGGGGGTTAGGTTCTGCAGCTTGGGGGTTAGGTCCTGCAGCTTGGGGGTTAGGTTCTGCAGCTTGGGGGTTAGGTTCTGCAGCTTGGGAGTTAGGTTCTGCAGCTTGGAGGTGAGGTTCTGAAACTTGGAGGTGAGGTTCTGCAGCTTGGGGATTAGACTCTGCAGCTTAGGGATTAGGTTCTGCAACTCGGGGGTTAGGTTCTGCAGCTGGGGGGTTAGGTTCTGTAGCTTGGGGGTTAGGTTCTGCGGCTCGTGGGTTAGGTTCTGCAGCTCGGGGATTAGGTTCTAGCAGTTTGAGGGTTAGGTTCCGCAGCTTTGGGGTTAAATTCAGTTGCAGGAAAACAAAAAAAAAGGGACAGGAAACAGGCCAAATAATCTATTGTATAGTGAAAGAGTACGTCACGATGTCGCATGACACGATGGCGTACACTAGGGCTATATTTAGAATGCTTCAAAGAGTCCTGGGAAAACTATGGTGTGTCCACATGCAACTAGCTATCGTGCTGCGTTGGCTGTTGCCTGTCGACTTGAATTATTCTTTGTGGGTGATATTTTTTTGCCAGATCATAATTTAATATGACAATACTTAATATCCTAAAAACTTGTAATCCAATCGATCTGAGACTTGTCCCATTCGATCTGCGGGGAAAAAAATCCATACTCTATCAAATTTTCATTTTTTCCGATTTTTGACATACATTGTTCCTGAGCGGTGACGAAATGCTCACATTAATCGGACACTCAAGTTGTATTGTACAACAGTTACATTGTTCTGTCTCATTGACGTGCGAGTTTTTAAATGAAAACCCACATCCACCTAAACCATTTTAGACTCATCACGGAAGCGTAACAAAGCCAAACAGAGAAAATACTGATTGCGTTCACTGCTTAGCTACAGGCTACGCATCGGGAATAGCGAGCTTGTGCAGTACATTCGCTAACCCTGTCCCCCTACCGCTCGCTATTCGTTGAACAATAGAAGTAAAATCGCTGGCTATTCGGACGTTCTACCTAGCTATAGCTTTCTGTGTAAAATTCCACGCCCCCCCCCCCCCCCCCAAACAACACTACCACAATATTCGAAGTAAAGTTTTCTTTGATTTTAAAAAAACCCACCAAAACAGGACTTAGGCCATTGTGGAATGATCATGACGACGTCTTGCGGGTATAGAGCAAAATTATTGCATCTCCAGGTTTATGAATAATGGGAGCTTACTCGGAAACACCACAATATTGCTCTCAATGATCTCATTTTTAAGGGAGATACAACAATACTGCTTCTCTGCAACTTGGAACTGGTTAAAGATAGCGGAATAACGAAAAAATTGCAAAAAGCAGTTTGTCACTACTACTGTATTCCCATTATGAACCCCAATTCTTAAACCTGGAGATACAATTTTGCTCTATACCACTGCAATAGTAATTTTATCTCTAGGAATTGTTTGAATTTCGTTGTCTAGTTTGTTAATATTTAAATTCTCTATCCAGATTCCCACTACAGAACCGGTCCACCCGTTGGTTTATCAGATTTAAGAGGCAGGATAATTAACCCCCTAATGCCCAGAGAAAATTTGCCAATCACAACACTTCTGAAGTGAAATGCTGAAAAGATTATAAATAGTCAGATTGATATAAAAATATATTTAACTGGAAAAATTATGTGTTAATAAAATAGCCAGGGTAAGTGTATCAAAGATAGGGTATTTCGGCTCCAGGTGACCTCTTTCAGATACGGTACACCGGGCCCTAGAGGGTTAAGATCTGTTTTAACACTTAAACCTGCGCCCTATCAAAGGCTACTAGCATTCAAAATATCTTTTGTAAAGTCGAGATTGATAGTTCAATACGCGACCCTCGATTTGCCAGCCAACATCTGTACGGGTATCATGCAGTATTACCCTACTGGATGGTCAGCGTATTTCATCCTTGTTGGCTTGATAAGGCACGGCAGTATTTGAAAGAGTAAAACGAGAAAAGTTGGGCAATTTCTATTGGGTGAAAGTTCAGAGCCCAAACGATGGCCTCGGTTTCGATTGGCTTTCGGCAGTTTTGTCGAAAGACGCCAGGTCTCAGTGGAAAACGATCGAGATGAAAGTGGAAGCACTGTGCGTTCTAGAAGGCACTTTGAAGGTCATTGACATTTTCTCGGGTTTTTCGGCAAGGCGACACTGATGCCATACGGCAAGGCGGCACTGACGCCATTCGGCAAGGCGACACTGACGCCATTCGGCAAGGCGACACTGACACCCTTCGGCAAGGCGACACTGACGCCATTCGGCAAGGCGACACTGACGCCATTCGGCAAGGCGACACTGACGCCATTCGGCAATTCGACACTGACGCCATTCGGCAAGGCGACACTGACGCCATTCGGCAAGGCGACACTGACGCCATTCGGCAATTCGACACTGACGCCATTCGACAATTCGACACTGACGCCATTCGGCAAATCTCACCATCATCATCATTGCCTTTCTCACCCTGGATCAGGGTATACGCCACCAACAAACACTTTCCATCCCGCTCTATCATGGGCCAGCCTCTTTACATTAGCCGAACGTAAAATGAAACCGAAATCCATGGGTTGCAACAGTGTTTAGTAAACACAAAAATGTAGACTAATGTCGCACATAGTAGACTGCTTTCATTCCTTTAGTGAAACAAATTAATGTGCCTGGTTCCAGAATGTGAGCGGGTGGTCCATGAGCACTTCTAGTAGGGTCTCCAGTTATGTCCTGTTATTCTGTTATTTTCTGCCTATCGTCTTGCGACATCTTCTCAGCACAATGTGGTCGTTATCGTGTCGATATGCTCTCTCCAAACTCAAAAAGTTCCTCATAAAATGTGAAATGTACAAAGTGAACAATGTCCCACTCAACCACCCACTAATTCACTTGGAGGAAGACAAAAAGAAAAGCAATGTAATGGAAGGTAAGTTTGTTTTTGACTAATTTTATTTGCCTTATGGCTTGATGATATCAAATAACTAGCTGAGGTCCCCGGCCCTGCCCGGGATAAATCGGTTTGAATATTGGTTTCAGTTCTGGATGGTTATTAAGGACCTGCTTTATCTGGCCTGTTCCTATTTGTTTATTTCATTTTTGTTTGTTTGTTTTTAAATAAGTCTTACTGCTCTGCCTTTGTGAGTTGACACCCTGCGCATCCCGTACAACAGCATGATTTGCGCACGGGTTAGTGTGTTTGATAGTGAACACATCGCAGGAAGTGATAACGAAACCTTAAAATGGCGAACCATGACTCGAAATAGGTCTATATGATGGCGAAACAATAAATTTCCAATAAAAAAAACTACACCGATTTGAGACTTCTATTAAAAACTGTGCACTCTTACATCCATTCTGGTGCACCATATAAAATTTGAAGTCTGAGTGTTGAGTGGTTCAGAAGCCTTTTGCAACGAAAAATCTCAAGTCCACAAATATATATAGTATAGATATAGATAAGCATTGTGTTAACAAACATTTGTAATTTCTATGTTGCACTGACCGACATGCAATTTCAGTATAACTAATGTGATGTAAAAAGTTGTCATTCTTAAGCAAATGAATGAATCCAGACAATTTTACATTTCTAAGCTCAGCATTGGATGTATATCAGAAACAAACCATCAGAGTATATGTTACAAGTGTAAATATGCACTCGTAAAGCCCCCTTGGGGTGGCGACAGGTATTTGGCTAAAATTTGAAAAATGCCCTTTCCAAAAAAAAAATAAAAAAATTCAACACCGTTTCTTAGTGATGCATCATGAATATTTCGACTTGAAATTTGCTAACTGAATTTTTTTGTTTTGTTGTTGGTCTTGTTAGAAGTGCATTCTTAAAAAATAGTTGCACCCTAACAGTGAGGTGTCGAATCATAATTATTCGATTGTTTTCAAGAGTGTTAGATTTGGTGCAGTTTTCCTCTGCCGGGAAGGGAATGTGTAGCACACTAAGGTGTACTGGAGACTGCATTTGACACGCGTTCAATTTGGTCCAATTTCACTACCAAGATAGCAGTACGTGGTGTTTCGGCGCACATGAGATCTATAGCAAGATGCGGATTACGGAAGCTTGTCTGGACTCTTCTCTGAACGAGATCCTTTAATAGGATTTGTTTCCACAAGTTGTGAAAGTATTTCTAAAAGAGTTGACCTCTATTGATGAAAGCCTTTGATATTTTGAGCCTACTCCGGACTTGGAAAATCCACCATACACGGTCCCGCGTATACACGGACACACAACAGGCCTGTTTCTTGCAAAAGATTGAAATGGCATTGAGAGAGGGCGAGAGAGAGCGAGAGAGAAAGAGAAAGGGAGAGAGAGAGAGAGAGAGAAATGGAGAGAGAGTGAGAGAGCGAGTGAGAGCGAGAGAGAGCGAGAGAGAGAGAGAAAAGGTTTATTTCGGAAACTCCGAGTATCTCTTCATATATTATGGTATGATTGTCTGCATAACCTACCACACACATGAGCCACATGTAGGTTGGGATAATGTGCATGCCAACATTTTACATATCAAATTGTCATTTTTTTTTATTCCTTTAGCCTTGGGAGAGTTTCTGCAATCACGAGGAGCATACATAAATAGTCACCAGTTCACTGCGGTAATCTTTATTATGCTGTTGTATGTTTAAAATTTCACTTTTGACCCGTTGGATTCTGATGGAAATTATTCTTCTAAGATCTGGGAACTCGAAAAATGCACAGAAAAAAAAAGAGTACTATTAAATCAGTGGACCTGAGAGGGAGGGAGGGCGAATTTTATCTGGAAGAAGTTTTGGGATAGAGGGGAAAATTGGGACACCTGGACAATTAGCTGATTCACTCCTATAAGCCGCCCTCAGCGGTTCATACGAAAAAGACCTCAAGTTCAAATTGTGCATGAAAATTACACACACAGAAAATGTTTGTTCTTGAAATTCCAATAACTTGGCACTTTTCTGTATCTCAATTTTTTCTCATGGCCTTGGTACTGGTCCTTGACTCTCAGAATGGGTATTGAGAAAGCTGTGGTCATCTCAAGAAAACATTGGGAGTGAGTCAGCTAAGGAATGCGCACGTGTATTCTTAAGGTACAGCCTAGCGAGGCTTTCAATTTCCGTATTCCAGATTGTGCTTGAAGTAGAGCTCTGTCTTCATTGTTTAAAATCGTTCGTTCGATCCAAGTTGACTCATCGGTGTGGCGAGGTCTGTGGAATCCCAACCTGAATGGAGGTGTTCGGATTCTTCCGCTAGTCAAGGGACAGGTGACTGCAATGATATTTAATTTTCAGAAATGGTTGAAAAAAACACCAAGAAACAGTATTCCCGTGGCTTTTGTCAACTGGTCGCCTTAGGACAATTCGCGTAATGATAGAAACATCGATACTAAAAAGTTACAATTACATTACGCCTCTTAGAATGCCAATGTTCTAACTCCCGTCAACTTTTGAGAAATTGATTGAAATTAAAAATTTCAGGTGTTCATAGCTTTTAGAGATATTTTTACCTTTTCAGTAATACTTACAAATTACACACCAAATACGCTTGATACTTTGACATACAACGGAGAGGGCCTGTGGAAGTAGCGTGTAGTGTGTAACTCGCTTCAGCCGGAAAGTGGAGATAGGACCTTGTCATTTTAAAGGGACGCAATATTCCCTGTGTTTGTGACAACTGTTCACATAATGACAATTCTCGTAAAGGCGCGGGTGGTTGGTGGCTGCTTCTGGTAGGATTTCCTTCTGTCCTGCCAATCTTATATAATTATTTTGTCTACCATCTTGCTTTTTTTCTAGTATCATGTGACCGGTATCGTGGTACCGGTATCGTGTCGACGGGCTTTCTCCAAACTCGAACCCAGATTCGAGTACGGATAGAAAAACCGATATTTAATCAATAGTTACAATAAATTATATCAGCCGGGGAGTGGAGATTTCGAAGCAACATGTTGTAAATAGTCCTTCGTGAGACAGAAATACCGGGAGACAGATTTTAAAAGTTACGAGCCATTGTTTGCGCTGCGTGGAATTCAGCCCAGATGCACTGTCTACGTTTAACAGATGGTTTAAAAAACTCTTATGTGCGGCCAGGAAATGTAAAGCAGCTGGTATATGCGTAGATTTAAAAAGACGTTTTGTATAGAAATGGAAAAAAAGAAATAGTAAAGATTGAACACAATTTCATGCAAAATTGTCATATTTAACGCAGAGATTGTGCAGTTCACATAATATCCTGCTTGCCCTAGATAAGGTGCAAATTTAGTTCTACCTCGGGGCTTTGCAATGTACAGATCTTTTTTTTTTTTTTCGCCCCCTTTTTTTTCTTCTAATCTCTGCTGCAATTATACACATTTTCTGTATTTTTAAACTATTTTTTCCGCTACGTAGGACGCAATTTGGCTCCAAATGCTATATTTACCGCAGTGGAAGTAAGCCTGTATCACAGTGCGGTAAGCTTGGCATCAAAAAGTCACTGTCAAGAATTTCTCGGTGTAAAAAAAAAAAAAAAGAATTATGGCTGGCATTTCTAGAAATAGTTCATTATTCTGGGCCAGCGTTTTGTTTATGGACGCCAAAATTAAAGCCTGAGATTCCCTATTTTGTAATCAAACATCCATCTACCATGTACATTAAATTTGTGCTCTAGCACTCGATTTTTCATACAAAATATTGAGAAACGAGACTTTGTGCTGCCATATACCTCCTGGTGGTCGAAGTTTGAGAAAATGTACATTTGACACTCTGGATCATTACAAGGAATTCAATATTTCCTGTATAGTAAACTGAAAAAAGAACAGCGTTTATGCCTCTCAATATCATTCGGTGGCCAATGAATGAGAAAATGCACATTTGCCATAGCACTGGATGTTTCCTGCACAGTATACTGAAATATCCAGACTTTGCGCTGCTGAATACCACTCTGTGGCGAATGACTGACTGAAGAAAATGTACATATATTTGCCACTGACAGCCACAGATATGGTTGTGTCATGCACAATATACTGAAATATCCAGACTTTGTGCTGCTGAATACCACTGGTGGCCGGAGTTTGAGAAAAGTTGTGCAGGCAATATGTGCATATAGTTGAAAGGAAGTGGGAGGAGGGTGAGGGAAAGCACAAAGTATTAATCAGAATTATGTTGCTGATGTCCACACTTCGAGATTTACTTGTCACTTGTCGCATTGTGTGCTTTGTCGGGGACAGTATACTAAAGAATCCAGATTTTAGGCCACTGAATACCACTCGCTGGCCAATGGCTGAGAACATTTCTCACTGTGGTCCATAGCAGAGGGATGCTCCTTGCACAATATATTGAAACATCCGGACTTTGTGCTGCTGAATACCACTTGGTAGCCGGAGTTTGAGAAAAGTTGTGCAATGAGTGTGTGTGGTTGGTGAAAAGAGGTTGAGGGAAAGCACAAATCACAATGTATGCTGCTGATGGTCCATAGTTTGAGGTTACTGGTTTGTGTACTTGCCCGTGCACAGTATAATAAAGCATCCAGACTTTGTGCTGCTGGATAACCCTGGTGGCCGAAGTTTCGAGAAAAGCTGTGCGGGCGGGCATTAGTACACGCATTTCCTAACTCGGTATATTCAACATAATATGCTGCTGAATACGGAACGGTGGCCAATGTTCTGAGAAACGTTCAAGTAGTATTCATGCATTTTCTAGCAAAATAAAGGGGGAAAATCCAGACTTCGTGCTGCTGATGGTCCTTGGTGACCGAAGTTTCGCGAAAAACTGTGCAGGCAACAATGTATGCATTTTCGTAGCTCAGTGTATTGAACAATCATAATATAATTATACACTGCTGAAAACCAAATAATGGCCAATGTTTCGAGAAAAGGTGTTTCACTAGTGTCAGTGCACACATTTTCTGGCATAATATACTGAACAATCCACACTTTGTGCCCCTGAATACGTTTGGTGGCTGAAGTTTGGAGAAAAGCTGTGCAGGCAGCAATACGTGCATTTTCTTGCTCATTACATTGAATTATATCAGCCGGGGAGTGGAGATTTCGAAGCCATATGCCGTCGCATGCCACACAATGGCCCGAGGCTTGAGAAACTGTGTTCCAGTAATGTCCATGCAAATATATTATTCCAGCACAGTAGACTGAACAACCCAGACTGTGCTGTGTTCCAGGTGGTGGCCAGAGTTTGAAACAAATGTACATTTTGTCGCTGTGGGCCACCGCACTCGTTTTTTGTTGTTTTTTTTTGCTTGATAATACTGAAGAACCCAGACTTTGTGCCGCTGAATACAAGTTGGTGGCCGAAGTCTGAAAAGTTTGGTTAGCACTATCAGATCAATATGGCAATGGTTTAACGATATTCCAAAGTTTTTAAAAATACAAAAAATAGTTTGTATCTTGCAAAGCCCCTCATGTCCCAAGAACTGCAGCGACCCATCCGATTTTCTGTGCTTTTGAAAGTTTAACAATGTTCAGAACGCACAGTGTCCTAACTCTGCACACCTGGGCTCTGCTTGGTAATCCAGGTTTTAGGAATATTGTCTACATGGGACGTAATTTGAAACCTATTTATTTTGCCCCTGCCTGAAAGATTATCACGCAGATTTGCGCAGTTTGTGACAACAAACTAGCACAAAAGACCGTTTATGCGTAACTGCCCAGCTGAAGCGCAGTGTTTATTTGTTCTATTTTGGTATTCGCGGATGATCAGCCAGGACCTTGAATATGATGCAACCTACATAGGCGATAGAACCCAAGTTGTAACTTGCCATTCTGTTACGCACCCCTAAGGGAATTTCACTCACAAATAACCAATGTCGTCAATTTCAAATATTGTTTTAATTTTGTAAGAAAATGATAGTAAATGGTGCGAGGTACTATTTGATTCGTCCCCACCAATAAAAAGGTCGGATTTTTGTACGCAAATGCCAAAAATTAATTTAAATTCTTGGAAGAGTGTTTCGAGCAAAATAAAATATGCGATTTGACAGTATTTTACAAGAAATTATATGCACTTTTACGATTTTTTAAAAATTTTTATAAGGAACTCGACTAAACCATATATAAATTTTCCTCATGGGATGCGTAACGAAACTCCATTAATGAGACAACTAGGATTTTCTTCCCACCGCCTAACATGTTGATAAAAAAGGACCGAGATTTTAATTTTGCCATTCCATAATATTAATAAGCAAAGACATTTCTCGGACGTTCTCTGGTGCTGAATTCCTTCAAGCCAAGTTGTCCCGTAGTTCCAGTATTGCTAGGGCCGTGGGATAAAAAAATCCGCCCGCGGAAGTTAAAAATTACGTGAAAGAAGGGATTTAATTCAGCCAATCGTTTTTCACCTGAGAGCAACATGAGATTGCGCGCTGCATCCACTGGTCAGTTATGCCCCCACCTTCCGAAGGTCAGGACGTATTCGCTGCCGCTCTGCATGGTTTTTGGGGGGGGGGGGGGCGGAGGAGACGAGAGACTTCATTTTCTTAAAAACTACGCAGCTTGCTTGTTGGACGTTGCCACACGGATGTTCCCGAACTGCTCTATTCAGATGTAGCACACACGAGTAATGACGCATGCTGTAGACATATTCCACCCAGTGCAGTAGATTTCATTTTATGTTTGGTGTAATTATTATTAGAGGACAGAAGCGCACTTATCCATGTCATGCGAGAATGACCCGTGACCGGGATAGATGCGACTGACCGGCAATCCGGGCGAGACCTGTAGCCATAGCACAACCCTTCCTCAATATTCTTCTTTTTATTTTCAACTCTAGTCCAGTGTTTCTCAATGTGGGGTGCATACCTCGCCGATGGCGCGCGGTAATAATTATTTTTGGTGGGGCTTGGGACTTCAGAATGGGACGTACGATTTTTCATAGAAATGTTAAGTTTATAGCATACTTTAATTTAACCGCATATGTGTGTGGGTGCATAGAAAACCCCGTCGGATCTCGCATAGGCTAGAAATGAGCTAGGGCCTTCTGAAGCGGATTTTCGTATATCGGGTCAAAATTGAGATATTGACGGAATCAGTAAGTTCATTTATCGTTCATCTGATGTGTTAATACTAAAATTGTGTTTAAAACACATCTTTCAAACGATTTTGGTAAGGCACCCATCGCTGACACGCATGTTCGGGAACGCCGACCGCTGCGGAACACAGTTGCGTTTCCAGCTCGCGTCTTTCAGACTACACTCCCAAGCGCTCAGTTTCAACACACTGTAGGATATTATTACACACCAAATGAAAGGTCATTCTCTGTACTTTGCAACGGAAGACAGTGCGCAAACGTCAACTAAGATTAAAATCGCTGCGCATCCTGTTTACTAAGGTAAAGAATTGAATTACACGGTAAGAATTAGATCTAATCCTCTTTCGAAAGTAATTTTACGCCCCAGAGTAATAAATCATGACCGCCTTCCACTTCAGAATGATAAAAGAAACATTTTGTTGATATTAAAGATGTTTTTGATGTGAAATATTAAAAACTAGATGACCTACCGGGCATTGCCCGGAATAAACAATCATGTGTTTCCCCCCCCCCCCTCTCTCATCTATATAATAAAGCTACAACAAAACCCCTAATAGTCCTGTGGACTCGGAAACTACACAACGTACCGACCTGAAATTTGGCACAAAGAATTATGGGGTAGCGAACATTGTTCCTATCGCTATACACAAACAAAACCTTTTGTTGTTTCTGAGTTAATCGGTAAATGCGGTTATAATTAAAGACTAAATTCACGAGAGCGTTTGATCCGAAATTTACGATCAATAAGATATTGGTGTATGTTTCTAATAATAGCCCACTTCCGCCTACACATGACGTTATCACTTCCTGCGATGTGTTCACTAACAAACAAACTAACCCGTGCGCAAATCATTGCCATTCGACGGATGCTGACGCGATGCGCAGGAAGTCAACGCGCACTGGGAGAGCAGTAAAACTTATCTAAAAACAAACAAACAAACAAAAATAAAATAAAGCTAATGGAACAGGCAAAATGAAGCGGGTCCATAATAATCACCCAGAACTGAAACTAATAAATCGATTTATCCCGGGCAGGGCTGGGCAACTCAGCTAGTCTATATAATAAAGCTACAACAAAACCCCTAATAGTCCTATGGACTCGGAAACTACACAACGCACCGACCTGAAATTTGGCACAAAGAATTATGGGATAGCGAACATTGTTCCTGTCGCTATACACAAACAAAACCGTTAGTTATTTCTGAGTTAATCGGTAAATGCGGTTATAATTAAAGACTAAATTCACGAGAGCGTTTGATCCGAAATTTACGATCAATAAGATATTGATGTATGTTTTTAATAATAGCCCACTTCCGCCTAAACAGTCGTGACGTTATCACTTCCTGCGATGTGTTCACTAACAAACAAACTAACCCGTGCGCAAATCATTGCTATTTGACAAGTGCTGACGGGATGCGCAGGACGTCAACGCGCAAAGGGAGAGCAGTAAAACTTATCTAAAAACAAACAAACAAACAAAAAATCAAATAAAGCCAAAGGAACAGGCAAAATGAAGCAGGTTCATAATAATCACCCAGAACTGAAACTAATAAATCGATTTATCCCGGCCAGGGCCGGGCAACTCAGCTAGTATAATAAAAGTAATAAACTACAGTCTTGCTTCAGAACTCATGCGCACCAGAACACTACGCACCAAACTGAGCGCTTGATACGGTTACTTTTTATGACATGCATGGTACTATATATATTACGAAACAAACATGCAAAAATACAGATGTTACATAGCAATAAACATTGTTCTTTTTAAAAAATACATGCTTGAAGTAAACAACTATTTAATTATAGCCATCATCTTCCTTATCTCAATTGCCACCTTCCTGCCAAATTTAAGGCCTGAAGAGTGTATAGTTTGGTCAGTTAGTCATGCCAAAGGTTGCAAGTTACTGAAATATATAATAGATAACTTCAAATTTTACCTCTGACCCGATGCGTCATTTCCCGATTAAGCGTTCACTTCGCAAAACGGCAGCCCCCATGACTTCATCGTATGCCGATATTGCGAAGCTTCTGAACTTAAATCAGACGAATTCAGATGCCTTGTCGGAACTCATCAATGACTGTTTTGTTTGCGACGACTCCACCAGCAATGATTCAAGCTGTGATGGAGAGGAATCAGCGAATGATGATGGAAAGTTGCATTGCTTCTGAAACTGACACACCACAATCTTACGAACTAAACTAGATCTAGATCTAGTCTACTCTCACTCGCTCAAAGATGAGCAATGAAGAATTGAAGCTCTAGGCCACATAGATTTTTTAGCCAAGTAAACAAACCAGAATTTGATTCCTGGTTCACATCACTTTATATGAAGACCTTGCATCTCATCCAACCAACAAGCAATAGGCCAAGGCCAGGGCTCTTGTTGGGGGCCCCTTCAAGCTCGATTTTCTCAGAAACTTCAATCCCCAGGGTAGGGTTACATTTTTTGCTCATAGCTTTGGAACTAATGAAGCTATTGACCTCAAATAAATGTTCAGAAATAATGTAGAATAAAGTTCAATCAACTCATTTTTCATATCTGGGCAGATGTGAAAGGTTTTTCCTATGCAGCCACACAATAAACTGTTGTCTGTTTGTTACTCGATATAGTTTAATTCAAACCTCTTTTGAATGTATACATATTGAATTATTTCTTTCTTTTTGTATAGACCCTTTTCACTTCCGCGTTACGGTTGTTTGCGGGGAGCCGCACGGCTTCGAAAAGCACCGTGTAGGGCAAAAACCTCCACCTGCCTTAGTGATGGCATCTGAATATGTGCACAGTCTAAGCAAAGATGCATTTTTATGCCAGAACCAGCACGTAAGGGATTTGTACAGTTGGGTGCCCAACAAGAGGATGGCATCGTTCGACCGTTGTCCACCGCTTCCGCCCTACAAGTGGGGCACGCCGCCATTTTGTTTGCAAATCACGTGATATGGACGGTAAATGAAAAGGGTCCATAGACGGTATGCTTTGTCTGATCATGATGGGGCGCATGTTTTTTTTTGGGTTTAAATTGAAGTGGGGCATGGGACATAAAAGGGAAAACTGCTCCAGACACTCTTTTGGTATACTAAGAACAACACCTGTCACTTCTCTCACGTGTTTCAGCAAGTTTTAGCACTGAGTTCCAACGGACACTTTTTGGGGTTCAGATTACAGTACTGACGTCCTAAGTTTTTGTAAAGTCCAGTCTCTCCTGGCATGTCGTCCCTTTAAAATGACAAGGTTCCAACTCCCTTCCGTCAACCTTTGAGAATTATTGACTGAAGTTTTGTGTTCTCATAGCCTTTGATGGTGCATTTTTTTCCTTTCTTTTTTTTTTTTTTTGTAATGCAAATTACACAATGAATCCGCTTGATACTTTGATACACAATGGAAAAGGTCTGTAGAAGTAGTGTGCAGTAACTCAGTTCTGCCAAAGAGTAGAGATAGAGCCGTGTCAGTCTAAGAGGACTATGTATTGATGCTTAATTCTCACATCGTATAAAGCAGTGCTACTGTTTCTCAGCCTTTTTTTTTTGTTGTCCCACACCCCACTTCGATTTAAAAAAAAAAAATGTGCGCCCCACACGTTGTACGGATATGGACAGAGCATATGAGTCATTGCCAAATAAGAGTAGGTCAAATCTACCTGGAAAGAGGTCACCTTACAAGAATCTCAATAAAGTTATTGAAATATCATTTGGCCGCTCACATTTTGAATTGACAAACAAAGGAATGGTTCACCTATGTTTCCAATCAACGTTCAACTTTATATAAGCCTTGTTTTTCTTTTTCTCGGCGTGTTGTTTCGCTATCACTTATCACACGTTTTTGTCGTCAAAAATTCACAAAATTCAAAATCCATTTCAAGTCTTTTCTGTCGAAGAAATTCGCTGTCAAAATAATCTGTGTTTCTAATCTATATTCTGTAGTAATGAAACATGCATTGTTTTTATCATATTCTGCGTAATAATTAAAAGAATGGGTTCTGCTTGAGGAAAATACTGCATTGTCGTCAAAGTATCGTGTGAAATGTGATAAATTCATGAGGCTGCACCTCTGGGTTTTCTTTGTTCTCTTCAATCAATTTAGTTCCCTGATCTTTATGACATCACAGACTGTAACAGATTACCCAAGCTTTGTTTGAATTCGAAAATGAACGTCTATTTGTTGGTTTTGATTCATAACACACCCCGTCACGCGTGACGCCATGACAGAAAACGTGCTGCGGCGTCTCTTTGTCTCGATTGTGTGTAGATGAGGTTTTGGTACTGACCTCTTCTTTCCTTGTGGGATACAACCTGCTGACCATGCTGTAAGTACATAAGATATATTTTTATTGTCTTTCTATTATTTGAAATGTGTATTTTATGTCAGGAAAATATAGGAATCGACACGTTGTGATCACTAACATACAAGAAGCATCGAAGACACCATGCTTTGTCAGGTTAATGGCGTCAATAACAAAATGTGGTGTGTTAAGTGTCGCAAACCCAGAGTGAAATCAAATTCAACAAGCGTTCAGAAAGTCTATGTGCCTAATTGAATTCTGATAAATGTATTGAAGGCTGGGAATTATCTCTTATGCTTTGATGGGAAGAAATTCTGAGCTATTCTTGCTTTGTTATCATCATCACACTGTCGATATTTGGTAGACAAACGTTTTTGTCGTCTCTCTCCCAACCCGTGACGTTAGTGAAACAAAACGAATCGTGCTGTCCTTTTTGGATTCAACTCATCTTGTTAAAGAAAAAAATCACTAACATAAAGCAGACTTTTCTTTTTTTTAATTTGAAATGTGTGTACATATCAGGGAGAGGGTAGTAATCGACACATTGTGATCACTAACATACAAGAAGCATAAAAGACGCAATGGCTTTGTCAGGTTAATGGCGTCAATAACAAAATGTGGTGTGTTAAGTGTCGCAAAGCCCAGAGTAAAATCAAAGTCAACAAGCGTTCAGAAAGTCTATGTGCCTAATTGAATTCTGATAAATGTATTGAAGGCTGGGAATTATCTCTTATGCTTTGATGGGAAGAAATTCTGAGCTATTCTTGCTTTGTTATCATCATCACACTGTCGATATTTGGTAGACAAACGTTTTTGTCGTCTCTCTCCCAACCCGTGACGTTAGTGAAACAAAACGAATCGTGCTGTCCTTTTTGGGTTCAACTCATCTTGTTAAAGAAAAAAATCACTAACATGAAGCAGACTTTTCTTTTTTTTTAATTTGAAATATGTGTACATATCAGGGAGAGGGTAGTAATCGACACATTGTGATCACTAACATACAGGAAGCATTTAAGACACCATGGCTTTGTCAGGTTAATGGCATCTATAACAAAATATGGTTTCTCAACGCTTTTCTTCATTTTTCTTTGTTATAGTGACATTTTTTCTCCATGTTGTTGATCTCTCCAAGTGTTCATCACCAGCCATGCTGCAGGTCCACATATTTCATGCAAAAATTGAAATTCTTTTGGAATGTTTTTCTTAACACACAATTTCAATAGTTGATTTCAGTTGCTTTTTGTGTGTGTTTCTTTGAGTGTAAAATAATAAGTAGATCTACAGCGTAAAATACAAGAATCAAACAACTTTTTTTTCCCTTCAACGCGTTGATGTTAAATGTAACTTTCATACATGCAGACATGGCAAAGAAGGAAATACAGTGAAAAATTTGTTGAATGTGAAATTTCATTTCATTTTATTGATCTGATGAACTTAAAGTTAATTAGGCCTGTTGTTTTTTTGTTTTTGTTTCTTTTTCAAATTGTGACTTAAATAAATGTAATATAATTTTACAGTGGCCTGCTAGAACCTGGGGAAGGTCAAGAGGAAACATGCTAAGACAGCATAGTAGAAAATGCCAACCATGACTTTGCGGCCCAAATCAGCAGCCAGGAAGGTAAGATTCAGAGTGAAAGATTTTGTACAGAGGAAGCTTAACTATCATATTTCTTTGCAGATTTCCTTATTTCCAGATTTAAAGTTTGATTTTTCTGTCTTGAGGTGGGAATTTACTATCAGAAAATCAAAATTGGAATGTGAGGGAAAAATATCCTCAACACCACATCATAAGATAGGCAAAATATGAGCTAATTTCCGACTCTCCAATATATAATATCCAAGAGCCATGTGTGTCGCGGTTGGCAGTGACGCTTAATATCTGAAGTAGAGGAAATTATAATGGCTTTAGTTTCCCTCCCTTATCATGAACAAAATGAACACAGTAAGCCAAAAAAGTGTTCAGAAATCATGTCAAAACTACGGGTATAAATTGTTTTTGTGAACTGTGATTGTTAAGGCTGGACTGTCACATTTAACTCTTAATTTTTTTTGCCATTGATCATAGATTGAGGAGCCTTTGTCAGTTGGAAAAATACCATGAATACTTTTTATGTTTCAGAAGAGGTCAGCAGGAATGTGGAGGAAGCTCAGAAGACAGATGCTGAAAATGGCAGAAATGAAGGTAAGATGGCAGGTTTTATCCTGAGAAAGTCCTGAATATTTTCTTGCCTAATCTGTATACCAATTTAATAATTGTAAATTAATAAGCAATGCTGCTAAAGCATTTGTTTCCATTTGAAATTGCAACTTAACTCATCCCAACTTGATGGAATCAAATGTGTGTTTTCAGGTGACTGAAAGTGAAAATAAAGGACCTGGTGAAGGCAAAGTTGGCCCTCTTTGGCCTGAAACATTTCTAAGAATGACGGAGAGAGAGTTATATCTCACATGTAGTGTGTAAAACAATTTCTTAAACTTTGTCCATGTCTCGGTAAAGTGAAATGCACTGATAATTACATGACAAAATAATTTTTTAAACAAATAGCGAAGAAATTAGAAATAATTAAATTCTTCTGCTTGGATCCCAGACATGCACAGTTGGAGCTTGCCTTGGATTAGAGTAAGTCAATATGGGGTTATTATGCAATTCGCTAGTGTTTAATCTTTCCCTTTATTTTTGTCGTTAACAGAATACTCGTGGTTGGACCACATCAATTTCAAGCCTCAGAGACTGGGAAAACCAAGAGCAGAACATCAGGCTGCCTACATACAGAGGCTAAGGAAGAATCGGAAAAATGGGCCGCCCGCAGAGAGAAGCAGCTTCAGATCTATGGATAGATCGATCGATAGATCTATAGATAGATAGATAGAAAAAGAATTGTTGAATATTATCTGGAACATTCCGTCGATTGGCCAGGAAAGGGGCAGTACAGCAAGAGATTGAAGGAGCAGAAACAAAATTCTCAGTCAATCACCTTCAACTTTGTACAATGATTTTTTTTTTGTTGAGAATCCTCAAATTGAAATAGCAAAACAAACCTTTTTCAGGTGTCCCCCTGCTCATGCATTACCAATGAAATACTCTAAATTTGTTCAGTGCATGTGTGGTATTTGTGAGAATGCAACAATGATGCTTTGTGCCTTATCATCTGTTGGTAGTCAATTTAAGTCTGTCAATGAAGCACTGAATGCCTCACTTTGTCCTATGTCTTTAGGACAGTTGTTGAAGCATACATGCGTTTTCGTCAATGATCATATTGTGGCACAGGTTCTGTTAAGCTGAAAATCATAACAGATTGTGACATCACGGCTTCAGTGAATTACCAGCACTGGGAGTATAATACAAACAAAGTTGGTAGAAAAATCATGAACAGTTGATGAGTTAGTCTACCGTTTTTCTCAAACTTTTGAGCTTACATGTTTGTACACCCAGGTGGCAGTGGCACCAGTTCAATTTATTAAGAAAGAATCTGCCATGTGATACTGCACTTCTTGTGCTTGATTTTTCAGAAAATCATTCTTGTAAATATCGGTTTGAAGTTCAATCTGCTCACTGGATGTTAAACCAGGTTACTGTCCACCCTGCTGTCCTATACACCAAATATTCTACTTGTGGAGAGCTCCACACTACTTATCATGTGCACTAATATCAGATGATCTCATACATGATTTAATTTTTGTTCATTTTGTTCTTGAGTATGTGTTGCAGCAATGTACGCAAACCCGGTTTGTCATCTTCTCTGACAGCTGTGAGACACAATACAAGTCCAAACTGCCATCCCACCACCTGAGTCAACTCTCAACTAAATATAGTATTGAGAGATGTTGGTTTTTTTGGGGGGAGAAAGGCATGGGGATAAATGAATGTGACGCTTGTGGTGGAATGGTTAAAGCTTTTCTAACCCAGGCAGCGGTTTCAAACAGGATGATATTGAGAGCATTAAAAGAAATATTTGAATTTTTAAATTCCTCCTTGTCCCTTTCAGGATCGGCTTGCTCTCACCATGAGAGGCATTTTCATCGTATAAAAACCATCCCATATTGATAAAACTGCTAAGTCATCCAGTTTGAAAACAATGCCAGGCACTACAAAGATTCACGCTTTGAAGATTCTGAGTAAGGAGAAAATAACAATGTTCAAATAACTTGAAAGATTTTGTACTGATCAAATGGCCAAATAACAAGAAATATGTTGATGATTGTGTGAGTACTGTGAGACAGGCTGAAGCTGTGGCAATGACAGTTCGCAAAATAGTACCAGTGGTGCACTTGATACTACATTTATTGAATATGAAGAAGAGGATGATGTTGTTAATGATGAAGCTGTTGTGATTATCAGCGCCGGAGAACCTTTTGAGGTTGATTGTGGGAGAGAGTGTGAAACTGTAAATGAATCATTTGCTTATATTTATTTAAGTTATGGTTTAACATCAAGTATTGGTGTATTGTCTGTGCTGATTATTTCGGAATTTAAGGATTTAACTTTTAAGGAATTTTCACGATTAAATTATGCTACAATTGATATGTAACTTGTATTTTACTTTTTCATTTTGTTGTCTATGAAAAGAGAAATAATAGTGTGTTTATTTATAATTATTTAATCAGAAATGAAGTGGGGAATTTCCATGCATTAGAACCTCAAAATATGGGCGCCCACTATTATATGTAATTATGTACACAAAATATGTAGTCACAATTGATCAAGGACGTCAAAATGATCGTATTTAATTGTAATAATTGTTGTTTGTTCAACAATTTTTGTTCTTTGAGAACTATCCATTTCAGCAGACTCTGGGTGAGTGAAAGGTATTTATGGTTCTGATTAATGCACACATAGGGCCTACATTTTAAAAATCGGGGGGGGGGCTTCTTTTACGCAGTGAGATTGCTTGACAACGTGGCAATGTTTGCATGTGACAATCACTGCTCGACAATATTATTATTGCTCCTTTGGGGTGTATCTAGGTACTGGCAGAAATAGTGAAACATTTTTTACACATTGAGGAATGAATAGGCATGATAGGTAAATTGAGGGGTACAACTCCCACACAAGATTCAGCATGACAAAATAAGAACTTCTGCAAACATCACAAACACTGTTCTACTGATCTGCTTCTGGTGGGTTTGTTGATCTGTGCAGAAATTGTGAGACAGTGGCAGTTTTGCTGAATGGACACGCACAATTGGTTGATAAAGGGACGTAACTCCTACACAAAGAGTTTCAGTAGAAAAAAAATGCTACCTTCTAAGCATGAAATTCAATTTCCTGCAATTTTGCTTCTTTGAAAAGTATTGATTTTTTTACGGTTTTCGAGATAACTGGTTTTATAGATGGTCGGCAGTTTGCAAAACCAAGGGGCGCAACTCGCTAAGAAATTCTTAAAATATTGAAAGAACGGTTATTATCGATTTAGCTTAGTGTCCTCTTCAACTTTCCTTCCTTAAATAGTAATATTTCACAATGATTGTAGACTAAAAAACCTAAAAATACCGCTAAATAGTAGTTAATATTAGCTTATTATGGCAAGGGCAATAACTCCGGATGAGTATTCAATATATCATCAAAAACAACATTTTTCACCTTTTCTAGATGTGACCTACAACTTTGATTCTTTGGGAAGTATTCAATTCCCCGTAATTCTAGAGTTATGATGAATTACAATAATCTTATTTTAGTAGGTAGATTTGACCCACTCTTATTTGGCAATGACTCATATCCGTACAACGCACACAATTCGATCTTCATTCATAGAAGAGTGCTTACATTTTACACTCTACACACAGAAGAGCTGAATGATCCTAGCAACCAATTTAGGCCCGACCAATCTAGGCCTATGCCCACGAGAGAAGTGTCACAATAGTGAAGCAATGCCTCTGCCAGCAGTAACATTAAAGTCATGAACTAGATGGTCTATACTAGATCTAGAGTTAGTAGAGCACTCCCGTCTCAAATCAGGTACAGCTACCCCAACCCCTTTTCGCCTGAGTAGTCAATCTGACTACCACCCAGTGATACAGACTAGACCCTCACGCCCCCCAGGTCCATCAGACCATTCCAATGCACTTGCAACAATCACGTTATGTCTAGAACTTCCGCAAAGCACGTTGTGGGTATGAAGACCGCGCCTAGCCTAGATAGATCTATCTTCAAAACATGTAGGCTATGGATATGGACAGTCCGTATCCGTACAACATGTTGTAGTGCATATAACATGTTGTACGGATATGCACTTCCATACATTATATATCCCTAGGCTTCATTCTGTATACAGTAAAATATCACTACGCTCCATTCCCGGAGTCCCCCGCCCCGCCAAAATATTGCAGCGTCCCACCTTGAGAAACGATGGTACAGCCATCAACATTGAATGTACACTGGCCTCCCGGCCGGGAGAGACATGTTTATTTGATTTTCAGTTACGTAAATCGGCATGACCTAAGTTTGTAAACATTCATGTTTGTATTTGTGAATTCAGAATCCTTCCAAACCTTGCCGCGCCAGTGGACAGAATAAACATCCATATAGAGGGGAAACAATAGGTTTTGAAAGATTAGAAATATTGTTATGGAAAAAGTGGGCATTGGCAGGTTACAATCGCTTTCATACACCATTATATGCATTTTCCACCAACTCGCTGCAAAATGAGCGTCGAATATCTTCAGTACTAAAAACGTGGTAATACCGCTATTGACCATGCAAATCTGCATTTCTTTCTTTCATTTTCTTCCATTTTTCTCTTTTCTTTTCCTCTTCTTTGTCACTGACCCCCCCCCCCCCTGATTGTTGCCGCGCAGTTTTAGTATGCCCTCCTAGGTCATTTTTCGTATGCCCTCCTAGGTCATTTTCGGTATGCCCCCCAAGGTTATTTTTCGTATGCCCTCCAAGGTCATTTTTCGTATGCCCTCCTAGGTCATTTTTCGTATGCCCTCCTAGGTCATTTTTCGTATGCCCTCCTGGGTCATTTTTCGTATGCCCTCCTGGGTGATTTTTCGTATGCCCTCCTAGGTCATTTTTCGTATGCCCTCCTAGGTCATTTTTCATATGCCCTCCTAGGTCATTTTTCGTATGCCCGCCTAGGTTAGTTTTCGTATGCCCTCCTAGGTCAGTTTTCGTATGCCCTCCTGGGTGATTTTTCGTATGCCCTCCTAGGTCATTTTTCATATGCCCTCCTAGGTCATTTTTCGTATGCCCTCCTAGGTCATTTTTCGTGTGCGATCTTAGGTCATTTTTCATATGCCCTCCTAGGTCATTTTTCGTATGCCCTCCTAGGTCATTTTTCGTATGCCCTCCTAGGTCAGTTTTCGTATGCCCTCCTGGGTGATTTTTCGTATGCCCTCCTAGGTCATTTTTCGTATGCCCTCCTATGTCATTTTTCGTGTGCGATCGTAGGTCATTTTTCATATGCCCTCCTAGGTCATTTTTCATATGCCCTCCTAGGTCATTTTTCATATGCCCTCCTAGGTCATTTTTCATATGCCCTCCTAGGTCATTTTTCGTATGCCCGCCTAGGTTAGTTTTCGTATGCCCTCCTAGGTCAGTTTTCGTATGCTCTCCTTGGTGATTTTTCGTATGCCCTCCTAGGTCATTTTTCGTATGCCCTCCTAGGTCATTTTTCGTATGCCCTCCTAGGTCATTTTTCGTGTGCGATCTTAGGTCATTTTTCATATGCCCTCCTAGGTCATTTTTCGTATGCCCTCCTAAGTCATTTTTCGTATGCCCTCCTAGGTCAGTTTTCGTATGCCCTTCTGGGTGATTTTTCGTATGCCCTCCTAGGTCATTTTTCGTGTGCGATCGTAGGTCATTTTTCATATGCCCTCCTAGGTCATTTTTCATATGCCCTTCTAGGTCATTTTTCGTATGCCCTCCTAGGTCACTTTTCGTATGCCCTCCTGGGTGATTTTTCGTATGCCCTCCTAGGTCATTTTTCGTATGCCCTCCTAGGTCATTTTTCGTATGCCCTCCTTGTCACAAATCCCAGACTGGGAGATGTAATAATTTATGACAGGACAACAATCACGAACAAACAAGTTTAACACTTAACAGAACACTCCATCAGACTCACACATTTATTAAACATAATTATACAGATAATAGCGCAATTACATACATTATATTATTGAAATTAACTGCCCTACAACGGCCTTATTCTCACATGCACTCTTCCTCGGATCCACAACCCGGTAGTTACTTCCTAAAGGCACTTCGGCCTCAGCCTCTCCCCTCAGGGTCTTAATAGCACATTAATAATTCACTGGCACCACAGTCTCTAAATATCACCTTCCTATTGTCATACACCTTAGCATTCCACTAGCACCTCAGCAGGGCACTAGCACATTATCATTTCAATAGCCCATCAACATGGCAATAGCACATTATCATTTCAATAGCCCATCAACATGGCAATAGTACATTATCACATTCACGCTCATATCTACGTCCCTGTCCGTGGCCTGACTGCCACGACTTTATGTGCCTCTACTGTCCTGCACCGACAGCCTCACTCTTGGCCTATGTGTGGCCTCCGGCCCTATGCTGGCCTATCCCCTGTGCTCATCGAGGTGGCTCTTCGGCCCGTCCCCGACACCTACAAGAATAACATTACATTGGTATAATACCCTACCATTTCTATTCACTCCACCTCTCCTTACAACCCATGAAGTGTACACACAATAGTTCACATTTCACTCACCAAACATCTTACGGTAACACACCTCCATCGGAGTACACACTACTCACTCGCGCTACAAATCCATGAACTCAACTTTCATCTATCGCTCATGGCACACATTGCTATATCCAATATCAAGGACTTCCACATTCCTCACATATACTTATTTACATCATGGTAATAGACGAATATAATATAATACATCAATCATAATTATCAATCAACGTTCTACCTACCAGTCATCACTGGAAAAACACTCTCATCCGTCTTCCGACTGCTCCCCTTATGTTCGCCCGCTGGGCTCTTACTAGCGTCCGTTCAGTAGGACCTTCTAACTTGCAGTGATAGTAATACAGCGCTTTCGCCTCATTCAGACCCCCCACAACTCACAACATGCACGCTTAACTTACTTGTCTACGTGCGTTAATTTTACTCTCCTCCTTTCCCCCCGTAATTATTAACTATCGCTCACTCCAGTCGTGACACTCCTAGGTCATTTTTCGTGTGCGATCGTAGGTCATTTTTCATATGCCCTCCTAGGTCATTTTTCGTATGCCCTCCTAGGTCAGTTTTCGTATGCCCTCCTGGGTGATTTTTCGTATGCCCTCCTAGGTCATTTTTCGTATGCCCTCCTAGGTCATTTTCGTCCATGTGATTGTTTCTTTATTCTTTTTGTCTCCAATCTTCCTTTCATTCAGATCGCTTCTGTCCATTCCTCCTTTCGATCTATTCTTGCCTTGTCATTTTGCCTTTTTTTTCCCCCTTCTCTCTCCCCGTCCAACTCTCCCCCTCTCTCCCACACCTCCTTCTCCCTCTTTTCTCTCCATCCTCCCGGCATACCAATTCACCATAATGGAGAGGATCAGTTCTATTATCCTTCTGAAACCAGGTTTCTCAGATGCTTCGAGTGATTGCAGAAACTCGCCAAAGCGCAACCAAATAGAAAACAAAACAAAATTGAAATAGTGAAAATAAAAAAATAAAAAATAATAAAAATATTATTTGAAAAAAAAAATACGGCTATTTGTTCAAATTTCCCTCGCCGTAAATCTCGTGGTCTCATTAAAGATATTGCGTTTGCTCGTGATGTATTTGAAAAGACGCACAACAAATCATATGGGTTGAACAAAAATGCCCAACTGCGCATGTCTGTTTACTTGCACGCTCGTGACCGGAGTAACAATACAGATGGCGTGGGCTCTTTTCTGTTAGCGTTTTTCGTTTTCTTTTCCGGTAATCGTGGAGAGAGTATTATTTTGACTCAAAAAAATAAATATTGACTCTCCTGCACGGCTATGCAATCCAAGCTACAAGTTAATATAGGCGAGGAATTTGAATTTCCTCCTACAACTTCAAAACAATAATTGGTGTGCTAAATTTAAAATGACGATGCTAAAAATGCGGTTGTTTACGGAATGTATGAAAACTTCATTAGTTCTGGAAATGCAAAGTTACCTTTTCTCGAGAAGGATACTGTTGATGTTCGAAAATACCTGTAGAGAATGTGGATTAAATTTAAAGGTGAAGCAAAAGAAATGAATACCCGATGTTGCCTGGGGTGTGTACACATTGTGACGTTAGTTTTTGTTTTATCTCCCTATTCTGAAAAAAACAACAACAACAAAACAAACTGGAAATCTTCTAGTACGTAGAAGTGGGTATAACAAATGGACACTTTGACACTTGTTTAAAATGCATTGTGACACTTATTATTCTAACTCCGTATCATTATACAAAATCCTCAAACGTTTCACGTCGAAATTGTCAGTTGTGCAAAACAAGAACAAAAGGTCGCGATATATATGCAGCTTGTCTAATATAACAAAGGTCAGTGTTCGTGGGGTGTGAAATTCTAAAACGTTCGATACTGAAGAATTAATTACTCTGCGGAAACTTAAATGCTGGCAGGGGGGGGGGGGGGTTGTAAAAAAAAACAACAACTTCCAAATTAATTTTGTGGAAAACAGGAGTGTTGGATTCACGTTTCGAAAGAGTGTTGCAGTGGAAGAAACATAACTTGGGAGAAACTGCACTTAGTATCTGCAGAGTGTATGTATTGTATAGAGAGGTTTCACTATTGGTCGATTTGCATTGGGAGACACGGGAGCCTCCGCGAAACCACTGTTAGCATGGAGCGGAAAGTAGGTCACTTGCGGTAAACAATACCCGTTTCTGCATTTCCACGGGGCGTAAGAGCTTACAAACAGCTTTAAATAGTTTCAATCAGCATAAAAATATGAACGAACCACAGTAAACAGATATGCACACTATCTTTGAAGGCGGTCCCTTTCAATTCTTATTTACTGCAGCGATCTAGTTTGGATATTTTGGCTGAAGTGAGATCTCTCTATTTATACGTCATGCTCTTTAGTATCTGTCAGAAATAAATACCTCCGCAAGTAAAGAACGGCCGAAGGGAGGCCACACTACAGTGTACTTGGGCCAAACGTAGATAACGTTTTTTTTTTAACTATGCTTTTCTTTTGTTCCCGTTTCTACTATCAATTAACAAATTATGCATAGATGCGTCATTTATACACGGTAGTATGTACAATGCGTGACCATAATACAAGGGCATTGAGGGTCCATCTCGGATGTTGCACCTAGACACTAGTGCTGGGAACGATTCCGACACCAGTGTCGACTCCTTAGGTCCTGACCTTAACCCAACACCACAACCTGGTACCGGTACCGGCGCTATTGCCGACACTGCGGGCGGTTCTCTAGTTTTCTTTCTCATTACCACTGCTTAATTTACATTTAATAGTAGTAATAATACGTGTGAACATTACATTTCAAAGAGTTTAAACATCTAGAGCAGGGGTCACCAAACTTTTTTCACAGAGGGCCGATAACTGACAGACTTACAAGCGCGGGCCGCATGAGCAATTGCCCATTCCGTAGCTCTAGATATCCCTGGTTTTATCAAACAAAATCAAGTACCATGGCGGGCCGGATGAACTGACGTCGAGGGCCGTAGTTTGGTGACCCCTGATCTAGTGTTTTAGTTCTGCGCCCCCCCCCCCGGCGAAACTAAAATATCTCCAGTTTTTCAGAAAACGGAGATTTAACAAAACAACCACTAAGGTCCCCATACGATCCCATCCTTGGTGTAGTATGAGAATTGTGTACGTGTGTGTGTAGATGTACGTGTGTGTTAGTGTCTGTGTAGATGTACGTGTGTGGTGTTAGTGTCTGTGTCGATGTACGTGTGTTAGTGTCTGTGTAGATGTACGTGTGTGGTGTCAGTGTCTATGTAGATGTACGTGTGTTAGTGTCTGTGTAGATGTACGTGTGTCGTGTGTCTGTATATATGTTCGTGTATGTGTTCCAGTATTTTTGTCAAAAATCTTTTTGATGCCCAACAAACGAGTCGTTTCAAACGGTTTTTCCCTCTACTTCTTACACAGATCTTTGGGTGGGCGGACATCATGGTGATTAGCTCCTCCCTGGGACCAGACTGTCTATTGGTCACGCAATGCATGATCAGCTGAAAGTACAAAAAAAAAAAAGTCTTAATCATATTAGAAGGATTTTTTTAAGGTGTATGTCCCCGGGGGAGAGGGGGGGGGGGTGGGGACGGGCGTGACTAGAGATGGCCTTGAACGCACACGCCTACACACAGCTTTCTCCCATACACAGGTATGTGTACTTGCGCGGGATAAAAACAGTACGGTTCATGTACACCCACAATTATATAGGCGCATGCCTACATAATTATTGTATCGGCAAAACGGTATACTTTATTAACCGATGTATTTGCTTTATTCAATTGTATTGTTTGTAATTCTCACATGTCTATATGTCGGCCTCTCTATCTATCATAATCTGTTTGTCTTCATGCCTGTTTGTCTGCCTGACGTCTCTGAACAGAGCTGGATTTTGAGCGATTGGGGGGGGGGGGGGGATAGAGAGAACAGGCCGAATAGAGAAAAAAAAAGTGAGAGCATAAGGAATACAGAGATGGAGAGATGAAGGTGTTTAGTGTAATATGCTGCACAATAGACAGTTTTACTCTCCCAGTGTTCTTTCATGTGGAATAAAACTACATTATTGATATGGCAATCTGACATTGACCACGGTATATACCGTGTGTATGTGTGAATCCATGTATGTATGTATGCGTATGTAATGAATTTGTGAGGCCGGGAGCTGTGCATGAGGAGGATGAGGGAACAGAGTGCCGAGATCAAAGAGCGATTTGTAATCCAATTTCTTGCCCGAGTTCTTGTCGGCTCCACCAAAAAACGTTATAGATCAGGAAAACACAAAGGCAATTTCACAATGAATCTAGCATCAGACGTTTTTACCCCAATAATACATGTAGCTGTTTCTAATTATGGGTGTAGCTCGTTCAGAAATTTCGGGGGTATTTGCCATATTGTTGTATGTGCATTTTTGGCTTTTCGAGAAAATGAGGATTGAAGTTTGGTCGGCAAAAGGGTTAAGCGCATACATTACATCACAAAGACGTATCTCGATAAGTTTTTAACCGATTGCAATGACGCGTATACACAAGCAAATTAGGAGTGAGAGAACCACTTTCATGACAAATCCTCAAAATTGGCAAAATGTCACATGGAACAATGGCAATGACCCCCGATTTGTGCCCCCTCTTCTGACAGCTGCAAGTACAAGCCTAGAAATATCATAAAAACCACAGAAAAACTGTTGGGTCGCAGCAGGGCTATAAGCAATGACAAAATTGGGCAAAAAGAAAAGGTTGTATGTTGCAAAACCCCGCGTGAGAAATAAAACCCAAACAATACAAAGCAAACTGAAGAGAAGACAGAAAATACACAAATTTTCGGCTTTCGCCTTTGTCAAGTGAAAAAAACGAACAATAAAAAAATTCAACAGGAACGAAGTAAAAGGAAACAGAGAAGCACAATACAGCACAAAGAGGTCTGCGACTTCAGTCGACTTTGATGGACCGACCAATTAAGATGGTGACAACATGACATTGAATTCCAGTCAGCCTTCGCCCACTAGTTAGAACTGGTTGGATCTCGTTGACATTCAAAATAGTGACGTCATCATTCGTGTAGTCTCCCAATCAAATTTGCTGGTCTGGGCGCTTGGGCCAATAGAATAATGATTCTATTAAAGCCCGTCCAGAAAACTGTGCTTTTTCTGAAGGCTGTTGTTACTTGGTTGCCCTACTTGCGCGAACGTATATTATGTACATATCTGTACCCACGCCTTTATCTTCAACCCTAAATCTTAATGAAACCCCCTAAACCCTTCCCCCCTTATCCTTTCAATAAAACAAATGGGAGGAAAACAAAGAAAATCTGAAAGATTTTGCTAGGAGCATTTCGGGAGGAGGTCTCTCTAGCTGTGGAGTCGCAAAAGGCTTTAAAATACGTATCCCCAGCGCAAAAAAAAATTAAATTAAATTAAAAACTGAGGGACTTACGTACTTTTGTAACATGTTTTTCTGAAGGCTATATAGTCCTGCAGCACTGGATGTACTGAAAGTTGGTATGTGGACTATTGGTGTCATTGACGTTAATGCACATTTTTTTTGTACTTTGAAAATTTACTATTTCGCGTCGTATTTTACCTCGTCATAATGACATAATATATATATGCTTCAGGGTTTCGGGATAGAAATTTACGATGCGTCCGTTTTAGCATGAGCTGGTTCAGCATTGATTTTCTCGAAAAGTCTGTAAGATTTATTTGAAATTTTGTATGGGGCTCAGATTTCACATCAAATCTTATGATTCACATTTTTGTTCCCACAGGCGTTTCAGTTCTTTTTCGATTAATTTAAATAATCGCTTACGAACTTCGTCCTTGTCATTATATGAACGAATCAAATATCATTTAATCTCTGGCCCGATTTATCATTTTTTCTTTACAAAAAAACAAAAAACAAATCTAAATTTACACTAAAATGTGTAAATTTTGAAATGACATCAGTGCTTATTTTTCATTAAATCTGAAATAGAACTTGCATGTAAAAATAAAGACAAGCCCTTTGGGGGTGAATAAAAAATGAAGGAATAAATAAGCTCTGGAATTTTGTTCCGGGATCTCTTGTTTCTGGAGGGCCTGAGCGTTAGGGCTGAAAACACACTGTGGCCGGTCAAGGTGCCAGACTGGTGGGTCGCAGGACCATAGATATTTTGCTTCGCACTAATAGGCCCTGCCCATACTGTGCGACCCAGCGATATGCAGCGGGCAGTGCGCACCCCCACCCCCCCCCCCCACACACACACACACCTCAACGTCCTCGTTTCAGAGCCGCTGCTCCAATTGATTAAAATGCTGAATCTAGATAAAGAGTTAATGTTGAATCTAGATGAATTGAGTTAATGTTATAGAGTCCCCGACCTTTAAAAGGGGCAAAAAAGTTAAGAGTTCACGCGAGTGTGGTGTCAATGTTGAAAAGGTTAACTCTTTGTGTGCCAATCTCCGGTATATCGGTTCTTCTGTTGATCACGTTTGTGCCAATCAGCGATGTGTCGGTGCACAAGAATGCTAGACTATTTTGTTTCGAGAAGAAAGAATTTCAACTTCTTATGAATAGAAGTTGTTGTAGTTAGTCTTCATTCATCTCCTCCACTATTTTCTTCCATTGTCGGCAAATGTGGAAAGAGTTAAATACCCATGTCACGAGCGTTTTACTACCAAACATCGTCCCACATATCCTCTCCCCCCCCCCCCCCCAACCCCCTTTTTTTTTTCGGGGCACTTTTTTTTTTTGCCGGTCAATAAAGCCTGGCGCACACGAGATTCTTTTGTTGTTGCTGTTGGTTGCCCTCTCCGAGGAACCATTTAGTTGCCTTGTTAGTAGAACAAACGGTCTTCGAATTCGAAGAGCACAGGGCAGTTTTTTAATGTCCAAATTGAAAAGTACTTTTTTAGTTAACGGGAAGTAAAAGTTTCTCGGATTGGACAGTTGAAAATGGTTTGTTCCAAATTCCCGGTAGGAAACCTTACAGTGAATCACAAATGAAATGCAGATTGTAAATATAAACACAATCATGTTAACTTTGTTCTTAGCCCAACTGCGATCTCACAGTTAAAGAAAAACATGGTTTAGAGCATTGGTTCTCAACATGGGGGATATCGCTCCCCGAGGGGGGGGGGGGGGTTTGATTTCCTGGGAAGTTCAAACGGTAAAGGGGAGCGATAAGGGCAAAAACTTGGGAGGACGATTTGGGTCACGAATACCGAGCTGGCCATAGCTTGTTCAATCAACATCACGGATAGATGGATTATATGAACATGTTTTATAATGAATCTTTGTCATTATTGAGATTTTGACAAACGCGATATATTTAGTGTCACGTGTTCTTGTGAAGTGTTATCTTTTTTGGTTTTGAGATTTGGGATTGGGGAACTGGGTGGGCCGGGGGGGGGGGGCGATGACAGAGCAGTTGGATCGTAAGGGACGATTGTCTGGAAAAAGATGTGAAAGCCAGTGTTTTAAAGCAAGCAATGCACGTCGTACTGGTAGTGTAAACACTTGGTTAGTTGGCAGTGCTCGGTACGGTTCCGACTCCTTAGTGCTCGGTACGGTTCCGACTCCTTAGTGCTCGGTACGGTTCCGATTCCTTAGGTACTGACCTTCACCTTGTGACTCCGACACCAGAACCTGGTTCCGGTACCTGCACTAGTGCCGACACTGTGGGGACTCTCTAGTTTTACTTCTCGTTACCGCTGATCAGTTTACATTTAACACATGTAGACATTACATTACGAAAATTTTGAATCTTTAGAGAATTAGTTCTGCCACGCCCCCCCCCTCCCCAACCCCCCCCCCTCCCCCAAGACACTACAGCACCGTACCAGTGCCCCTCACAAGACAGGAGACAGCAAATTTTCAGGGTCAGTCCTGGAGTCGTCGCTAGGAAAGTGATGGAGTCGTGACGTCACTTCCTCGAGGTGTCGGAACCTTACAGCGGGGACCTGTGACGCCATTGGAGTGGGAGTCGGTGTCGGCTGCAACGAGAAGTTATGGTCTCTCAGTCGGGAGACGCAACACTGAGCACTTGTGTCCCTGCACTTTGTTCGCTCGCATTTCGAGGGCTGCATGGAAAACTGTAACTTCGATTTTTCTTCAAAATGAGATGTTTGGCATGGTTATGGACCTTGACAGATCCTCTGATTGTGTTAAGTTGAGAAAAGGGAGGGGGGGGGGTAAATTCTGAAAACTAAGGATTAAATGATTATTTATTATCATAGCAGGGTTGATTTTCAAAGACCCAGAGCAGCATTGACTGGACAACTCCGCGAGTCCATGGAATTAAGCAGTGGAGATTGGGGCTGAGCTGAGCGTCTGAGGAAATTAAGTCTGCACAATGGAATATTAAATAAAATGCATCGGGTATTTTCCATATTGTCGTATGTGCATTTTTTGCCTTTTCGAGAAAACTAGGATTGACAATTGGAAGAGTTGTATATCAGGGTTTTGTTCAATAAGCTTCAAAATCGAAACTTGCATAAAAAGGCCCACGAAAAATACACCTACATGACACTTATACATAATAACATTAGGAGTGAGAGAAACACTTCTATGACAAAACCACAAAATGGGCAAAATGTCACATATAACATGGCAAATACCCATCGATATATATTATTTTACAATCCATGTATTGTGTGCATTATGGAAAAATCTCAATTTTTCCTCCCTTTCTGAAATCCCCCAAAGCCAGATTTCCCCGGGGGACATTTTTCCCTGGGTTAAACGAACCACTGATACAGAACTTCAAAGTGCACGTTTCAGACATCTGGTGTGTAATTTGGTAATGACGAGCTTGTGAACTCTTTCAGGTCAGAATATAGCATCTATGTTAATCTATTATATATTTCAGTAACTTTGCAACCTTTGGCATGACTAACTGACCAAACTATACACTCTTCAGGCCTTAAATTTGGCAGAAAGGTGACAACTGAGATAAGGAAGATGATGGCTATAATTAAAAGTCGTTTGCTTCAAGCATGTATTTTTAAAAAATAACAATGTTTATTGCTATGTAACATCTGTATTTTTGCATGTTTGTTTCGTAATATATATACTTCCGTGCATGTCATAAAAAGTAATTTATGAAGCGTTCAGTTTGGTGCGTAGTGTTCTGGTGCGCATGAGTTCTGAAGTAAGACCTGTAGTTTATTACTTTTATTATGTGGGAGCACTGAAATAAATGCCAGAATAGGAAAGGCGGCCACAGCTTTTGGCAAACTCTCAAAAAGGGTGTGGAACAATAGCAAGCTGACCATCAAAACAAAGGTACTCGTGTACCAAACTTGCGTCCTAAGCACCCTGCTGTATGGCTCAGAGACATGGACCACCTACTCCAAACATGAAAGATCCCTCAACTCCTTCCACCTGCGCTGCCTACGCAAAATTCTCAAGATCAAGTGGCAAGACAGGATCTCAAATATCGAAGTTCTGAGCCGAGCCAACATTCCATCAACTCAGGCTCTCCTAGGCAAAAAAAGACTGCGGTGGCTTGGACATCTCCACCGTATGGAAAATGATCGCATCCCCAGACAAATTCTCTACGGGGAACTTGCTACTGGCAACCGACCCAGAGGTAGGCCACATCTGCGATTCAAAGACACTTGCAAGGTCACGATGAAAGCATTCAACATCGACCCCAATGAATGGGAGAACCTTGCAAGTGATCGAAGCAGATGGAGACAAAAATTGCGCAGTGGCACGCTCGCAATAGACTTCAAGGCAAAAGAAACATACCTGACAAAACGACAGAGGCGGAATGAAAACACTCGCCAAAGTGAACCCAAAAGACTGACCTGCAATCACTGCCATCGCACTCTCGGGTCAAACATTGGTAGAATAAGCCACGAGAGAAGCTGTCAGTCAAAGTGAAAGTGAATATTCTAGCTGCTAAGACCGTCTGTAAAGACGCTAAAGGCCATATATATATATATGTGGGAGGGGGGTGGGGGGGGGCACATTATTGTTTATTCTGGACAATGCCCGGTTGGCCATCTAGTATTATATAATACTTTGAACGGCTTTTATTATTATTCCAGCTACAGTGACCAAAGTCTGTATGCACCCCATGTAGGTTTCAAATACGATGGAGAATGCACTGAAGTTTTGATTTTTGGGCTGTTTTTTTTTATTTTTCATTTTTTTTTTGAGTTTGCTTCGTGTTACTGACTTCTGGCCTCCGATCCCTCTTTTTTTTGCACGAGCACATGACTAGTGACGTGAACACTTCCTGCAGGCTGATTTAAACTATTCTTCGTGCTCGAGGATAGAATTAGAAGACAGGAATACCCTGTTGCTCTAGAGATTATTTCGTTTTGCCCAGACAGATGTGTAAAGAGAGTAGAAAGGGAAGGGCGAGGCAGTAGTTGGTGGGTCTGCACAGAGCGCAGCCTTTGTGCTTGTTTATTCTACAAGTTGACTTCGAAAGAATATATCCGCCATCTTTAGTGTAAGAAACGACGCATCACCATGGCGACCGTGGCATTGATTTTGATTCGTTAGCTGATTTGCATTGGGAGCACGGGACAGGCCACAAACCAACCAGAGACGAGCTAGTAGTTCTCTACAGTAAACATTAGCACTTATGTACAATTCTTTTACTTCCTTTCCCATATCTACACTGATGGTAGGGAATCTGACCAGCTTGGATCCATCCTTTCCACCCCTGTCATAATAACAATCAACTACAACGCAACCAGCAGGTACTCTAACCACTTAGACATATCTCGAAGTTACACTAATCGGCTGATCCACCGGCCATCTTTAGTGTTAGGAAGATCAAAACAAAAACACTATGTGACGTCATGCACGTTCTACCTATAGGGAACGGGATTGAATGACAGTTACTAACACGGCGGTTAAGCACATTTATGGACTTTGTAAACTTTTCATGTGCAGTTGATCTTTGTGCCTCGGATCGCCCCTTACAAAATCCATAACAACTGTGCTTAACCACCACTAGCTCAACTGTGAACACAACTCAGAATTTTTTCCCTATTCGGCTTTTAAGTAGACTGCAGTCGTTTAATCATAGCTTTCAAAACTGTATGAAAACTATAGATGAACAAAGTGCCACTAATTCCTCAATAAATAATAAACTATTGGAGAATTAGCCGCAATAAAAGTAAGCAGGATAAATAAAGTAGGATCAAGCACCTAGTCTTCTGGGATAAGGGCGAAAATCTCGAAAGGTCTTTGGGCACGTTTGCGCACGTTAAAGATACATTGGCAGTTGGAACTCGAAAAGAGCAGGCCGAACAGGCCGCCGCCGGGGCAAAATTAGATAAAATTTATTCCTACCACTCTCCCCCCCCCCCCTTCCCCCCGTCCACGAAAAAAAAACAACAACCCGCCGACCGGCTCTGCACTGTGGCGACGACGTGTCTGCTCCAGGTGTAATTGGGCTGCATTGACACTACAAGGCAAATTTCCCAACTGGGATTAAAAAAGTGTACAAAATTCAAAAATACAAAATATAAGCCACGTCTTGTGTTTTTGGCAAGGTGCCAACAAGTGTCATTTTTCGACGCTAATCCTGTGTAAAAGATGACTGCAAATTAAAGTGACGCACTGTGTGTATGCAAGCCCATTACGATGCGTGTGTCGGGCCTGAATGCATGACATTATTCATGTTGCGAAACTACAGCTTTGTTGCTTGCATCCCAGATGTAAATGATCCAAAGTTTCTGTAAATAATATTGTCTGCAAGCTGGTCCATCAGAACAATTCGTGTTGAACGAACCCCTGAGCTGACTGTGACAATGACGATGGCCGATGACTGTCTACGAAAATCAAACAGCCTGACATTTCTCAGCCAGGAAATATTTTGTCTGTACTGTTTAAAAAAAAAAAATGAAGAGGACCCTCCTTACCCCCCACCCCCCAGGAAAAAAAACAACAAAGGAAAGAAAAAATTGACATGAATGAAAAGATATTTCAGCCAACTCTGCACTTTTTACGTCGGTTTATATGTGAATATCTTTTTTGGGGTGGTGGGGGGGGGGGGGGAAGAGGAGATGAACTGCTGTGTTGTTTTACTATATCATCGTCTGTTGGAGTAATGGAGATAACTCTGGCTGGGTTACGTCAGAACAGAACATAGAAAACACGAAATTTGCCACTGATTTAAATTGGCAGTAACATCACCATCACCACCATCACCACTACCACCACAATCATCATCATCATCATTATCACCATCATCATCGTCGTAGTAGCCCCAAGACATCGCTGAAATCAAATATATACGCCGAACTTCGCCGCGAGAAATGACATTAAATCTGGGTGAAATCAATACGAAAGCCGTTAAACCAGTTTTTCTCCCGAACCATCTTTGATTTACATTTTGATCAAAATTATAGCAATCAATCTTCAATAGCAACAGTAATCAACTTGCAAAGTTTTGTGTCAGCAAAATTGTTTTCTGACTGCACCGACAAAACTAGGAAAACGACCCACTCAGGAAATGCTGTAAATAGTAGAACGAAATACCAGTAACTGTTTCTGAGCATCCAAATTTGGTACATTGTTTCGCACACAAAATTTTGAAGATAGCCACGTGGCAATCTTGCCCCGACAGGAGCTTCGTGTTTTGTCTAAAATGGTGAATTTTGAATAATTTATTCATAGGAAAAAACTGCCGGGGTTTTGCTTAATATTATTTTGATAATATCCGATTAAGTTGCCATCGATTTGCGTTCATTCAGCGCAATGGAGGATACAATAAACGAACCTACCTAAACAAGGAAATAATTTTTTGTGTTTTTGAAAGTAAACCATTGACGGCAGTCGTGTCCATTCGTAAACAATTGTCCGTATGCAAAGGGAATACAGAGACGTTATGTGTGTACCGTATGCCTTGCATGAGAGTATGTGCAATAATAGATTGTGCATGAGAGAGAGGGAGAGGGGCCAGTCTAGAGGACAAGACTTTCTGTAAAGCGCTTAGAGCAATTTTTTTTACTGGGCGCTGTATCAGTGATCTTTATTGTGGTTATTATTATTATTAAACCGCACCAAGTATAGTTTTAAATGTTAGTTTCACTTCGCTATACTCTTCGCATTCCAAACCGAAATAAGAGCTTGAAAGTAGTGGCGATTTACACCACCCGGTCACTCCAAAAGAAGGCACCAGTAGTACACCTCATTCCAGCCTTATCCTAATCAGCGGATCTACGTGGAAACGACGTTATTCCTGAGTGGAATCTTGACGTTGGCCCTGCGCATCAGTTTCACGGGGTTTGTTTTGGCTGTGTAGTCATTATCCAGCTTTAGTGTCTGAAAACGTAAACTCATGATTCCATCCTTCCATCCCGGGGAATAGGGGGGGGGGGGACGGGGGAGGTCTGAACTTGCCAGTTGGAGTCCTGGCACAAATTAGCCGACTTTGATGAGCCGACTAATTGGATGACAACTTTAAGGCGTTGAATTTTCAGAGATCCAACTAGTTGGTTGGCGCACGGTGCACGAGGTGTCACTGAAACTCAACTGTGTGCCGTATGTCTTCATGCATCTTGTCGACCAATGAAAATCTGTCAGTTTCCTACTTCAGTTACTTTTTTTCAGCACATTTTGTAGCATTCATTCTTGTTTGTTCCAACTCCACTTTTCGCACAACTGAGAAATTCGACGTTAAACGTTCGCGGCTTTAACATTATAAGGACTTGGAATAAATTCTAACTGTGAAACAGCTTGATAGGTGCTACAACTCATTTTAAAGAAAGTGTTAAAGTGTGTGCATCTGTTCTACCTCCTGTACAAAGCCAAAAAAAAAGATCTCCAGTTTACAGAAAATGGATATAGAACAAACAAGAACTGTGGTCGCGATATTGTGAACCCATACTGTTTGTATAGATCTTTTCCAAGGCCTGGATGTATAGCAAACCTTGATATCAGCATTTTGCATGAATGTGCGTGTTCACCCCCAAACTTTGGTATGACAGTAATTTTTTTTTCCTTGATGCTGGCTTTGTTCTGTCCTTGGACGCAGCGTTGACAAGCAGCGGTATTAGCCTTAACGTCAGTAAGGCTGGCTTTCACAAGAGACACACGCTAATTGCCCGCATGTAATTGCCATCCGATGCAGGTAACCATCCCAAATACACCACCATACCTCCCGCTCCTCCCCCGAGCAGAAAAATAAACCTATCTCACTCCTACATCCCCACTCGCAACTCCACCCACAAAACGGCACCCTCTAATGATCCTGCCTCTGACTTAGAAAAATTACGTGCGTTACAAAAATAGAACGAGCCAGGAAAACAGTGAGAGAGAGTGATATGTTACTCAAAATACACTGTACTGCACAAACTAGTATAAAAACCCTTCCGGCCGGAAGCGGATGCGTGTCGCAGCGGACACGAGTATCGCGCTCGTATTACGTCCCCAAAACTCTCCCGCGAGTTAAAAGTTCCGTTATTAATTGCGTATGTTACGACTTATTTCTCAGTCGTGTCAAACTGTATAGATATACTCTGATATAGCTACTATTCTCAGAGATTCGTTCTGGCGTTTTCCAGTCCAATCATAAACAAAGGGCGCTTTCTTGTATAATTATCTGTATATTGCGAGACATTTTCAGCAAATTCCTCCATTGTCGTAGGTCGTTGAATCATGACATTTTCAGGCTTGATACAGTTTATACATCGTGCTAGGTTTTTAGTGAAGAAGACGCGTTTCTCTTTTTAATTTTAATGAACTCGGAGTGTGCAGGATTGCTGTCAATGTTTGTACGCCGAGCCATTGGCCAGGGCGTCTTGTACGGGTCCCGCACATTATGCGCACTATTAGATTGGCTCAGAATTGGTGCCAGTTCATAAATTGGAAGGTGCTCCGAATATGGGCGTCTTTCGATAAGGACAGTTGTCCCCTTTGATTTTCTTGTAAATATAATTATATACATTAAATGAGGAGCTGGCAATCCATGGTGGACACGCTGGTCTTGAGGCACGGTGGTCGCCTATCAAGCCGAAGGTACCGAGTTCGAATACTGGTCGGTGCAGATATGTTGGAAATTTTGGGATTTTTTTCTTCATATTTTCGTGTCCTTTATCCTATTTGGGGTGGGGGGTAGGGTCGAGTACCTAGTCTTCTCGGATAGGGACCAAAAGCTTGGAGGGCCCGTAAGCACGTTGTGCACGTTAAAGAGAGATACCTTTGCAGTTGAAAGTCGAGGAGAGAAGGCCGCTGCCAGAGCAAAATTAAATAAAAACGTATCCCTCCCCACCCCCAAATTAAAAAAACAAAAAAACCCAAAGCCGACCGGCGCTGTACTGTGGCGACGACGTGCCTGCTCCAGTTGTAACTGGGCTGCAATGACACAACGGCAAATTTCCCATATGGGATTAAAAGAAGTATACAAACATACAAAAAATGTTCTTGGTTGTGATTTGATCAAAATAGGAATTTACGGCCTTAAAAGGTCTATTTGGAAAAACTCCGCTTCAACATGTTGTAGACTGAAAAGGTGCAAGTTTAAAAGATAAAAAAGATTACAAAATGAAAGTCACACTAGATGGACTTAATGTACTAGTAGAGGTGAGGGACGAGATGGTCTAGTAGAGTCAAGGTGCTCGCCTCTCATGCCGTAAGTACCGGGTTCGAACCCCGTCGGTACAGGCATATTCGGTCCCTGATCTTGTGATAAGTAGGACCGAGCACCTAGTCTTCTCAGATAAGGACGAAAAATTCGGACGGCCCGTGTGCACGTTGTGCACGTTAGAGATACCTTGGCAGTTGAAAGTCGAGAAGAGCAGGCCTAACAAGGCCGATGCCTGGGCAAAAGTTCTAAAAAAAAGAAAACAGCAAACTAATCCCTACCACAAAAACCACAAGAACAAGAAAAATAAAGAGAAAATTGAGGTGTAGATGCCAATTGCAGCGACCCTCCTAAAACAAAATGCTTAACACCATGTACTCGAAGTATCTGAAAAGTACGATATAAAAATTTACTAATGCAGCTTATTTCGATATCGCTCACCACTAATTTAACTTGAGTGCAAAAGTACAAAAGCCATTGACATTTTCTGGTTCCGGTAGGTCTAGAGGTCTAGATCTATTCGTGGTGGTTTTGAATCACTCTTTTTGTATAGTTTTACTATTATGAGCTATCGAGTTTGAATGTGACAAAATTTTGCCAACTTTTGCAAATTATGCGACGGCGGTTTGCCAATTGCGGCAAAGGCAAATTCCCGGCCGCAAAAATCTCCGGGAACAAACCAGACTTTCTTTTTCTTCTATTATTGTTTTTGTTTATGGACATATTATAGAACAAACCTTTTCTTTAAAATGAGGACTACAAAATACTTCAAGAACAGCACTTAATTCTCTCTCGTGTAAAATACTTTTGGCACATGCATGCCGTCCCTTTAACAATGACAAGGTTTCACCTCCACTTTTTGGTTGAACTGAGTTATACATTACACACGACTTCTACGGGACTTCTCCACTGCCTGTCAAAAGTATCAAGCAGATTCGATGTTTAATTTGTGAGTTGAACGGAAAAAAAAAGAAAAAAGAATTCTTTGCTCTATAAGCTATGATCACATGGAACTCCAATCCTCGATTTCTCTCAAAAGTCGAGGGAAGGGAATTAGAACCTATTCATTCTGAGGGGACGGTGTGGCTTTACGGTGGGGCCTGTGATATATATATAATACTAATTCTCACATATTCATACTAATACACAAACACACATTCGGGCTGAAAAGGAGTTTGAGTTTGAGTTTAATTGGGTTGATTGGCATGATTACGCCCATTTTCCGCCTTTCACAGTTTCTGGGAAAAGGAGTTTTGAGTTTAATTGGGTTTATTGGCGCGATTACGCCCACTTTCCGCCTTTCACAGTTTCTGGGAAAAGGAGGAGTTTTGAGTTTAATTGGGTTTATTGGCATGATTACGCCCACTTTCCGCCTTTCACGGTTTCTCTTGAGGTTGAGTTTGGATTTTGCCGCGCGTCGGCACGATAACGGCACTTTGCGGCCCTCACGGTTTATTTTGGATATTTTCTTTATGTTTGGTATATCAGAGCCAGATAGTCTACAGTGCATTTCAAAATCTGTGGCAGGACTTTTTAACTTGAATATCTACTCAATGGCCTGACCACAATTTCCTGTAACAAACCTGACAACAGTGCCGGATTAATGCATGTGGCAAATAGGCTCCAGCCCACGGGCTTCCACCAGCTGCTGTGGGCGTCCAGAAATTAAGTGAAGTTATAAATATCAAAATCTTATTTCAGTTTTTATTGCAGGTCGTTCACTTTAAAAGAATTTTTATGAAAATGTTGGTAGTTGTTATTTATGTTAAAACAAAGAGGGTTTGACTTTTCGCGGGTATAGAGCAAAATTGCTGCATCTCCAGGTTTATGAATTATTGGGGTTCATATTAATGGCAATACTGTAATAATGACAAACTGCTTCTTGCAATTTTTTCGTTATTCCGCTATCTTTAACCAGTTCCAAGTTACAGAGAAGCAGTATTGTTGTATCTCCCTTAAAAATGAGTTCATTGAGAGCAATATTGTGGTGTTTCCGAGACAGCCCCCATTATTCATAAACCTGGAGATACAACAATTTTGCTCTATACCCGCGATTTTATAAAAACAAAATACAAATAATGTTTCAAAAACTTATTTTACTTTGGAAAATATCACATTATCTCTTAATATCTTTTGTTGTATTAGACTTATTTAAATCTATGCGACCCAGCCGTTGTCGCCTGACGTTGACGCCATGTTGTAGAAATTATGTAAACTGGTTTGAATATTCTGAAATTCGTGCTTTTGTTAATCATTCCTGGGGGGGCCTCACAGTATCTGTGTAGCCCCAGTGGCCGGCCAAATCGAATGAGGCCCCGCCTGCAAAGCAAAAGGAAACTTTAGGAAATTCAGGGAAATAATATTTTGGTAGTATCGTTGGGTAGAATGTCAGTGCAAGCCGCGCTACGAATCTGAGACTTAACAATTAAAAATAATGATCGTCAACAAATAAAAGAGGCAGTGGCCGGATGATATTTCTCAACTTGCATGCTTTGTTTACTCTAACCGTGGGAGGGTGAATAACTTGTGTGCCAATCGCTGACAAAAGATGCATGGCGGTACTATCCAGGCTTGGTGGGTTTAGCCCAACCCCTGGTCATGTGTGGGCGATCGACCAATCAGATCATTTCCCTGAATTGTAGCCTTCCGCCATTTTCAGTCACCAATCGCGCCGCGATAGATTCCGCGCGTGCTCGCTTCCACGTTGTCCGTGGCCAGTGACGCCAAGTGCTATGAAAATATAAAAAGTCGGGAGTTTCACTCGCAAACAGGCTCATTCAAAGACTAGAACCGGGGATTCCAGCACGAAACAAGCAAATTATTTTTAGAAATTGGATCGCTGTTTAGACGTCAAAAAGTGACAGAACTAAATTTTAATTAGAGCCAAAATTTCTCGCTTTCGATTGGCAAGTTCTCATTTCGGTAAGAACATTAAAATTTCTGATTTTGTCAAATATGTTGATTGTATGTCCACTCTTTGTTTCTACAGTAACGCTATCTGATTGTGTAATTTTGTGTCAAATGTTTTTTTGACTTTTTTTTTTTTTAAATTCCCCTTGTTGTGTCATTTAAATTCGTGCCCAAATGTTGGATTTGCCTTTTATTTGCGTTATCAATTATAATTTTGTAGATAACAATATTATCTCTGATTTTTTTCCCAAATTTTGTGAACGTTTGTATGTTTTCCTCCACGTAATGATCTTTAAATACTTGTTCAACAGTTCAACACTTGCATTTGTTTATGTTCTTATGATTCTGTGGATAACAATGTTATTTCTATTTTTTTAATTTTTACTTTGCGTTGTTGCTGTTGTTGTTGTTGTTGTAATTGTTGAGGTTGTTACCCTCAAACCGTTTCCTCATTCAGGACCTGTTTTTGACAGTTTCGCATTGTCATACACAATACTTTATATTGTCTCTGTAAAGACAAGAAGATTAATAACCCATTACCCAAATCTTGTTCGCCGATCATTCTTTCAGTATTATAATTCAGATTTCGAACTGGCCCCTTTCCTTTTGCGAGGGCAAACCGTGGTGATCACCCCAACTTGCCATCGCAGCCTCTTTCGGGAGAAAACGTCCTTTGATTCCCATAAAAGGGTATCATACTAAGCCACTTGCTGCCAGCAAAATGTACATCCAAGAAACAATGGCAGAAGCTGACTGTGTCTGACCGGGCTCAGTTATGATACAGAATCTTCCCAGATTTACTAAGAAAATGCAGAAATTTATGGTGTGCACAAGTCATCTTGTCTGGTGGCAACTGACTGTGCCCGTCCGGGCTTAGTAAGGTACTCCTCTTAGTCGGGCACAAAATCTCATCTTTTGAATGTTAATCGCCGAGCTGCGCATTTACTTAAAGCAAAACAAAACCCAAAAACATCCATCTGGAGGCAATAGCGATGCCCCTCTGCACGGACGATCCTAGGGGCACGTCCTTGAAATATAATTATTGTATGTGCCTCAAATAGTCCCCACCGCTCCCTCTCCTCCCTCTTTCTCTTCTCTTGTTTTCTATGAATTTTGCATCTTTTCATCACCAGGTTCATAGTATTAACTTTCACAATTTCCTGAATCTCTTGGTGTAATGCTATATCAATCTCTACTTTATATAAATTCTATTTACCCCACTGTATTACTGTGCCCTGCAAAAATAATTTTTTGGCTTCAAATGATTGTCTTATAAGTTTGATGTTTGAATCGCGTGACCTGAGTTCTTGTTTTTTTCTATCTCATTTTCTGAAAATCTGGAGATCTTTTAGTATGTAGAAATAGCACATAACATAATGCTCACTTTGGCACTTGTTCAAAACGCGTTGCGGCACTTACCTAGCTGTTTCATAGTTCCGATTTATTCCACCTCCCTGTCATCTTACTATAATGGAGCTAGGGGGTGAACCTGTAAGCAGGTGAAACTTCGCGACTACGCCATCAAAAATTATGAAACTTGGTGTACTGTATCAATTCTTGACGAAGAGTTACGTGGACACATATATTTTGAACAAAAATTAGTCTTTACTATTATTCACATTAAAATTTTTTGAGTCGCAAAAACAGAGACGCATTTTTATCTGAAAGAACAGAAAAGTAAGTGTGACCGGAAATTATGTCCTTGGCCTCTCTTTATACATTGGAAGTCGAAAATCAACGTAATGATTGTAATCACATCAATTCTGTATATTTCTATGTGAAATGGTGGTGTAGCAGTATGTTCTGTTATTAGTCATTGCGTCGAATCGAAATGCTGTTTTAATGTACCCTAGATCTAGATCTAGGTATACGGTTGGGCTCTGGTATATGGAATATTTGCAGCATTTAGCTTGCGCGGGTCGGCTAGTAATAGGCTACTAAAGCGGCAAAGGTTTAACGTCGGATTTCTCGTTTGTGCAAAAATTGGGAGTTGGAACAAACAAGGACAAAGGTCACAATGCAATCTTACAATGTCACAGACAAGATACCATAAGTCTTAAGTCGTTTCCTCTGTGTTTTATCGTACTTTATGGATGGTCCCGGTGTGTTATAGTAAGATAGAAATGACCACGCCTTGACCCCTTGGCCATTGTTGGTGGACATCAGCCAGATAAAAGGTGAGCGCTGCCGACATTGTCTATCAAGGCTGACCAAACAAAGGGCTCATTGTTTAGTAGTAAAAAGGACTGCCCCTAATCCATAGCGTGTTCTGTGTTTCTCTCATAACAAGTAACCAATATGAAAAAAAATATTGCCCACCGCAATTCGCCTCAACAAGACACTATAACAGTTAGACGTGTGCTACATTTTACTAAGGTCCCATGCCATGTTACTTCATGTGTTGTCTGTTATTGACTTCTGACGTGTTCTGACGTCCATGCATGTGCTTTTTAACCCTTCCGCCGCCAAGCTCTCCCCCCTTCAGCCTACCAGAATAACGGATTATCGGGTAGACAGACAGCAGAAAGTAGTAAAATTAGGAGTGCAAACCATGCCGGAACAATATCTGCCATCATATAATAAGCGGTAGGGCCTATAATACATTATGGGCTCTGCAGTATCTTCTGCAACACGTGGTGGGCCATTATCTTTGGCCAGTGGCAGCAAGAGTATTAAACGCTCAGTACAAATGAATTTCCTTCATAAGCTAAAGTGGTTCTTATTTATCTTATCTTAAAGTTGCCCTTAGTCAATACAGTTGATGCCAGCGACATTTGTGACTGTGCGTGGATGAATGGTCTATCTTCTCTCAGGCTCAGGGCGCATGGTGTCAGGACTGTTTAATCTCGGTTTCGTGGACCATAGAGTTAAACAGCAGTTTGCGCGCTCAGTAAGGCTAATACAAGTTTGTCGCGTTAGTTGATTCAAAGGACGTTCACATCTGAAAATCAAAACGGACGTAAGACGGACTTCACAGTAGTACG
This sequence comes from Onchidella celtica, assembly GCA_963931925.1. Taxonomy (NCBI): domain Eukaryota; kingdom Metazoa; phylum Mollusca; class Gastropoda; order Systellommatophora; family Onchidiidae; genus Onchidella; species Onchidella celtica. Next base: position 36,309,585 of record OZ007582.1, on the reverse strand, counting down.
CTGCTAGCCTAACTGACCACAGATTCAAGACTCAAAAACTGAGAGTCATGGCCGCAGGGAGTCATCATGTCAGTTTTGTCTCGGTTAGGGCTCAGACTTGAACTTTGTTTTTTAAATCAACTAGAGAGAAATACTTGTTTCAGTCCCCAGTCTTGCAAGTACGTAATAATGTTCCATTTAACTTCAAGGCTCAAATCTCACACTGAAACTGAAACGAAACAGACTTGACTCCTCACTGTACCGCACTGACCGAGAATCTTTCATTAAACTATTATGAAAATGAACTCTACTTTATAGTTTGTCTGAATCATCCGGAGTGTCTAATTTTCCAGGAGAAAAAAGTTTGTTACAATAAGTGGACTTGTCCACGGCACCCGCTCTGCTCCGTTATTTTACTGGAAATGACGTAAGACAAAGTTACAAACACTCTTTGCCTCTGTAGTAGTGAGGAGCGGAGCGGAACGGATGCTGTGGAGAAGTATACAGAAAGAGTGTTTTACTTGTTTATACGTCATTTTTGGTAAAATAGCGGGGCAGAACCAGTGTTGTGGACAAGTATATACAGTGGCAAAGAGTATTTTACCGTGTCATGCATCATTTTCCGTAAAATAGCGGAGCGGAGCGGATGCAGTGCATAGGACCACTAACAAAAAGATGAAGACGTTCCACATCACCCATTAGGGACTTAATATCTCAAGCCAAGAATATTAGCTGAACTTGAGATATCAAGACACTAGCTGGTTTGAGGTCTTTATTTTAGGAGGTTCGCTGCCCTTGGCATTTACACCTCACTTTACTTGTTTTATTATTTCTTGTTCTGGCGGGGGGGGGGGGGGATGATATGGATAAATTTTAATCTATTAATTTCCATTTTGCCCGGGCAGCGGCCTTTCGGCCTGCTCTTTACGATTTCCAACTGCCAAGGTATCTTTAACGTGCGCAACGTGCACACGGGCCCTCCGAATTTTTTCGTCCTTATCCGAGAAGACTAGGTACTCGATCCTACCCCCCCCCCCCCAATAGGACCAGGGACTTGAATATATGAGAAAAATCCACTTTCCAACATGCCTGCACTGCCCGGGTTTAGAACCCGGGACCCTTGGCATGAGAGGCGAGCACCTTGCCTCTAGACCACCTTGTTAAACTAGCTGGTTTAATGGGAAATTCGTTTAAAAAGTATGACATGTTTTTGTCATGAAGTCGATCTGACACCCCAAAAAATATATTTAACTTTTGATCTTACTTTTTGTCTCTCTGTTTGATAGTTACAAAATTTCATACGTTTTTGTTTTTTAAATTTCCAATTATCAGTCTGATCTGTGAAGAAAAAAAAAAGCGGTTTTCCATGATTGAAGTATTAATGAGCGATTTAAAAACTTCATAGCCTCAGGTAAAATTAATCAAGTTGACCACAGGTAGAATTAATCAAGTTGACCAATTTCAATTGAATTTGTGCCCCCCCGCCTATCCCCCCCCCCTATTACCTAAAAAGACGGCACGTGCCCGATAAGGTTAAAATACATTTTTTTTAACACCATTTATAGAACTAGATGAGGTACCGGGGATTACCCGGGATAAACCACCATATGTTCCCATCCCATTCTCTCTCCCTCTCTCTGATCGAGGAGAATTTCCCATAATAATCTACAGTCTTGCTTCAGAACTCACTCGCGACAGTACATTACGCACCAACTTAACACTTGTCGAATAGTCTCCCCGTGCAGTGGGGGCTCATCAATGGAGTACAAAAAGAGATCATTGCATTTTACATTTTCACAAACGTTGTCAAATAATTTCCTGAAACTTGAATAAACACAATAATATGTCGATACAAAAGCGATTGGGTTAGATTAGTTGAGATTCCTTCACCTTCACCTTTCACCTAGGCGTTGTCCATCCACTGCAGGATGTGGCCCCCTCCGACAATTCTTTCCATCCTCTTCTGTCTGTTGTTTTCCTCACCCATGTTGTTCCTCCTCTCTTTGTAATGTCGTTCTTCCATCTTCTTCCTGGTCGTCCTCTTGTTCTTTTCCCTGTCCTTGTCTGCCATTCAGTGCAGCGTTTTGTCCACCTATTGTCGTTCATCCTCCCCACGTGTCCGGCCAAATTCCACTTTTGTTGCAGCATGAATTCCACTACGTCTTTTAGTTTTGTTTGTTTGCGTATGTCAGCGTGGGGGATTCTATCTTGCACTCTGATGTTAAGCATTTTTCTTTCCATTTCCCTCTGGGTAGTTCTTAGTTTATTCGTGAGCTGTTTTGTGATCGGCAATGCTTGACAACCATATAGGTAATCGTTGCATTGATTGAATACTTGCTTCTTGAAGGACATTGGCACTCTGGAATCCAGGAATATCTATCTTGTTTTTTCCAAAGCAACTCCACGCTGCTCTTATTCTGGTGTTTAATTCAGTTTTTCAGAGTAACAATCAACCAAACTGAATCAAGTTGCAATACACTTGAGAAAATTAAATGTACAATCTTTGAAACTGTCGTTTGGTCTGTAGGGGGAGAACATTCCGTCGCAATGAATCAGTCGCCACATTTTTTTTTTCTATAATAAACGATTACATGACTTTTTGTGCTATTAAATTCCGGGCACAACTGTAGATCTAAGGGTAGCCACACAAAGGCCACCGAATTCGGTCACCGAGCCACTAGGCGCTTTAGGTGAGAAGGATTTGACTACATAAACGGACCGAATCTAGGTGGGCTCTGTGTGCAGTTGTTGAAATTATATAGTGCAATTCTTCTCACCGTAGGGTAGCCACACAAAGGCCACCGAATTCAGTCACCGAGCCGCTAGGCACTTTAGGTGAGAAGAATTGCACTACATAAACGGACCGAATCTAGGTGGGCTCTGTGTGCAGTTGTTGAAATTATGTAGTGCAATTCTTCTCACCTAAAGCGCCTAGTGGCTCGGTGACCGAATTCGGTGGCCTTTGTGTGGCTACCCTAATATTGTAAAACTGACTGTTTTCTCTGTTTTTTCACCTGCATCCACACACAAAAAAGATTGAACAAGGAAAGAAAAAAATAGGGCGCAACGGAATGAGAAGTTTTAATGTTTCAAAAGTTTTATTTTCAACGTTTGCCGTCTTTTCTCAGAGTCAAAATATGACAAAAAGAAAAAAAAAAGTATGTTGTAAAGTCTCGCATAAGAGACTTTACATAAACGAGACGATAAAACGCCAATAAAACGAAAGGTGAAAACCAATGGCGCTTTAGGTTAGAAACTCCTCAAGGAAAAAAAACAACAACGTAAAACAAAGTCTGATAACCCTTCATTTCTCGGAGCACGATCGTATTTACCCAGCAGGTATTTTTGTTTCTTCAGCCCACCAGATCACTCACAAAACAGGCCAAAGTAACCTCGCACTCAATAATAGTTTGCAACTGGAAGCAAAAATTGCCTAATGCGTAATATTCGTGGCCACTGTAATTAGCGACCATATCTGTAAATATACGTAACTGCGGTTCACACACGCCAGTTCGCTCTATTAACACACGCCTTGTTTCCAGAATGAAACCGTGATACCTCCTAGTTCTTTTTTGTTTACAAGATATCTTCTTTTCACTGTCAACCGTTACCGCTCTGGTTCACTTCCGAATTGCGTCTTTCTAATCTTTGCCGGTAAAAAAAAGTGCCTGGATGTGACAGGTGAAAATTGGTCATGTGACTGCTATTAACCGGCATTGTCTGTCCAGAGGGGAGACACTTGCTATTAGATGGAACACACAACACTGTGTCTCGTGACTCCTAATGATAGTATCAGCTTTATATTATGAGAGGCGCTCCAGGGAAATGGTCCATATTCCCATTTTTTTTTCAAATTGGAGTAAGGGTTTTACTGTGAAAGTACAAACTATCCCGGGACAAATACATTTAAATTTATTAAATGTAAAAATGTTGGAAATTGACAAAGTTGTGGCTATTTCAAGGTGTCAAGGTACAAAACGTCGCTTTTGAGAAAAAAGAATTAAAAATCTATGTAGATGTGAAACAGACCATTGGATTGGATCAGACAAATTGGGGGGAAAAATATTTTTAGGCGGAATTCATTAAAAATCTTTTTGCCCAGGCATAAAGAAATGATTGAGGAATCTATTTATGCTGAGAACTGATGTAGGACTGGGAAGTCCCTATCACCTACCTATGGCTCTATCTCGAGAGTGCCGGGCACGACAAGTGGATCATTTTTCTAGAGCGCCTCACATAGCAATTATGTACACTCACATCTGTAACCACTGATTCTCAATCTTTTTCAGGCCGTAATGAAACTCGCCAGACACAATACCGACCTTAACCAAAGACACAATACTGACCTTAACCAAAGACACAATGACGACCTTAACCAAAGGCACAATAACGACCTTAACGAAAGACACAATGCCGACCTTAACCCAAAGACACAATACCGACCTTAACCAAAGACACAATACCGATCTTAACCCAAAGACACAATACCGGCCTTAACCAAAGACACAATAACGACCTTAACCCAAAGACACAATACTGACCTTAACCAAAGACACAGTAACGACCTTAACCAAAGACACAATACCGACCTTAACCAAAAGACACAATACCGACCTTAACCCAAAGCCACAATACCGACCTTAACCAAAAGACAAAATACCGACCTTAACCAAAAGACAAAATACCGACCTTAACCAAAAGACACAATACCGACCTTAACCAAAGACAGGGATACAATAAGATGAGATTCTCCCTTTCTTCGCGCCTCTAAAAAAAGCCGTGCCTGTAGATTGCGCTCTGATCGCTGAATTAATTATAATTTACGCAAATGACACCGAATGAGAACTAATCTCATTCTCTGGTTCTACCAGTACCTAAACTATTTCTTATAATTGCGTGTGTGTGTGTGTGTGTGTGTGTGTGTGTGTGTGTGTGTGTGTTTGGGTGGGAGTAGGTGTCTTCTCACCCAGGACACCCAGTACCTATGTGACAGAGGTTCCCAACTGTTCACCCCGTTTACCTCTGGCAACCTATCGAAAATATGTTTATCTGTTTTCGTTCAGTAATTTGAGTTTACATTTCTAACATATTAAAGCAACCGCAAAAGGGAGACATTTTAAAATACTGTTTTTATTATTACTGTTCTTGACTTGACATAACAATAACAAAAACAATACCATGTAACATTTTCATTTCACTGATCTATGAATAAACTTCTCAACTTAGATTCTTTTTTTTAAGTTATAATTTTTAAACAATATGTACAAATTCAGCAGCAGCCGATGGTTGGTGGTCTCATCTGGTGGAGTCTCTGCCTGTCCTATTGTTCTGTTATATTTATTCTGTCTATCGTCTTGTTTTTTTTCCAGCACAATAAATATGACCGTTATCGTGTCGACGTGCTTTTTCCAAACTCAAACTCCTTGTACAATTATTATGACCGTCGTCGTGTCGACGTGCTCTCCAAACACAAACTCTTTGTACAATATGACCGTCGTCGTGTCGACGTGCTCTCCAAACTCAAACTCTTTGTACAATATGACCGTCGTCGTGTCGACGTGCTGTTCAAACTCAAACTCCTTGTACAATAATATTGCCGTTGTCGTGTCGACGTGCTCTGTCCAAGCTCAAACACGACACACTATTGCATGGAAGTGTATACATTATGGCAGGCAGCAGGGAACGGAGAGAGTGAATGACCGTGCGTTTTGTCTGTTTGTTTGTTTGTTTTTAATCTTTTCAAAGACTGTTTGCCTGTTTCTTCTGTGTATTTGGAACTGGCCGTCCGCCAAGCCTACAATAAACTTGAACTGAAACTCCTAGCATAACGTGACCGTTACTGTTGCGGCGTGATTTCTCGTAACCGAAACCCCCAAGATCTCAGAGGGAGACGAAATTTATCGACAGCTTGAGAACCGCTGATGTAGATAATGGTTACGGGAGGACAAGAATTGATGAATTTTTAGTCCAGTTCAGTTTACAAAGTTGAAAGGAGACATGATCACGTATGCCAAGCTAACTGGCACAGTAGGAAGCAAAGGAAATAAAAAAAAATTATACGGGGAAATGTAATGAAAGACTGGAAGAGGGGTATAGTCTACGTGAGATTGAGAGATAGTTTTGAGTTTATATTTATTTGTGTTTTGTCTACTTCTGTGATACCTTTTGGGGCTGTTCAAATACATTATTACACCATTTTGGGGACTTTTTGACCCCCCCCCCCCTTATTACACTTTTCTTACAGAAGCCAAAGACCCCCCCCCCCCCCCATTCTGTATTATTACAATTTTGCATACTCGGTACTATTTTTTTTTAGCTTCACTAGTATAAGTCTATAACAGTGAACAGTATGTATTAACGTTTTATTGGAAGCAAATATCACAAAAACTCAGCAGTGAAAAAATCATCTGTAATGTGGTGGACACATACAGTCAAAAAACAATCTTAATTAATAGTGACAAGAATACAGTTGTCACAAAAATGCATGTTGAGATATCGCAAATCCACTATAAGTGAAGTCAACTGTGAATATGGGCACATAATAGGAAAATTTTAAAAAATAATTGGGTGATCAATAGATAATAATAATAATAAAGATTTCTTATATATAGCGCCTTTCCCCACCAAGTGAGCCCAAAGCGCTGTACATATCATTGACATATTTACATAATACAGAAACACAATTACACATATCACATACATCTTAATTAACAGTCAAGACATCTTGTAATCATACACTCATATATATCTGGCAAGGACATGATGCTAATGAAAATATTTCCTAAATAGGTGCGTTTTGATATGCCCTTAGAATGCCTCTAAGGTATTACATTCTTTAATATCATTTGGAAGAGAGTTCCATACTGTTGGACCTGTAAAAGTGAAGACTCTCTGTCCATACCTTTTCAAATGAGCTCTAGGAACTGTTAATAGGTTTGAATTACTGGATCTAAGTCTCCTTGATGGTGTGTATGGGACAATTAGGTCAGTTAAATAAGATGAACAATCATTCCTTAAAGATAAAAATAGTTTAAAAAATAAATGACAAATATTTTTTTTTCTCTCAGTTACCCAACCTTTTTACCTCCTAGGGAGCAAAAAGTGTAATATTACACTTGGGTGACCCCCCCCCCCTCATTACACTTTTCTTACAGGAGCCAAAGACCCCCCCCCCCTCCGAGGTGTAATAATGTATTTGAACGGCCCCTTTTGGGAAAACCTTAGAGTCATTGTAGCCCAGTGCAAAATGCAGCCGGTACGAGTTTTGAATATAGAGAAAGCACGTCCGCTTGAGAACGATCACATTGTGCTAGGAAAAAGCAAGAACATAGGCAGAATACTAGAACAGAAGGAGAGCCTTCCAGAAGCCCCCCCCCCCCGCCCCCTACCGCCGGCGCATAGGATAGAGAGAATGAATGAGAGATTCGAGTGGTTTTCAGCGAGGAATACTCACATTTAAGGTCCGGAAACTGTGGTATAAAAGGAGATTAATCCGACACAACAAAAGCTGGATTAAGTTCCAAGTTAATTAAGAATTCATGCAGACACAACTTCACAGGTGTTTAATGGCAGGATATGGCAGCAAAAAGGCAATATTGGCCCCCACAAAAGAACAATAGGACACACGGAGACCCTCCCACTTTTACCACTCACTACAAAGACCCGGCTGGGGTATTTTAATATGAAATAAAGGCAAAATAAGTCTGGGCGTGAACTTAGTGAGTTGGATTGGCCGATATGTTGGACAGTGACGCCACTACATTCAATAAGATCTTTGAGGTGCCGCAAGTGCGAGGAACAGCTTTCCTAGCGGCCTACTCGCGTCCTTAATTCTTGTTTTAGTATGTAGGGAAGGTGTATAGTAGGTGCACTCTTTGACACTTGTTTAAAGTGCGTTGTGGCACTTTCTAGGCTGTTTCACAGTTCCGATTTACTCATACTCCTCATCATAATACTGAAGCTGCATGAATATATTTAACGTCGAATTTCTCAGTTGTGCAAAAAGTGGAGTTGGAACAAACAAGGACTAAGGTCTTGTAACGCGCATTGGAGATTGTATTTGAGAGAGAGAGAAAGAGAGAGAGAGAGAGAGAGAGAGAGAGAGAGGGAGAGAGAGAGGGAGAGAGAGAGGGAGAGAGAGAGAGAGAGAGAGAGAGAATGAGAGAGATAGAGAGAGAGAGAGAGAGTGAGAGAGAGAGAGAGAGAGAGTGAGGGAGAGAGAGAGAGAGAGAGAGGGAGAGAGAGAGAGAGAGAGAGAGAGGGAGAGAGAGAGAGAGAGAGAGAGAGAGAGAGAAAGAGAGAGAAGCGCATCCCGGGCTAAGCTGCTAGCAACATCTAGTACTATAATACGCTCAGAAAATTACCTCGGGCAAGTGTAATAATGTGGCTCTGCAATGTACATGCATTTCCTGTGGCTCGAGGGTGACGTTTTTCTATCCCCGAGCCCTGTTTCGTTTTGTATTATATCTATTGGGCACTTCGTGTCCTGAAGGAGGATTTTTAAAAAATGAGTGAATCATGACCCCCCCCCCCCCCCACCCCCCAAAATAAAAAAAAATTAAAAAAAAATTGATGAGAGACGAATCTATCAATTTCATTCAATTCAAACTCTCTCAGTCCATGCCATCATGCGCACCAAGTGCTCAAACAAGCATTAAAAGTGGAGATTTCAAAATTTAAAGCCGTTTTATTTCCAGGGGAAATGAAGATTGCAGCAGCGGATCGCTGTAACAAAGGCCTCATTTTCAGGTGTTTTCTGATACCTCTTACAGGCGAGAGGACACGGGATTACCGCCGCTGAAAGATACGTTTGTTGCAGGATTTAGAAGATGCATTTCAATGCCTAAGCTCAAAATTGGTTTTTGAACGTGTATAATTATCAAGAATAAAAAGTTTCTATGAAAAAACAAATCATTTTTTCAATGCATGTTCGCGTGGAGGGATTATGTCCGATAACATGCAATGACAAAAATAAAATTATCGGATAATAATAAAGAAAAAAAAATGAGATTTTCAAAAATTCTCTCCCATTTACGATAACCGTTTCCGCTGGATCTTGTTTGCCTCCCTTGGCTGTCTCCTTGACGTCGTCCAGGGCTTTGTGATTTTGCAATCACCGTTTCCTTCAATGAAGTTTAAACAGTTGATTGGCTATTTAAACAGTTGATTGGCTGTTCAATACACTTCTCCCCCCGTGTGACTTTTTTCACGCGAGCTGAACCATACATACTCATTTCTAGCGCTTGGCCGCTTCACAATAGAATGTTCCGGTCTGTGTGTGCGTGTGTGTGTGCGGGGATCTGGCAGACACTTTCTATGGGCTAAATCAATGAAATGGCAACTTTTTTTTTTTTTTCAAGACGTAAATTGTTTGCCTGGTTCATTTGCTTGTTTGTTTTCCAGCGCCATTGGAGCATTCGAAAGCGCTCACGGGATATATTTAGAAAACAAAAACAAGAAAAGAAAAAAAAATAAATTAAAAAAAAGAAGAAAAATCATTTAAACATCGTTGGCCAAAGTCCTGAGGAAAATAAATGTGTAGAAGGAAGGGGAGAATTTATTTGAAGCCATTACTATTCGCTTTTAAGATCTTTAAAGTACATTTCCTTTGTTTCATCTCTTTGTTTATTTAAGATTTATGCAGTTCAGATACATTTGCTTGGAATTTGTCCAGAAATAGTTTTGACCTCAGAGTCTTCGCGACACTCTTGACCTGACATAGTTATATTAAGGGGTGAAACTGACCCACACTGGTTTAGGCGCCAGACCGGTGGCTCGCCATCCATAATTATGCTTTAAATTAGCACAGTAAGCACTGCCTTACATGGCCACCCAGTGGGGATGCAGCTTGAAGTATCGACTGTGCTAGTGTGCAGCAAAATGTATGGGCGGCGAGGGGCCGGCGTGGGGCCTGCACCAGCCTCGGTGTGTTTCACCCTTTATACTATGTGTGCTAGAGATCTCACGGTGTGTGCACTGTCTTAAGGTCTCACGGTGTGTGCACTGTCTTAAGGTCTCACGGTGTGTGCACTGTCTAAGGTCTCACGATGTGTGCACTGTCTAAGGTCTCACGGTGTGTGCACTGTCTAAGGTCTCACGGTGTGTGCACTGTCTTAAGGTCTCACGGTGTGTGCACTGTCTAAGGTCTCACGGTGTGTGCACTGTCTAAGGTCTCACGGTGTGCGCACTGTTTTAAGGTCTCACGGTGTGTGCACTGTCTAAGGTCTCACGGTGTGTGCACTGTCTAACCTGAGGTTTTGGTTTGATTGTGGTGCACCAGTCTGTCTTTTATATGGCGACGTTAGTTCTCGTTTGTTCAATCTCCATTTTTTGAAAAAAAACAACAACTGGAAATCTTTTAGTATGTAGAAGTGGTTTAACAAATGCATACTTTGACCCTTGTTTAAAATGAGTTTGGGCACTTATCAACCTGTCTCACAGCTCCGATTTATTCAATATTCTCAAGAGACAGTTTGACTACATTTATACTCCTGTTTAAAAGATCCTTATATCTAGTGATCTTAGTTCTTGTTTGTTCCAACTCCACTTTCTGCACAACAGATTATTCGACATTAAACGTTTGCGGCTTTAGTTGTTATGATAAGGAGTGCCACAACACATTTTAAACAAGTGTCAAAGTGTGCATGTGTTATACCTCTTCTAAATACTAAATGATCTCCAGTTTTTCAGAAATTAGAGATAGAATAAACAAGAGCTAATGTCGCACTATAGCCACATTGCAACAAGACATGATTTATACTTCCGTAACTTGAGGGAAAACCCGCATCCCAACCTACAGCCAGTCATCTCTTTTCAATTCTTCTTCACTACGATCCTGTTCGTCAACACAAGCTTCTGTTAATCGTTCGCAAACGGCGGGCTCCCTGAGTCATCAAGCCGGACTACAGAAACCCGAGCCCCTACCTCTGTGTAACGACCGCTCGGCAACGGATTACCAGTATCGGAAATCAACCTGTGGCTTTTGATGGACATTTAATCTATTTCAACTTGATCAGAGCTGGACAAACACGTTTTTGGTTCTGCCACGGCTTGCCGCATCTTTGATGTGCTCGCTAACAGAACAGATAATTTTTATTTTCTCGTATTTTTGTTGTTGTTTTTGTTAATGCCAGTTTCAGGGTCGACGACCCCTCTTCTTAACACTTTATTAAACATTTTTTGTTGCTTTGTTTTATTTGATTTGATTTTGACCTTAACTTTTTTCTTTTTTTCCCCTTCTTTCTATCTCTCCCTCTCTCTCTCTCTCTCTCTCTCTCTCTCTCTCTCTCTCTCTCTCTCTCTCTCTCTCTCTCTCTCTCTCTTTCTTCTCACCCCTCTCTCTCTGTCTGTCTGTCTCTCTTTCGTTTCGCGCTCTCTCTCTCTATCTGTCTCTCTTTCTCTCTGTCTGTCTTTCTGTCTGCCCCTCTATCTCTCTGTCTCTGTCTGTCTGTCTGTCTGTCTGTCTGTCTGTCTGTCTCTCTCTCTCTCTCTCTCTCTCACTTTCTCTCTTTCTGTCTAATTTATTCAGTATTGGTCTTTCAAACCGGTAGTTAGTTGTAGCGGCAGAGAGGTGAAAGGAGAACATTTTGTCATCAATCTCACGCATTGTACTGGCGTATGGGCAAATACCCTTTTTACCAGGGCTGAATTTTCAAAGTTTGTTCACTTTTGTTATTCTTGGATGTGGCAAAAACGACGTTTCTGCCTATGACTTCAAAATCATTAAAGATTCGCTATTTTGTCAGAATTTAAGTGTCACCAGCAATGAATACGCGACCCCAGTTCTTGTTTGTTCTATCTCCATTTTCTGAAAAACTGGAGATCTTATAGTATCTAGAAGAGGTATAACAAATGCGCACTTTGACACTTGTTTATTGTGGCACTTACCAATCTGTTTCACAGTTCTAATTTATTCTAACACCTTATCATAATAACTAAGGCCGCAAAACGTTTAAAGTCGAATTTCTCAGTTGTGCAATAAGTGGAGTTGCAACAAACAAGAACTACTTGGAGATAAACTAGTCATAACTTTAAAAACATAGAAACGCCAGTATATGAACCAGATGGACAAGACTTTTATTATCCAAGTGAGATTTAAGTTCAGGCTGAGGGCTGGTTGCTTGTGTCCCTCCAGTATCTCTTTGGTATATAAACTGTTTTTTTTTGGCAACAAAATGACTACATGGGATCAATTTGGCCGCTTTATGCCGAATGCTGATTTAATTATCAATTTGGCCAGATGTGTCACATTTTTTCCCTTAGGACAGCGTTACCAGACTTGTGTTACTGTGGCTATCCTTTTATGAAACTTTTGATCCACCATCGGGCCTGAAGCAACAAATAACTAACTAATTAAAAATAAGTAGATAAATAAATAAATAAATAAATGCTTTTTTTTTGGTTGTTGTAGGTGTAGTTCAAAAGTCCGAATAACATAATACTGTGCTCGTATAGGACATGGTGTTAAAGACACATTTAATCGGACCACATGATCACTACCTGATGAAAAAATGAGTTGCTACGTACATGTCTATTTTACTTTATTTTGTTCTATAATTCCCCCCCCCCCTTCCCACCTCCAAATCAAAACGTAGCCGACTTCCGACTGACCCTTAATATGGTTCCCCCCCCTCCCCCCACCATTTGGCGTCCACGATATGCCATGGACTCCAGCTACTCCACCTTTGTCTTGCCTCGGGTCTGACATTTAATAACCATTAAATATTCTTCTTCGTGTACAACGTTGGTTCGTGTTTGCACAATGTCTCTGGAAGACATTCAGTGTACTTCCCATTCAATTCTATTGTCAGCTTGAGCACTGCTTAGTTCTCGTGTCTTGGCTTCACAAAAGCTTTTCTTCACATCGCTGGCACTGTTAAAAAAAAAAAAAAACCGAACATACCGAGTGACATATGACTTGTCCGCCAATGACACGCGCGTCGGAACATTCTGAACTAGTAATTAGAAAACTGCAAACACGAAAAGCCGCAACAACAATTGCCAATCTGAACATGTTTGAACAATTGTTCATTAAAGAAAATGGATTTGACCTGAGGGGAAAAGTTCCGTATCTCCTCTACGAAACGTTGGCGTAACCAAATTTTGAAGGTATTAGAGCTGAATGGAAATCGAGATATTTACAGGAATAGAAACAGGAAATAGGGAATGGATATTGGGTTATTGGGTACATTTGAATTCCTTTGGGGCGGAGCTGAAATATCTCATGCCAATTGTCCAACATTACTGAATTATTTACGAAGTTGCCGATGGCTATGTAGAAATTAGCCTTGATAATAGTGAACACATGTGTTTGAATCCGACACAGCACCATTGTTCTGTAACATCGCAATTTAGACTCGTTTCTTGTCAATAAGCGACGCCACTGATGTGATACTTTTACCCGAAGGTCAATAAGTTTTTGCAGGATTTGTGGGGGCTGATGTAGAATGAATGGTGAGCACCGGCTGTTAGTTGTTCCTTTGTATTGATGGAGTGAATGAGAAATCTTCCGTATTTCTCACTCCAGGAATTCCTAGCCGTTTTCACCCTTTACCCCTTGCAGGCTATCGAAAGTAATCTCACACCCAGCATGTTTTATCTAACAACCGAAAATAGTGGAATTTTCAAATACTGCTTTTAACCATTATTATTTTTAGGTTCAAATAACAGAAACAACAATAATAACACCAAGCAATCTGTTGGTGAACAATAATGTTAATGATAATGTTTAACATCAGACTGCAGGATTATTATTCCCCACGTTGAAATACACAAACAAACAAAGGTAACGGACATAGTACAATTCAAGCTACAACAAACGTGGAATTGGGCTGAATGTATGACAATAGATGGATAAAACCCTTCACTGACTGGCAACCGTGAACAGGAGAAATAAAAACAACAACACGCCTACGACCAGGAAGAAGATGACAAAATGATATTAAAAGGCAGGGGGGAACAACATGGATGAGAAAGACATCAGACAGCCAGGAATGGAAGTCATTGTCAGAGGGCTCCACCCTGCAGTGGATGGACATGGCCTAGGTGAAAAGTGAATGATAATATGTACGTACAAATCCAGGATAAGTAATTTACCGGCGCTTATTCTGTCCTATCATTCTGTTCCGTCTATCGTCTTGCTTGTTCCCAGCACAACTTGACGGTTATTGTGTGGACGCGCTTTCTCCAAACGAAATCTATCCCCCCCCCCCCCGGGTAAACCCACCCCAGGGTGGGAACCCCTGCTCTACGATGAGCAATGAAGACAATGGTCGTAGCAAAAAAGCTCCAGGCCGGTACTGACAGCGTTAAGGTTTCTAGTGACACTATGATTGACATTCATACTGCGATACACGTCTTCTCTATTGAACGCCTTGTCTGGCGTGTGGTACTAGTGGCTCTCATGTTGATCTGACAACAAATCAACTACGCGTTGTCCAAGATCAGTTTCATTATAGTTCAGAAAAGAGAAACAGAACGGGCTTGGCCCCTTTAGAATGACAAGGTTCTAACTCCCTTCCGTCAAATTTTGAGAAATTCATGATTGAAGTTTCATGTGCTAATAGCTTTTAGAGATGGGACTTTTTTTTCTTTTAGTAATACTGTACAAATTACACACTGAATCCTCTTGAAACTTTGACACACAATAGAGAAGGCCTGTAGAAATACTAAATAGTGTGTATTATGTAAGTCAGTTCAGCCAAAAAGTGGAGATGGAACATTGTCATTCTATAGGGACGATTCGGCTAATTGCGCTATGGACTTCAGAAATCACCAACTCAAGACTTGAACAGCATGAATGACCGGGGTGCGTTCAATAACGTAGAACGCAAATCATGGGTGCACAGTTTTCTAAAAAAAAAAAATGAAGTTATAGTGTTATGAATACTATTACTGACTGTACCATCATTACTAAAGAATGGCATTTTGCACCATGATTTTGGAGTAGATTTGAAAATCTGGATTTATCACCCTGAACTGCGCTCAAAGCCACAATTACTATTTCTCTTTTTATCAGACTTTGCTTATAATAATAATGATATTACGATTGTCTCAGTAAAAATCAAACGCACTCGTTAAGCCCCGTTCGGTGCCGATATCGTTGTTGCACACAATTAATGTTTCGTTCAGTAATCGCCTACGTCATATAATTAGTTGGCGTAGCGTGTCACGCTTTGGTGAGTCCCAGGGAGCCGCCCACTCTTCAATGAGTAACTTCATAACAGAGGATCTTTTCGGTAAACTTTTGTCTTACGATCAAAGAATCCTCAATTTTAATTGTTCCACGCCATGCCGGTCTCCTTACCCGGAAGAGTTTTACTTGATTTGTTCAAGGAAATGATGTAAACAAATTGATGCAGTCATAAATCTTGTTTCAGGAAATCGAAAACATCCAATAATGTTCGTCAAAAGCAGTGAAACAGACCGTGGGTTCTTTTTGTAGTAAGTTACTGATCTTGTCTACAGCATCCGCTCCTCTCCCTTATTTTACGGAAAATGACGTGTGAAAAAGTAAAAGACGGTTTGCCTCTGTATACTTGTCCACAGCATCCGTTCCGCTCCGCTCCTCCCCGCTTTAGAGACAAAACGTGTTTTTCATACGTCATGGTCCGTTGCAATAGCGGAGCGGATGCGGTGGATAAGCCCACTTAAATGGCTACTCGGATGTTGAAAGTTGTGTCTTTAAGCGGAAGATTCTTATCACAGACCTGTTCGACAGAGGATGACTAAGGCCGTGGTTATCAAACGTTTGAACTTCATGCAAGTAAAAACAACAATGCTGTTTTCAGTCAAGTTTGTCCAACATTACGCGGGTTCCGGTTGCTGTTTTTAATGTGTTGACGTTTAGTTGTACCTAGGGTTTACGTGCCGTAATAAAACGTGGATTTTATCGTTGTCCAGGATACGAGGAATTAATCCGCTAATTCTCACAAACGCTGAGCAGAGTCATATTGTAGACAGAGGTTTAAGATGAACTGACAGTTAGACTGTTGTCCCTCTTACACCCAAGATCTGCATTGTCTTATTCATTTATTTCCTCATCCAAAAATTTTTCATAATAGCAAATCTGATTTGAAATGTCAAAGAAATGGAAAAAAATATCAATTTTTACCATGGAAAACCAGGCGTATGACTACTATAATATGATAAATTAGAAAAAGGGCTCATAGAACATTGGTCGTAAAAGGATATATTCATTACAATGAAAAAAAATGGAAATGAGAGGGTTAATATCAGTTTTCTATGAGTGTAATTCTAACTGTCAACTCTGAACAAAACATTAAGTTTCTAGAACAGTTTTTCGTAACCTTTTTTGTCCCATGCCACCACTTCAATTTTCAAAAAAAAACCTGAACCGCACCATGACTGAACAAAGTTACTAAATACTAAACTACAATCTTTCTCTGACAATCTCCTATAGCCTAGCTCTACCAAGAGTCTCAAGTCTTCCTTAAGTTAAAGATGTCAGTCAAATCTTCTGTAGTTTCAAGACGTCTTCTGTGGGTTAACAATGTCATTGTCAATCAAATCTTCTGTACTCTCGCTCTACCAAATAGTTTCAAGAAGTCTTCTGTAGATTAACAATGTCAATCAGATTTTCTGTAGTCTCGCTCTACCAAATAGTTTCAAGACGTCTTCTGTAGATTAACAATGTCAGTCAGATTTTCTGTAGTCTCGCTCTACCAAATAGTTTCCAGACGACTTCTGTAGATTAACAATGTCAATCAGATCTTTTGTAGTCTCGCTCTAGCAAATAGTTTCAAGACGACGGTCTTCTTTACGTTAACTACACCAATCATATCTCCTGTAGGTTTTACTCTCTCAAGAGTTTCAAGTCTTCTTTAGATGAACAGTGCCAGTCATATCTCCTATGGTCTTCAGGTCTTCTTTAGGTTAACGATGTCAGTCAAATGTCCTGTATTCTCTCGAGAGTTTCAAATCTTTTGTTTAACGATGCCAGTCATATCTCCCGTAGTTTTTACTCTCCCAAGAGCTTCAAGTCTTCTTTAGACTAACGATGTCGGCCAAACAGGTATAGCTTTGCAAAACCAAACACATAATAATATAACCTGGACAGGTCATGAAATGAAGGAGGCTCTCGCGTACTTAACCCGAGCATTAAAACATTAGTGCTCCACGCTCGTCAGACCGTACTACCAGACTGGTTTATTTCTCCGAAGGTTCGTCATCTTAGATGATATGACAGTTTCATTAACCACAGCTGTCCGGACAACTTTTCTTCATTTATTCGTTTCAGCAAAATTCTTTCTAAAATTTGAGTAGGCTTATGTTTTTAAGTAGACCGTGACACCTGGTACAGAGATTTGAACATAGACAATCACTATTTAGTTGTTTTGTTTTTTTTTACATTTGTTTTTTCATTAAAATTTAATTAACCCATTTGTGGTGCCACATTCTAATTTAACAGTGTATAAAGTTAAGCGGTTTCCGACTTTTGAGAGACACATTTTGAAACGGTTGGCAGTATAAATTATGACACTGGCTTTCTTAAGGGTGACAGTTGGCTACTTAGATCAAATCACAACTGAGCTAAGTATGTAGCTTTTTATTTTTGATCTATTCATTTCAGCATTTCACCAACTGTTTGTTTCTTTTGACGTCACAAAAAATGTGCTCCTTCCGTCTTTTGTAGGAAATTTCCATGACTATTATGTTTCACCTTGGAAAGAGTTTTAATTCTTCCTTTTGGATTGCAGCTGAGAATGCGCATGCTCAGCCGCTGTGCCCACCAACTAACCCCCCCCCCCTCCATAAGCAAGTCCTTGGAAGTCCGCATGCTCAGCTGCCGTGCCCTGATGAGCGGGCATGCTGTGCAGTCTATCGCGTTTGGATTACTTCAGGGAAAGAAACGAAACATGGACGTTGTTTCAACCAATCAAAAAGTTACGTTTCGAATCCGACACACACATGCTGTAAATGAGCTTAAAGCTGTGTTTTCTTATGTGCTTAGACGGAAACGGCAGCGGATACGTCAAAAATCCCTCTAACAATAAAAAGAAAGAGTGTTTCCATGCGTGCGCAAACGTCATTCGGTACACATGAAGACATGTTTTGACGTATCCCTTGCCGTTTCCGTTTCCGTATACATGGAAACCCAGCTTTAAGTTCTCACCTGATACTTCACCAGCAAAACAAGCAATGAAAATATGTGTTTTTAGCCACCATGCATACTCAGCAAAGAATGGCCCATGGAAAACAATAATTTTCCTTCAATCCCAGGCTTTTCTGTTGATAGCCAAAGAATGTTACCAAAAAAAAAAAGAAAAACAGAGAGTAAAGGGGGCGGGCGGCTTGAGCGTGGATATTGCAGCCCGCCGGGCGTGTCTCAGCAATTCAGAGAATTATTTCTCGGCTAAGAATAGTATTTTTTTAAAATATTTATATTATTATCAAATTCCAAATATCACATTCAAGTTTCTTCTTCTTTTTTTTTCTAAGTTAGCAAAGTGTTTGAAAAGATGGAGTTTTGGGGCATTGCTGACCCAATCAAGTTTTCTGCTGTTCGCTCACACATTGACTACCATTTTTCCTGTACTGGTGACAGTTGAGCCCTCATTGATAGTCTATTTTTTTTTCCAGTCATATTTAACAATATTGGGCTCAAAGTTTTGACATACGATATAGATTGATTTATATGGTTTAGCGTAAGACATTTCCTTAATCCTTCAAGACCCCATGTCTGACCAGTGATACACCGAATATTTTGTCACTCGGCTGTAGTTCCCACCAGGCGACAAAAGTTGTTCTAAGTTATTTCAACAATATGCACTCAATTAACCAAATGATCATGAAAACTCCTTAATTATGCCGCTATGAACAAATTCTGACAAAAATCAGAATTTTCCCACAAGCAGAAATGGGGGCGAGGCATAGAGGGTTAATATGCTGATTAGCCTAAATAAAAAGCCAAAGCCAATTGCCCCCAACTGGACTCCGTCCCTGCCAGGGTATTCTAGCCTTGACGAGTATGCACAACAACACATTGCAACATACACCCAACACCAAAATATTGCAGGTTTTTGCAGGGAGGACAGCACTGATTATAATTATCGGGTTCTGCAGCTCTTAGGAACCCCCCCCCCCACCCCACCCCCTATTCTTGATTCCTTGTTTCCAGGATTTCTGCACTGACCTTGCTAGTTCGTGCATGTTCTTCCTTTCTTCTCTTGATTTCTTTTGTTCTGCTTTGCTTCTGAATTTGGTCTACCTCTAGTTTCTCGTTGGTGGTAGGCGCCGTATGCAAGAGGAGATAGAAGCGTAGTAGAGAAGGTGAAAAAGAATGACGCAAAAAACAACGGAAAAAAACAAATGTTCCTTGCTGAAAATGCTGAATCCAAGGATTGAAACAAAATGTTTTTAACCAGTAGGATTTGTTTCTACTGTTACTCTGGTCGGGTGGATTCATTCCCCGGAAATTGCTGGGTTCAGGCAATAATCCACGATGGCTGGAACCTAGAGTGACGGATCTTTCAGCTCTGCGACACAACAACTGTCTGCACTAGGCATGGGCCAACTGTTCCTACAGTGAGTAAAAGCCAGATCTGAAATAGAGGGGGTGGGGGGGGGGGGGGGGGAGATCCGGCCCGTGGGCAATAATTTGCCCATGGATGTGTAATCTACACGTATTAAATTTTCTGGAGACACTGTGTCAAGGACGGCATGGTAAACTATCCTAAATTGATTTTTACAACATTTTCAGGAGAAACACAACACCGAATAACTTTCCTTGTCAGACTTTGATAGTTACATAATTAAAACCAGCAAACAACAACAACAACAAAAGTTATTTAACCCCTAGTTTACACAATTTAACACCCCCCCCCCCCTTCCCAACTGCCCCCATCCATTTCGAACACAATCTGCGGTCTGCCGAGGGCTACAAGCATGTCAGCTATTTACTTTTTGTGTGTTTAAAAGTGGAGATACGCCAGTTTACTATGAGGCCCTCGAGATGAGCTGCCCGTACCCGGAGAACATGCAGTGTCACGCATACCCAAGCACCCGCGTCATGTAGATGTACCGCGCTTGTCATGTCCTTTCGTGAATAGTTGTCCTATGTGTGGCCAGCAAGGGCAGGTTGTTGCATATTATACGCTGTAAACTCCCTTGTATAATTCATCGTGATGTGTTATTTTTAAATATCGCCATTAACTTTTGAAGTGTGAAGGCAAAGAGGCATGCTTTGAAGTTGTAATGAGATGAAAATTTGAAAAACTGTCGGAGTAATAAATTATTCCTGGCGCCCAGTGGCGGACCCACATATTTGGGAGCCTGGAGCTTGAACTGTTATGGGGCTTATTAAGCAACCAGCAATAATAGTGCAACTTCCAAAATTCACTTTAAAAATCATTTCTTCGGGGTCCCGCCAGGATAAGGGGCCTTCACACTTCACCTCCGTTAGGTGGTACCTAAGGTATTTGTTACTATTTACACAAGGATAGCAATTTATATAATACAAGCCGCCCCGTGAAAGATAAATCTTGCAGATTCTTCGCAGGAAGCCCAACTGTATTATCTAGATCTAAGCTATATTAAGAGTAGCATTTGGTTTCGATGTAATGACCAGTAGAAGTTACGCAGGAATACACAGATGTGAGTACGCCGATATTCTGCCACCAATGGGTAAAGAGAGGTCATGGAGATAATTTCCGGACACACTTTTCGGTTCCATCCGATGAAAACGTATCTCTGTTTTTGCGGCTCAAAAAATTTTAATGTAAATAATAGTAAAGACTGATTTTGGTTCAAAATAGAATGTGTCCAGGTAATTTTTCGCCAAAAATTGATGCAGTACACCAAGTATCATTATTTTTGATGTCGTAGTCGCAAAATTTTAGTTGCTTACAGGTTCACCCTCTAGTTCAATTATAGTAAGATCAGATCGCTCTTCCGGTTCATTGGGAATGGTATCATTCTTCCGGTTCATTCAAAATGATGAATTAAAATAGAATGACCGAAAAAAAAAAATATTTTGATAAATTAGGGGACAGGAGTTTTCGTATGTTTTATGTGACGAAAACCTGGGTAAAATTTGAAGCGCGTGGGCTAAGTTTTAACGGGGGAGTAGGCTAACATAGCCTCCAAAGTTCACTTTTATAATAATAATAATAATAATAATAATAATAAGTCATTTCTATAGCGCCTGATTCCACAGAAGAGTGCTCTAAAGCGCTTAACAGTTCTCTCAGTCACACAACACACATTTTCATCAACCTATACCTAATCACTGTCTCAAGAATGTTACATATCCTGCGTATATGCTTTTGTAAACAACGCTGTTTTAAATTTTCTTTTGAATTGGATCAAGTGCACACACTGAAAAAGCTCTTTCTCCCATGATTGTTCTTGATCTGGGCACTACTAATAAATTTGCTTCTGCTGATCTCAATTTTTTGGGTGGGATGTATTTTTCAATGAGCTCTGCAAGATATTCTGGTGAGCTTTGATTGAGGCATTTAAACACAATGCATAAAATCTTAAATCGAATACGCTCTCTAACAGGCAACCAATGAAGGTTTTGAAGAACTGGTTGAATATGTTCTGATGTTTTTGATAAAGTAACAAGTCTAGCAGCCTTGTTCTGGATCTTTTGTAATCTATAAATAGTTGCCTCAGGGATACCAATGAGCAAAGAGTTGCAATAATCTAGATGACTGACAATAAATGCCTGGACCAGAATCTTTGCGGTCTCTTCGCCAATACATTTTCTGATCTTACTGATATTCCGCAAGTGAAAGTGCATTGTTTGGCAAAGTTTTGTAGCATAGGTTTTCATGGACAGGTCTGAGTCGAAATAGACGCCAAGGTTCTTAATGGCTCCAGATGTTACGTTGATGGTAGTACCGTCAAGATTTAAGTTATCAATTTTTACATTAGATCTAGAATTTTTTGCTCCAAGTAAAATTATCTCAGTTTTGCTGTCATTGAGTTTGAGTTTATTGTCAAACATCCATTGCTTGACATCCTGTAAGCAGTTCTCGATGGCCTGGATCCGTTGTTGCTCATCACCTTGGCAGATGGGAATGTACACTTGGGTGTCATCAGCGTACAGGTGATAATCCAATCCATGACTGCTGATGATGTCTGATAGGGGTGATGTGTACATGATGAACAAAATGGGCCCTAAGACAGAGCCTTGAGGCACCCCATAGATAAGTGGTGCTGATGGTGATGTTATTGCACCCCTTCCAGATGTTGAGGAATGAATGAGAACTGATTGTGATCGGTCAGTTAGGTAAGATTTAATCCATTCTAATGCCTTCCCTCCAATCTTGAAATATGATCTCAGTCGCGCTAAGAGTAGAGCCTGGTCAATCGTATCAAATGCAGCGCTGAGGTCAAGAAGAATGAGCGCCACACATTGTTTCTGGTCTGCATATCTGATGATGTCATTGTGGACTCGCAAGAGGGCAGTTTCCGTAGAGTGAAATTCTTTGTAGGCAGATTGAAATTTCACAGAGAGGTCGTTGTTGGTAAGATGCGCTTTCATTTGCATTGCAACCAATCTTTCGATGACTTTAGAAAGGAAAGCAATGTTGGAAACGGGTCGATAGTTGCTCATGTTGTTGCGATCGAGGCTGGGCTTTTTGAGAAGAGGGGTCACGAGTGCTTGTTTTAGTGCGACCGGTACTGTGGATTCATGAAAACTGCTGTTCACAATAGATGTTATTGATGGGGCGAGTTCTCTAGCACATGATTTGAGAATCCAAGTCGGAATGGCATCTAACATACATGTTTTGTTTGATGACGATAGTAATAATTTCATGGTTTCATCCAAATTGACAGGCTGGAATTCATTAAGTACTACATCTAAATCACTTTTTTCAGGCGTATAATGATCGTCCCCCTTTTGTTGGTCAAATTGGTCTCTGATTGTTTGAATTTTGTTAACGAAAAAGTCTGAAAAATCCCGAGCCAGTTCTTGGGGGTCAGTGTGCAATGGTAGACTGTTCTGATCTGCATCATGTCCCATCAGGCCTTTGACTATTTTGAAAAGTTGTTTGGGTTCGCGTTTTGCCTCATTGATAATAATAGATAGATGACTTGTTCATATAAGCAGAGCCAGAGGCCATCCTCATATGCACTCCTTACACTCGTGGTTTCACAGATACAAATGTCCACCTGCAGCCATTCAAAAGTATAGTTCTTTTGGGCGTTAGTAAAGTGTATTCTGTTCTATTCCGTTCATTTCTGTTCTGTACTATGTTATTCTATCATTCTGTTCTGTTCTTATGTATTCTGTTCTATTTTATTTCATCACCTTCTATTTTGGTCTGTTTAGTCTATTATATTCTACTCTAATCTTTTCTGTCATATTCCATTCTATTCTACTCTATTCTGTTCTATTACAGACAAACACTCACATTCACGCCCATAGACTCGTTCACTGTGATTGAGAAACACACACACACACACAGGCATCGACGCACTCATACACACGCACACAAAATATACCAAAATTGGTTGTTTCTCCAAATAAATTTTATTTCCAGCACTGTATTTCATAAAACCTGTTAGTGTTAATACATTTATTGGCCCAACTCCATTACATAGTACGACGATGTCCAGAAAGACATCTTTACCTTAGAAAAAAACAGGGAACGCCAGGAATTACCCAGAGTGGATGTTTGTTCCTGTAACATTTTAGTTCTGGGATGTTGTCGAGGTTGTTCTTTTGGATGAAATGAAAGCAGGAGTGGGCGGCGACATTATTCAGATGTGGATGTTGCCAAAATGAACGAGGTTTCATTGACTCCGGACGAAAAACATCAAGGACAATGGCAATGTCGGTCAGATTAAAACATTCACAGATAAAGACGCCAAACAAAGACCAAACTCAACTGCCTCTCGATGGTTTTTGTCTCTGCCATCCCCCACCCTAAGGCTTAGTGCCCCACCCACTCCCTCAACCACACCCCCATACCCGACCCACGAGCTGACATATCCCATTTTTCATACAGGTTACTTATCGGTGAAAATGGAAGCAAAAGAAGAAGGTGAACAACGAAAAGAATGATACCAAGTTGGACAAAGTCAGAAAATGTCATTCCTTTTAGGGCCTGCGATCTATTTCCTAATGTAAAACTTTCATTTGTATTCCTACATAAACTATGGAATACAGAAATGAACAAAAGGCAGCTTCATTGAATAAATACACTGCTTGGTTCAGTTTTTGAAATCTGTCCATTGTGTGTATACTGGTACAAAGAAAGACAACAATGGTAGAATGATGCTGTTTGTTCTATGATTCTATGCAACGATACTGTGAGGGAAGTTCTGAGACAAGAATACACTACTCTACCTGAGACTGGTGTTTTTTTCTCAAAAGATTAACACAAGAATGGGGAAAGTGTGTGACTGCATCTCTCAAACTGGTGACTAGGTCGCAGGGGTGAAGCGGTGAAAACGTCAGGTTTATCGGCCAAGAGTGATTTTTTTTTTTATGGCTTTTGTTAAGGAACCGTGTGGAATTTTACATAATAAACTGTATTAAAAATGTAGCAAAAAGAAAAAGTTGTATGTAGCAAAGCCTCGCGCAAGGAGTAATAATTAAATATAGGAACGATACGTGTACAATAAACGATACGTTTACAATGAAACGCACGGGAAAACGAAAGAGTATTGCCCTTCATCAGGAAAAAGATGTAACAGGATAGAATATTAAATAAATAATAAAAAAAAACAAGGGAGGGAAGGACTGTCGGTTGGATGGAAAAAATCACGCAGATCATTTGTGTACCATGACTTCGCCGCACAGCAATGTCCAATGTCTAGCTCTCATGTCATTGTCGGAGTCCAAACTGATCCACAGTAAAAATCAAGAACCCCCCCACCCCCCCCGAAAAAAACCCCTTCCCATCCCTTGATTTGCCAACCAGTCATCATGACGTGTGTGCCAAATACAGACATTGTCTTTAGAAGGTGAAATCTGCCTTGGAATGGCACCAACCGAAGCTTTTAAAACAAAGAAATGTATAGAAAGAGAATAGAGAGATGACTATCTTTGGTTACCTAGGAAGACATCATTCTCAGGTGCCATTGGACAAATACTGGAGAGACTGACCTTGGATATTGTGATTACGTCACTGGTTTCTAAAAAAAAGGAGGGGGGGGGAAGTTTTATTACAGGGAGATCTATCTATCTATCTATCTATCTATCTATCTATCTGTCTGTCTGTCTGTCTGTCTGTCTGTCTGTCTGCCTGCCTGCCTGCCTGCCTGCCTGCCTGCCTGCCTGTCTGTCTGTCTGTCTGTCTGTCTGTCTGTCTATCTATCTATCTATCTAGCTATCTATCTATTCATCCATCCATCCATTCATCCATGTATCCGTTTATTTATCCATCCATTCATCCATCCATCCATCCATCTATCGATCTATCTATCTGTCCATCTATCTATCCACCTGTCTATCTGTCCGTCCGTCCATCTGTCAGTCTGTCTGTCTACCTTACCAGTCTATACAGTAGTATAAGATCAATCGAACTGCAATACTGTAACAGCAAAACCTAAGTCTCGGGTTTAGCCGGGAATCCGTGTTGCGACATGTTCAAATTTCTCTCAAAGACCGACAATTCGCTACCAGCGATCCTCTACAACAGGTGATTAACTCCCCATCGAGGCACAGTCTTGGGGGAGTGGGGGGGGGGGAGGGCACCACGATTGTAGTTAAGAGGGACGGAGAGAATGAACAAGTTCTTGGTATGGTTTGGTGTCAGGTAAGGATGTATTCCCCGTGAACATTCTCTCTCTCTCTCTCTCTCTCTCTCTCTCTCTCTCTCTCTGTCTCTCTCTGCCTCTCTTTCGCTCTCTCTATGTCTGTTCTAATGTATCCAGCACTTTGTTTTGTTTCTGCGAACCCTATTTGGCAGACGGACGTGCTTTGGTGCCGCTAACCAAGCAAAAACTCGCAGATGAGTAACATATCCTGTTTCGCTTCGATTCTATACATTTCCTGTTGAAATCTTTTATTGTTCGATTTTATTTTTTTTTCACTTGAAAAAGGCGAAAGCCGAAAATTTTGTGTACTTTCTGTCTTCTCTTTAGTTTGCTTTGTATCGTTTGGGTTTTATTTCTCACGCAGGGCTTCGCAACATACAACTTTTTCTTTTTGCCCAATTTTGACATTGCTTACAGCCCTACTGCGACCCCACAGTTTTTCTGTGGTTTTTATATTTCGTAGCAAACTAGTAATAGGGGTAGGGAGGATTGGTAGGGGGGGGGGGCGAGGGTTAGAGAAGCGTAGAAGGGTGACTGGTGAAAAAGTTGTAGTGTTGAGGAAGGGTAATTGACTGGAAAGTGGGAGATTTAGATTTTCAAAGACGCAAACAAATAAAAAGTTAACCATTCAGATCTTTTGAAAAAGAAACAAAAACGAAACGAACACCAGTTACAGCTTTATTGAACGCCTTAGCATTAAACAAGACGAAATAATTATCGTGGAGAGTAAATTAACTCCAAAACTGCAGATTTCCACCCGGCTGGCCCACCGGGGAATATTTCTGTACTGCACATAGTTCAAGCGCCCAATTATTTGAAGATGTTAAACTCAACTATTTCTGGGAAATTCCAAATGATTTGCATTGAGTGGCAGGAGAAGTGGGCGGTACTTCCACCCTAAGGGGTACAGACCGCACTGTACCCTCCCTTGAGCGGCACATTATGCAGACGAAAAGTTACAGCAGACCCTAGGCTATTAGAAATAATTACTGACATAGGACGTCGGCAATGGTAGCGAATATGCCCAAAAATGGCTTGCGAATGATTCGTTTTAGAGCGCATGATAGCAATAAAGAAATGCCAACGACTATCTTTTTTTAAAATGTGTGTGTGTGAAAGTTTAAAACGCAGTAGGCGTAATGAAGCTTATGCGACATTTTTTGCCCCATGGAGGGACTATTCAGCACTGGTTGATCGTGAAAAAGCCACTCATCACTATTTACTTTTGAAATGGCGGCTAAGGTTGTTCCAATTCCACATTTTGCACAACTGAGAAATTTCTACTTTAAACTTTTACGGTTTAGTATTATGATAAGGCGTTAGAATAAATCGGAACTGTGAAACAGCTTGATAAGTGCCACAACGTATTTTAAACAAGTGTCAAAATGTTGCATTTGTCGTACCTCTTGTGCATATGAAAAAATCTCCAGTTTTTCAGGAAATGGAGATACAGCATACTAAGGTCACCATAATTATCATTGCTGATGAACTTTAATTCAGTATTGTCTGTCTGTATGGATGACTGAATTAATGGAAAACAAAAGATTATGTTTTAGTGGGTTATTTCTTGTCTGTGGTGAGAGTAGATTTGATTTAAAGTGCTGGAGTGCAATTAAAGCTCGCCAAGTTAAACATGGGCAAAAGGAAAAAGTTGTATGTAGCAAAGTCTCGCGTAAGAAATAATACCCAAACGATACAGTGAAATTTTGCATATTTATAGCCTTGCTGCGACCTCACAGTTTTCTGTGGCTTTCACAATATTTCGTTAGGCCCGCCAGTATGGTTGATTTTTAGGACCATAAATGCACAATGAATTTTGTTGGTTCGTTTTATTACAAAGCCATAATGAATGAGCTCAAAGGTTTTTAGACTATTTCGAGGTGTGGGGACTTTACTCAGGTTGAAACCGCGGCGAAACCACTTCTCCTACAACCAACTAGAACATTGATGATTGGCCAGGCAAGGTAATGGCCCCTGTCCCTTTTTCCATGACTGCTGCGCCCTCCCTGTTCGCGAAGAGAAGGGACATCATGACCATCATCATACTGGTAATGTTTCATCTGCGACACCAAAATTGAGGTGTGCACCGTCAAGCATTGCGCTGCCGACATTTTCGGTGAAAGTAATTTTTAAGAACCCGGAGAAGAGCAAGTTCTGTCATGCCAAATGACCCCATACAATGTTTTCTAGTTGCTGTTGATGTTGTTCACAAAGTCTTGAGTTTGAGTTCGAAATTTGGGTTTAATTTGGCGCACTTCTCGGTTATTATAGTTGCTCAGAAAGCCTTTCATGCACACTAAGGAAGTAATGAATTATTATTTATATACAAAATCATGACATTATGACATAATTAGTTCGCCCGCTGACTCAGGCAATACACAGATGTGATTTTTTTAAAGTTGAGTTTCGATCACCAATATGTAAATTCAGGCGCAGGACGAAATTTCCTGTCATACTTTTTAATACTACTCGAAGAAAATGCGTCTTTTTTTTTTTTTGTGTGTGTGCTGAAAATGCTGCAACACTTTCTTCCGTTCAACTCAGCTGTCGCTCAATATCAGCGAAACTATTAAAAATATACCGAACCTCAAGACCTTTAAAAATCTGCCCAAGTACCTCGTTACATCTTTCTATGCATGATATGGTATTTTATAGAATTTAAGGCTCAGCAGCTAAAAAGCTTTTCATCGGAGCCCTTATTTCCTTTATAAGATGATATTTGACTATAACTATTACAGAATCATCAGGTGCCTGGAAACGGTGGAAGTGATCTGTAATAAATAACTTGCTTGAACTTTGACCAATCTTGGCATTTAAATTATTAGCGGTTTTCAAAGAACGTTAAAACCTCATTTCGCAGCTGGCATTTCTGATATGGAACGCTGAACGTGAGAGGGTTAATGGCCCCCCAATGTGTCCTGACTTTATTTTGTTTCCACTGGCATGGAAACGCTAATTACTGCGACTTTTAACCTACGTCCAGGCTGGAATTTGGTAAGTCTGTGTCTCTTTGTCAAGTCAATACCTGTTGACCTGAACAATGTTTCCCTCCAATGCCACACTGTTACCAAACAACTGATTACAGATTGTTTTTCTGTGGCAAGCCTGGCCAGTAAAGACGTACAACTCAAAATTACTGCCAAGGCATGCCGGGGCTGCTTCCATGGAAACAAGGTCTCGTCTCGTGAACGCCAACGGAAGAAATACTCAAAAAATTCTACTGCCTTATTTGATCCAATTTATCCCTCGGCTGCCCTCGAGCAGAACAAGAGTCAGATAAATGGAGGGTTAACGAGGACCGGTTTGCTGATTTGATTGGTGGGAATGAAGTTGGGTTAGAGAATATGAATGGAGTATTCATGCGAGGAAATGGTCACAAAATGACCTTAGGTGGGCGGAAGTTTGTTCCGTTTCATCTGGTGTGATTAGGTTCTGGATCCGTCTTGTTGTGGGATCAAGTGCCACAGTATTGGGTGTAGCGTTCAGTAAGTTCCCCGGCGTCCTAGCAATAAGCATGTTCGCTCATTTAGTGCAGCTAGTGAGTAAAGCTATACGCTGAGGGAAAAATAATAGCATTTTCTTTATGTATGGTACCAATAAGCCCATTAGTAACTAGTTCATCTTCCACGGCACTGTCCTGAAACCTGACATGGAGACTTTCAAACATTACTCACTTACCGTATCTTTACTAAGCCGCACAAGTCTGGCAAGAAACTTTAAACAGCTGTGACTTTTAAACGAATACGGTTAATTAAAAAATATTAAAAATTAAAGTAACAAAGATTGTTCCAATGAAATAAAAATCTTTCACTTCTCTAATGACTGGATGCCCTGTCTTGGACATCCAAACACAAACGTTCAGAACTATATGAGGTTTTATCCTATTGGGTCAA
This sequence comes from Onchidella celtica, assembly GCA_963931925.1. Lineage (NCBI taxonomy): Eukaryota > Metazoa > Mollusca > Gastropoda > Systellommatophora > Onchidiidae > Onchidella > Onchidella celtica. The sequence goes on along the minus strand of OZ007582.1, from coordinate 36,279,976 downwards.
GTGTTTGTCCCTTTCTATCTTGCCTGTAATGCTCATTAATTTAGATATTTTTCATTCATAGGATCAATAGAACTAGAATTACATGTAAAAATGACAAAGCTGTTCATTTCATTCAGTTATCTCCCGCGGTTCAAAAGTTACAGAGGCTTAAAAGTTTTTTTGCATGGTTATGCGGTACCCTATGGAATGTTACTATTTATGGTTGAACTCCGCAGTTAACTCATATCTACATTGCAAAATTTTCCTGTGTCAAGTGGCGTGGACGTATTTGCAGGGAAATGTAACTTTATTCCTCTAGTTCAGGGGTCACCAAACTTTTTTCACAGAGGGCCGGATAACTGACAGACTTACAAGCGCGGGCCGCATAAACAATTGATCCCGTAGCTCTAGATATCCCTGGTTTTATCAAACAAAATCAAATACCATGGCGGGCCGGATGAACTGACGTCGAGGGCCGGATCCGGCCCGCGGGCCGTAGTTTGGTGACCCCTGCTCTAGTTTATCAAGGGCAAGATTCTCCTACCCCACCACACATCTGACAGATATTTATAAACTATATTCACGTTTCACTTGCACTAAAGCGGTGCTGTTTTCAGTCTGAGTGAGGCGTGTTCTGTTGCACATCGGTAACTCTAATGTTGATATTTCTCCTATACTATAAACAAAACTCGCCCGGTTATCAACAAGACTTACCGCCGCTCATACAACTCGGATCTGTGTACAATTTGAAAGGTGCTGGATATCTTATAAAAGTTTTAATAAATATACTCACAAATCACTGGCGGACCAATTTTTCAGATCATAATTTTTATGGCAGTTTTTTTTATATTTTTTTAAACCAGACAATGAATGTTAAACTCTGACCGGTGAACTACTTGAGTGTCGCTGGCCTTAATCTCATGGTCTTGTCTCTATCACAAGTCACAATTTCCTGCAGTTTCCTGTTGACAGTATTGACGTGATCGTGACCAGAGTCAGATTTCAACCTGTCACTGTGAGTTTTCTGTTACTGATTTACCATGTTAATATCTCATGGGTCGACGAGCAAACTGTATTATTAAAACGAATGTTAAAGTATCCAATACTCGTTGTTAATTTTCTTTTGCCGAGTATCTGAGAGTTTCGAATAACTGGCGAGCGTTTCTCTTATGGATTACATTTATGTAGTGCCTGTCTCCATAATGTGGAGTTAAAATGCTTTACAATAAAATAGTAACTACTATCGCTTCTATCTCTGTCTCTGTCTCTCTCTCTCTGTCTCTCTCTCTCTTTCTCTCTCTCTCCCGCTCTCTCCTTCTCCCTCTCTCTCTCTGTTTGTGTGTGTATGTCTTTCTCTCTGGCTTTCTTTCTGTCTCTCTCACTCCCTCCATCTCTTTCTTTCTCTTTCTCTCTCTATCTCTGTGTATGTGTGTGTGTGTGTGTCTTTCTCTCTCTCTCTTTCCCTCTCTCTTTCTGTGTGTGTGTATGTGTGTCTTTTTCTCTCGCTCTCTGTCTGTCTCTCTCCCTCTGTCTATTCTCCCTCTCTCTCTCTCTCTCTCTCTCTCTCTCTCTTATGTAATTACAGCATACTTCGTGCTGTACAATATCAAGGCTCAAGCTCCCATACAAACTACTACCACATCATGGACAATTACACAGTCTATATCTGGCAGCTAGAGGGTTAAGAGACGGTGAACTTTAACACTTGAGCCCACACACTGCAGTGAACTAAATACAGCGTTTCCAGACCCGGTGTCGAATGGTTCGCAAGGAAACACCAATTGAATGCCATTCGACATTCTTGGCCGGAGACAATTCCATTGCTCTCTCGCGTCAAAAAACTGACAACGTCTCCAAATCTGCTATTATTCCACATGGGATTTTTGCCCCCAAGAGCACAGCCCAAGAAAATGTAGCCTTTTTTTTTCCTGGAGAACTGTGATCAGTCTTAGCCTTTTTGATGTCATTAAAAGCCCAAGCTGGCAAATGCCAGAGTGTTGGCGGATATCTGGTGATTCTGGGGATTCTTTAGTGGGGAAATGACCAGAATGTGTGGCCAGATTTTTACAAGACGTCGAGTTAAAGAAAACGGTGTTCTTCTTTTGTCATTGATCAATTAGGCATAGCTTAGTTTGTTCATTTATTTATCACTGTTATGTATTCTCTTATTTTACAAAAGTTAACTGTTCTAACATTTATCTATCTACATAGTATGCAGAGAGAGAGAGAGAGAGAGAGAGAGAGAGAGAGAGAGAGAGAGAGAGAGAGAGAGAGAGAGAGAAGGAGAGAGAGGGAGAGAGAGAGAGAGAGAGAAGGAAAGAAAGCAAGAAAAGAGAGAAAAAATGAAAGAGAGAGAGAGAAGGAGAGAGAAAGGGGGAGAGAGAGAGAGATGGGAGAGACATAGGGAAATAGAGGGACCGAGAGAGAGAGATAAAGAGTTGGAGGGGGAGAAAAAGAGAGAGGGAGTACAAACATAGCGAAAGGGAGATAGAAAGATAGCCAGAATGAGAAAATCTTTAAGACTGGGCGAAAGGAAGATACAGAGATAGCCAAAATGAGAAAATCTTTAAGACTGGATACTGATGGAAACCCCAAACGCCAACAATGATTTCACCCAGCATGTTAATCGTACTCAGATCTACTACAGCAGCTCTTGAAACAATGAGTAGAACAGACATAATGAGAGACAGCATTGTTAATGTTTCACCGTTAAGGTATAAATAGATTAATTGCCGCTACATCAAAGCGACACACGTAAGTTTATTTGCATTAGAACTGCCGTAAAGTTCAGGGTCACGCGTGGACGTGATCGGCAAATTATGTCGGAGCTTCGATCACGCCAAGGCATGAGTATTCATTGTCTGTCAGCCTAAAGGCGTAAGTTGCCAGTCACGATGTGGATTGGTTGCCCGTCACAGATATATTCCAAATGACACCCTTGGCTAGGTCGGTGGGTTCCGTAGTGCTGATTTGTCAAGTATCGATACACAATGTTAATATCTCACGGGTGGCTTCAGCCAGCATAGATAAGATATAATTTTACCAAATTCAGTCTTTGCTGTAAAGAAATTACATCGGCGGATGTCTGACCTACACCCTCCTCTTGTCCTGTGGCTTCGCTGTTGAAATTGATATCGATTCGGTACCAGCCCGTAATGTCCGTTTCAGGGCTAACAAACAGCCCTTTTCAGGGTAAAACAGTCCTTTTTACGGCCCTTTTCGGAGCTACAACAGCTCTTATCAGGGCTTTTGGAGGAAGGAAAAGAAATAGTAAGAAGAAACCAAGACGGAGAACAACGAAAAGAACAGGTTAGAAAACCAGGTGTGAAGGCCTGGTACAAAATTAAACCTCCTCAAACCAAGACCGACCTCTGAACAGGGCTGGATTAGCCATAGAGCGAAATAAGCACGTGCTTAGGGCATCACGTGGTAAGGGACACCACAGAAAGGGGAATGGGAGCACCACAGACAGTTTCTCGGGTACCGGATTTACTATGGTACAGCTGAACTAGGCCGGCCCCATAATAAATGCCTGTATTTTATATCTTGCAGATAAACACGCAGCCTAAAGCGGCACATCGTGGTCCAGTGTTCCTTTCTCAGTGTGTTTCAAAATATTCGAACCTGAAGAATAAAACAACATCCAGTCCAATCGGTCCAGCGGTTTCCAAGTTATCATTGTTTCAGGTAGGGACCTAGTTTTACATGTCACAGTGTCCATTGTGTTTACTAGCCGACCCGCGCCAGATACATCCTGCCAATTTCCCTCGCATCAAGTCCAATCGTGTATCCAGATCTAGGCTACATTGAAACGGCATTTGGATTCGATGCAATGACTAACAGAACCTACTAGTACACCACAATTTCACGTAGAAATACATAGATGTGATTACGTTGATTTTCGACCACCAGTGTGTAAAGAGAGGCCGAGGACGCAATTTCTTTCACGCCGGCCACACTTTTCGGCTCTATCCGATGAAAATGCGTCTCTGTTTTTGCGGCTCAACAGAAAACTGATTTTTGTTCAAAATTTGAATGTGTCCACGTATCTCTTCGTAAAAAATTGATGCAGTACATCAAGTTTCATAATTTTTGATGGAATAGTCGCGAAGTTTAGTTGTTTACAGGTTCACCCTTTAGCTCGATTATAGTAAGATAACTGTATTAAGCTGGGTTCTCATGACTGTGTACAGAAACTTCTTCTTCAACATTTCTGTTGAGTTTTTGCGTTATGTCAGTTTTGACAATGTCCTGCCAAGGGAAGGGAAAAATATCATCATGGTGAGGCCGTTCCTAGGACACCAGTTGGCCTCAATCTGGCCCTGCCTCTGAACGAAACGATTCGCAGACGACAAGGCAGGCCTCGCTAACAGCAATTATAAAACACTTTCAACTGAAAATCTCTAAAGAAAGAAGCGTTAGAATATTCAATTTTAAACTCCAGGTATTTGCGAAGAAAGGCCGGCTTTACAACAAGTCGGAGCGTTTTTTGATTTGGACATCCGCTCAAGAAATAAGTTTAGTTCATGGGATTCCATGTTGCATTTGACCAGCCAAGCCGAAAGAATTAATGTTAAAGTACTGCGTTAGCAGAAATTGAATCAACGCTCCGCCATGCATGTCAATGGAATTTTTTTCTATTGACCACAATGTCGATTAAGTTCGCTTTTAAGGCTTGTGTCAACAATTATTTTCTTGACATTAAAATTTAAACAAGCGAGAGCGTTATAAACCTGTTCTGTACTTTTAAACGGGGCACTCTGTACTCTAATGACGTTTCAGGGCTGACATGTTACCGCCATCTTGCTGGTGTGTGAGCCTTGTAATGAACTGTTGCAATGTGCCAGCTAGGGTTGATTGATTGATTGATTGATTGATTGATTGACTTCCTATATTTTCAATTGTTTAATATTTATTCATTTACCTGTTTATTGATTAATTTATTTATTGGTAATTCTTTATTCATATATTTATTCAATCATTTCTTTCTTTCTTCTGCCTGCCAGTCTATCTGCCTGTCTTTCTTTTTTTTGTTTTTGTTCGTTTCTTTCTTTATTCTCATTTATTTATTTATTCATTTATTAAACTCCTTACCTTCGTAACAAATTAAACACTCGCTGATCTTGCACCGATACGCTGTAGGTATATGGACATTTTCCGTGGCCAGTAACACGATTGGTGTCAACTTTGCACATGGGAAAGACATCATTCCTACCTAGATCCACTGGTTACGACATCGCACCGACGTTGGTTTGATGTGGGTAATCTGCCCCTACGGTAATCCTACAACCTTACGGAAATCCGACGAGTAATATTGTCGTCAATTTTGAACATGGCATCATTCCTCCGTAGACCAGCTGGTTACAACATCGCACCGACGTCCGTTTGATATGGGTAATCCGCTCTGCCATAATCCTACCAACCTTAGGGAGTTCCTTCACAAATCTACGTTTGATAGACGTAAGGATGACTTCGGGATTGTTTCGTGAACGCGGCACCGCAAGAAGAAACGTTTGACTTTATTTCCAAACAAAATGGTCGTCAGTGCGTTCAATTATGGCCGTCTCTTGTGATCTTGAAGTATGACGTTGGTACTCGATCAAAGCTGTGTACATGTTCCATCTTCTTGCCATTGCTTGCGAAGATTCTGATGCGTCACTGAAATCGCTGTTAACGCAATAACCAGAGAGCATGTTCGACAAAATAGATCGTCCCAATTTGATGGCTCATTATAGCCCAATTCCTGATGAAGGAAATGGTGACACAATTAGTGTCTTCCCTTGGGTAATCATTTAAGGTCGTTCACAATTCTGATTCAGGCATCGCAGTTCCGATTATCAGTGAATTCTTGGGCTGGTCGCGCTTAACGATGTCCCTGGCCCATGCTAGTTAAAAGCCATCCACTACCTTCTATTTGACATACATTGATAGATAGATAGATAGATAGATAGATTGATAGATTAATAGATAGATAGATTTAGATACACTTGTCAATAGATAGATTGATAGATAACAGATAGATAGATAGATAGATAGATAGATAGATAGATAGATAGATAGATAGATAGATAGATAGATAGATAGATAGATAGATAGATAGATAGATAGATAGATAGATAGATAGATAGATAGATAGATAGACAGATATGGATGGATTGATAGGCACACACAATACCTACACGCACACACACACACACACAAACACATACAGAGAGAGAGAGAGAGAGAGAGAAAAAATCCAAAGTCTCGCTCTATCTCTTCCCCCATTGCCCCTTTCCGTCTGTCCACCACCCAGATTCGTAGATATATGTCATGAAAAAAGCACACTGTGATGCTATTTTCTTCATACAGTCGCTCTTTGTCTCTCTCTCTTCCTTTCTTTCTGTCTTTCTCTCTCTCCACCTTTCTACTATACACATATATATCGCAAACTCAGTTCTTGTTTGTTCCAACTCCACTTTTTGCACAACTGAGGAATTCGGCGTTAAACGTTTGCGGCTTCAGTATTATGATAAGGATTTAAAACAAATCAGAACTGTGAAACAGCTTGATGAGTGCCACAATTCACTTAAAACAAGTGTCAAAGTCCGCATTTTGTTATACCTCTTACTAAAAGATCTCCAGTATTTCAGAAACTGGAGATAGAACAAACAAGAATGAAGTTAGCGATATGTGTAATGGCCATATGGTGTATCTACACAGCACTCACCCTGAACTATCCATGGAATAAATTCCATGTTATGGCAAATATCTTTCAGTACCTGAAAGTTCCAATCTCGTTGGTTTTCCCTCCCGCGAGATTTCATCAAAACGATATTAACTGAAAAACCATGTTAGTATCGTTCGTTGTACCCAGTCAACGAGTGCGAAGTCGCACATCAATATTCGCTACAACATCTCAATTATAACTAACAATACTCAACTCTTCTTTCGGATCCATGTCTTTTTATAGTCGAATCCATCGTTAAGTGCTGCTGTCAATTAGACGTGCTCGATTCCCTGACCAATTCTGAAAAGATCGTTCACGGCTGGTAATCAGACAGTAATTGGTCAGATTACGAGAGTAGTCAGCGAGGGCAGTGGCGAGCGAGAGTTCATTGTTAGCGTGTAAATTGTTCTAGTGCGGGTTTTCAGGCCTTTTGATTTTGCTTCATGGTTCCCTTCAAAGCTCTGGGTGTCATCTGGGACAGCTGCCCTCCCTCGGCCCCCAAAAAGACAAACTATCCTTAGCATGTCTGTCCACTAAATTCCTCTTTCTCTCTCAATCTCTCCTTTCTTTCTCCTCCTTTCTCTCTCTCTCTCTCTTTGTCTTTCCTGCGCGGCCTTTATTTCGGTCTCTTCCTATTCCTCTCTCTCTCTCTATCTCTCTTTATCTTCTCTTTCTTTCTCCCCCTCTCTTCCTCTCTCTGTTTCTCTCTCTCCCTCTCTCTTTCTCCCTCTCGACATGTATAGACCGAGAGAGACAGGCAGACAGACAGACAACGGAAAAGAAAAGAAAACGCATGACCAGAGAGAGAGAGAGAGAGAGAGAGAGAGAGAGAGGAAAGAGAGACAGACAAGCAGACAGGGGAGTGACCGAGAGAGAGAGAGAGAGAGAGAGAGAGAGGGGGGGGGGAGGGTAGGACGAGCAATTAAGTTTTCCTAGCTTCTTCTAGCTCGCTTCGAAGCCTCCACAAAATATCATGGCGCTCCCCCCCCCCCCCCGCCACCCCCTGGGGGTCGTGTCCCTCAAAGTTGAAAACCCTTACCCAGTAGAAAGCCCGAGTGGTCATGCCATTGACCGTCCATGGTCCAATAGCAGATTGAACTGCCCATGGCAATTTCCCAAGTGCCACAGCGCAATTAGTAATCAATGCAGATACTAGTTAGAAACCTACATACCATAGGACTATCAATAATAATGTGCCTTAGAACTTTCCTCATAAATAGCACAAAGGGGCATGGGATAAAAGGGGAAGGGGGGAGGGGGAGGGGGGAGGGGAATTGAGTTGGAATAGGTGTGGTGGAGGGGGAGGGGAATGTGGGGATGGATAGGTAGTTTAGTTGTACCATAAGTAAAAAAAAAAGCATGTGACAGTAAATCCATATACCGTGTTACTGGTCACACAGATTCTCAGCAGTTATAATGGTATACGAAACAGGGGTTCTCAACCTTTTCAGGCACTCCCCTTCCCCCCTCCCCAGGCCCATAATTTTCTTTCATCAACCTCCTCCTCCCCCCCCCCCCCCAAAAAAAAACCCCAGCAAATACAAAACCAAAACCCCTCCCTCGACAAGGACTCACGATACACAGACTAACATAATTATAATTTTGATTTTCAAAGCTTTACTTTTGCCTCAGTGTGTATTGATTGATGCTTCAGATACTATTAAACAAAAAACAGAAAGTTTAGTGTTCTTCGACAAGTGCAACCAACAGGTAGACCTTTTCCACGAGGCAAGACGCAGATCTCATGGAGAGAGCCACTGCGATGGTAGGCCACGAGATGCTGTCTGCGAGTCACACACTGAAAATTATGTCTTCATTAAGGCTGTGAGGTGTTCGCCCCTGAATTGTCAAGCAGTGATGCTTTCGCTCCCCTACAGCCCTTTTCGTTGTCTTAGCCCCCCCACCCCCCTCCACCACCCTCCCCCCCCAACCCATCATCCTTTTTGACGCATTCGCTCCCTCCCCGAAATTCAAAATCGCCCCCGGGTTGTGGCGATAGGGCCCACCTTGAGAACCACTGTACCATTGTATCTGTCGTCAAGTGGAGCAGTGTCAGAGGCAGGAAAGGTCTCTATGCTCGCCTCGGTCCAGGCTATAGTATAACTGTCCGAGGTCATCCATTTCTGGTCTTTCGATAAAGCATAATTATAATATAGATAAGGTCGTGACTGTTAAAGCATGGCCTGGTTGAGAAAGATCTATTTATAATTTTAAAAAAAATCCACTTAAGTCTAGACCAGACGAAGGCTGGCCAATTTGATCGGCTGAGTAATTGGTTGGTGACGTTAGTCAAACTATTTGGACCTCCTTGAGAAAAGCACTGAATGTCACGACGTCAAAAGCCAACAAGACAGAAAGTTCTGGATCTCGGTGTGAGGGTGGGGGTGGGGGTTGGAGGGGGGGGGAGCGATTGGTGGAAAAAGGTTGAGAACCACACAGATCACTATAACTGCTGAGAAATAATAATAGTGACCAGCGAAAAGGGTATGAATGGATTTACTGTCAGATGCCTCTTTCTTTTATGCAGGAAAAACTACTATAGCTGTTACTTGCGGGTTTGGCCGCTTAAACCATTGCGAAAATGCGCAAAATTTTCTTGTTAACTATCGTGTTTTTTTCTTCTTCTCTTTTTCTGTTTTAAGGCAAAAAATGTCCCGCATTTGTTGTTGTTGCTGTTGTCGTTGTTGCTGTTGTCGTTGTTGCTGTTGTCGTTGTTATTGTTTTTGTTGCTGTTTGATACGTGTGGAAAATAACAACAGGAGGTATCCGTTCATAGAAATACCTCTGGATTGAGAACTAAAGATGTCTAGAGTGAGAGACAGGGCGAGACCGCAATAAACAGAAAAACGACAGAGATAGCTAACCAAGGCTTATAGTGACAGAGATAGCTAACCAAGGCTTATAGTGACAGAGATAGCTAACCAAGGCTTATAGTGACAGAGATAGCTAACCAAGGCTTATAGTGACAGAGATAGCTAACCAAGGCTTATAGTGACAGAGATAGCTAACCAAGGCTTATAGTGACAGAGATAGCTAACCAAGGCTTATAGTGACAGAGATAGCTAACCAAGGCTTATAGTGACAGAGATAGCTAACCAAGGCTTATAGTGACAGAGATAGCTAACCAAGGCTTATAGTGACAGAGATAGCTAACCAAGGCTTATAGTGACAGAGATAGCTAACCAAGGCTTATAGTGACAGAGATGGCTAACCAAGGCTTATAGTGACAGAGATGGCTAACCAAGGCTTATAGTGACAGAGATAGCTAACCAAGGCTTATAGTGACAGAGATAGCTAACCAAGGCTTATAGTGACAGAGATAGCTAACCAAGGCTTATAGTGACAGAGATAGCTAACCAAGGCTTATAGTGACAGAGATAGCTAACCAAGGCTTATAGTGACAGAGATAGCTAACCAAGGCTTATAGTGACAGAGATAGCTAACCAAGGCTTATAGTGACAGAGATAGCTAACCAAGGCTTATAGTGACAGAGATAGCTAACCAAGGCTTATAGTGACAGAGATAGCTAACCAAGGCTTATAGTGACAGAGAAATCGGCGGTGATGCAAAGAAAGGACGAAAGAGGGTGTTTTTTTTGGGGGGGGGGTGGGGGTGGGGGTGGGGCGAGGAGGTGTAAATAAAAAGAAATTAAAAGTCAAAGAGGGGTGCACTCAGGCAAATAAGACTTGGACTTTTTTCCTGGTGTCAAGCGTCTCTTGTGGGTCGTCCCTTTCCGTGTAACATTTGGGGGTGTTGAGTTCGCAGAGGTGCGTAACCGTGGTGCGTAACTAGATACATGCCAAACCCTCCAGACTGGTAAAGTTGCACTGTAGACTGGCATACAACATTCACAGGCAATCACTGACGAGTGTATGTAAATCGATCTATCTATCTATCTATCTATCTATCTATCTATCTATCTATCTATCTATCTATCTATCTATCTATCTATCTATCTATCTATCTATCTATCTATCTATCTATCTATCTATCTATCTATCTATCTATCTATCTATCTATCTGTCTCTGTCTGTCTGTCTGTCTGTCTGTCTGTCTGCCTGTCTCTCCCTCTCTATCTATCTGTCTATCTATCTATCTATCTATCTATGTATCTACCTATCTATCTACCTGTCTATCTATCTATCTATCTATCTATCTATCTATCTATCTATCTATCTATCTATCTATCTATCTATCTATCTATCTATCTATCTATCTATCTATCTATCTATCTATCTATCTATCTATCTATCTGTCTATTTATCTATCTATCTATATTTATATGTTTGTTTAACAAACATGTTAGGAATTCATTGCTGTAATTATTTATTTACCTGACTGTCACTCTGTCCAACTCTTTGAACCCTGGAGCGTCTACGGGCTTTCTAACTGATTGTCTTTCTGTCAAGTTCATTGATTACTTTTTTTTTTCCTCTGTCATTCCAGTTGTGAGTCAATCACTTTGAACATCCGCATTTTCTCCATTTTCTTTTTTGTTCTGCTGACCTCATGCAATTGTACTTTAAGTTCCTTTGATCATAACTTAGTTTTGGAAAACAACACGCAAACCCTGTCATAAGTTCGTGCAGCTGCACTCGTTCAAGGTGACAACTAAAGCTGTGTTTCCATGTGTACGGAAACCGAAACGCGGAAACGTCAAAACCCTTGAAGTCGTGAAATAGCGAGAATGATTTTTTCTGCGTTCGGGACACGCCTTTTTCCGTACGTACGGAAACACGCTTTCTTGTTTGCACTTGGTGAATTTTTGACGTTTCAGTTGCCGAAACATATGAAAACATTCTTTGTAATTCACTACTTGAACGTTTTTTTTTTTACGTCTCCGTTTCCCTATACGTGAAAACCCAGTTTTCTCATTTCTGCCAAATATTCTGTCCTTAAATTTAATGAATGTTATTACTCTATTGATTAAGGAGACGGGCGTTATTTTAAATGTTTACGGAAGAAACTTAACTGTATTTAAAATAATTGAATTCATGGCGAAGTCTACAAGTTGATTTAACAGATTTTCATCGCGTTTACAGTGTTCATTTAGACAAACTTTACAGTACCGGCCTTTTCTCGTTAGAGTTTTAACTTAATCTGATAATTTGAGTTTTGGTTCGAATTTGGGTTTTAAGGTGCGTCGGGTCCATAACGGCCATGTTGTGCCTTTCACTGTGTGTTTGGTTGCTTAATTTATTATGTTTGTCTTCAGAGCTTTTAAATTTCACAAATAGAAATAAATGGTCCCAGTACAAAATATTATTGCATTCGTAAACTTCTCAAAAGTTGTTTTGTATGGATCTGAAACGAGTTTTGTAAATGTCTGCAAAAAGTGTTTAAATCAAGATGTAGGTCTTAGGCTCTTTTAGAAAGGACAGGAGGCGCAGTGGGTCCACGTCGGAAAGTACTTCTTAAAGAAATGTATATTTTATATTTCTTCTTCTTCTTCTTCTGCGTTCTTCGTGTCAGAATGTTTATATCGAGAGGCCAGTAGTCTTTATGAAGGACGCTGTGCTCCTGAGTTCCTCTGCTGTCCCATGTAGCTTAGTGTGTAGTGCCGCACCCCGGGGCCAGCTCTTGTCTTCCCTTTGTTGTCTCTACACGGGACATTGTTAGAGGACATGTTCTGCATTCTCTGGGGAATTCCACATTGGCATGTCTCAGTTTCTTCAATGTATATTTATGAAACCAAAATGTATTTGATATAACCGAATCCATTTCAAGTAAAACAGTAGTATTTTCCCCCTCTTCCTGTAAAATTAGGTTCTTGTTTGGTCAGCGAACATTGACACACACACATGTAAAAGAGGCTTTCAGTCTGTAGTATTCCTACGACGCATTTGTCTATGGGGCCTGCTTACAGTGCCTATTCGTCGTGCATATGCGAAGGAGGAGCATTGTCTGTGTTTAGGTCTTATTTTAGGGGGTTCGTCGGCTGCAACGGGAATTCCCAACTACAGGAAAGCATTTTTTTTTTTCACTTCCCTTTTGTTGATCTTTGTCCTAAGCCACAAATGACTGGGCATGCTCTGCATGAATCAAGTTCTGGGCTATTCATGCTTTGCGACATCATAATACGGACCTAATCAATTTTCTTTTGTCATGCAGTCACGCCTTGGCCACGTCCAGCCAATCAAAAACGTTTTCATTTACATGACAAGAATCTCTCCAACAAAAGACAGACACGCGGCAGACAGACAAAAAAGCAGACAGAGATAGCCCATCAGGAGGACAAACATGTATCCAGGTCGAAACAGTAGGGCTGAGAGGCGTATCCCTTGAATATCGTTGGCTCATGTGGCACGGCAGTGCTGTATTGTTGTTTGCTGTTCATCCCCAAACCGTGCTCATTTTAGTGCATTGTTGTCTTACGTTCCATTGTTGAACCGATGCCACAGGCCAGAGTACGGGAGGTATCAAACTATATAACCTCGGCCATAGACAGTCAGATGCTGCCAGCAAAATGTACACGAAAGAAATAATGGCAGAAGGTGACTGTGTCTGACCGGGCTTAGTATGACAGGATCTTCTCCGATTTACTAAGAAAATGTATGAAATGATGGTGTGCACTTCTTGTCTGCGAATATCTGACTGTGTCTGACGGGGCCTAGTATGATACCTCCCTAAGCCTTGACTAAGTAATCATTTCGCAACCTCCAATCCCTCAGTGAACAGATAACATCCGGCCTTGAGGATTGACACCAAGTTTACACACGTGGTTTTGTCGATTTGATGTAGGGCAACCCACCTTACGGCAACCATACCAATCCTACAAATATCATACGTATCCACAATCGACGTAGGAAAGAAGACTGGGAATATTTCTCTTTTTTTCTCAAATATTTAATGCTGTTGTTGTTGCCGTTTGTCTAAAGTGAATCCTCTATGGCCGAAAGCTCGTCCCCCTCTTGTCTTTCGTTTCAGTTCCTCTGTCGCTTCTCTTTAGCGTTTCTTAGTTTTGTTTCTAACGCGGCGTTTTGCAACATACAGCTATTCTGTGTTGTTATGGCTGTTGTTATTGTTGTTATTATTTTGCCACATTTGTATCCCCATTCCCTCAGTCTATCCTTCGTATCCAGCTTCTTTCTTCTCGCCAGTCCAAAATACAATTGACCATTCCTCACTCTTGTTGTTCGTGGCGATTTGTGAGTAAGTTGAGATGTGCAGCCCAAAGTTCCCATCGTAGAAGAGCGCATCGGTGCCACAGCACGACCCCCATTTTTTTACGCCCAGCTACAAATCAGTAGCAATGGAGTTGGGCTGGGGGGGGGGGGGTCGCAATGGAGGCGGGCTCTTTCAGCCATTCAGAATGCAAATCATTCGAAAATTCGAGTTGTCACTGAAAATTGGTTCGGATATAAATGACAAATAACCCCCGCTGAAACCCATTTCCAGAACTCGTTAGATAAAAACAGTTCTATAGGGAACTTTTCCCCTTTGTTTTCTTATTTGTGACATTTTAATTGATCAAACTCTGAGATCGAATCAAACAACAATAACATCAGCTATAACATCACTATTAAAGGCGTTTAGTGGCCGCTTTCGTGTCGAGGCGTCATTAAACCACAACCCAACCTCAAACACTCAAACACAGCTCTAATAAAGCCGATGATTAAAAGGTTTATCTGTTAATGAGGCAGCTGAAATTGTCACAGAATTGAATACTACGCACTGAAATAATTGAAATAAGAGATTGTGGTAGTGTATGACACTGAAAAAGGCGGTTTATTATCAACATGATGGCAGAGATTGAATTGGGGGCTAATTGTTGTAAATCAGGGGGTTTCAAATCGGGTTTGCCTCGCCTTGTCTTTCAAGGTTATGCTCACCATCCAGACCCCTCGCAACCCTCCCCAAACTGTAAAACAACCCCCTTTAATTCACTTCCCCACCACCCTTGTTGAGTAATTTGTTTACTCTTTCTCTCTCTCCTTTTCCCCTCTTTCTTTCTCTATGTCTTTTGTTCTCTCCCTCTCTCCTCCTCTATCTCACTCATACACACACACACACACACACATACACATACACAAATGCAGAGAAAGAAAGAGAGACAGACAGACAGACATAGAGAAACACACCAAAAAACGAAGATTTAAAGAGAGAGTCGGGGAGAGAGAGAGAGAGAGATGTTATTATTACATTTTATCTTGTTTTCAACTCCCCCCCCCCCCCGGAAAAAAAGTCTTTGAGACCCTCTTAGGGATCACGACCCCCAGGATGGAAACGGGCTGTTGTAAATTCTTTGGATAAAATGTTTATTGCCCTGATAAGAGCAGTTGGACACGATTGTTTGGAAGCAGCCTATTGTAATTGTGTAATCAAACCCAGTAGTCGACCATTGTCTCTGGAAAACTTCCTAGTGTAGCGTGTTACACAAGTCTGTTCCGGAAAACAATATTGAAAGGTTCAAGATTATTACATGACAACTGGACTTTGTGCACGAAAGGAAAAGTATTATATGCCGTGCCGTGCCATGCTTTGGGGCAGTCGGGAGTGCAATGGAAAAGGTGGGTATACGAAGTCATTGCAAAATTATCACCATACCAATGTGCATGAGAACAATAGTATGCGAAATGACAAGAGACTTTGATAAGTCTGTACCCCGAATATTCATAAATTTTCCACCATTGAACGCAAAAGACTTTTTTATTGGCCAACTACAGAAACCAACTTTGGCATGTAGATTTCAAATACCATGGAGGTTGCACCAACGTCTGGATTTCTTATTGTTTTTGTTTGTTTGTTTTTTGTTTTTTTTTCTCTTTAGTTTGCTTTGTATCGCTGACTGCTCGCCTCCGATCCCTTTTTTTTTTTTCACGAGCACATAACCCGTGACGTGAACAATTCCTGTCGGATGATTTAAACTATCGATGTGCTCACGGCTAGAATTAGACCATAGGAATACCCCGCTGCCTTAACAGTGCTCTCAAATTGATTGTAATAGTTGAATTTTATAGGTTTTATTTTTTACTCTTTTTTTTCACGATCACATGGCTCGTGACGTCAAGCCATCCCGCCGGGTGATTTAAATTATTCGACGTGCTGGCGGCCAAAACTGGACTACAGGTATACCCTGCTGCTTTACAATGGTCTCAAATTGATTGTGATAGTTAAATTGTACAGCTTTTATTGTTTACTCCAAAAAAATTAATTTACTCATTAAAATTCGTTTTTATCTTTCTAAATTTTTAGGTATAAGGGCCGGAGACCCAAATAGCCCTCTGCAAGAGCAAGTTTCAAAGTCAGCGTAGAGCAGTGCTGTTAACCCTGTACCTGCCACACAGATTTCCACTCATATGCCGGGTGCAAAAGGGGACAGAACAAGCACATCTCAAATTTTACACACCATAAATCCCACACTTTCAAAATACATGCAAATGACGTAAGTAAGTAGGGGAAGTAATTAGGAAAAATACAAAACAATCATAATTCGGGAATTGTCTCCATATGAGCACTCAAGAAACGCATACGAACTAGGCCCGGGCACATGGTAGCATAGTGAGATTAGACAGCCCGGAACAGTCCCGGGCAAAGCAAGGAAAGGGTTAAACTTGTCGCATATAACTACGACTTAAGCAGGCAAGCTAACTGTTATCTACCCTCCAGCAGTTTCGATGCTTTTTTCGCTTAACACATCCATGAGCCTAGCTCCCTCGTAGCAAAGATACTGATTACTAGATACAGTAAGATGAGACATTCTTCTTCGTGCCTCTGTGATCGGGAGTATTGCCCACGGCACACTGCATGAAAAGAATGCTTGGTGTTATAATAAATTAATAATGATGCGGATCTGTTTTTGCCATATTGCGACTAAAAGAAAAAAAAATAAAAATAAAAAGCCAGCCAGCCTTTTCCAACAGGACTGAAGTTATACTAGTAACGACAAAAGAAGTGACGTCAATCAAAGCCTAAAGACCCTTTTCACATCCGCGTTACGGTTGTTTGCGGGGAGCCGCACGGCATCGAAAAGCACTGCATAGGGCAAAAACCTCCACTCGCCTTAGTGATGGCATCTGAATATGCGCACAGTCTAAGCAAAGATGCATTTTTATGCCAGAACCAGCACCGGGTTTGTACAGTTGGGTGCCCAACAAGAGGATGGCATCGTTCGACTGTTGTCCACCGCTTCCGCCCTACAAGTGGGGTACGCCGCCATTTTGTTTGCAAATCACGTGATATGGAGGACGGTAAATGAAAAGGGTCTATAGAGGCAGCCGAACATTGAACAAACTTCAACATTTTCTCCATATTGGCTTCGTAAAATACGGCATTGTTCATGACTTCCGCGAATTCGCCGCTTGGTGGCGATGCAAATTCTGTGCACGCTGAACGTGCTAGCTGCCTCATCTTATTGTATTTGGTATCTTTGCTACATGTCAGACGATTTTGACATTTTTACGAACTGCTCTAGAGAGAATCATTTATTACGCTCGTTGCTGACTTTCTTCAATTTGCCTGAGCAGCATGCTGGAGTGTTATGTATTTTGTATTTTTTAAGTGTATTTTGTATACTTCTTTAATCCCATTTGGGAATTTTGCCTTTGTGTCATTGCAGCCCAGTTACAACTGGAGCAGACGTCGTCGCCACAGTCCAGGGCCGGTCGGCGGGTTGGTTTTCGGTAAGGGGGGGGGATTGGGGGGGGGGGTGGTAGGAATGAATTTAATCAATTTTGCCCGGGGAGTGGCGTGTTCGGACTGCTCTTTTCGATTTTCAACTGCCAATGCATCTTTCACGTGCGCAAAATGCACACGCCTCCCCCCCCCCTCCCGAGTTTTTCGTCCTTATCCGAGAGGACTAGATGCTCGATCCTACCTCACTTAGGATCAGGGACAGGAAAGTATGAGAAAAATCCCAAAATTCCAACATGCCTGTACCGGCCGGGTACGAGTGCCTGCATGTGTGATTATGTGTGGGAGGGGGCGGTGACCGTGCTCGTGGGCGTGCAGCACGTGAGTTTGATACGTGCGTCTGGCTTAAGCAGCAGTTAAGGCTCAGATAGCGCATGAAGTAGAGGATAACGGGTAATTGTTGATGGGCATAGAGAAGTCAGGGGTCTTTTTTCATAGTGCTCTCTTTCTCTTTCTCTCTCTCTCTCTTTCTCTCTCTCCCCCTCTCTCTTTCTCTCGTCCTTTCTTTCACTCTGTCTCTTTCTTTCTCTGTCTCTGTTGTTCGTTCTTTCTCTCTCTCTCTACTTCGCATTCAGTCTCTGCCCTTCTCTTTAACCCCTTCTCTCTCTATCTCTGTCCTCCCCTTTCCTCTCTCTTTGTCCTTTCTCTCTGTGGGTCTTTCTCCCTCTCCGCCTCTCTCTAGTTCTCATTCTCTCCGTGTGCTTTCTCTCTTTCTCTCTCTGCTATCTCTTTCTCTCTTTCTCTCTCTCTCTCTCTCTTAACATTCCTTCCCTCACTGCCTCGTCGTGTCTCTCTCTCTCTCTTAACTTCCTCCTCTCCTCTCCAACCCCCCTCCCCCCCCCCCTCTCTGTCTGGTCCACCTCTTTTTCATTTATATTACTTTCCTCCCTCGTCCTGTCTGTCTATCCACTCTATCACCCCGCCCTACTCCCGGAAAGAGCCACCGCACGTAAAAGGAAATGAGAAAGGAAAAGGTCCAGCAACCTGATACCGACACAACTCTCCGAGAGCGCGTGACACGGGTCATGTGACAATAAACACTTCCGGGTCAAACGTTTACTCATGTCATCATTACCTCCTCCTCCTTCTACCCTCTCCCCCCGTCTTCTTCCACCCACCCTCTTGTACATGTTTGGGGCTTTTTCACTGAGTTGGCACGCCATTTAATACAGGAGGCGAATGAAAAGTTCTGCCTCCTTAGCTGTTATTTCAATTACATGCATAGCACCGAAGTGAACTCGCTTTGAACATAATGATTGTTCAACTGACTATCACCCACCTAGTAAAGTGCCGTTTGTCTGCTATTTCACTCATGGGCACTATCGTCTACATACGCTCGTCTGTCATGCCGATGGTACCGGGTTCAGATCCCGGTCGGTGCAGGCATGTTGGAATTTTGGAATTTTTCTCATATTATCCTGTCCCTGACCATATGGGAGGTAGGATAGAGCACCTAGTCTTCTCGGATAGGGAAGAAAAACTCGGAGGGCCTGTGTGCACGTTGCATACGTTAAAGATACCTTGGCAGTTAGAAATCAAAAACATCAGGCCGAACAGGCCACTGCCGGGGCAAAATTAAATAAAATTCATCCCTACCACCCCCTCCAACTCCTCCCTCACCCCCCCCCCCCAAAAAAAAGAAAAAAACCGCCGATCCGCACTGCACTGTGACGACGACGTGCCTGCTCCAGTTATAACTGGGCTGCAATGAAAGTAAGCTAAGGTATATTTCCCAAATGGAACTAAAGAAGTATACAAAATACAAAAATACAAATGTGGACAACACAATCAGTCGAAAAAAAAAAAGAAAAAGGATAGTGGTTAGGTGGAAAAGTAAAGTCATGACAGTACTTAATAAAGGGCATTCTCAGCTTCTCCAGGTATGTGATTCATGTGAGTGTCTTGCATACAATCGAAATGATCAGGTACGAGGCAGAACTTTTTCAGCCGCGCCTGATAACTTTCAACAGAGTTTAAACCGGAAGACCTGGAATTCGCTTGTCTCTGAACTGAAGAGATGTACAAAATACCGAAAGTTTCAAGAAACATCGTAAATCACACCTTTTCAATTGATGGAATGCAATCACAGCTGTTTCAGACTGTTGTCACGAGTTTAGTATGTTCTTTATACTACAGGAAAGAGCAATTAGAATACATAGTATATACACGATGGCGGACCCACATAATAATTTGGGACCCTGAAGCTTGAACTGCTATGGGGACATCTGAACAACCAGCAATAATAGGGCAAAATCCAAAATTCATTCATTAAGAAAACGTTTTCCAAGGCCCTAACCCCCCTATGCTTCTTTAGTTTCATATTAGATCTGCCACTGTACACACAGGAAACGCATCATTACAGAAACATAATTATCATAGCTCAATAAATGGCTTATTTCAGGAAGTAACACAGCATGGAACCTTAGTAAATGCGGAACAACATTCTGAGGGTTATTTTTGTAACCCCGGTTGTAGGCTACGCTATTCTGCTTATGATGATATCCCTGTAGCGCCCCAATATGTCCAGATATGAAGACAATAGATGGACAAAAAGGTATGGTGACTGGCAAGCAAGAACTCGGAAGAGATCGAGGGGAAGGCCAACAAGAACAGGGCAGGATGACATGAGAAAGCACGATAAACGATGGCAGAACATGGCAGAGACAGGCCAAGGACAGAACCAGATAGAAGAAATCTGCGGAAGTCCACATCCTACGGTAGATGAAGAACGTCTGGACGAAGGAGAAGAAAATGTGTCAAAATACGGCAAGCACCTGGTTTGTCTTCGCCGAAGCTAGAGCAGAATAGATTGTCGTTTGATAACCATTTTCGCATACAAACTTGATTTCCGGTATCAACAACAACAACAAAAAGAAAACTAATACATTCGTTTCCAATGTTGATTTGATAACCGTCTTCATGAAAAATGGCATCTTGTGTCGTTTTGTTAAATGTGGATGATAATTTTCAGAAAAAAAAATAAAAAAAATACTCGTTTCGGGAATCGATGACGAAAGATGCAAACATGCATCTGCCAGAAGAGGAAAATATTTTTTAAGGCCACTTTCCTTTTAAAGCCATAAAGCGTCATCTGTGCTGTCAAGATCAGAGAGAATTGACATGGACAGGCTGACCCCAGTCTAGGAAGTACAAATTTCCTTTTACGCATGCGCCTTGCAGAAGTGCGTACCTTTCACTTCTATGGCGCCTTTTTGTACGTGCCCCACAGAAACCGGGCGATTAGTGGATCCTTCTAGTAAGGTCTCTTGTCCTATCATTCTGCTATGTTCTATTGTCTTGCTCTTTCCTGACACAATGTGACCGTTATCGTGTCGACATGCTTTCTCTAAACTCAAACTCTCAAGTCCCATGGAGATGCCATGGAAATGCCATGGAGATGCCATGGAGATGCCCACAGTGATATTGTAGTATGCGTATTTTGAAGCTCCGCACGTGTCTTCTGTGCTTCCAGTTTCGGTCCGCAAGAGGACGTCATTGAAGATTGTTTTTTTCCAAAACTCTGTAAGCCTGTAAGTAAAATTTTGCACGAGTTATGACCCTCTTCAGATAGTCATTCAAAATTAATGTAACACGCGGTGTAAGCGTTCAGTTAAACCTTGCTATGTCCCGTCTTTATCCCAAGTTTTAATTTTTAATTGAAAGCTTACACTAATTTTGAATGACTATCTGACAGGGGCCATAACCGCATTCAAAATTGGACTTTGCCCAGTTTTGGAAAAGGCAGTGGCTACGTTTACGGCAGATTACGCTCATACCCCAATAGCAAAAAAAAAAAAAGAAAGAAAGGAAGCGCTACTGTACGAACGGGAGTAAAGCCGAACACAGAAAAATGGTGAGTTGTGTTCACTGGCTGCCGTAAACGTAGCCACTGTTTTGGAAAAACGCGCTTCAATTTGGGTCAGTTTTGACTCAGACTTAAATTTCTTTTGAATCACTAGCCAGACAGATTCGTTTCCGTCTCACCATTGTGTGAGGTCTTGTTTAACTCAGCAGCCCACATCCCACATTGAAACTTAAGCAAAACATTCTTGATTCAGTGATCCACCAACTTTGCATTCTTACATTGTACGCCCGGATTTTCTGCCCTGTTTCCAAGACAAAATGATTACGTTTGCGTGAATAGAAATGTAAATTGATGCTTGAAAACTGACACACCGCTCTTTCCACTGGTTCAGCTGTTATTTTTATTCGTTCCGCATACGCACGATGTGCTCACTTTTTTATTTACACTTCGGGGTTTTTTTGTTCTCCTTTTTCACGCTCGGTCGCGCGTGATGTAAGGGCCAACAACTCTGTTAGCCTAAATAGCCAGCCCTTACCTCCCTTGGTGGGACAACTCTTGGCTATTTGCTCATGAGATGTCCCTCGAATGTCCCTGGAAATTGTTCTTTGTTTGCTGACAAGTTGGGTAGCACCCTCACTTAGGCCCGTGAGTTTTGCTTCGTCACGTAAGGGCCCTCACTTATGTTACACGTGTGCGCTTTTTAAGGGGCCTGGTGGTTAAGCAAATGAAGAGGGAACTGCGTGGTGGGCAATGGGCACAAACAGAAACTATCCACGCCAAAACCAACAGAATTTGTTTGGGAATGTTTTTTCCCCAGAGGGGTGGACAAAATGAAATGGTTTTTGATCGTCTCAGAATGCAGAGGGTCTGGCATTTTAGATGCGAATGAAAAGAGACAGATAGACACAGAGTGAGAGAGAGAGAGAGAGGGAACAGAGAAAGAAAGGCACATAGAGAGAGAGAGAGAGAGAGAGAAAGAATGAGGCAGACAGATAGTCAGACTAGCAGAAAGAGAGAGAGAGAGAGAGATTCAGAGAGAGAGAGAGAGAGAGAGAGAAAGAGAAAAGAGGGAGATAGAAAGAAAGAAAGAGAGAAAGAGGGAGAGAAACGGAGACGGAGGGGAGAACGAGAGAGAAAAACTCAGAAAGAGAGCAAGAGTCAAGGGAGAGAGAGAGAAAGAGAAAAAGGGAGAAAGAGTAAAAGAGATGGAGAGAGAGAGAGAGAGAGAGAGAGAGAGAGGGAGAGAAAGACAGAGAGAAATTGATAACTTTGACAGCTGTCAGAAACGATAAACGCTTATTATACACTGTTTAATTCTATAACAATTATTATCAGTAATACGTGGCTTCGAGAAAAAAACAAAGACAGAGCTCAAAATAATATTAATTTAATTGGTTATGAATGAAAATTGCCCAAACTGCAACATATCGTAGCAGTAACAATATCATTGTATAAAAAGTGGATTCCACCTGTTAAACTCCAATTGATTGCGTATGACAGGCATTCCACTGGTCTGCTCAGTGTTATTCATTCAATATTAATGAAATACCAGTGTTCTCATTCGTCGGTGTGCAGCTGGACAATTGCCACTTCAGCGCCAGAGAGATCGCCTTTTGTCTCCATCGCTGGCGAGATCGTGTGAGATGAAACCTGAATGGCGCAACAGATCACAGTACAAAAACAAAACGTGGAAATGAATTGACATTTTAAAACAAAGCAATACAAAATAAAAAAAAAAAGAAATAAAAAAAAAAAAGAAACAACAGCCCCGTTTTGCATGCAAGAAATTTAATTGGTTTTATTAATTAACAGTGGCCGTGGAATTATCTCTTTAACAGTCGGTGGGATTTTCTGGTGTAAAAAAGTGTGGACGGCAAAACATGATCTGTGGTCAAGATCAAAGAGAATTGGCTGAAACAGTTTGACCCAGGGCCAGAAGAATTAATGATGAAGGTACGAAGAAGATGAAGAAGAAAAGGTGTAATGAGCCTTCGTTTGTGGTGTGGATTTCCATCTTCTTCAGGGGCTCTGACAAGTCTCTTTCACAGTTCACCTCAAGGCACTGATATAATCAACTGCGTTTAAGTCTTTATTTAGGAGGTTTCGCTGCCCTTGACATTTACACTTCACTTTTCATGTTTTATATTTTTCTTGTTCTCGTTTCTGTGCGTGTTTGTGGTAGGGATTACTTTTTTTCAGAATTTGGCCCGGGCAGTGGCCTTGTTCGGGCTGCTCTTCTCGACTTTCATTACTTTGGTATTACTTTGGTGTAGAACCAGCCTCCTCGCACTCGGGACACACCCATACGTGCTCAGCTCTCCGCGCCATCATGTCGGACAAGGTCTTCTCACTAACAACTCCAGTAAGATGTTGATTGAACAGTCGTCTTGCAGTACCACACAACCGGCTCTTGACTCCACAGCCTCTCTGACTTTCAACTGCCAAGGTATCGTTAACTCGCGCAACCTGCTCACGGTCCATCCGAGTTTTTCGTCCTTATCCGAGAAGGCTAGGTTCTCGAATCTACCTATGAAAGGATCAATGACGGGAATTTTCCCCCCAAAACAAATTCCAACATGCTTGCACGGACCGGGGATCGAACACGGTACCTTCGGCACAAGAGGCGAGCACCTTGCCCGTACCATAATCAGTTGCGATACGCCCCGATTTTAGAGACACTATAAAAGTAAAAGAGAGAACAAGAGAAAAGAAATTTAAAATGATTGTTACTCAAAAAAGAGACGATTATCAAGCGGCGTCTCTCTCTCTCTCTCTCTCTCTCTCTCTCTCTCTCTCTCTCTCTCTCTCTCTCTCTCTCTCTCTCTCTCTCTCTCTCTCTCTCTCTCTCTCTCTCTCTCTATCTCTCTCTCTCTCTCTGAGTTAAGTATCCTGAAGGTTAAGAAGTCCAGAAAAACGGAAAACAAGAAGGAAATCAAACAGGGAAAGCGAGGTGGAAATAGAGAAATCTACAAAAAGATTAGATGGTGTACAAGGCAATGCAGCTGATATCAGTAATAAGACACATAAAGCACGTTAAGTTCTCACAAAAACTATTTTATACGAGTGAGAGAAAAAAAAGAGATAGAGAGAAGAAGAGGGGAAAGCGACAGAGGGAGAGAGACAGAGACAGAAAAAGACACACAGAGAGGGAGAGAGAGAAAGACCGCAAAACAGACCAGAGAGAGAGGAAGAAAGAAAGAGAGAGAGACAGAGAGAGGGAGAGAGAGAGGCATAGAAAAACGACCCAGGGGAGAAAGAGAGGCAGTGAAAGAAAGACGGAGAGAGAGAGAGAGAGAGAGGAGGAGAAAATTTATCATCAAATAAAGAACACTAAACAAAACAAAAATTGAATGGACAACTAAACACATGACATAAAGATACGTCATGCTACAGATACGTCATGCTACAGATACGTCATGCTACAGATACGTCATGCTACAGATACGTCATGCTACAGATACGTCATGCTACAGATACGTCATGCTACAGATACGTCATGCTACAGATACGTCATGCTACAGATACGTCATGCTACAGATACGTCATGCTACAGATACGTCATGCTACAGATACGTCATGCTACAGATACGTCATGCTACAGATACGTCATGCTACAGATACGTCATGCTACAGATAAAACATGTACAAATTACTATTCAAAGCTAAAAGACAATTAAATGTCCAATGAAATGCCAAGGTATCACTAGAGAAAGATGAATTTCTATTAAAATCAGCGAGGCCTCTGTTCAAATCGAGACTGAAGTCGGATTTGATCATAATATGAAATCATAATTGTATAAATCATCTTTAGTATTTCGTACATTGAAAATATTTTGTACACACGTACAAGAGTTACTGAGAATTCATAATCGAACATAACCACAGGATCGACTGAAATAACATTTTGTTCCTCTTAATTCTTGTTTGTTCTTATCTCCAATTCTTGAAAAACTGGAGACCTTGTAGTATGTAGAAGAGGTATAGCAAAATGCACACTTTGACACTTGTTTAAAATGCGTTTGGCACTTACTAAGCTGTTTGACAGTTCCGATTTATTCCAACTCCTTATCTTAATTATACTGAAGCAGCAAACGTTTAACGTCGGATTTCTCAGTTGTGAAAAAAAGTGGAGTTCACAAGAACTGTGATGTTACTGGCTCTTCACGTCTTGACAGACGGTCTTAGCAGCGTGATCTAGTCGTAGACTTTCTTCCTTCTGCACTTTCGCTCATGGCTAAGCCTACGTACGTTGGACTGTCACGTCCTTCTGTTGCAGTATCTGCATGTGACGAAGGTGCAACAGGGTTCTGGTGAGGGTTGTCTTTTCTTTGTTGATTGTCTTTTCTTTGTTGATTGTCTTTTCTTTGTTGATTGTCTTTTCTTTGTTGATTGTCTTTTCTTTGTTGATTGTCTTTTCTGTGTTGATTGTCTTTTCTTTGTTGATTGTCTTTTCTTTGTTGATTGTCTTTTCTGTGTTGATTGTCTTTTCTTTGTTGATTGTCTTTTCTTTGTTGATTGTCTTTTCTTTGTTGATTGTCTTTTCTTTGTTGATTGTCTTTTCTGTGTTGATTGTCTTTTCTTTGTTGATTGTCTTTTCTTTGTTGATTGTCTTTTCTTTGTTGGCGTTTTGCCTGACGAGCTGATTGTCTTTCTTCCCCCAGTCTCTTCACTCCTTTGTTGACGCTTGATTTCCACGATGTTCTGTCCTCTGCCAAACTTTCCCAGGATTGGATGTTGGTGTCGCATTTTAGGGTGCTGCTTTTGCAGATATCTTTATAGCCCAGCTTTAATCTACCTCTGGGTCTGCTGCCTTGGACTATTTCACCATAAAGAACTGAGTCCGCGATATATTAAATTTCTACCCGTGTTTCATCCGCTGTACAGATTAACACGAAACGACTTTTTAAGAATTTCACCAATGCGTTAAAATTACATGAATGTATTTAATTCTGTGTTAAACTTAAACCGTTCTGAATATGAAACATAGATAGAGAAAGCGTACCAAAATAGACTGTGAAGGGCGCAAAGTGGCCGTTATCGTGCCGATACACCGTGAAACTGGAACTCAAACTCAAACTCATCCACTGTATCAAATATCTGGACAAGGTGGTCTAGAGGCAAGGTTCTTGCCTCTCATGCCAAGGGTCCCGAGCTCAAAACCTGGCTGGTGCAGGCATGTTGGAAGTTTGGGATTTTTCTCACATTTTCGTGTCCCTGATCCTATTGGTGGGGGGGGGGGGGGTTAGGATCGAGCATCTAGACTTCTCGGATAAGGACGAAAAATTCGGAGGGCCCGTGTGCACGTTGCGCACGTTAAAGATACCTTGGCAGTTGGAAATCGAAAGGAGCAGGCCGTACAGGCCGCTGCCCGGACAAAATCAACTAAAATTCATTCCTACCGCTCCCCCCCCCCCCCAAAAAAAACAACAAACAACAACGCCGACCGGCGCTACACTGTGGCGACGACGTGCCTGCTCCAGTTGTAACTGGGTGCAATGACACAAAGGCAAATTTCCCAAATGGGATTATTAAAGTAGTTTACAAATTTTACAAATCTGATTTTCATCAACGTTAGATATCTCGACGACAGCCCAGGCCAGAGATTTCTAATTTCCGGGTGACATTAGTAAACTTCAACCCTGCCAAGGTCAGACTAATTCATGTCTAACTCGCCGTGAGAATTTCTGATGAAGCGCGCGCTTGAAATTTATCAGTTTGAAGTTGGGGATTGGCCGTTTTCCCCCCGAATTCCGGTCTATGGTCAAGGTCTGTCACTCAAGTGAATTAACCGGACTTTTTGTTCAGTGTGCATGACGGATCCAGAGTTATAGAGTGTGAACGTCATAAAATGTTAAACGCAGTTTTAGAAACAGAAAAAAAAGATAAATATAAAAGAAAATATATTCATGCTATAGTGAATTTACCAGGTCTATTGTGAAATAGATTGAATGGAAATGTCCATTAATGCATGTTTTTGTAAACAGTTATGGAAGCACCGTGCAAATTCAGTCATCCGCACATTCATTTTTCATGACTTCCTCTCTGGCATGGTGTCCCTTCACAATGCTCTCCCGGTTAATACTATTTTAACATCTTTGTCTCCCCCTTTATCATGCCTTTCATCTCTCCCGACATCGATTTTCTTCTTGGTTTCATTCACGTTTAACTTATCTTTACAGTTTCAATCTCTTCTTTTTTTCTTTCACTTTCATAGTGCCTTTTTGATTGGTATTTTTGATTTTCACTTTCACGGTGTCTTTGAGATTTCAATATTGTTGTTTTTTTAAATATAGAAAGGCTTTCCATTTGTGGTCAGCTTGTCTATTTGTCTTCCACTGCGCCAAGCCGCAATTTGTTTCAAGATTTCATTGTGAGTTAAAGGATGGATGGATGGATGGTTGGATGGATGGATGAATGGATGGGTGGATGGATGGATGAATGGATGAATGGATGGGTGGATGGATGGATGAATGGATGGGTGGATGGATGGATGGATGGATGGATGGGTGGATGGATGGATGGATGGATGGATGGATGAATGGATGGGTGGATGAATGGATGGAGGACCGATGGATCAAATGGATGGATGTATAGATGGATGGACCGACGGATGGATGGATGGATGGAATGGATAGATAAATAGATGATTAGAAAAACCCATTACGGTGAACTACAAACCCGTAACACAAATCTTTGTTTTCCAGCACTTGAACGGCGATTGCTGTAACAGTTATCAATCAATCAATCAATCAATCAGCCAATTAATCAATCAGTGAATCAATCAATCTTCTTCTCGCCAGTATCAGGGTAATTATTTTCATGTCTTCTATCGTCATGTCGTTAGGGGTGAAAGATAAGGTCCTCAGTTTACAAAGTAATCTTTAGTGCTCGCGCGTTGAGGTCCTTGTTTTCATAGGATCTCTGGCCTTGGCATTTGCACCTCGATCTTTAGCGTTCTGGTAATTAAGTCGATGTTATGAGACAACAACATGAGGCTGTTAACGTGACGTCCAATAGAGAAATGGCAGAACTCACAAAATGGGTTGACATTTTGATAGGTACAGTGATTCTCCACAGTCCTTTTGTAATGACCATTTAACTTTCAATAGTGACCCCCACACAGATCCGTGGTCATTGAGACACCAAAATTGTGAATCACTGATATTTTCCACTTTCGATATTAAGAACTGAAATTGAAAATGGGCAGTGTGTGCCCGTATGTCCGTTGTTAGTGGCCAGACTGACCACGGGCCACATAACTGACCAGAATGACCACTTTTGATGAACGGTAAAATGTATCATCTTCTGTAAGGCTAAAAATGTTTTATAACTATCGTGACGTGTAAAATCTGATGATAATAAATAAACCATGTCACGCTGACATTTAAAATAAATGAAGTGGCCATCCAACCGACCAGTAGTCATTATAGAAAAAACATGTGACGATCTATGGACTTTGAAAGACTGAAACTTGTTTTACACTTGTTTTGATTCAGTGTGGGAGAGCTCTCTTCCCGCCGACTGAGTCAAGACGGAAGGGTAATATCCTCAGGGGAAGAGAACCCTGCACAAACAAGACATTGTTTCGTCTGGTGACGTCCTTTCACTCTACGGTTTATAACACACCTATATTGGCGGTTTCAGTTGAAAACTCTGACGGGATCGTGAGACATAATTTATACAGACAGAATGTACTCACCAGAGATCTCTAGGAGAAAAGCTCAGAATCCTCTTCTTCTCTACGGGGTATAAGTCTGGGATTAGATGGCTAGACCACTTGTCTTCATCAAGCAAATGCCTACCGTTAAACGCTACGTTCAGATGGCGCTGGTGTATGCAGTGCACATCTTTCCATACCAGTGTTCTTAAGAAGGACTAATGCAGTGTTCCTCAAGATAGTTCGATATTTTGGCGAGGCGTGCGACTTCAGAATGGGGCGTAAGGATAATATTATACTGTACACAAAGTGGTCAGGTCCACAGCTTGCTCTCTGCCCCGCTATTTTCACGGAAAATGACGTCTGAAAATGTAAAATACTCTTTGCCTCTGTATACTTGTCCACAGCATCCGTTCTGCTCCGCTCCTCCCCGCTTTAGAGGCAAAGAGAATTTTTCAGACGTCATTTTCCGTAAAAATAGCGGAGCGGATACTGAGAACAAGACCACTAACTTTATCCCATTATGATTAGACGGACATTTTTGTTTTTAGATTATTTGGAGTGGGGTGTGGAACATTAACAAACAAATGTTGAGAAACAATAGACCAGAGTACTTGGTTGCTGAGATAATGTCCTCCAGACAGGAGTAAGACTATTAACTTATTTCTGAGGATTTGCGAGAGTACAAGTATTTATCCTCATAGCCACGAGTCCACTCGAAGAACCAAATTAGTTCACCTCATTTATAGACACAGTTAGACCGGGCGTGCATCTTTAGCCGATTTTGATTGGCCGACTTCTTGCTCGTTGACGTCACGACATCTACTTTCAATGAGATTGTGTACACTAGTGTACACGACTAGTTGGTTTTTGACGTCAGACCATGAGATTCAGTAACACCCAATCAGTTGGCTGGTACATGGAATCATATTACAACTAAATTTCCTGACGTCGTCATCCGACATCTCGGCTAATCAAAATCGGCTAAAGCTGGGTTCCCATGTGTACAGAAACGGAAGCGGCAAAAAATCGACAATATAGTAAAATGAAAGAGTATTTCCATGTGTACGGAAACAGCGTGCAGAGACATTCTTTCTATTTCACTGTCACAAATCCCAGACTGGGAGATGTAATAATTTATGACAGGACAACAATCACGAACAAACAAGTTTAACACTTAACAGAACAACCCATCAGACTCACACATTTATTTAAACATAATCATACAGATAATAGCGCAATTACATACATTATATTATTGAAATTAACTGCCGTACAACGGCCTTATTCTCACATGCACTCTTCCTCGGATCCACAACCCGGTAGTTACTTCCTAAAGGCACTTCGGCCTCAGCCTCTCCCCTCAGGGTCTTAATAGCACATTAATAATTCACTGGCACCGCAGTCTCTCAATATCACCTTCCTATTGTCATACACCTTAGCATTCCACTAGCACCTCAGCAGGGCAATAGCCCATTATCATTTCAATAGCCCATCAACATGGCAATAGCACATTATCATTTCAATAGCCCATCAACATGGCAATAGTACATTATCACATTCACGCTCATATCTACGTCCCTGTCCGTGGCCTGACTGCCACGACTTTATGTGCCTCTACTGTCCTGCACCGACAGCCTCACTTCTGGCCTATGTGTGGCCTCCGGCCCTATGCTGGCCTATCCCCTGGGCTCACCGAGGTGGCTCTTTGGCCCGTCCCCGACACCTACAAGAATAACATTACATTGGTATAATACCCTACCATTTCTATTCACTCCACCTCTCCTTACAACCCATGAAGCGTACACACAATAGTTCACCTTTCACTCACCAAACATCTTACGGTAACACACCTCCATCGGAGTACACAATACTCACTCGTGCTACAAATCCATGAACTCACTTTCATCTATCGCTCATGGCGCACATTGCTATATCCAATATCAAGGACTTCCACATTCCTCACATATACTTATTTACATCATGGTAATAGACGAATATAATATAATACATCAATCATAATTATCAATCAACGTTCTACCTACCAGTCATCACTGGAAAAAACACTCTCATCCGTCTTCCGACTGCTCCCCTTATGTTCGCCCGCTGGGCTCTTACTAGCGTCCGTTCAGTAGGACCTTCTAACTTGCAGTGATAGTAATACAGCGCTTTCGCCTCATTCAGACCCCCCACCACTCACAACATGCACGCTTTAACTTACTTGTCTACGTGCGTTAATTTTACTCTCCTCCTTTCCCCCCGTAATTATTAACTATCGCTCACTCCACTCGTGACATTCACTACTTGAAGGCTCTTGACCGTTTCCGTTTCCGCATATATGATAACACAGCTTAATGCTCCCCAAGGCTAATTTGCTCAAAACAAGTTGTTCCACGCCCTGATTTTCCACATTGTCCAAAACACAATAGGAAAACATCGCCTAGACGAGACTGACAGCAGCATGGTGCTCAAAACTGTTAGATTAGCGTCCAGATTAGTACGATACACAGAAACAAAGGCTGTACGGTACTTAGCAGGCCGTCAGAACTCTGTACTGGAGGTGAACTGTTTTGCTGTGTATGAGGTGAGGTCAACGTGCTCTTACTTAGTGCTGTTGTGTTGTTTTTCAGACATTTGATAGATGGCAGTGGAGACGATAATGAAATAAATTGGAAGTGGTGGAATTTTTTTGTTGTTGTTGTTATTGGTGGTGGCCAGTGGCGGTGGTGGTGGTGGCGGTGGTGGTGGTGGCCAGTGGCGGTGGTGGTGGTGGCGGTGGTGGTGGTGGCGGTGGTGGTGGTGGTGGTGGTGGTGGTGGTGGTGGTGGTGGCGGCGGTGGTGGTGGTGGTGGTGGTGGTCGTGCTGGTGCTGCTGTTGTTATTGTTGGTCTTGTTGTTGTTGTTGATGGTTGCTGTTATTGTTGTTGCTGCTGTTATTGTTGTTCGTGGTGGTGGTGTAGGTGGTGGTGTTATCGTTGTTGTAGTTGTTGTGTTGTTGATGGTTGTTGTCGTTGTTGTTGTTGTTGGCATGGGCTTTTACGGTTTTAAGGGGGCCCCACTCCCGGCTGGTAGAGTCAAAGGGGGGTGGGTGGGGGTGGAGGGGGAAGAGTGGGGAGCTGGGTAGGGAATATTGATATCGCAAAAAGAGTAAAGGGTGATCCTTTGAAGAGCTTAGCTCTTTGCGTGCCATGAATATTTCCATGCTTGCCGATACAGGAACAAAATAGTGGGGGGGGGGGGGGGGGGTTTGTAAGATGAATGAAGACTAACTTCTACAGCAACATTTATGATTAGAAAGTCAACTTTCTTTCTTCTCGAAACAAAACAGCCCAGCATTCTTGTCCACCAATACATCAGTGATTGGCACAAACGCGACCAGCGGAAGAACCGATACATCGGTGACCGGCACAAAAAGAGTTAAAATATCAATATTTTAACGAAAATTCAGGAAAGTTTAATACAGTTAGAATCTAGACAAACGTACCACTAATTTAGCATTAATTACAAAAAAGTCTTATTGAGCAGTTTGAAATGGAGGCCTGTATTTTCCATCTGGCCTGGACCTATTACATGCGTTAGGGAAGTATCATACCGGGCCCGGTCAGACACAGTCAGATGCTGCCAGCAATAATTATATACACCAAAGAAATGGTGGCAGAAGCTGGCTGTGTCTGACCGGGCTTAGTATGATAGGATCCTCCAGGATTTACTAACCAAATTTAGGAAATTATAGTGTGCAGTTCTTGTCTGCCAGCAGCTGACTGTGTCTGACCGGGCTTAGTATGATACTCCCTGGGCACGGGGCTGAGAATGAGTCATCCAAGGCTTTCAAACAACAAAAAGAAACCTTACTGTTGAGGAAAAAAAATAATCATGCGTATGTTTGATCAAGGATAGATGTGGGCTAAGCGAGAATAAGAACTCACATAGAAAATTGCCAAGCAAATTAAAATGGATACAATTATTACATAGGAATCCCAAAGAAATTGGTTATAATAATAATTATTACGATAGTGTTTTTTTCCTACAAAACATGGAAAACGATGCCCCAGGCATAAAACCACTCAAATGTATTTACATAACTGCAGATAATAAACTCTTATTTTGCAAACTGTGCTATGAACTCGCTGAATGAATTCAGTATTTTCTATTGATCAAGGTGGAAGTGCCGTGAAGGTTTCTTAATGTTTATTTATATAACCTAAACTAAATGTCTGTAGATCTGTTTACAGGAATATATTTCTGGTGAAAATCTCTCTCTCTCTCTCTTTCTCTGTCTGTCTGTCTGTCTGTCTGTCTGTCTGTCTCCATCTCTTTCTCTCTCTTTTCTCTGTCTCACCTTCCTCTTTCTCTCCCTCCCTCTCTCCCTTCATGTTTGTCTATCTCTCTGTCTCTTTCTTTGTTTTTCTTGTTCTCTCTCAGTCTGTTTCCATCTCTCTCTCTCTCTCCTTCTCTTTCCCCACTCTTTTCCTTATAATATTAGAGCCTTCGCATTTGCTCGGTTTTATGAGATCACCGGCCATTTAATTTTTGTATTCCTCCGCCACACAAGCGGGTAATCTGGCATGAAGGATGTAAGGTCTGCAGCTTACTGCGGCAGGCTCATTGATTATTTCCACGTGTACTTCTGAAGTGCCAGTCTAGGCACACATTTCAATCGACTCACCGTACATTACCGCCGAAGTTGGTACAGCTCAGCCCGGCGAGGCCCGGTTTGGCTCTGCCAAGCCCGCCACGTTATCCTGTCTTATTTCAACCAAGTCCATCATTTCTGCTGTCGACAAAAGCAGTGCGCATTGTAAGTCTGGATGCGCCATGGCCGATTTTGATCGCTTGATTAGTTGATTCCAGTGAGACCCAATTGATTGGATAGTTTCACAGTTTTAGAAAGACCCCGCTGTCTATTTGGTTCAGCTGACTGGTTGGCTGCGACACGTCACGGCATTGCGTTTCAGAGAGAGACCTGGCTGCTGAATTTGATTGGCCGATTAGTTGAATTGTGACGCCACAACATTGATTTCAGTGATATGCAACTGATTGGCTGGTGAGCTAGGCCTCTCTTGAAACCTAATGTCCTGACATCACCATCCAATTACACGGGCAATCAAATCGTCTGTTCGTGCCCAGACTTCAAACCTGTTCCTATAGCGAACGGGATTGAATGACACCGTTACTATCTTTAGATTTACGTCATGGGACATGCGTCCGTGTGGGATTAGCTGTAATCCAAAAACAAGAAATGAAACTCTTGGGAGAAACCGGAACGCAGTAATAGTCTTGGAACTTCCGGCGAAAAACGAAATAAAATTCAGAATTTCATAGAAGCACACGCGCTGTGACGTCATGTCAGGGTCAAGTTAAACAAACTTGAGAAAAAAAAAAAAAAGCCAATTTGACAAAGGTCACTTCAGCCATTAGGAAATGTAATTCTGACCAACGTAGCGTTTCAAATATGGGAAAAGAAGTACATAAGTACCTTTAGCATAAGGATCGGCCGTTTCTTCTGATTCTTCTTCTTCTCTTCTTCTTCATTTCCGACGCGTTCCTCGTTTGCCAAATTTTGATTCCTTGGTTTTAAAGAGTACTGTGATCTCCTACCCACTCTACCCCACTCCGTCCTTCCCTCTTCCATAATCTCTACCTCCGTGCCCCCCCCCCCACTTCAGGACCACTCAACCAACTCTCCCCTCCCCCCTCCCCACCCCAATGCCTGCCAGTATTTTGTCCCAAGGATAATTTTATCTCAGGTTAATGAAGTCTTAATTGAGCGTAAAAAAACCAGGAGCTTCACTAATCCGATTGGCTGAAGCAACCGACCAGACTGAAAGTTGTTTGTATTTTTTTTTTCTTCTTGGTAATGCCAAGTCAATCGTGATTGGAGGTAAAAGAAAAAAAGATGCCTAGAGTAATGGCGGCTGCTGGTGGAGAGTAGTGTAATCACAAAGCCGACCAGGGAAAATACTAAGTTGTTGTTTTCTTTGTCCACCTAATAGGTAGAGAGCGCATTTCCGCCATCTTTAGTGTAAGGAGGCACGCATCACCATGGCGATTGTGGCATTGATTTTGATTCGTTAGCAGATTTGCACTGCCAGCACGGGATTCGTCATGAACCAACCGGCGGCGAGCTGAAAGTAGTTCGCTACAGTAAACAATAGCACGTGTGTACAGTACATGTTCAATGGGAGACGGTCGGTAAATTCTTTCACTTCGTTTCCCTTGTTTACACGGATGGTAGGGAATCTGACCAGCTTTTACCCATCCTTTCCACCCCTGTCACAACAATCAACAACAATGCAACCACCAGGCATTGCCAACGCTTAGACATTATCCTGAAGTTACACTAATCAACTGATCCACCGGCCATCTTTCTTGTAGGAGGATCCAAACAAAAACACTCTGTGACGTCATGCGCATTCTACCTAAAAGCTGTATCTGGACAGTAAAGCAGCGAGTATAGATTTATAGAGAGATCTCACTTCCGCCATATCGCGAAACTAGGTCGCTGCAGTAAACAAGAAATTAAAGAATTAAAAGAGACCTTCTTCACCAAAGATAATGTGCATATCTGTTTACTGTGGTTTGTTCATATTTTTGGGCTGGTTGAAACTATTTAGAGCTGTCTAGCTCCTGCGCCTCGTGAAAATGCACAAACTGGTATTGTTGACCGCAGCGACCTACGTTCCGCTCCATGCTAACAATGGTTTCGTGGAGCCTCCCGTGTCTCGCAGTGCAAATCGACCAATAGTGAAACCTGTCTGTGCATACATACTCTCTGCTTACACCCAGCGCACACGGGGCCGATACTGACTGTCCACCTACCCGGACAGTGACTGGAAACCTGTAGTTTTAATGAGATC